>OX377202.1:73654865-74404326 GCA_947396885.1 Heligmosomoides polygyrus polygyrus | reverse complement strand
GAAGATCCCTTTTTTGAAAACTGGTTTCTATATGGTTAGAAAGCATCTTTCCCCTATTTTTCAAAAAGCGATTGGCATTTTTGAATTTCGAAAAAAGAACTGAGTTATGATCATTTTTATGAAATGACTCCAGTGTCGACGGTGCAGAGTCTACGAGCAGTTCTTCACAAATTTGATCATAACTCGGTTCGCTTTTTGAAATTCAAAAATCCCAATTGCTTTTTGAAAAATAGGGGAAAGATGCTTTCTAACCATATAGAAACCAGTTTTCAAAAAAGGGATCTTCATACGGGGCGAGGGGGTTCGATTTTTGGCACGTATTTTTGCAACAATGGACCAGAATTCGAACCTCACCCGCCCCCTATGAAGACCTCCCTGATGAAAACTAATTTCTATATGGTTTGAAAGCGCTTTTCGTCTCGTTTTCAAAAAGCTATTAAATCTTTTAATATTCGAAAAACTTACCGGGATATAATTATTTATACAAAATCACTTCAATTTTTTTCGCTCAAAAATCAAAGGCCCCGTATGAAGACCTACTTCTTGAAAACAGATTTTCATACAGTGTAAAGGCTCTTTTCTTCTGGTTTCCAAAATCCTTTGGCTTTTTCAAATTGTGGAAACTTACCGAGTTATAGTCATTTTTGTGAACGTCGAATTTCGTCGCTCCCATGACGTCGGTGCCATATCGACCAGTGGTCGATCCAATCTATTCGTTTCAGAAAACCATGATTTTTACACTGTGCATTGAACAAGACCTGTTAATTTTTGTGGCAAGATTTCAACTGTGTGCGCGATCTGGTTCAGGTAAAAAATTATTTTTCATGAAACATGAGAATTTGCAAATCGATCTTCCTTGATCATATCGGAGATCACTGCGAAGAAGCTTAGTTTTTGATTGTATATTAATCACATCTTGAACTCTAAGATGGCACAGTTTTCACTCTCTGATGCTCTTCCTCCAGAAGGTAGAAATTTTTTGCCGCGAGAAGTCCATCCTTCAGTGGCGATCGGTGATATCGGATAACGCAATGGCTCCACGTAACCTACCATATTTCGGAGTTTGTGCGACATCTCTGAAAAATTCACAAAGCTTTCAAAACAATGAGAAGTGTGGGTTATATTCTTTAAAAAGCAGGCTGTAAAAATAGCGGCCTCCATGTAATTAACGGTGTCGAAAAATTTCGGCAAATCATACAAATCGAAGCGTCCGTTCATACAGTGGATCCTTCCAGAAAAACAGGTTTTATTACCGTTGTCAAACTGTGGATTAAAACTTTATTGCGTACAACTCCACTTTCTGATGCTGTTTCCTGCAGAAGAGAGAAAATTAGATCCGTGACAAGTCCATCCTCCGGTTGCCATTCGGTCATCGCTTCGAAGAGCGCTTCCAAAAACCTTGTAGGAAAAGCACTTATTTTTCCTTAGCAATTGACACTTCAAATTTTATAGACGGCAATTTAGGACGTAGATGTCGCTCGTTCAGGCAGAAAACTGTCGCGTCCGTGACTTCCTGAAAAAAAAAACTGAAAAATGGAAACTTCTCATTGACTCCAAACCTGGGTGCAGAAAATCTTTATTTTTAACAAGTAATACAATCCTTATTTGAAACATTTTTATATTGTTTTTTTTACAACTTTGCGGGACGAACGAGAGACTCCACGCCTTCGTAGGCATTCCTGGAAAAAACAAAAAAAATTAAGAATTAAAAACATCACCTAAAAACCTGAAGAATAAGAGAGAATCCTCTGCCAAAACCGGAAGAGCACGACCCCCCCCCCCCCTCCAGACGAGCCCACAGTACGACCCCCCCCCCTTCGATTCCCGAACCTCAAGCTTGACCCTGGCTTGGACCCATAACCATTACACCCTCTTACTCGTTTGCCTCAAGAATTCGGCAAAAACAGAGCATGTTTGGAGGATGGATATTCTTTCTAAAGTATTGGTTCTTGCCGTTCCGGCGTACCGTTCAGTTTCCTTGTAGGCAAAGTTTGGGTGAAAAATTTTTCCACCCCTGCTCGACCTCGACCAATGAGCTAGGAGCTGCGAAAGCGAAAGAATGCCGCTTCAGATTTATTCACGACAACCGCATACTCAGGGGATCGTACACTCATGTCACGGCGAGCCATTGGGATCAACTTTTTGGAAGATATCTCTGCACCCCTACCTTCAATTTGAAGAGTCTCTTTATATTTAACATTTTTTGATTGGTCGGCCCACCATACAAGTTTCAAGACCAACGTGCCGCCGCTAGCGATACGTGAGAATATGATATGGGAACGATACGTGAGAATACGCTAGCGATCACCTGTCATCACCTGGCGTCCCGTTGATCATCGAATTGCTCGAGCGGGTGCCAGCAGCGTCTCCATTCGTCCCTGTCGCGTGCAGGAAGAACAGTGGAGTCGAATAGGTGGGCACGGAGTCGGACGTTCTTCGTCTTCTTCGCGACTTCTTCGACGCTCTTGAAAGCTCCCCAAGCCGCTCTTTTCCTCCTGCTCAGCTCTGGTGCTAGGTCGTTGGCCATGTTGACTTCGCGACCCAGATACACATAGCTGGAGCATTCGGAGATGTTCGTTCCGTCGAGCGAGAATGGGGCATCAGAAACCCATCCGTTCCTCATGAACATCGTCTTCGTAAGATTCAGCTGCAGTCCAACGTTCCCACATACACGATCGAAGTCGGCCAGCATTCGCTCCGCCTGGCTGATGCTCGGCGTTATGAGCACGATGTCGTCAGCGAAGCGAAGATGATGTAGTTGCCGGCCGTCGACCTTCACTCCCATGTCTTCCCATTCTAGTTCGCGCATGACGTTTTCGAGAGTGGCGCTGAAGAGCTTCGGGGATATGGTATCCCCTTGCCGAACGCCTCTCTTCACGTCGACGACGACGTCTTTGTAGAATGGTGAGATCTTGGTCGTGAATCCACTGTACAGCTCTCGAAGAACTCTGATGTACTGAGTAGGAACGCCCTGAGTGAGCAGGGCTTCGATGACCGCTTCAGTTTCGACAGAGTCGAATGCCTTCTTCAGGTCGATGAACGTAAGGCACAGCGGCAGCTTGTACTCTCGCGACACTTCGATGAGCTTCGTAATGGTATGTATGTGGTCGATCGTGCTGAATCCTTTCCGAAATCCTGCTTGCTCGCATGGCTGTCCTTCGTCCAGCGTTCTGCTAATCCTATTCAGGATAACTCGAGTGAACAGCTTGTAGACTACGGACAGCAGGCAGATCGGGCGATAGTTGCCAATGTCGTGCACGTCTCCCTTCTTGTACAGCAAGACGGTTCTGCTGGTCTTCCACTGAGATGGAACCTTGCACTCCGACAGGTAACGTGTGAAGAGCCGCGCCAGGGTGTTGATGAGCGTAGGCGGGAGGTTCTTCAGGTGTTCGGGTCTGATCCTGTCGGGACCGGGTGCTGTACGTTTCCGACGCTAGCGATACGTGAGAATATATATGTATACGATGACCTATACTCCCGCTGACCTGCTGGAACTGCAGTAGCTACCTGCCCGTCATCATTAGTGAGCCTAGATTTACACTTTCGACGGGCACTAGGGGCCAACTGGACATGTGCAACGACCGGCTGTCCTTTGATCATGTGGGGCACATGCTCGGTGAGATTCTCTGGGCATCCATTCTCGACTTGTGGACTGGTCCCAACATATGCCCTCTTAACTGCTCTATCTATGTCTAGTTGGGAAGGTGCATTCCCCGTGTAGCCAAGGGTCCTATCAAAAATAAGCAGAAAATAGAGTGTCGCATATCGACGAGGCAGCTGATGAAAATCTTTACTGAACACGTACCTATAGCCTGCCTATAGTCGAATGTGTGCATAGGAAAAGTTGGGAAGGGATAGATACCAAACAAGGAATGAACATTTAAAAATGAAAAAATCCGACGAGGCGCCGGAATCGAACACCCAAACCCGCACTTATGAGCCACCGTCACTCCCGCTGAGCCACCGAGCTGCTTGCACCAGTGTCTTTCACCACATCCCTTATCTCCACGAAGGGCACACAAACGTGTTAGGTGCGTGCCGACAGTGCAACTTAACACTATAGTTGTGCTCGAACGGATATATTCGAATAGTTTATTCGAATAATCATTCGGTTTATTCGATCATTCGATATTTCTTGATTTTCGAGTATTCGTTCGAATTCGATTATCGATGATATATGGTAATAATATGGTGGGATCTTCAAAAGTCGAATATTCGTTCGGATTCGGTTATCGATGATATGGTGGGATTTTAAAATTTTCAAAAGTCGAATATTCGTTCGAATTCGATCGACCTGAACGCGAGTGAAGTGTATATGGCCTTTAGCTATGGGATTCCTCGTCGCAGAATTATCAATCAGCCAGCTTATTAAAGCCAAGTAATGAGATAAAAGAGCGACTGAGGTGGGCTTGCAGCTTAACTCCACCGAAGACAGCCACAAAAACGGAAAATAGAGAACCTTTCCTCTTGGAGGCGCTGTTGTTCGACAGAATTTTCGCTATGGAGTCTGCGAGAAGTGGTTTCTCCGCCACCATTAAAACTGTGGCACCCCTCATATTAAACCTGTAAGATGGCACAATCCTTCACGAGCACAGAACACCAAATGAATTAGGCAAGCAAGCACCGCTGAAGTAGTCCACGATGAGCTTCTGTCACTCGATCCGAGTACACGGAATATACGGCAACATTTGTCAAGAAGACTGGTTTACTAACAGCATAAAATCTCGAAACAACCACTAAAACAACAGTCGTTCCACAGGAACATAAACAAGTAATGTTAACAGATATAACAACAATAGATGCACGAAAAACGCTACCGTGTGCGTATCTCACATCACACTCAGGCACTAGCGGCAGGCCTCACGGGAGGCCATTCGAAGTCCACCTTCTCCACATCGAGATCGAGAATGTCCACTTCGCCGTTGGAGATGTTCAGTAGATCAGCTAGTGACGGGCGAGTCCTGCCGAAATCACCGTGAACGAACTCCTTCACGTACGTCCCCGCTTGCGTTTCCAATCTGAATAACAACGGCCTTTCCGAGAGCTTTGGTCGAGGGTTTGGTCGAGGACGCCGACCTGATAAGGAAATGATGCGTGTCCACTCGCAGGATCTCCATGCTATACACTGTACGTGGTCGTTCCAGTAATGCCCTTCGTTTGAGAACTCTTACTGGCGTCCTTTGAATGAGTTCCACCGGCGCCTTGTCAGCCACGGATCGAAGCATCTCATCAGAGATGGGCAACGTACTGTAGCAGTATGCAGTATACTGTTTCCGTTTCTCTGTAATGGCTGTGTTAGGGCAGTGAAATATAATAGTCGTAAATGATTTTTCAAATATCCGCATCTAAGTCAAGTCAAGGGTAGTCCAGCATTTTCGTCTTGAGAAGATATTATAAATGGTCAGCGATAGAACTCTTTTGCCGCTGATTTCACTTATTAGTAGCGCAAGTAGCGAAGCAGCAACTCTCGGGAGTACCTCAGATCAGGCTTAGGCTTTTGGTCACGACCAGTCTATAAAAACTTCTATTTATCTGTGATCGGTGAATTGGTACCAGACCTGTCTGGGAAAGACAAAACACAGATTTTTCCAGCCAAAAATAAACATGGTCGAGCCGGAATTGAGAGAAAGTCCGCTTTCGAAACTTAGATACCCATCGGCTGCCACCGCAAATCAGAGCAATGGGAGAGTAAGCATTCAAATGATCTCCATAACTTCAAACAAATTGGACCTCGTAGCGTTCTTAAAAGAAGATTCACTAACACCGATCTGTATCCTTTTACCCTTTAACTGATCAAAATTACAGCATCACCTAAGTATGACCCGAATGTGTGGCTCAAAATGGGATTCTGTGTTCCAAAATCATAATATAATATAAATATCAAGTTCCGCGGTATAGATTATAACAGAGAGCAGGTAGCAAGAGCGTGTTCCTTTGAACAGGTGCTGATCAATGAGTAAAAAGAGCTTAACCTTGCAGTACCTGACAAAGCAGAGAAAGCGTAAGAGGTGAGCTGCCTGACCAATGACGATATGCCCACCTTTTCATGGTGTTTTTGAATTTTCAATAGTTTTTTCTTCTTCAGAAACTTCCGTTAGATTAGGCGGTCCTTTATAGTCAGTATTTCTTGAAGGGTCAGCAGAGAACGCCAACCAGCAATGTATTCAACGTGGCTAACGCTTCAGTTAACCATCTGACTAGAAAAATAGCCACATTTGCTTGCCACACATGACATTGATCCTTGTCATTGACATGACATTAATCCGTGTCATTTAGCATGAGACCTACTGGGGACCCATGCCATATCCCGAACAATATCCAGCCTAGGCCTAAGCATCTGACCTCCAGCTTCTGAAGGATAGCGTTTCACCTTTCTATTTCGTTTCTCAAATACCTAAAGGATAGAGGTCGGCGTTATTTAATGCCTTTCCTGCATGCGCCACGTATTTCACTTCTACGGAATATCGTGGAAGAAATTCAAATGCGTGTTCGTACTATACAACGACTTGCGTTGCCATACGATGGGCGAGTTAGTGATTTACCCTTCCCAACAACTAACCGATCCCGAATCGATGGAAGGCTTGGGCGAAGCAGCGAACCCGACTCGTGGTGCACGCGCTTACGCTTCATAGCTTCCTAACACTTTACGTAAATATGATGAGATTTCTGTTTACGATGGTTTCTAAAGACAAGGTTTTAGATGAAACTAGCTCTTCCAGAACAGACGGAACAAGCGGAAATACGAACTGCCCGCAATATGACTATAACTGCTCTGCGTATATTTCAGCCTTACCTTCGTCGCCCACGCTGAGGCTTTCCGCTTCCTCTCTCGTTACCTTTGTCAAGTATTTCACACTTATGTCCATCTGTTGATTAATCTTCTTTTCAAGCAAACGCAATGTGTCGGCGCAGTCTGTTCTAAAACAGCATTTTATAAAAATGTAAACTCTTCGAAGAAAAAATGGATCAAATCCAATTCAAACAAGTTCGCGAAGTAAACCAATTCTCAGAAAAGACAAACTGGTTGTCTTGTTTAAAAAATCATCGACAGAAAATATCTGAATATTCCATACGAATTTCCCGGGTGGCTCGCAAAAGCTCGCAAGATTAAACCGCACTCGCGCTAAAACGATTGACCGGCTCTTTTCATAAACGCCTTGCAAATTCGATTCATTCATCAGCATAAAGGCATAAACGTCGGCGCTAGTTCTCCGTGGGATCCGTCACGATTCCATCCCTACGGCAAACAGTAGAGGCGACAAACGCGTATTTGGGCTATACAACGACATGATATGGTCAGTTGATGGACAAGTGAGTGTTTTATCTTTCACAGACAATTCTGGTGAAAATTCGCTGGCCGTAAAGGGATCAAATGCTTGGTTGGCATGAGTGCGACGTAAAGTAAGAAGCGTGATTCGATGTGCACGCAACAGCCGCTCATTTTCATCTATGTTACCACGTAGCCATTTATGACTTATTGAAGCCATTCTTGAATCGCTATTTACGCTATTTCTCGGCTAGATGAGTAATAAAATCTCGTCTAGGATTGAAGGCGCGGTTTTCCGATCGCAAACGATTGCTAAGGCCCCTGTTATACTCCCGCGAGAGCTTCCGCGGACGAGCGGAAATCGCGTCGGGGCCCCGCGCCGGGCCACTCGTCGCGGTCCGCCACGCCCGCCGTCCGCGGAGCGCCGCCGACAGGCAACGAGAGGGGTGTTAGGCCTATGTTATACTCCCGCGGGAGCATCCGCGGATGCACTGCACCGCGGAAGGCTGTCGTCCCATGGAGTCCAGCGCGGGAAGCACGGTCCAATGCTACGCCAGCCGTCCCGGAACGACGACGACCGTCCGCGGTGCACCTCCCGTCCGCGGACGTCCCGCGGATGCTCCCGCGGGAGTATAACGTATAAGATTGACTGGCTTGCTTTGTTTGATAGATACACTTCAATTGATGATGTCTATCAGAGATACTGCAAAACAATTTATGATGCCTTTGCAATTTTCGTTCCTTTGAAGGAGCGCGGGTCTCACACATTTAAATACCCTCCCTACATTTCGAACCTCTTTCGGCAAAAACAGCGCCTGTTTAAAGAGTTAAGTATGCCGTTAGATAGCAAGACTTATAAGGATGTGTGCACTAGACTGAATTACCATTTAAGGAAATTTCTCGCCTACTATGAGCGTCGACTTAGTTCCAAAAAACGATTGTACCAATACTTGCGACACAAAATTGCACCTAAGACTTCATTACCAACGCTAACAAATGAAAATGGTGTGAGATTTTTCACTGATCAGGATAAAGCTACAGGTCTTGCCGAGTATTTTGCCAGTGTATTTTCCTGTGAAGACCAATCCACAAATCTTCAATCTGTCGACTGTCATTCCATCCAACACAGATGTTGCGACATTTACTTCCACCCGGACAATATCTCCGCCATACTTAAGCAATTGAAGCCTTCTCTTTCCGAGCCGTATGATGGTATTCCACAAATCATTTATAGGAAATGCTATCTTTCCCTGTCGAAGCCTCTTGCGCATCTGTTTAATCTCTCCATGATGTTGGGGGAGGTACCGCAGATGTGGAAAGAGGCTATTGTGACAGCCATTCCTAAAACAACCGGTGCCAACTCTATTCACAGCTTTCGTCCAATTAGCATTACATCAACTCCAGTGAAGGTGATGGAAAAGATAATCTATGATAAGCTTTTGGCATGGTTTACTAGATTCCATGCTATCCCCGCTGAACAGCATGGATTTCTTCCAGGTGCTTCCACGTTAACAAACTTAGCAGACACGCTTTACGATTTTAGTCGAGCAATTAATTCTGGAAGGCTTGTTGATGTAATCTACATAGATTTGTCCAAAGCTGTTGACAAAGTCTGTCATCGGTTGCTGATTGCTAAGTTAGAATCATTAGGCATACAAGGTAATCTTCTAAGCTGGGTGAAGTCTTATTTGTCCAATAGGGGCATGACTGTCAGGGTCAGGTTAAGCTTCTCCTTGAGATACCCCTGTAATAGTGGGGTTCCTCAAGGAGGAGTCTTATCCCCTCTCCTATTTTTGATTTACTCTTCTGACTTACCACGTGAGCTTTAAACGACGACGGCTGCAAAAATAAAAACGTACGCTGACGACATAAAGCTCTACTGTGTCTACGAACGAGATAAATGCAAGGAAGCGCGTTCAGCACTTCAAGCCTCCATTGAAAACGTGTACAACTGGGCTTCGAATTGGGGTATTCCGTTCAACCTTAACAAGTCCGCTGTGATGCACACTGGTAGTTCTGACACACCAAGGTACATTGTCAATGGCACTAGTTTGAAGGTGTGCAGCTCATTTAAAGATCTTGGAGTTACCTTCAAGTCTAGTCTTCGATTTTCAGATCACATAGATAACGTTGTCAAGAAAGCATATTCTGTCATGTTTTCTATCCTTCGAAGCATAAAATGTTCAGATGAGGTCATACTATTGCGGCTCTACAAGTTGTACGTAAGACCTCACCTGGAATACTGTTCTCCCGTTTGGAGCCCACACCTAAGAAAAGAAATTCTAAAAATTGAAAGGGTACAACAAGACTTTACCCGTCTGTTGTGGTATCGTCTTACTCCTAATGGTAGTAGACAAGATATGCCTAGCTATCCTCAAAGATTGAGCAAATTTGGCTTAAAGACGTTGGAGGAGAGGCGTGCAGTTTTGGACTTAACATTCTGTTTTCGTGTTCTTCGGAGAGAGCTTAAAATAGTTCCAAGTAAGTACTGGACCTTCAAACCGTGTACTGTGAGAAGAGGTGGGTTTAATATCTCCCACTCAAAGATTCACAACAAAAAGTATAATGTAATGTTTAATAATGTGTTTGTCAGGTGTACAAGATGGTTCCAACTACTTCCGGCGACTCTCTTTGGAGCAACGAATGGCTGCGCCTTTAAGAAGCAACTTAATAAGCTCGATCTTAGAAGACTACTATTCCACTCATCTTGACGTTGCATATCACCCTCAAATTTTTAGTTTCTCCAGTAAAACGTCCTCACCATGGATTGCGGAAATGTAGGTCGTAAAAACAATGATTGCTCGAGTCTATTTCTGTAGTTTTTTTTCTTTTTCGATGCTTTCTGAGTCTTCGTAGGTTACGAGTGTTCCATAGAGGAGAGCGTTTTAGTCCCTAATGATGTATGCATTATTCTTTTCTTCCTTGTTTTGTTTCTTGGTTGCGTTAGCGTTTTTACATACTCACCGCTAAAGTTCTTGAAAGTTTGAAGACTATCATCATTGGAACATCTGTAAATTTTCCATGGATTCAAGTGTGACCAGACAGTCCCCTTTTTTGTTAAGATAATTTAGGACTGCTATACTCACAATCAGATTAGCCCAGTTATTCTCACGGTGCTTAGTGCTGAAGGCCTGTTAATCTAGTATTTTAGTTTTTTTTACGAAGTTGAAACATCCTGTTATTAATTCGATTACGCCTCCTATGGCAGCGATCTACCTGGCGTTGCTGAATCTTCTAGGCTTACGAGCTATTTTGAACTTACGTGCTAGTTAACTTGCGTAAGGCGTTCCATAGGGCCACAGGTGTCATGCTCCAATATATACTATGGTCCGCTTGGAATTGTTCACATACTATTGAAAGCCTACTTTATAGGACTGTCTAGGGACATGCTCTTCGTTGGCCCTCGCCGATATACGCGCTGCCCGTCAACGGCTGGTTTATCTAATTTATTTAAACCGGCTGCCTATGCACCAACTTCTAACGGAGGCCTTAAACTCCGCTCAGGTCTTTAAAAATCAAGCGCTTATTTTTTTTATTTTTTTTTATTTTTTTTTATTTTTGCCTTCCTATCCTTTCTTCCGCACTAAGCACCTCCCCTCTTTTCCTCGTTTTTTTTTTGGAGTTCTTGTTGTCAGTGTTTACCTACTGATAGGTGGACGACGCTTGTTTCCATGGGAAATCCGCCAAGATTAGCTGTGATCGTTCGTCTGCTTTCTGCTGTTGTTTCTGTTCCTGCTGTTGTTTCTGTTTTTGCCTTATGTGGCGCGTCCTTTGACGTATTCATAAATAAATAAATAAATAACATAGGCCTTATACTTCCCGCCCGCGGGAGGGCAGCCGTCGGCGGTGCAGTGCACCGCGGAAGGCTGTCGTCCCGCAGAGTTCGGCGCGGGAAACGCGCTCCGATGCGACGCTAACCGCCCGGGACGACGACGACCATCCGCGGTGCACCGTCCGTCCGCGGATGTCCCGCGGAAGCTCCCGCGGGAGTATAACAGGGGCCTAACCGTGATCACCAGAGTAACTAGCCCTCTTCATGCTCCTTCGCTTGAGGGAGGGTGAGCTTCCCCCACACTACATATTCTCTAGACTTTTTGTGTTGTAAACTTGAGGTCAAACTCACACGAGACATGCTGCGACCGTCTCCGAATACCGACTGGAATTTTAAAAAACGTGAAGGTGTGCATGCTTTCCCTCATTTCTGCATAGGACTTGAAATTCTCCAGCAAACTTCACTTAGGGCCTCTCATCATCACCTCATAGCTATTCAAATAAAATCGTCGTACTGTGAAGAAGAAACTCGTCAAGCCCCCCCCCCCCCCCCCCCGAAATAGAACAGCCGCGTAACTCCCACATGGCACACAGAGAGGGGTTGAAATACACAGGAAAGGGCTTTGCAACTTAAGCGACCATGACGTTGGTAAAGTAGGAGTTGGAATGAAGAAAGAAAAAAAGGAGGAAGAAGGGATGAAATGATTAAAAAGTCGTAACGAGCTCACCCCTTGAGTGAATTGATGAAGCGACTGTTGCGCAGCTCGACAGCGAACGGTCTGCCTTCACCAAGCATACGCACATCTAGATCCTCCCTACCAGAAGCGATGAAGCGAGCATCAGACGAGGAAAACATGGCCTTCATAGGATCGCAAATCTTCTCAGATACCTGGAATACGTTCAGATCTCGATATGCGCCATCGCACCTGAAAACGCAAAGAACAACACTCTCCGACCATTTCAAACCAGGGCGCTATCGCGTGCTTAATTGAAAGAATTACATACAAGTGAATTACTAGAGTGTGAATGGAATGAAACTAACCGAATTTCCGGGCACCTTAGGCGTCTCCTTGTCCTCAACTGACCAAGGCGACTGTGGCAACGACCTCGAGAACTTGCAGTACCTCCCAGCGATGAAGACAGGGCTCCTCTCGAAAGCTATTGTGAAAGAACATGGGTGAGTGGGAGAAGCGAGTTTGTACTTTCTGAAACAGCCACAACTCGACACAGTTTTCGGAAAACTATTCAAGAATAACCAGTCAACTTAGGGACTATGTATTATTTCATAACTAAGGGAATCTGCGAGTGTAAGCCTTTACAGTTCGGGAAGAAACTGAACTGATAGGCAAATTTCGTATTCGGACATAAGGCAAGTTTCCCCAAATACCACACCGCAAGACAATTCTGCAACTTGCGATAACACTCTTGTTTTTCGTGGATAGGCTACATGGTCTTACAGCAAGATCCGCTTACCGATTGACTCTTTTTGCAAAAGTACGTTAAACCGATCACGGTTTCATCGTAATCGCTCAATAGACGCATGTGCGTAATCCTCTACTACTTGTCTTGACCAGTTTTGAGGATGCAACACTAAACGACGAGCATACGCTCGATTAGGTGGTGCAACTGTTACCAATCCACCATTGTTCAATAGCGCGCTGAATAACACTTGTGAATGACTTTAATTAAGGCTGGTACGTAGTAATAAAGCTTAAATGGAGACTGGGACCTATGGCACCTCACGAAAAGGAACATGCTAGTTTTTATCGCATCATGACCGCAACAAAAAAACCAGCGTCCCGGTAAAAGTTCTAAAGCAAAATACCCCCCCCCCCCCAACAAATTTAGGAGTAACACTGGAGCAGAATCTCTTAAAGATATTAGGATTGCTGTTCAAGGCTTTACTTGTATACTCCGTCGCCAGAAAGTGGCGCGCAGGACCGCCGCACGAGTTATGTACTCACCATCAGTATGCGAGGGCTGCAGTTTAGCGCCGACCGACCTCAGCTAAAGAAAGCAATTCGACTGAGGATTCTGAATGCGGGATCGCTGACAGAAATACACAGGGAAGTGGCCGATTTGAAGAGTGGAAGTGCTGTGCTTGCAAGAAGAAGAATGGACAGGGTCACGCTGTACTACAACGGAGAGGACACTAAGAGGAACTTGGTCGGGGTAGCTGTCGCAGAGTCCCTCAAGAATCCAAGATCTCGTCAGCCGCTGTCCAAGGAATTAACTACTGAATCATGTCCCGAGACAAGATGCGAAAGTGAGAAAAGGGGAGGAGCCCTTGGACTTGAATGTCGACCTGTGCCCTGTAGATCGAATGCCCCGCGCACGACAACGCTCTCGAGAAGGTCGAAAGGAAAAGGCAGCTCTCCATAGTAAGAGATATAAACGGGCAGCTCACGGGTGAATAGTGGCAAAATAGGAGAGGTGGGGTCTCCATGGAGGTAAAAGGGTCGGCTCAACAAATCCAGATGGAGGAGTTCTGGGCCTGGATATTGGCCATGGCGTGCTGACTTTAGCACCTTCTTCTCCCACTTTAAAAGTCAGAAGGTGATGTGTGCTATAGGAGGAAGAATGACGCAAGTCGATCACATCCTGCGCAAGGAAAACCGCTCGAGATATGAAGATCCCTGCGATAGAAGGTGTAGCATCACAGAATGGAACTCTGTTCTGATTTTATCATATCTTCAACTCAGGAAGCAGAGGATAGAACAAGGAATCCTATAGTGGAAACTGCGGAGTCCAAAGCGCAACGCACTATGAAAAGAAGTGCTCGGAGAGGGTCTCTCTGATCCAACTGTACCAGTGAATGAAAACGACCCAAACGATCTTGCGCTCTAGTTCCTACCTCGTTATACCAAATGCCAAGGAAGCTCTTGGTGTAACTAAGGGAGGGACCACAGCGAACAAGGCGGAATAGTACTGGAATGAAACGATGAAAACAGCAATGGAGAGGGAGTGGTGCCAAAATCTGCTTCTTTTTCACCTCACATTCAACGGGAGGAAGCTAGCAAAAGTAGCCTAAACGACGACAAAGAAGGCGGAGATGGAGGTCTTGTTCGAGAAGTTGAACGAATCAAAAGGAGAAAACTTTGCAGTCCTGCTTACCAAAGCACCACTAGAGTTAGCCTCGACAAACCAATAATGAGTGATAGGGATAGGGTACTACCGTAACCGATGATGTCAAGTGAGGATGAGACGAACACTTCAAGGAACTCTTGAACGAAGAATTGCCTCGTAACGAAGCCGAGGAGGGACAGCCAACCTAGGGCCCATCTCACCACAGACGCAAGAAAAAGTTCAGGCCATGGGAAGATGAAGGTCGGAAAGGTAACGAGGCCTTTTGCGAAGCCAACACAAGCATTGAAGGTGCTCGGCGACTGCTGCACAGTTTCTCAACAACACTCGCAAAAGAGGATAAGATGCCGAATGACTGGAGGGACAGCTCCATAGTGCCCATTTTCAACCATTAGGGACAGCATCCAAACGCTTCAGCTACCGAGGGACTAAACTGACTCGCACAAGATGAAAGACAATGAACGGCTGGAAGTCGAGGGAGATGGCAATCGTCTCTAGCAGCAGTTCGGTCACATGCCCGAGAGCTCCACAATAGAAGTGATTCTCATAGTTCGACGTGATGTCTAAATACTGGGAGACGCGTAGGCCCTACTGGCATCTTCGGTAGTCTACCCCGCGCGGTACTCTGAGGAGCGAGTTCGAAAATGTCTAATCAGGGTAATAAAGGACACGTACGAAGGCTCGAAAGCAGCGACACGAACTGCGTACGGAATAACAAAGAACGTGAACATCACAGTGGACGCTCAACAAAGATCGCATTTAAGAGCAAATAAACTTCGGAACGAGGATAAACGTTCGGATTCAAGAGAAAATGAATTTCAGAACGAGGATATTATTCGCCTAAGGAACGAAGTACAACAGCGGGTGAACTGACTATGCGAGGTAAGCATTTATAAATAGATAGTGCACAATAGTATTTTTGCGGCCCCACACTGCAGATAGCTAAATATCGAAAAGAAAAGGAAGCCAAGTATGGTCGAGAGCAACCTAACTAGGTGAAGATCGCAGTATTAAAGGAAATGCGTGCAAGAAACGCTATGAGAAATAGTCACATTGATTCGACAATAATGCCTCGCAAATGGAACACGCCACTACCTGCTGAAAACTTTACGATGAGGAGGTTTAGCGAATAAATAAATAATTTAACAGATATAAATAAATAATAAATAAACAAGCTAACCTGGCGATATCCCCTTTAATTCGGCCCAATATCTGCTCGACCTTGATCTTGGTAGCTGCCTGTGGCTCATCCTTCCCGTAGAACCTCTTCCTTCCTTGGTGAAAGTTCTCCGGAAAATGTTCAAGAAGAAATTTCGTATCATAGTCGCTAAATTCGTCGTTCTCGAAAGCGATCGTCAGCTGTAGGTCGGAGGACAAAGTCAGTCGCATACCAGTTGCCTACAAGACACACGTAATCCACCACTCAAAAAGAGCTGTCACTAAGCAACTACCTCTCTCAGCTTCGGTAGGTAAGCATCGATATTCCTGATTTTGTAGGGTACCGAGACCAGGATCCCATTGAGGTCCGGCCTGGCCTGCTTGATGATGGTCTCACGAAGAGTTTGAGATATGGGCAAGTTAAGAGCCAACGTGCACGCAGACGCGTCATACGGAAGTTCCTTCAGCTTCTTCCCCACCGATGCAGCTACCTGTAACGGAAGGCCATCTCTGCCAGCTGAGCACACGGGACATAGAGTGATTAACAACGTGTGGAAACTGAACAAACTTCCTCTATGAACTCCGGGTCAAGAAGGCCAAAGCACAAAACGCACTCGAAAGGTCTCTGCACCACTTCAATCCCGCACGTCTCTTCTCCAGCAATCTGGCGGCGACAAGCAACGCACAGAAGCAGTTCCGCGGTTTCCTCGGCTGCCAACATATGACAGTACCTGAGCAAAAAAGCAAAGATTACCGTCCTCACGGGACTTCTTGGTAATCGCATAGTTGATTCAGTGAATGAGAGGAAGCAGCACAAAAAAAAAAGAATTTGAGGACTGTCATTCTACACAGGCCGAGATAACGAACAAAAACAGATTGTGGTAGAAGCCAATAACATGAAGCAGAACGAAGTGATACTTCGAACGTCCTGTCCTATCTGCGTGTTTAGAGGGCTACGCAACGTCATCCTATATATACCATTTTTACGTCGAATTTGACACTTTTCAAATCAAATTGGCTTAGCTAAGACTTTTCAAATCAAAACGAACTCTTCCAAATTGAAATGAGCTTCTACATTAAACTACAGACTATCCAAAAATGTTCGGATAAATTTTTGTTTTCGGAAAATTTTAGTATAATTCTCTTTGAAGTTGCAATCTACTTCTCAATAAAAGAACACAGTTTGAAATTTTATAAAAACTTTATTTTTTTGAGGAAAAACAATGATTTAAGCCTTGCTTTGAAGAGCAGGAAGGCGGTCATCTTTTAGATCCAAAGCAGTAATTGCACCATGCCTTCGTCCGGGACCTCTCGATTATTATTCGATTAATGGCAGAATTTCCGTTTGCACGCCGTTTCACATCTGCAAATGGTGCAACATGAACAATTGTAAAAACACACATACCTGTCTTTCTTACTGCATGTAAGCGGTATTTACACAGTCAATCAGATAAACATTGCGACTTGTTATCGGAGTGCATGGCACGATCCAGTCTTTTAATGCACTACTTGACTGCTGCCGTGCTACGCTTTAAAACAAAATTTAATTTATTATTTTTTTCTCAAATTTTTTTTTTTATAGAATTATTACACTCATTCGGGCAGCTAAAGTAAAAAAAATTCAAAAACTTTATTCTTAATTTTTTTGAACAAAAATTATTCTTACCATCTTGGAGAGTCTATAGTTTAACCTGTAGCAAGCGCGTTCCGATTTGGACGACGTTCAGCTTGACTTCAAAGTTCGTAGGCCAGCTTAGAGGAGTGTCCAATTTGATTTGAAAAGTGTCCAGTTCGACGTGAAAATGGTAAAATAGAGTTACTCGGTCTATTGGTCTGTCCATGTCCGCAAATGTGAACGTGAGCACAGAGAACGGCCACCGATTTTCGCGGGGATGATGTGATTATAACGGCTATCAGGTGAACCACACACAAATCTAAGGGCCCGATTCATCAAGCAGTGGGTATAGGTAGAGATACCGTAAGGGAATCGAACCCACTACTCGCGATGGGTAGCGGTTACGAATCGTATTCATGAAAGGAATCAAATGTAATGTATCCCACCATATATGTACAATGTTCATCCTTCGCGACGGCAACGACAAGAGCAACGAGACTAGAGCAACGGCAGTGCCCGGAAAGTATGAACAGGCGACATCAGGGACGAGAGCGACAAGAGTGACTGGAGCGACTAACGTGGTATGGAGCACGTAATTCATTACGAACCCCATACTTCGTCCATCGCCACAGTCGCTCCTGTCGCTCCCGTCGCCGGCGTGTAGTATGAACACGCGACAGCAGCGACGAGAGCGACGGAAGCGGCAGCACCAGCCCTCGAGTATGAACAGATTTCGGTGGTGATCACTGGTTTTAATCGATTTGCATGCTTTGCATGGGCGACGAGTCGCTATCGTCACGAAGTATGAACAGGCCCTAAGCCTCTCGTGAGAACAGCTGATTTCACTGCAGCGCCATTCCATCAATGGCGCGCAGAATCCTTGCGGGTATGCCGATTTACTCACGTAGGGCCGTTGAGTATTCTTCACCTACTGATGTACCCAGATGTGGCGGGTAAGGTTTATCATGAATGCCTCATAGTGGATACGTCCACCCGCCCCCCCCCCCCCCCTATAACCCGCATACCCGCGGGTATAAGTGTTGACGAGTCGGGCCCCGATAGAGTAGAGTAGAGCATCCTCGCCCGGTCAGCGGAAGGCGCGGGTTCGAGCCCGCCTGGCTCTAGAGATCTGATCGCAACAAAACATCATTATAGCAGCTTACAAATCGATGTCGCTCGATGCCACCAATTTCTGCTCAGACTTCGCCGCTCAATACGCATGACGCTCTAATAAGCAAGCGGGTAAACGGGATTCAAAGCAAGCAAGTATCGATGTTCCGATCGACGTTATCGTTTCCTACACTAATGTCGCTCTTTGAAGATGGATTCACGCGAATTTGGACTCGAAACAGCCAAGGGTAGCAAAGAGTGTCCGCAAAGAGTTGGGCGAGCTTTCAAACAGTACTCGGGCGGTCGTGGTGTCAGCCCGCCCTACTCTCCATAAGATCAATGCACAGTGGTACTGAATACGCCATCATCACTCCTCCAAAAACGTTTTTTGTGTTCTCGGCCCATTTCCTCAAACCTTTCGGGTTTGTCAACCGGAAGGCATAAGGCGAGGAAATTAACGAAGAGCACGAAACATCGTGGTAATTCGAAAATTGGCAGAAGCAGTGAGCAACAAGGAACATATCTATTCCAATAAGTGAATTATAGGCGAATTACAAATGCAAAGCACACGCAACAACCGACGATCCAGAGGTATTCGCTTTCTGGCACTCCACCTGGTGCTGAATGCACTAATTAGGGAATGCCGTCAGCTTCCCGTGGAACTTCGGATTGAGACCTACGTCAAATGAAAGAGCTCGGAACGCTGATCACAGAGATGTGGACCAAATCTGCGAAATGTTCCTCCTAAACGAGTTGTGACCGGCGAAAGCCGCCAGTGTTGTGTAATCAGAGGTGCGGTTGGCAGCGCTGACAGTAGCTGCAGCGGCACAGTGGTAGAGCGTTCGCTTCACAGAGTTGGGGTCATGGGTTGGGCTCTCGTCGGTGAGGTGTTTCTGCATTTTGTGACCTGTCTTCGACGAGTGCCTATAATCTCATTTTTAGCACACATTGAGCGAACGGCTGATGACGGCTTGCATTTACGTCTATTAGGATATTCGGAGTTGGAAACATATTTCGAGAAACGTGTTTTATTCATGGCTTAAAGGAAGTTGACTGAAAATTGGCATTATGCGTAGGAGAAACACTATGTTTAGGTTGCACACCTGGTCAGGGCTTATAGGGGAGGTGCCAAAGTAAACTTCGTTCCCACTCGGAGTGCTTCCACCTTCGTCATCGCTGTAGTCCCAGTCGGAGTCGTTATCAGTGGAATCGCCCGCATCCAAATTTTCATCCGTCTCCATTTCTTCGAATGTTGCAGTATCCTTACAGTGTTATCCACAGGCGATCCAAATTCAAAGAGCAGAATCGAGACTACCCCTCCTGGTGAAAAAGGTATAGCGAATGGAAAAAAATCAACATGGCACATCGAAACCTTTAAAATTGATCTACCAGGCCAAACATTGCTGGGCAACACATGAGATTAGAATCCGTTTAGCGCAAGTTTAGGTTTATGACTAGTTAAAATCGTTGGTTCCCTGGGCTTCATGGGTGTAACTTTGACTTTGCAATAGTGAAGCTCGACTTGGTCAATTCTTTATTGACAACGTTTCGGGCTATAAGCCCTTCTTCAGGTCTAAAAACAGTTATATTGCACATCTCTACAACAATACTTTACAAACAAATAGAGGGCTTTCCGGACAGACCTGGGAATCACAGGGAGGAGGAGGGGCCAGGGATGTTCAGTGGTGCGTTTGGCCGGAAATGAAGCGCAATAGTCCTCGGGCTACTTATATATCTTAGTGGGCAGTGACCGCTCTCTCATAGTTCCATGTCGCCATCATTGTCAGCCGGTCACGCCGCGTACCCTTATAGGGTGATAAGCCTCATTGCATTCTTCATTTCATCTTTCCGATTTATTGGTGGTTCCCAGTGCTTTATCTCCAGCGCTTCCTTGATCTTCCTCTCCACCGGATCTGTCAGATTCCTGTGGAGTATAGAAACTCGCAGTTGCGGCAGCGGATCACGTGCGTGCTTTAGGGTGCGGTGTTTCGAGAATGGATTGTCTGGATAGCTTTGAGGGCTACGCAGAGCTCTCAGATGTTCATCCATTCTCTTTCCTAGTGGCCTTCCTGTCTCGCCAATGTAGAATTCTTCGCAGGATGTGCAGACCACTTTGTAAACCACACCACTAATGTTGCACACTTTGTGTTCTCCTTCACAGATCAAACAATCTGTCCTTTCACACTGATTCTCATATAGACGCGAAGTTGTAAGTAGGCGTCGTAAAGACGGCGGTGGTCGGAAAATGAGGCTTATAGGGAGCCCAGATCGTTTTACGCTGCGGTTCACGTCCAAAGCAAAGGAGTCAGTGATGAAAGATATGATTAAAGGAGTGCCGCCAGGTGATCGTTGAGGTTTCCAACAACGACATTCCCTTGAGCCATATCCGTTTTGCCGTAGAATTTCTCTCACTTCATTATCGACTTCTCTAGAGTTCGTAGATGTCAGCGCAGTAGACGTGGCTGTCGTATGATGAACAATATTCTGTTTCATATACATAGGATGGCAACTCCTTGCATGCACAAGAATGTTATGAGATGCCGGTTTCCTATACCACATACTACTTACTTGACCCTCTGATATTCTTACTTTCGTGCTCAGAAAGTGACTGACTTTATGACTAGTGTATACAGTTGGTCAACAGCATGTCTGTTTCACAAATTTTTTGTGTTGTTCAATCAGTGTTGACGAAGGTCTGAACAGATATATATATATATATATATATATATAGTTGATTTGATTAAAATTTTAGCTTCTTTTATGCCATGAATGAAATATGTTTCCTGGACCACGTTTCCAACTTCGAATATAGTAGACGAAAATGCAAGCCGCCATCAGCCGTTCGCACAAAAGGGTGCTAAAAATGAGATTATAGGTACTCGTCGAATACAGGTCAGAAAATGTGAAAACACCGTCACCAACGGGAATCGAACCCATGACCCCAACTCTGTGAAGCGAGTACTCTACCACTGCGCCGCTGCCGGTGCTGTCAGCGCTGTCAATCACACCTCTGATCACGCAACGCTGGCGGCTTTCGCCGGCCACAACTCGCTTGGGTGAACCATTTAGCAAATTTGGTCTACAT
This sequence comes from Heligmosomoides polygyrus polygyrus, assembly GCA_947396885.1. Classification (NCBI taxonomy): domain Eukaryota; kingdom Metazoa; phylum Nematoda; class Chromadorea; order Rhabditida; family Heligmosomidae; genus Heligmosomoides; species Heligmosomoides polygyrus. The sequence goes on along the minus strand of OX377202.1, from coordinate 74,383,236 downwards.
ATCTGTGATCAGTATCTCGAGCTCTTTCACCTGATATAGGTCTCAATCCGAAGTTCTATGGGAAGCTGACGGCATTCCCTTGTAAGATGTTCGCGGCGGACTCAGTAGGGATCACCTTCTATTCCGGCGCAAATAGGGTCCGGGGGGGGGGGGGGGGTCGCCACAGCATGGCGCGGCGGGCCGGCGTGGCGAGTAGCTACATGCAGTGAATGTAAATGCAGTTTTATCTCTTCGTTTCGATTATAGATCCGCGTCTTATTTGCTTCCTAATTGGACAAGGAAGGGAACTCCAGGATGTGGGCAATTTTAACACGGGTGCGTCACTTGAGCCACACCCTGGAGTCCCTTCCCCTGCCTTGTTTCGTTTTCTTGGTGTTGGTGACACTTTTTATAAGGTGACCCCCCCCCCGGACCCTATTTGCGTCAATATTCACCTTGGTAAGAAGGCTCATGCATGCCCAAGTACATCAAAAAAGGCCTAGCTCAGTTCACCTTAGGCGCAGGACACACCAGTGCTGCATAGCACAGAATGTAGTATTCCGCTGAACTACATGGTGACCCCAGACCCTACATACGCTGAATTACCGTTCAACGCCACATCTACTAAGGGATATTAATACGTCTATGTCCCCTAACGTCAGGCCAAAATTAACACTACGAATCCAGCTCCACCAATATTCCTACGGTTACCTCATTCATCGGGTGAATCCTGGTTATGGATCGTGTTCTGCTTCACAGGAGACGCTGTTTGGCACTCGCAAAACACAGAAATCTCGAAGAAAAGGACGGCAGACACGGATCGGCGCCGGATTTGCTAACGACGGAGCACTCTGTTGCGTTGCGGGAGCACTCGCCCCCGCGAGTGCGGTTTCGAGCGTGGTAGGTTAGACTCCAGACGGAAGAGTTCGGCCATTTCTGTGCTCTCCTCAGCTGTGGCGAGTCACCAGGGGCCTTATGCTCGTCTACCCCGAGTCTCCCCCAATGGGGATTGGGGCGTGATATAATATGCTGCTATTGATTGATTCTCCCCCAACGGGGGAACACGAGCATGCGGCCCCAGACGAGAAACAAAACGGGGCTCGTGCACCGAGACTGCGGTAGCGGGGCGAGATGCCCAGAGACCGAGCACTGACTGGGCGAAGGTCCCGAGCGGATTTCCGCATGTCCTTTAAATTGCAGAGCTGCTTCAATTGCATAAGCGGAGGTGTCTTCGTTAGACACCTCTAATTCAATATCTTCTATCTTAGTGCGAAGTGCTCTGCTCATCTCTCAAAGATCATCCCGTGCAGAGTGTCTGTATGGCGATGTGCTTTCGCCCATTGTCGCCCCAGGTTTTACGCAAGAAGGAAGCAACTTTGCAACAATCTAAGTCTAAAGTTCGCGAGCTTGGTTGCAAGTCTGGAGCAAGGAGTCCACCCTCATAACGTAACGAGGGTTAGCCCAAAACTTCTGGAATGGGAACGCTAGACACGTGTATATGTCCTAACACTAGGACGCCTTGGTTTGATTTGGCTAGTGTACAGCTGTCAAAAACAGTAGATACAGGGTGGACCCCTCTAGGTGTGTACTTGTCTTTACATTAAAGGAGTACATTTAATTCCATTCATTTATGAAGATCAGGAACTATAATCGTTTCAGCACAGCAGCTCCTTATCAACGTTAGGATCGGTTTGTAACGTTTTTTTAAGATGGAAATGGGCGCAATACGAGAGTGGTGGGAGGATCGGAAATAGAAATATTCTATCCTTGCCCAGTCTGTATACAGAAAATATTCAGGCCTAAGCGAGACTGCCCCGCCACTCCCGTCTTGTATCAGAGGCCGTTCCCACAATAAGAAATGAATATACATTCAGTTGGCAATACATTCATGTCTGAGCAGCTATTTCCCTCGTTTTTGTTTCAAATGCAAGCCACTGTCTATCTCCTACTCAGGGATATATAAAACGAAGCAGCGCTGCATAGCAGTGCGCTGTCGTTGAAGTAGGACCGCACTAGAACAGGCACTGTCACTGCCATGGACTGTAGGAAAGACGCAAACAACAACGGTATTTCGTCAGGGGAGAAGGGGAAAGAGCTATATCTGTCACATGCACTGCCACTACTGTAGTTATGGCTACCCTTACTACTGCAGGAACAACATTTGGGATACGTGATTCAGCTGAAGTTTCCGGACTCATCCGTAATGTTTTCTTTTCCAAATGCAATGCGTTTCAAAAGTATGTATCCACTCCAAACCGTGTCCATATTTATTTATTTATGTATTTATTCACAGCATGGTGGTAGCCACGCATATAATAAAGAAACAAAAAAGCAACACAAACATTAGTAACTCAAACTTGAGGACTAAGTAGGCACCAATAAATGAGAACGGAAACAGTTATAACAATGAACGCTGGACAACAATCAAGCGAGCGAATGCTCAGATAATCCTAAGAGATTCTCGTTTTGGGCTAGTAATAAGTTGAACTCCCGCAAGCTTCTAAAGGTCAAGAATGTTGATCTGACTGTGGTCCTCGCTACCGGCACATATAGCTGAAGCTTCCTCTCCTTGTTCTAGACAGATGGCCTCGGAAAAATATGCACGTGTTTATGTGCACCTTTTGGGTGAGAATCTTTAAAAGCATCTTGAGATCGAATGATTGCCTTCTACATTCAAGAGACTTTAATCCCAACATCCTGTTTCTTTCTCGGCCCTTTGGGATTTGCAAGTAGTCCATGCCAAAGCATCTCATTACTGCTTTGCGAGTGAAATTATTCTGAATTCTTTGGAGCATGTCAATGTCTGTTCTTGCTCTCCTCGTTTCGCGTTTATTTCTGTAGGCCCGCACTAGCTCCATTAGATTCCTCGGTGCAAATAGGGTCCGGGGGGGGGTCACCTTATAAAAAGTGTCATCACCAGCACGGAAAACGAGACAAGACACACTAATAGTAAAGAAAACAAACAAACAATGCTGTAGTTCTGTTCTGTGCTCTCCTCCGCTGACGCGGAGGTGCTCTCCTCTCGAGCACATTTAGGCAGGAGAAGGGGACTCCAGGGTGTGCTCAAGTGACGCATCCGTGTTAAAATTGCCTACATCCTGGAGTTCCCTCCCTTGTGCAATTAGAAAGCGATCTATAACCGAAACGAAGAGATAAGAGTACTCTGGAGTTTTTTCGTCTCACACGAGAATCATATCTTTTTGGAAAGTAGGTTGAAAATTGGCGCTTCAGAAGTATGTGTCCACTTCTGAAAACAAACATATTACTAAATTCAAAAGTCGATGGCACCACCATTTCTTATAACATGACGCATCATATTATCCATGCTATTGACAAGGTTCTCGATGATTTTGTCTTCCCTGGTGCCTCATGAAATCAAAATTGCCACCACGTCATTGAGTGTCGGTTATTCGCGTAGGATCGTCGAACCACGATCCCTCACGTGTTCTCCATTCCGTTGCTGTCAGGCGAACAAGCCAGCCAGTCCGTTACTTGAATGTTATGACGTGGAGCCAACCTTTGGTCAACCTGGACATACCTGGTCTGCAGCGCTGCCCTGCTGCAGAACATTTGTCTGATGCCTTCTACCTCTCAAGAAAGGCGTAGGGCTAGACTCCACTACACATTCACACTCCATACTGTCCATGCTACACGACGATTCAGGATTCCGCTGCTGAAGAAGCCGACCACTGTCACTAATGAAACGCCTCCAAAGTTGCGACGATGGGGCTTCTCGTAGGTGTCTCCAGAATTGATTTCATCTTTACGAACGGAAAAATCTAATCTGGATGGTCTCCGATGGATACCGACATTACTGGAGAGACCTGTGAGAAGTCCCCGTCATCGCAATTTTGGAGGCGGTTCATTAGTGACAGTGGTCGGCTTCTTCAGCAGCGGAATGCTGAAGCTTAGGCTTCCGTCGTGTCGCATGGTCAGTGGGGAGTGTCAAGGTGTACTGGAGGCCATCTTCTTTTTCTTCTTCTTCAGCGTTTGTCCCGCTTCGTAGTGGGGTCCGCTCTTCTGGTGTCGTGACGCCACCTTTCTCGATCCTGCGCTTCATCAGGGTGGATGCATGTCCATGTGTAACGTATCGGACTCGGGAGTCCTCTAGGCTGCTTTCCTGACACTTCCAACTCAAGGCCTTCACTGGAGGCTATCCATCTGCCTTTTTTTGAGAGGCAGAAGACATCAGATGTTCTGCAGCAGGGCAGCGCTGCGGTCCATATGTCTAGCTCGAGCAAAGACTGGCTCCACCATCACAACATTCAAGTAAGAGACTGCGCAGCCTGTTCTCCTGTCAGCAACCCAATGGAGAACGTGTGAGGGATGGTGGTTCGACGAGTCTACGCGAATAACCGACACTCAATGACGTGGTGGCAATTTTGATTTCATGAGGCACCAGGGAAGACAAAATCATCCAGAACCTTGTCAGTAGCATGAATAGTAAGATGCATGATGTTATAAGAAATAATGGTGGTGCGATCGATTTTTGAATTTAGTAGTATGTTTGTTTTCACAAGTGGATACATACTTTTGAAACACCATTTTTTGTCAAAAAAAGTACGATTTTCGTGTAGGACGGAAAAAATTCCTGAGAGCGAGTAGTTACCTATTTCCGACTACGAGAAATCTAGTGGAGCTAGTGCGGGCCTGCAGAAATAAACCCGAAACGAGATATGGGCACGTTTTGGAGTGGATACATACTTTTGAAACGCGCTGTATTTCGCGATAGCGCCAAACGCTCTACTCACACGGTGTCAGTTTTGCACTTTAGGAATGGCCGCGAACAAAGGGCAAGAGGCCATGAGGAAGGCGCTTCAGAATGCCAGAGGAGCTGGCGCTGGAATAGGTCTGATCGCGGCAGCAGGCGTCGCCGTTTACGGGATTTCTCAGTCGATGTTCACTGGTAGGTTTGGAAGCTTCTGATTCTTAGCTCGACTTTATTGAGATTTCGTTCCGCTGTGGACTAGCACCATAGTTTTCGAAGGCTTTAGGAATCTAACAACAAATGCCGCAGAGAAAAATTGAACTGATCACATATGTCTCCAAGTGCTCGGATTTCTTCAGGGACCTCGGTTCCACATCCATATGGTCTAGCAAATAACGTGGGGTATCAACTTGCAACACTCTCATAGCTGCTTGTAGGGCTTGTGCAGCACCTACCGTTGCGCCATCTTAAAACGAGCAAGTCCTACTAGCCCTATCAAGGGATTCGAAGTTCCTTCCTTCGCATAGCTCGGTGATATCGTCAGCGTGAGCGATGCCGGTGTGGGCGCAAGCCCCTTTTGTACATTTTACAGTCCCCTCCCGTTCTAACGCCTCCGGAAGACGCGACTCTCGATATAACGTGGACTTCGTCTAGCCCCGGCCATCTTACCTTTACGCCAATACAAACCAACTCCGCTTAAGACGCGTCGGATACAACGCTACTCCCGTTATAGCGCGGTTTTGGGAGGAACTCTACGTTCAAAATGACTCCCGTTATAACGCGACCTGTTCTGTGTGGGACCGGCCCACACAGAAAGTGAAGAGGAGGAAGATGCTGAGAGCGTCTGCGTCCATACCTACCCTTCTATTGCCTCGTTCGTAGTCGCGTCCAGCATCTGTACGACGATGAATTAGATGCATGTAGATGTTTTTCATGCGTGCGCGACCCACATAAGTGTTCATAGTTAGCAATATGTCGAGCACAGTCGAGGCTCGTGGGAGTCGTTAGAAGCTGCCGTAAATTAGAAGGTTTCCTCTATCACGAACGAATCACAATAGGTACAAACGAACGAATCACGATAGGTACAGACAATGGTATAGCTCTATTCTGTGATCTCCGCGTCAGCGGAGGAGATCACAGAACATAGCTATACCATTGTCTGTACCTATCAGTATGTTTGGTCGCTTTGTTTTTGTGTTGGTGACACTTTTTAGGAGGTGACCCCCCCCCCCCGACCCGATTTGCGCCGAGAGTTTTGTTGATGAACACTTCTAACTTTCTTCTGGTACTTTTTAATCCTGGCATATCTGTCATACGTATGCGAGAGAGAGTCTCTGACGACAGTACTTCATTAAAAATCTAAATTTGTTTTATCCTTCACTCTTTTCATGGTAACATGTGTTAATGCATAGCCATATTTGGTCAATGTATACTATTTTAGATAAATCTGTGCTTAAAAGAGTTTAGAAAAGGTAATATCCGGTTAGGACGCGGCTCCCGTTACAACGCGGATTTTCTCCGGTCCCTTCAAACGCGTTATAACGAGGGGGACTGTGTTTACATGCACGTGTCCATCGGTACGCTTCAGAACAAACTACGTAGGATAAGGGAGAGAGCATCGCGCAACCAACGCGGTGTGTGTAGATGAAGAAGATTTGTTTGGTCAATCACTAGCCAGCTCTGCTGCGTGTCGGCTTGAAAAGGATGTCGACTGAGAACACCCCTGTCCTGATTTTGACATGATATCCGACTGAAGACTGCAGGGAAGCTCACTCCGCTCTCTGAAGCTTTCCTACTCTTGAGATTCAATACGAAAAACTATAAGGAAATCTCATGGAGCTCGTTTTTTAGTGGATGCTGGTCATCGCGCCATCATGTTCAATCGAGTCGGCGGTCTCTCCAATGACGTTTACAAGGAAGGACTACATTTTAGAGTTCCATGGTTCCAGTATCCAATCGTCTACGACATTCGTGCACGACCAAATCAGGTACTCGGGAGTATTCCGAATCTTGGATTTCGAATTAATAGCTTACTGTTGAAGATCCGTTCCCCTACTGGAAGCAAGGACTTGCAAATGGTCAACATTGGCCTCCGAGTGCTTTCTCGTCCAAATCCTGAGCAGCTAGTCAAGATCTATCGCACACTTGGACAAAACTGGGAGGAGCGAGTACTGCCATCCATTTGTAACGAGGTTTGAGTTGAAGTTCTTCTTAAACTGTGCTAATGTATCATCCCTTCTTTCAAGATTTTTCGATGACTTATTGACGCTCATTCATTTTCAGGTGCTGAAAAGTGTTGTGGCGAAGTTCAATGCCTCGCAGCTCATTACACAACGCCAGCAGGTGACTTTTTTGTTGGATTGATATAGAAGTTCTTCTCTTTACTGCTTCCCGATTTTGCTGCTCTTAGTAATCTACCATTCATACATAGATCACGCTAGTTGTTCTTGAAGTAAAGGCGTTTACATCGCAGACGTGTTGCTTTAAGAATGTATACGCTTTTTTCAAGTTTATTTAATGCGTCAGTTTTGTTTCGCACGTTACTGAGTAGCGAACTGAGTATCAACAACGGATACGTTAGCGGCGCTTAAGAGATATAATAGTCCAGTAGCACAGTCATATGGTGTCACATAGTATTCTTCTTCTCGAGGAAGTCGAAACGAATGGATGCGTAGATACATGGGGGGGGGGAGGAGGAGGGTGGGGTTCACTTACAGAGTTATCTCCTAGGTATTTGAATATGGAAATGCTGTAGGTTGCTGCCTATGACGTGACTATTTGAGTCGAATTTTCGGAATAGGTCGAATGGTAAAATAACCCCACTTGAACTGCCTAAAGAACCTGCTGATTACCTGTTCAAACAAGGATGGTTTGTTGTTACCATAACTTTTGGCGTACTCGAACCCGTACCTCTCGTTCTTAGACCGGAGTGCTGCCCTATTATACCACCAACCCTGTCATCCGCGAAATTTCATGAGCTTAGCAGAGCTCACCCGTGATACCCTACTGATACAATCGTCCTGCTGGTTTTTATCCTGTCCATGCCTTTTTAAAGTGTGCTCTTTATTAAGGGTCAAACACTACCTCTTGCAATAGAGATTCGTATTAGCAATTAGTCAAGTTAGTCCGTCAAGGTGCTTTCTTCTGTTTTGATCAGAATTTGGCCTTTTGAGGTATCTAGAGGGAAGAAGTGTCCTTCCAAACCTCGATGTTGGGCAGATCGCGTACTCGAACACAGTACCTGCGGCATTTCTATCCGAAATCCGTATTTGCTCCAAATACGAAAAGAGGTGCCTTTGGTATCTGAATCGAGTTTTCATTGTTTTTCTTTCTTTCACCTCTCTTCCGACCGTTCTAGGAATTTTATCTTTCTGCGATGCGGTCGTTTAACTGCGCCGTTAGCCTGAAATTCGAGACGAGTAGGCTTTCCATGCTACTTTCCTCCTTATGTTGATCATTTTTACCGTATTGGTTCCTATGATGGGGAAATTTCTAGAAAGAAAGAATAGAAAGATAATATAAGGATAGAAATAATAGATATATAAGCTGATCAATGGCATGTTGGATCTTCCTCTTCAGGAATTTTATTCAATATCTTGCTCTAATACTAGAGGTGGTCAGATGAAGATCCAGATTCCAAAAGCTAGAAGTAATATAAGGTCTACGTTTTTCACAGACCGAGCTGGAACCGAATTTCAAAAGTTTTCGAAGAAAAACATTTTACCAAAATCGCTAAGGCAATACAAAAGACTTATTGACAGGTATCTCCAGGATGTTCCTTAATAGTTTGCTTCCAACTGTTCCCGCTGTCTGTCGCTTGTACCTAACAGTATATTTTTACTCGCTCTGTTCTGGTTCTTAATGTGCATGTTCTGTTTGTTCTATTTTTTTGCGTGGATATCCACGTATAAATAAATAAATAAATAGAAAGCGAGGAGCAGAGATACACAATAAGTTTTTTTTAGTTGATAAGGATACTGGTGCCTCTTGTTGTCACTCAATTAGGTACATACACCGCCCCGTAGAAGTAGAATATCTGCTTTAAAAGGATGTGAATACGTTCCAAAATGTATTCTAGCGAACGACGGTGTCCGCTAGACAACTGTGGCTGCGAATTTAAAATGGATAGGGTTAACCTTGGAGCAAACGAGAGCAACTTGAGAGATTAGTGAGTGGTATTTGACGGGAACTGAGAGGAGTAACACTCTGATGTTCGAATGTTACTGCTGCGCGTGTTTATCCCTTTCGCCACTTGAAGGTACATATCCTGTTCAGTAATCCATAGCTTTTCGGATAACTTTTACGCTTTCAACTTTCTGCTCCTTTGATGTAGAGCACTAAATGGAACTTTCATGCTAGGCAGTGTTGCTATATATTTCTATAATGTGTTCAAAACTAGCGTTGTTGGGAGAGCACAAACAAAGCGTAACAGTATAGCACTGTGATTGTTTAAGGTCTCAATGCTGGTTAGGAAAGCTCTTATTGAGCGAGCTCTGGACTTCAACATCATTTTGGACGACGTCTCGTTGACAGAACTGGCCTTCTCGCCTCAATACTCGGCAGCTGTCGAAGCCAAGCAGGTTGGTCTCGGATGTGCTTGCGTCATCCACGGTGTATCGCCGTTTACACCTGTGTTCTTGCCTTTTCCTGACTATGGTGATGACCGTGATCATAATTCTGTTCAGGTAGCCGCGCAAGAGGCTCAGCGTGCATCTTTCCTTGTAGAGCGAGCCAAGCAGCAAAGACAGGAGAAGATAGTTCAGGCCGAAGGAGAAGCGGCATCGGCGAAATTGGTAGGCTTCAGTGTGATCTTGTCTCCGAGCTGCTTCGAGAATTGTCGTAATCTTGGCAAGCTTGGGAAGTTTCTTCAAGTTTGTTGTAAAAGGCGACGTAGATCGAAGAAGATGTTGATACTGCTGGCCTTCGTTAGTGTAGAAGGACGGTTATTGCATCACCTTACAGCCAATTTGTCTTGCGCTTTCCGTGCGCGTAGAAGCTGTGATCCTTTCGCTTTCAGCTTGGAGAGGCGATGAAGTCGGATCCCGGGTTCTTGAAGCTGCGGAAGATCCGAGCTGCTCAAACCATTGCCAGGATCGTGTCCGAGTCGAACAGCAACAAGGTGTACCTGCCGGCAGCTGGCCTCATGTTGAACATCGCCGACGCCGACTATATGAATCTGAACGACGGGAAACAACGACGATAATCGACCCCCACTTGTGCTATCTGTGAACCTCAATTTCGAGGCGGCGCTTCTTTATGGAAATATTCTGAAACTGGTTAAGCTTCTATTAGAATAGATTTTAAGTAGTTGTAGTTTGTTACAAATTGTTACACTGTCATTAATGGAGCACTGTTGTTTTGAATCTGTTAGTATGTTCAAGCACTTTGTTTAGGTGATAAACACTTAATACGTAGCTCTGAAAATTTGTTGGCGCTGGGATTTTAACTCGCAGTCCGTAATCTCCTTCGTCACTGCTACCAGCCCGATAAAAGACGCCTGGCCGGCTTTCCTTCATTCTCTGTAAATTCATGTGGATCGTTTTAGGCCAAATCTTGTACGAAGAACGTGCTAGAAGGGTCTCGGGACGTTACGTGGGCGAGCATATAAACAACGTGCCTTTCACAAGGGAGGTCAATGGACCTCCCGTGGCAATTTTGAAAGTGACCTATTGGGAACTGTAGGGGATTATCTGACAAGGGAACTGTCTGAACGGAACGCCGGAACGGCAAGAACGAGTACTATGGGGAGAATCCCCGTCCTCCAAATAGTAACAGAACATGTTTTGTTTTTGCCGAATCCTTGAGGCAAACGAGTAAGACGGTGTAATGGTTAAGGGACTGCAGAGCGAGCTCTTCACGGCAGTGCAAGATCCTCTTGTTGTAGACTGGGTGGCGCAGTGGTAGAGGGCACGCCTCATGTTCGTGAGGCCTAATCTGAACTTTTGTTTGGCTTCACAGTTCCTGCCCAGTGGTACTCCGCTGCAGCCCAAGCCCGGAATCGCGATGCAGTCTACTTTCCCCAGTTCTCAAACTTGTATAGTATAACAATTCTAGTATAGCCAAATGTGTCGTATACTGGGTGGCACAGTGGTAGAGGGCACGCCTCATGCTCGTGAGGTCTAGGGTTCGGTTCCCATGCTACGCTGCGTTTTCGCAACTTTACCATAGTAGCGGATTTCCATACAGGTTTCCATATCTGAACTTGTTTTTGGAGTTTGCTACGGTAATATGTTTTTATTAGTTAATATTTGTCGACGTCTCGTAATTCACCAGCAATGTCCAAAACATGCCAAATGCGATTTTGTATGAAACTTTTATTCCAATAAATCACTCTCATTGTCAATGTAAGAATTTTTGACGCAGAAACAACATGAAACAGCAGCAGAATTCCAGAAATATGCTTAAATGCAATTTATTCGTGTCGGTGAGGTGAGTGCCACCAGTGTACTCACAGTGTGGGAGGGGAACACATGATCTTCAACTTGACCTACCACCTCGATCAATATTCTCGCCTCTGTTATGCTTACAAAGTCGTGCGGTCATAACAAGCTGCTGCCGCCAACATTGACTCTACAATGTCTGCTAGCCCTCGAGTGGTCATTCACCTATTGACACTGAAGTGCAGATCTCCACTGGATGCTGTCCCTTCGAAAGACGAAATGAAGCTGGCGGAAAAGATAGCAAGTACTCTACAGGATCTCGAACTGCGACAGGTGGAAATCGACGGAGGTAGTGGGAGAAGAGGACCAAGAGTTTCAACCAGTAGAGGATTGTGAGTCACGACGCCACTAACCAGTGAAGGCACTATCACTTTTCGGGAGGACAGATCGTTTCGGAGGAAAAGATTTGGCTATACTAGAATTGTTATACTATACAAGTTTGAGAACTGGGGAAAGTAGACTGCATCGCGATTCCGGGCTTGGGCTGCAGCGGAGTACCACTGGGCAGGAACTGTGAAGCCAAACAGAAGTTCAGATTAGGCCTCACGAACATGAGGCGTGCCCTCTACCACTGCGCCACCCAGTCTACAACAAGAGGATCTTGCGCTGCCATGAAGAGCTCGCTCTGCGGTCCCTTAACCATTACACACTCGTACTCGTCTGCCTCAAGGATTCGGCAAAAACAAAACATGTTCTGTTACTATTTGGAGGACGGGGATTCTCCCCATAGTACTCGTTCTTGCCGTTCCGGCGTACCGTTCAGACAGTTCCCTCGTGAGAAACAGCGCAGTAGTTTTCAATTTTCCCGCTGGCATCTGGGTGGGTCAGAAATTGCAGAAAGCCATGCGAGCCGATAAAGCAGAACAGACGTTCGGAACTGTCATGTCGTGGATAGAATCTAAACTGCAAAAGGTTTGAGGCTGGAACAGTAGCGGAATTACAGCGAAGTCACAATTTGTTTGGCAGCGGTACAGTAACCGAAGCGGATCAGGAACATTGAGGTGTGCCACTCACCAACATAGCCGCAGCGACTGGATGGCCGAGTGGATACGGGGGCGGAATTAAAGTAAAGGGGTCCGGAGTTCGGATCCGGAGGTGGGGATTCAGCGGTGCTGGCATTGCCCACTCCTATGTTGTGAATGTAAAGTGCATCGTGAACACTGTAATGTCCCATACCAACATGACGTTATTTCAACCCGTATGATACGATTTAAAAACGATGCTACCCATTTTCTCCGCCACTCTCAGCTAATCGAAGGGGTAGAGAGCTGTACTCCCACGACTCCGGAGACCGAAAGCAAGTTTCGCCCAAACCTCGTTTAGACGCTAATTGGGGTGCTGATAATAAATCTGGTAAACGTCTTCACGTGGTCGCGTGGTCCCGCATTTTCATGAGTGATCAAGGTAATCAATGTCAGTACATAAATGTCAATGTCTCCTTCCTCAGCTATGCGATCAAACCTGCATTCCATTCTTCTACTTTGAGATGGAAAGTAGTGCACGAGAAATAGACAATTCAGAAAAAGGAATGGCAGATTCGTGGTCAGCAGCTGAAATAGTTTCCATAGGCGAAGAAAGGGCGAAATCATGACCCCGCCATCCTTACTCACGACACCAACAGTAACCTACCCCGGTTGGCCGATTTTTCAAAAATGCATACCGTATTTGTGCTCAGCATCCACAGCAACACTACTAGGCGATGCTTTGGAAAGGTTCCCAACTCAAGGTGAGCTTTTGTGATGCTATTTTGGCTGGACGTAAGGTCCTGTGAGCGGAATTCATAACCACAGTCAGTTTTTGCTGAACGCTTTGTTAAAAACCTGAAAAAGAGGTGTGAAGGCGTGTGCGCAACACTCATCAACATCTACGACACTCCACGAGATGTGCCTCAGCGGCGCAGTCGGTAAGAGTGCCACCTTGTAGGAGCATGCAGGAGGGCTTTTCAGTTCGAGTACGAGTGCTGCCAATACTAGCACGTATTAGTTTGTTTTTATTACGCTTTCTGATGATCACAGGAGTCAATTTTGGACCACCAATGCTTACAGGAAACCAAGACTGTCCATTTGCGCCAATAGAATTGTGGCGGTTAGAGAAACGGCCCGCTCAGTCCTTAGTGTGCAGAAAACAGCCTACGAGTGAAAAAAAACTATTGAGCGCTTCTTACTTTTACTTGCCTCGCCGGGGGACTAACGGCGACGCTGCCGTTGTTAGATATCGTCTGTGCTTCATGACCCCAAATGCTCATGATAGTAAAACATGTTTATTTCTGATACTCTCATGGCTCACCGAAAAAACAACAAACAAGAGAACCAATCACAACATCGTAACGTGGTGTATGCAGAAACATTTTGCAATAATATGGTTTAACACGGCGGGGATGAAATCGAGTCTTGTTATCCCTGCTTGGTGCTTGATATCCTGTGCGAGAAGGTAACATATAAGGGTTGAAACGGGCTCGAACAGGAGGGAAACTTCTTTTCCCACGGAACGGTCGGTGAAACGTGTTAGAATTGTCTTCCTGCGTCTCTGGCTCCTTCTCATTTTCCTGTTCCACTAATTCGAACGTAACATCAGCAGCGACATATTCTTGCAGAGCCGTCATGTAGTTCTTCACGGCACCTTTGTAGCAAATCTCCTGTTCAGTCGCTCTGCTGTGTTTGCCAACACTCATGCAAGGCTCTTCGGCACTAATTACCGTTGGGATTTTGTTGACCACGAGTTGCTTAGCGGCTGCTGAAGTATCCTTGATGACGCTGAAAAATTGAGCCATGTCGAAACGGTGTTTTTCCACGCACCTTCTCCGCGCGGTGGAGCCACACCAATGAGCTTAGTGCCAGTGCGCACCAAAGCCCCTAGCGAGCTGCAAATCTTCAGCCAGGACGCCTGCTCCATCTGATTCGGTGTCGTGGGCCCCACGAATATGAAGGCCCTTCCAGTACGTCCATTCATTAGAGATCCAATATCTGCAATGCCGTGGTACACAAAGGAAGATGACTTCCTGCGATTGCTGGTAGATATCTTCAATTTTGCGTAATCCTGAAGGCAACAGTATCAGAAGTGGTCGTTCGGCTTCTTCGACCTTGATGTCCTTCCACGAGAACCGAGCCGCAAACCGAATACCGGAGTTCATGAGGTCGTTTAATTGGTTGATATCGATTCCTACATTGCCGTCTTGTAACAGCTGCGCGTGACTACCATCGTGCTGCATGATGGCTCTGAAGACTTGTGCACAGTGGTTCTTGTAGAATACGTATGCTTTTTGCACGCTCTCGAAAGTTACCAGGTTATAGTTGAGGTCGTTCATTAAAAAATGGCGACGATCTTGCTGACGCTCATGTTCAAAAATTGCCAGGAAGTGCGCTAATTGGAACACGTTATTAAATCTGAGATCAGCAATGCTTTGGTCGGCATGCGGCACCACGTCTTTAAACGTCATGGTCCGAATTGTACAGTGAAAATTGTATTTCAGCCTTGAGTCGTAGTCGCTTCCAGGGCACTGGTAGAACAGGCTCAGCTGACTCGTGTCGTGGCCAATCTGGCGATGACCTGCGACATATGCATTGTCTTGCTGTGCGTCGCTTTCTTCTAGTTTTCGTATTTATTGGTTCATCGTCTAATTCTGGTGGAATTGTTATCAACATATCGTACTGCACTCGTATAGGATCTTCATTGCTACTAATGTTAGTAAGTAAAGCCGAATTGTGGCTACATTCAATAACTCGATATGGACCTCCCATTCATTACATAGTTTCGGCAATGCCGCAGCACTCTTTCCCTAGGGAGTCTAACGTACACGCGATCACCTACTCGTGGCAGCAATGTTGGGTTAGAGTTCACTCTCTTATCATAAGCGCTTTTCATTTTCTTCCTATATTCTTTGTTAAACTGCGCTGCTGCGTTGTGAGCTAATTGCATGCTAGCAAGGAGCTCATACTTATAGGCATCATGGTCTATGTGGCTAAACGTGGGTTTATCCGCGGGTATCACGTTGGAGGGTACGTATGCATCGAAAGCGTGGAGCAAGAAAAATGGGCTCTCGCCTGTGGCCGAGTGTGGCGCTGAATTATAGGCCAAAACAACCATTGGTAAAAGTACATCCAACTGCGCCGGTATTCTAGTTTTTTCTTAAGCATTCATGTGAGTGTACCAATGACACGCTCGGTCATTCTATTTTCTCTAGGGAGGTATTCTTTTGTGAGAGATTGTTAAATACCAGTGAGTTCACATATGTCTGATAGGACGCTATTTGCAAATTCTGGGCCTTGCTCCGAGTGCAACACCTTGGACCATCTGCACCCATCACATATCCATCGCTCCAAAAGCGTCCCTACTACCGTTTTGGCTTTCTTATCTGGAATTGGATACGCTCCAACGAACTTCGTGAAATGATCATTGGTCACCAGTGCACATTTGTTCCCACTTTCTGACATTCTGAATTCTATAATGTCTATGCCTATTAGCTCAAAAGGATGTTTGGTGACAAAAGGCTTCAACGGCGGAATATGTTTTTCATGTACATTACTGACTAAGCAATCTTTACACTCTCTACTCCACTTCGTTATATCTCTCTCCATGGTCTCGCAGAACACCGTTTTCCTCAGTAGTTTGGTCAATTTTCTTGCATTCAAATGACCCGCCAACTGACCGTGATGTGCTTCAAGAAAGAGACCTTTGCGTCTCGATTTTGGTACTACCTTCAACGCTCTATGTCCTAGTACGAGGTTAAGCATTCCATCATTGATCTCAAAATCTGCCACTTTGAGCTTTTTATGGTAACCTCTTAATTGGACGTCGTCGTCCTCTCTGTCTTCTCTGATGGACTTGATGACTTCACTGTAAGTCCGATCTTGCAGGAGTTCTGTCAACTATTCGGTCTCCCCATTTTGTACTGTGCACACCACTACGTCGTTTTCACCACATGTTGGAGGCTCCTCGGAAATTTCCACTATTCCTCTTGACAGGGCATCTGCAACTGCGTTTGCCTTCCTTTTACATACTCTATCTGTAGTTTGTACTTCTGCAATTCCAATGATCAGCGCAGTACTCGAGCAGGCGGATAACGTGGTTCTCTTGAAGAGGCTGGTAAGTGGTTGATGGTCCGTCTTGACAATGGTGTTCAGTCCATAAATAAAGAAGTGAAACTTCTTTACTGCAAATACCACAGCCAACGCTTCCATGGGCCGGATTCATCAACGACTTACGTAACTTTTACGGAGAATTGTAAGCTTATCAAGAGATATGGTGAGCGATAAGCCGCGTTAAAATCTCAGGTAACGCGGCTTATCGTTTACCACATCGCTTGATAAGCTTACGATTCCCCGTTAAAGTTACGTAAGTCGTTGACGAATCTGGCCCCAGGTCGGTAACGTGGTAGTTCCTCTCCGCTTTTGAAAAGGACTTTGATGCAAAATACACTGGATGAATCATGGAATCATCCGATTTCTGAGCCTACACCGCTCCCAAGCCTTCTTAAGACGCATCCCTATAAATCAGAAATGGCTTTGTACCAGACTGAGCGGCTTTTATGTTTGGTTGTGCAAGAACTGGAGCTGTTGTCAACTCGTGTTTGAGTTTATCTAAAGCTTTTTTCTTTTGGGCTCCCCAAACCCATTTCTCTTTCGGATTCGTGAGGCGAAAAAAAATTTTATTAAAAAAATGCACCACGTAGTGTCTAGTTTCCGACTCTGCCGCTACTAAAAAAAAATTATTTAAATTTTTTTAAAATTTTTATCAATCTTCGAAAAACCTAAAATGAATTTGTGGTAGTAGGCCGACATACCAAAGAATGTTCTGAACTCGCTCACGTTGCTTGGTTCCGGATATTGAAGAATCTTGACGATCTTCTCAGGGTCTGTTCGTACGCCATTTTCGTCTATGATGTGACCCAAAAACGACACTTGTTTCTTGAGAAATTCACATTTTTGCGGCTTTGGCCGCAATGTCGCGCTCTTCATCACGTTGAAAATCATATCCAGCACCACGTAGTGTCTAGTTTCCGACTCTGCCGCTACTAAAATGTCATCTACGTAGACGAAAACGTCGTCATCCTTAATGTTAAGATCGCCCAAAATCATATCCATCATACGCTGAAAAACAGCAGGGCTTGTGCACAATCCAAATGGCAACACTGCAAATTGGAAAAGCCTTTCGCTGGTGGTGAAAGCGCTTTTCCGCTTTGCATTCTCTGACAGTTTTATTTGCCAGTAACCAGAATGCATGTCCAGCGTTGAGAATGTCTTCTTCCCTGACAAGCTTTGCAACAATGCGTCAATCGTTGGTAATGGGTAGGAATCCTGCCATGTTGCCTTATTTAATTCTCTGTAGTCGATACACAGCCGAAGGGTTCCTTCCTTTTTCCTCACGAGGACTACCGGCGAGGCCCATTCGGAGTTGCTTTTTTCAATTACTCTTCGTTCTAATAGACCCTTGATTATCCCTTTGAACTCCTGTCGAGCTGCGATAGGTACTGGCCTTGTCTTTTGCTTGACCGTCCTGCTATCGCCAGTGTCAATTTCATGGACAACAAGATTCGTCTGTGTGAGCTCTGTATCCGTCAATGCAAAGACGTCAGTGTACCTCCCTACCTCCCTGATCCCTATCATTTCTTCATTGAGTTCATTTCCATTCGGAATCGCACACAACAGCGCTTCGATTCTTTCCGGGCCAGCTGCAGGCGGTGAGTTTGAACTCAAGTCCAGCATGTCTGCTGAAGCTTCCACGTGTGCTGGAGAAATCCACTGTTCCGTTCCCCAGTCTCCTACGCACTCTCCAACTCGGAATACCACTGGGTCCCTCGTTCTATTCACAACAGGTACCTCTTCCGCTCCATTCCTATCTTTATGACATAACCCATCACTTATGAATGGGGTACTCAACCACAAAACTGCTTCGCTCTGAATGCATGTGCCTGAAAGACTGACACTTCCTGTGCTATACGGTGGTATGTAAGCTCTTTCTTTAACTACTGTCCTGTTAACAACTTGGGAGAAAGTATCCTTGGTTCCACCGGAATGTCCCTGGCACATCTCACCATTTACTGTTAGAGAGAATCCGAACAGCTTCAGCGCATTCGTGCCCATTGTAATGCTGTTATCCAACCCCGTGCCAACATAGCACGGAACCATCTTCTTCTGGTCTCTGAGGCCAATCTGAAGCAAAACACGAACTTCATCACATTACCTGAAGCGTCGCATATCTTTGCTTGCGGTGCCTCAACGCGCTCCACAAACTATGCCTTGTCGCAAAGCCTGCTTGAAAAATTTTATGGGTATTATCGTCACTTCGGACCCCGTGTCCAGCAGCGCAGTTGCTTTTGTACTCACTAGCTCTATTTCTTCCGTTGTCTTTCGCCCGAAAAACTCATGTCTTTCCAACGGGTTGCCTTCTTCGATCGCGCATACCCATGACTCAACCACCGTCGTGAATGGCGCTGCTGGCCTAGCGCGTTGTACATCCGCATTTAAATTTGGGTTCCGGCTGGCCTGACACTCTTTTGCCATGTGTCGCATCTTACCACATGAACAGCACTTACGGTTACCTTATGCTTTCATTACTGCACCTTGACCTTTATGCGGGTTCGTATTCACTAAGCCACTCACACTCCTTTTGTCCACATTATTGGTGTGCTCATTTTCGGCTTGCTTCGCTACCGCGTGTTTTGAGTGGGTGAATTTCCATCCGACCTTATGTATTTATTTGGCCCACTTGTACTAGCAAAGTTTCGCGCCCATTTTCGGTTTCGCTCAAGGCGTGGCGCAACTTCTTTAACCCTTTCGTACACTTCACTTTTCTCCGCCTTCTCAAGCGCTTCTGCTAGATTGTAGCTGCCACTCCAATGTGTGAGACTTCTCTACCATATTTTCCCCTATATGCTTAAAATGCACCTTGTACGAATCAGTTAACCACATTCGATTCAAACTGCTCTTTGCTGCTCTACTCTACTTCTAAAGAATGTCACATAAAATATCTGGATCTATCCTAGTCCGGGGGGCCATATAAATAAAAAGTATTATACGTAACAAATTCACTTGAGATTTACCGAGCGACTCCTACAGAACAACACAGGACCCTAAACAAGAAAAACTCACGAAGAAAAAAACGAAAATTACATTTGTTGCGGTGCAAGTTGTGTGCCCTCCTCACCGTGTTGGATCTTGGTTATAACATGTCAGGCGGCGGTCAGCACGCGGCATGCGGCTTATTGCGCCCTCCTTATCATGTTAGACCCTTGTTACAACATGTCAGACGGTGGTAGCACGCGGCAAGCCTCCATTCTGTCGCTCTTTGCCCGCCGAGACGGTTGTAAATCCCGGCAATTTTTTATTTTTGTTTGCTTGTTGGACGAACTATAAGTTAGGCGCCCTTACGGTTCACGATTTACGATTTGCGACGATTTTTTGAAACTACGATTTACGATTTACGACAATTTTTCCATAATTACTATTTACGATTTATGAAATTTCAGATTTCATTTAGCACACACCTGGTTGAGAGTTGTAGACGGCATCGATGGTATGGAAGAAAAGAAAACATGACAGATCTTAAACTTCGATCGGTACAGTAGACATTTTTGAAAAAGCATAATTCACTGGACTTGTGTTCCGGCGGTCGTGCGAGGGTTTCCCTGTTTAGCATTTCCAACGCAGGTCCACGAATTCCTCTAGCGTAACCCATCACTTCTTTTTTCAATATGGATTTTTTGCGGCACTGTTTGTTGCGCAATTGAGGGCATATTCTTGTTGACCTAGCCGGTCCAGCTAAAAAAGTAGTAATCTGACCCACGTTCGCGCGAAAGGGCAAGTCGCATGGCAGGCGCGGTTGCTTGATAGACGCAACGCGTTTCTCACGCTTTGATGTGGGTGATCTTTACTTCAGTGACTGGTTCTGTACGTTGTTTGCTATTGTACTTTTGAACACTTTTTTTTTCTTAGTTGGTGCCACTACAGGTTTTTATGTGAGTGTTGACATGGCCTTGCCGCTGCCGTATATTGAAGACACGAAAATGGTTTTTACCTCTTCCTTCCTGCAATTCCATATACTTCCCTCGGCTGTTATGAATGACTGTGAATTAGTGGCGTAGAATGATTAGGGGCTGGGTTTTTAGCGAAAATAGTGCTTAAATTTGATATATTTCTTATACGATAAGGCCAGTTTCTACGTGACTATTACTAGTTGTTGTCTGATAATACTAGCTTTGATGGTTTATTGGCAATGAGTTCTATCGAGTACCTTTTCTGCGCTCCTTGGGATCCTTTTTAAAACGCACTGATACGTGATGCGTTTTTCCACATCCTGCACACTTCGGCTTTCGGCAGCCGGAGCTTTCATGCTGTGAGGAGCAACATTTACAGCATCTATTTTGCTCACTTAAAATTCTTCTGCGGGTTGATTTGTCAATAACAGTTTTACATGGCAAAGCAATGCTGCAAAAGATACATCCACCACTTAGTTGAGGTCGCGGAGCTTCATATCTACGTGGTGTTGAGATGAACTCGCCGTTGATTTTATTGCCCAGTCTGTTCTCGATGTAAAACCCAATGGCAATTTCCTTCATGAGTCGCTCATAAGTTCAGCGATTGATTGCCTGTGCACTGCTCTGCTAGCTATGAGTCTTACAATATCATGACGAAGCTTAGATAATATGATTTCGGTCCAAATTGGTTCACACGTAGACCTAACGTCATATCCTGTGAATACCATTTGATTAATTAAAACCAGAACTTTTCCGAGGATCAAGGAACAGCTGCTGGCAACATTCTTAGCTGGCATTAAATTTGGCATCTTTTGGATGATTTGAGGCCTATTTATCGAATAGTCACAGTATTTGTCCTTTAGTGTTTCCACCATCCATCCATAGTTATGCGGCAATGACTGGATGCCTTGTATGGTTAATTTTTCCCTACCCTTTAAGTTTTCCTTCAAAAGAATGATCTCTTCGGTGACATGAAGCTCAACATTTTTATGGACAGCGTCTCAAAAACTGCCCAATACTCCGAAAACTCTTCTGGATTTTTAAAAAAATTTGGGAGGGAGACAGCCCGAGTCCTTATGGAGCGATGTACTCTTTGATCTGATTGATTCTGTGCTAGATTTTCCGCTATGGGATTGACGCTGGATTCATGCTGATGATAAATGAAATGGCTACCTCGAAGCTCTGAAGGGACGGCGATACCGACTCTACTGTTATTCTGAGAGCGGTACCTATGCTGGACTAATTTCCTTTCTTCTTTACACCTTAATTGGTCAAAACGGTTTTTAGCGTAAACATAAGGTCGATAGCTTTTGCACTAGCTTTGCGAAGAAGTTTCTCGCTCAATTTCTTGTAATTCAACAATCAACTCTTTTTTATCTGCCCTATCTTTACAGTTTATGTACTCATCCCTTAACTCAATAAAAAGTTTTTGAAGGCTTTGTTCACCCTCTTTTAATTCTTTTATGCACTCTTTTAGGCCTTTGTCATACCATCGCTCACCCCGAGCGACGCCTAATGATATGCTCCCATATCGATCGGGCGGCGCGATGGAATCGATATGGGTGCATATCATTAGGCGTCGCTCGCAGGTAAGCGATGGTATGACCAAGACCTTAAGCGAACTATGGTTCAGCACATGCATTTCTCACAGGTAAAGTCACTTTGAATTGAGCAGTTTAGGCTACGTGCATGCTCCTTGCAGCGTGTTACTGAATCATGAAGCGCTGTTGAGCTTAATATGATTGCTAATTTCTTTGCTTGGAATTTTTAAAAAAATTCTTTTTAATGTTGTTAGTTAAGAGAGCAAACTGCTCCAGGTACTTTTGGAGTACGGGAGACCTAATTCTCTTATATAGAAATTGCGATCGTGAATAGTAGAATCGACTTTGTGCTCCAGGTATTTAACGGGAGACTTATTCTCTTGGATTCAGAGAATGCAATCTTATGTTGAGCCGACTTTGTGCTCCATGTCCCACACTTTCACACAGGAGGCTTGGGCTTGTTACGCCGATGCACCAAAATGTCGAGGACGACACGACGTTGGACTTGTACGCCCTCATAATGCGGTGGTTCAGTGGATGTGAGAACGAGTGTAAGGGATGAGACAAGAGTGTTTTGCGAGACCAACCGGTCTATGTACAGGTGGAGCCAGAACTGGCGTGGGTTCGCTGTATGGCAGCGTCACGCCTCCTGACCTGCCAGAGCTTGAGCATCATCGCAGGCGATGTACGCGAGAGACTTACGATTTTCTTTATTCTAGAGAATGCGATCTGCAATAGATCGACTTCCTGCTCAGGCGATGTATGCGGAGACTTACAACATGGTTTATTAGGCTAATGCACCAAAATGTGGGGCATGCTAGGATAGATGGGTCTTATTTGCCCAAAAAATAGTGCTTCAGTGGGTTAGGTAGAAGAGAGAAGAGTCAATGAGTCACGTTTATTGCTAGTCGTGTCGAGTTAACCTGTAAAGTCCGTTCGTCCTCGCACGTGGTGGATGGAGCGGGCGAAGAGAAGGGACCGCATCGTCGCAAACGACGATAACCCGCACGATCTCTGACCTACAACGCCATTCGCTTTAGCGGCTTCCTTTCATGGCCCCGGCTATCCGCATCTCTGTCTAACAAGCCCCTCAGGCGGACTTCTTTGTCTTCAACGACCGATCCAGATCCGGTAGAGAGAACCTGCACACTCTCTTACTGATAACGTTGTACAACAGTTTTGCTGCCACCAAACAAGAATACGCGTTGCAGAATTGACTTGCTACCTAGAAGCTCCTGCTTCAAGAAACACTTAGCCGTCTTTGATAAAATTGCTCGCAGTAATGGTCACTTGCTCGCAGTCATGCCACCGATTCGTGACAGAAGTATCCAATGCTTTCCACAACGTTCCTTTCCACTCATCTTTCATTGTTTCCGTTATTGGCGTTCATGCTGTAATTACTTTTTCCCATTCTCCAAGTGTCGCTGACGTGTTCTATGACTTCTTCAGCGCTTTTTCTATCACACCGTTTCATCGGGAACACTATTATCCATGTTCCGCAGGTGTCCCAGTCTTGCAGCGTTTCCTTCATCTTCATATACGTCACTACATTTGTGATCAGGTCACCTTTGGGACCATCCCGTTCCATCAGCAACGCAGTCTCGAGAGCCGCGAAGCCGGTGGACCCTTGTTTTTCTTTCCTCGACGCTCGGATGTCCTCTTCGAGATCCTTCTTCAGCAGCTCGAAGGTTACACCGTAGGCTTCGAACACACAATTGTTTTCGACGGGTTCGTGCTTGATAATCTTACTGGTTGAGCACACAAACTCAGTTCATTCAGTACACGTCAAGTATGCCAGGGAGGGGCTGGTTGAAGGCGCCGCGGCCGTGCGCATAGGTGGACATACCTGCGGTGTCATCTCCCTGCTCGTCGTTTCCGCTCACTCTTTGACACCCGTCGCGCGCGCGGACAACGGCCCGACGGAGGCCGTCGTGGATGGCCCCAGAGCGGCGGCTCGACGGACGAGCGGAGCACATAGGTCGACCAGATTTGTTGGGACTGGTCAACAAGATGTTCGGAGGGTTTACAAAACCAATGTAAAGATGCATATTAGTGTGAAACAAGCATAGCTCTACATCAGAATCGAGCTCTACCTAATTAGCACTACTTCAAGCTTATAAATAATTCAAAACAGCTTCGATTGATGTGAGCTTCTTTAAAGGTTTGAAAGCTAAAATCACACTATGGCTTGCGAAAAGTCCAGGGTATCCTAAAAATGCATGTACTATATGAGAGGTTCTACCGTTGGTGCAGGTCATTCTTCCTATTGTCTCATGTTGCACTTTCTCCGGTTGTACTTTTCTCTGGCTTCTTATATGTTGGTGTGTTATTAAAACTACCCCTGCCTTGGTCATTTTATGTTCTTGCGCCGAATTGTTGATATCGGGCAATTGCATCTTTTGTTTGTAATGTTTATTGCTCCATTTGTTTCTTAGGCTTTGACGTGGCTGGTACTTTGTTTTTGTGTTTTACGATCTACTATTTTCAGCGTACAAACGATCTCTAGTGCAACTTGCCCACTTCGTTTTAAGCATAGGGCTACTTCTTTTATTTTCTCATAGGCCTCTGTTTCTCTGCTAGTCTCCAAAACTTCAGTCAGAGAGTAGTATCCTCCTCATCTAGTTAGTTGTCTACATAAAATTCCTGCCTTTTGTAAAGACGCAGCTTCTAGGGGGACCTCAGGATATGAGCGAATGGACAGTTTTTCAAGTACCAGACAGAACTCACTTACTGATTGATCGGCGCGCATAGTGAGCGCACACAATTCTGCCATCGCCTTAATCCTCGGGCTCGCAGCATCCACGTTTAGGCGTTCTTTCATTGCTTCCACTTCTCTTTTCACATTACTTTTTTGTACACTCTTAGGGAGGGTTTCAAATATAACAGTAGCATCTTTACGCAGAAATCCTTCAAAAAGTTGCAGGCAACTGCTCTCTGTCCAGTATGTACTGGGATACTTTGTATTAAAAGCTCTCACAAATCTTTTGAAATATTCGTTGCGTTTGCCACTGAAAACTGGCACCTCGGACAAGGACATAACTCTCCAGTACTCAGCTACGTTCATTTCATTCATAGGCGTGACGACGTACCTATGTTTCTTGATTCCTGACGCAGTCGTTGTTCGGCGTAGGCGTTAAGAACTCGCAGGCTGATTGCATCGATATCGACCTTTCCTGTAATACTTGTTCTTGGTCATGCTTACTATCCGAATCCATTAGTCCTGCAAACCTTTGTAATGTACTTTGCGTCTCAGATGCCAAAATTGTATTAACCTCTCGTTCATGCAGTAACTAGGAAGTGTCGTTGTGGTCTAATGTTTCGACTTGCTTGTGTAACTTCTCGACCTGCAATTTGCATTGTTGCAACTCATTCTGCAAGCTCATTTCTGTTACAGCTGTATTTTGCAATTTTTCTTTCAATTCTGTCACCTCATTTACAATGTCCTCTTTTGGACATTTGAGAGTAGTAGCCACTTTTTTGGACTATCACTTTGAGTCGCATGTGCTTATATAAGCAGCATGTAAGTTCGTTATCTTCGAAGATTTTCGCTGAGTGAAGCACCGCTAACAATTTTACGTCGGTTGAGAAACCTACACGACTGCTAGCATACTTTAAATTGAGGTTAATGCGGCTTTTGTATCTTCCATCCGTTCAGTGACGGCTTTCATTACTGCGTCCGTTTTCCTAACTCCGAATCACACACAATGCCGATTTCTGGTATCTTCCTATTTACGCGAACAATTTCTTTAACAAAAAGCGAGTCACTCCTTTGTCTGGCGTTCTTCCATTACACTCCATCTCGTCTTCGGAGTTGTCACTTCCAGATGACCTTAGTGCTCCTCGTTAAAATGGCTGCCATCTTTGGAGTTGGCCATGGCTATCTCTGAAATGTTCAGCCTCAATACACCTGCACAGTCGATAGCCGATAGCCGATACACAACGTAGAGCGAAACGGCTTAGATCGGCACACCAAGGAGCTGTCTAGAGTAGTCAACTTTTATTTGAGAAACGAGGGTGTTGACCAATTTCAGTTTTGTAGTGACCCACTGAGACCTGACGACACACTTCTCCAAAGTCCTTTTGGCACCCGGTCACACAGACCCTGGCGGTAGCCTTTTTTGTTTAGGCTGGTGCATAAGTTCTCGGACATTTGGGGAATGATATATTTATTATCACAACATACGAACAACAATATCAAATCATTTGAATTAACCACCCCTTACATCAATTGTCTTTCGCCAACGTGCTGGTAATTCATGGATGCCTTATCTCTGAAACGTGGCCGGTTGGGATTCGAAAATGCGAGCAGTGCCCTCTTGACATCCTCTCGGTTCCTAAATTGCTGGCCGTCCAAATAGCGTTGAAGGCTTGAAAACAAATGATAATCAGAAGGAGCGAGATCTGGTAAGGTGGATGTGGAAGAACGGTCCATCCGCCGTCGCTCTAGCAATATGAGGTCTAGCGTTGTCGTGTTGAAAATACACCTTCACTTGCTCTCCTTGTGTGGTTTGAAGGTGGGCCCTCAACTTCCTCAGTTGGTTGACGCAAACCTCTACCGTCACTGTTATCCCTTCGTCCAGCAGCTCTCAGTATTTTACGCCAAGAACGCTACACCAAATGCATAGCATCACCTTTTTCACGTGAAGGTCGTGTTTAGGAACGTCCTCTGCCTCTCCAGTTGCGTCAACCCACTGTGCACGCCGGTGGTAATTAGAGTAGGGTATCCAATTCTCATCCCCGGTGACAAGGTTGTCCAGCCATCCGTGGGTACGTCTGAGGGTAAGGAGAGACAGATCGACATCGGCTCTGCGATCCAGTAATGTTGTGTCAAGTCGTGAGGTACCCAGCGACCCATTTTTTGCACCTTGCCAATCGACTTCAATCTTCGAACGACTGTTGAATGACTAACACCAAGAGTACTTGATAGTTCGCAAGTGGTTTGGTATGGGTCCGCTTCCACTCTGCTTCGGAGGCCATCCAAATCCAGTGTCATCGGGCGCCCTTCTCGTTCATTATCTTCAACGGAGAATTCACCAACTGTAAACTTCGAGAGCCACTGCTACACAATACTTCGAGCAGGAGCACTCTCGTCGTAAACATCCTTCAGGCGACGATACGATTCGTTGGCATTGAGGCCAGATTGATGCAGGAATAACATGACGTGCCGAATATGCGTCTCAGTTGGGATGAATTGCTTAGCCATAATAGCTGACGTTAACAACGCAGAAGTAAATGTTAGGAACAGTTTTGTAGCCCTTTCCTTTCTCTATCGATCGATCATTTACGCGTTGATGCATGTGAGAAATTTGGCGGGAAAATGCGCTTTCAATTCAGGAGGGATCAAATGTCCGAGAACTTATGCACCAACAAATAGCAGAGGAGGTCGATCAATTTGAATGTTCTGGTGCCCGGCCACCGAGACCTGACGACACCTCTTGCCAAAGTCTGTTGATGCTGATCGACCAGATCGCTTTTTGGCACCCGGTCACACAGAATCTGACTGTAGCCTTTTTTTTGCAAAAGAGGAGGTCGATCGGTTTGAATTTTCTGGTGCCCGGCCACCAAGACCTACGACACCTTTTAGCAAAATCTGTTGATGCTGATCTACTAGATTGCTTTTTGTCACCCGGTCACACAGACTCTAACGGTGGCCTTTTCTGCAAAAGAGTAGGTCGATCGATTTGAATTTGTAGTGCCCGGAGGGTGCGGGAACTTTCACTCACTTTCGGCCGCGCGCTTCGGGCGCGACGCCGCCTTTCGCGGCAAGCCCATGATGGCGCGGCGAAAACGCGTACGGCGTGCTATCTCCATGCGCGTGGGTCCTGCACCGATTATCGGCGGCTGGCAAATTGCCAATCTTCGTCCCGGCCTTGCTGTTTGTTTACTGTTGAACCATGTTGTAGTCTGTACATACAATTATCACGCCAAATTGGACACTGTTCTGAACAGGTCTAACGCTTTTGAAAAGGAAAAAGAGAAAAGCTGAACCTCTCCCAATCCAAAATGAGCACCTTTCATGTCGAACTGGAGGCTCTACAAAAAGGTTAGAATATTTTTTGTTCAAGGAAAATTTTAGAATGATTTCTTTAATATTTAGTTAACCTGCTCAATAAGTGAAGACATCGTTTGAAATTTTACAAAATTCTTTTTTTTTTGTTGAGAAAAGTAATGGTTTAAAGCTTGTTCAAAAGAGCAGAAAGGCGGCGATTTTTGTTCCATAAGAAGAGATTATGCCATGCCCTCATCTAAGACGTCGCGATGTTTGGTTGATTGATAGCAAAATTTCTGCTTGCATGCAATTTCACATCTGTAATACACAACAAAAACAAGTAACGAGCACACATATCTTCACCTTGAAACTTCATGTAAGCGTCACTCATACTCTCAATCAAATGAAAAACGCCACGAGCTAATCAGATGCATGGCGCGATCCCTTTTAATGTGCTAAATGATTGCAGCCTTATTGTGCTATAAAACAAAATTAAATTTCAAAATATAAAAGTATCTAAGAAAATTATTCGGGCATGTCAACTGAAAAAATTTCAAAGAAAATTACACCAAGATTTTTATTGAGCTCCCCTTAGAGATCCTCTAGTTTGACCGAAAGACGGTTGCTTTGATTTGGAAGGCCGTTCACATTGATTTCAAAAGCATCATGCTTGTCTAGAATAATTCTCGATTCGACGTGAGAAGTGCCAAATTTTACACGAAAATCGTATACATAAGGTTTCTACCAATGATCCTAGACGATATACTAATATCACTAACTTCCTGCTAATAGTAAGGACTTATCACAATAGTAGTTAGAATAGTCAGCTATTAGCGTTAGTTAGTTTGCTGCTAGTAACGGCACAAATTTGCAGTAGCCAGTTCCTATTCGCACGTTAACGCAATACTAGACAGCAAGAAGCTCTCTGATGGGACTCTTAAGAGTAAGTCTCGTGCGCACCGCCAACGGATGGCTGGCGACGTCGCGCCCGCGGCGCGCGCGCGGCGGTCAGCGCGGCCAAAAGTGAGTAAAAGTTCCGTCCCCCGTGCCCGGACACCTCTTACCCAAATCTGTTGATGCTTATCGACCAAATCAATTTCTGGTACCCGGACTGCGACGGTACCCCTTTTTGCCAAAAAGAGTCGATCGATTCGATTCTGTGGTGCCTGGCCACTCTGATCTAACGACACCCTGCCACTGCTTTTCTACTCGTTTCGCGTGGTTCTGCTGATTGGTTGTGACTACTAGAATGGGTTGGCCCCAAGATGCTTATTAGTGTACCCAAGGTATAAATATGGAACGTCACAACGTTTTCAGTCACAACACACGTACACAAGCAGAATAACGATTTATCTCAACAACAACAAAAAAAGAACTCAACGAGAACAAGGAAATAACGGCTGGATGGGATAGTCAGCTGGTGGAGGAGGAGAAGGCACGGTCGGAGAAGAGCAGGACGGGAAGGTGGTGGCCTCGACTCGGTCGACGGTAGCCTGGGACGGCAGCAGAACTCAACTGAAAAGGCGTCTACAACTCTGTGGGGGGGGGGGGTAGGGGCTGCCCAGATCGTTCTCACGCCCGCGGCGAATTTGACCCGCGATCACCCAGACGCGTCTATCTGCCACAGTGATTTGTAATTCATCGGACTTGGGTGGTCGGCAAAAGATCTCATTCACATTACACCAAGGTAAGGATCACCTTTAATTCACTTTTAACTTCTCTGATACCTCTAGGAGTTTGTAATGTTACGGGTTCGTACGTTAGGCCGCTCCCTGGGTTACGGTAGCGGGCCGCGCCGCGCGCCACCGCCCCCGATCACGGTAGCTTGGCGTGTTGTTGAGCCCGCCTCGGACGGACGGGTCCGACTGCTGCCGACAGGGACGGCTAGTGACGTCATACGCGGGCAATCGCCGAGTCTGCTGGGCGCGCTAGGGCGCGAAAGGGTGTGCCGACTGCTTTCGACTGCGTTCCTTCTACTTGCGCAGAAGAAGGGAAACAGTTAAATGGTATGGTAACAGTTAAATGTTTGTGGAACATTTGACGTCTTTTGGTAGACTGAGGAAGTGGGAGCGTTTGTTAACTACGTTCGAGTGGGATGAGATCTGCTCACTCAGAAACCTTCGTATTTCTCCAACATACATGCTGAAGCGGAGGTATTTCACTGTCTCCCTTTTCTACCAAGCCGATAGAGCGTAGCCAACAGTCGGTGGTGCATAACTTCGTGCTCTAGCGCGCCCATTGAATAGACGCGTATGACGTCACTAGCCGTCCCTGTCGGCAGCAGTCGGACCCGTCCGTCCGAGGCGGGCTCAACAACACGCCACGCTACCGTGATCGGGGGCGGTGGCGCGCGGCGCGGCCCGCTACCGTAACCCAGGGAGCGGCATAACGTAACGCACCCGTAATGTTACCCAAATCGTTCTCACGCGCCCACCGCCTTTGACCAGTGGCCACTTATACTCGTTTATCTGTTCCACCTTCGCATCGCGAAAACTACCGCTAAAGTTTCCAGGTCGGTTACATGGTATCGTTTCTCTGCCTTACTGAGACTTTTTGAAGCGAAAAAATAGGATGTGTATTCTCGTCATCCCCTCTTGAGGCAACACAGCGCCAAGGCGCTGCGCCGATGCATCCGTGAAGACCACAAATGGTCCCTTTCCATATCGTGCCCTCTCTATCTGGCTGTTTGAGTACTGGGGAACGCCATCATCTGCTTCATTTTTCAAACGCTTCCACGGGCTGATATGAAATGACTGATTTTGCTACCTCAGTTTCTGGTCGAGTTTTCGTGGCTACAAGTGATCCCCTTTTAGGCATTGTATATAGATTCTGAAAGCGCAGGATCTCCGTTTTCTTATCTTTTATAGCTTTTGTGCCATAATGGCCTGTTGGCTAGTTTTTGGTTGGCTAGTCTTTTTGGCTAGTCTTTTTTACTCTATGAATCAACGTTGTATTCTGCTGCTCTACGTATATGAATGGAAAAGTGGACACGACGCCGCAGCCGCAGCTCTAACACCAGCGCTGCATTTGGGGAGGATTTTTCTAAGGAGCTGGTTCGAAAGGTTTCGATATGGAGATGAAATCTCGAAGGTGAAGACCGAGGTAGGCCGCCATCACTGTGTAACGACGACCAACTCAAAGCCGTGGTGGAAGTGGATCCGCGTCAATCTCTGAAAGAGCCATCACAGTATTTGGTGTTGGCGGCAGCATAATCAGTCGCCACTTAAATGCAGTCGGCAAAGTAAAGAAATTGGATAAATGGATCCCGCACGAACTGATCACCGTGCAGATGCTGAAGCGCTACGACACCTGTGTTTCGTTGAAGCTGCGCAACCTATGGGAGCATTTTTGGGCAGGATCGTGACATGGGACGAAAGATGGATCCTTCATAACAATCGTCGTCGCTCTGCACAACGGTTACACAAGAATGAGAGCGTCAAGGAGATGCCGAAACCAAGTCTCCATTGAAAGAAGGCCATGGTGACCGGTGGACAGGGCTGATGT
Source organism: Heligmosomoides polygyrus polygyrus (assembly GCA_947396885.1). Lineage (NCBI taxonomy): Eukaryota > Metazoa > Nematoda > Chromadorea > Rhabditida > Heligmosomidae > Heligmosomoides > Heligmosomoides polygyrus. Next base: position 74,352,104 of record OX377202.1, on the reverse strand, counting down.
AGTTGGGAACATTAGCACAAATTCTTGAAGACCGGAGAGCCTATCACAACGGAGACTACTGTGCCGAAATTGAAGCGATGCACCAGAAGTTGTTTGAAAAACAGCCGGCTTTGGTCAATCATAGAGGCCTGATGAATTCGGGTACGAAACTCTGCCACATGCAGCATATTGACCAGATCTGTCCCCTACCGATTATAATTTTTTAAGCATTCCTTTTTCAAGCGTCATGTGAGGGATAGAAAATTCAGCAACCAAGATGATGTCGAAAATGACTTCTTATGTTTTATTAATTCGCGTAGTTCTGATTTTTATAGAGATGGAATATCAAAGCTATGGTTGTGTAGGGAAAGTGTATTAATTGCATTGGTGGTTGTTTCGAGGAATAAAATTGCTTTCAAACAGAGTAATGATCTGTGAAAGTTTCCAGTCAAGATCGGCCATTTTTTATGCAATGACCTAATAAGTCCCACTCCATTATGATGGGATTCCACACGAGTGCTCCTCCTTCAGTTCGTTTCTGCTGCGACGTTAATGCAGGATCAGGTGTACTCTGCTCAACCTCAGAAGTTGGTCAGCACTATTTGCTCGAAGCATTCGAAGCGCGACAGTCTGTCTACCTCTTGAAACATCCGTGCCAACGCCGCGAATCTGAGCCTCAAGAATATGACAAACTCGGATAGAAATTGTACTTCATGCTCACCTCCGCCAGACTTGGCTCCTAGGCCACCTCTTTTGTGCCTTGCGGCATCGTAATCGCAGCAAGGATTTCAGCGACCAGTTGTACCTCAAAAGTGACCAGGCTGCCCACATTTTCGATTGGTGAGACTGCCCACATTCTCAGCTTCCGCCCAAGGGAATTGGAAAACTGCGAGATCATCGGCTATGCTTCAAAGAACGATGGAGATCGCTTTGGATCTTTGGATCAATGCTATATAACATAGCACATCATTGTGGCATCGTATTGCTATAGGACGATGACGTTTTGAAATAAATAAGAGATTCCGGTAAAGTCTTTTTCCACAACCCAAGGAAACGCTACTGGAAACCATGCGCCGGGAACATACCGATTCGTTCTAGTTCTGCTCATCCTATAGCGAAGATGCATTGTGAGAAACATGGGTCGTGTGGCCAGGGTTCAAGGACTTTGAAAAATGAAACCTACTTTTCTACCACTTGAAGGCAGGAGACTCTCGTAGTGGTACTCGTTTTCACCGTTCAGACATACGCCTGGGACAGCTCCCTGTCAGACCTCTGGTAGGCAAGACCACCTCAAACATTACTGTAATGATAAAAGATTCCCCCCATAAAACGCTCTTTTGCCACATTGAACAGTAAGACTGGCATAGGAAACATTTACACATAGGTCCTCTCAACGGCAAATAACATTACTCTGAGAAAAGCGAAACTGATGAGACATCCATATGTACAAACATGAGCGAGATAGATATCACAACCTGTGTCTAAGCAAAATGCATGGCGGTAGTTGGCCGGCCGCCGACGCCGAGAACAGCACCATCCCGACACATCCAATGTAATGGAGCACCTACATTCAAGCTATTAGTGGACTAGATCACGCTGCTGAGATTTTCTTCTGAATGTGTTCCCTGAAGCAGGTCTTGATGTCGCCGAGCACTCCCCAACACGGCAACATGGAGACGTCGGCCTGTAAAACACGGAGTTCTTTGCGTCATGATGTACGTCGACAGCGATGCGTTCGATAGACATGTCTTCGCTGCTAATGGGCTAAGCATCGGATAGGAAGCGCATTTCAATCCGACGATCCTGTTCGTCGCTTCGAAACTTATTTGGTAGCGAGCGGGGAAGCTGGTTATTTGGTCAGGAACTTGCTGCCCCTGGCTGTATGGCTGCCGGCTGATCGATGCATTGTTTGGCTGCAGCAGAGGATCGAAACCGATCGCCGATCTCAAGTGCATGGCATCTACTGCCGAACCACCTCCGGTTCTGCGCCACCTCCAGCCATCGAGACGCCACCATCATAGCGATTTCTACGTCATCAGAAAGCATTCCGTCCCAGCGCGCCGCGTTTCTCAACAGGGGCGTAATTGGAGCAGAGATTGATGAATCGTCCGAGTGTGGTCGCTAGCGGTGAGAATGGCCTACGAAACTCCATGGAGTGGGCGTATATTACGTCGGAACGAAAGTTTCCGTCGTTTCCTTGTTGTAAGTGTTCTAACGTTCATTACGGATTTTCGTTCACATTTGGATAGGCGGTCTTTCGGTCCGACGTAATACCGTTATGTATGTAGAGAATAACGAGCAGTTTAAATTCATGTAAAGCTACAACGAAAAAAAAATAGCAGAAAGGGGCGCTAAATAGTCTCTTTTCGAATGCGCCGCGCCGCCTACTTGTACGCGATGTCGTGGAGGAAATTTGTGTGCGTATTTCGTCTACATAGTGACATAGAGGAACTGCAGATCAACAAGCAAGTCTGTTAGCAATTCACCGAGTGCACAGCGATAGAAGGCTTGGATGGCCTGGCGAGGAAATCCGAATCCGCCTCATACGCTGCGTTACCATGCGCCAAATTTACATTGTGCCTCTCAAAAATAAAGGTTTCATACCACCTCTAACGACAACAGAATAGCCGAATTCTGCTGAGTTAGGGCTTCAATCCCGGAATCGCTGTGCCGCCGGAAATAAATCGAAATTTGTGCCCTGTTTTAGTTTTTTTCGTTTTATATGAAGTCCATACTCATGTCTGCATTACACTTGAGCTCGCTGGAAGGTGGGAAGCTTTTCTAATGCAGTCGGTCAAAGTCATAAACTGATGATGAGCACCAGTTCTTAAAATCGCCCTAATGCAGAACACACTCGACTCCAACAAAGAATTGCCATCGTAACTACTAGGACTCAATGCCAGAAGACCCTCAGAAGGTTTGATGCCAGTAGCGCTATGATTTATATGATTTACTGAGACTATCACAGCTCAACTTTTTTCGTTCTGCATGACCGAGAACTTTCTCTCCAACTGATTTCTTCAAACGGTAGTCGTATGGGCCTACAACACAGTTCACTAGCAAATGTCTCCTTGCTTGCGACTCAAGACTTTTCAAGTTTATTCTTGACTATAGTCTTAGCCGGAGGCATCGAGATTCTCCGTAAGACTATTAAATGCTTTTGAGACAGACAACCGTTTCTGGCATCTGATATGCTGCTCCACCGAAGCTCCTAAAGATTTATCTCTCGATTTACTTTTTCTTCAGAAACTTTGCAACTTTGTTGTATCAACTTCAACCTTTAACAGTTGTAAGGAAATATACCACAGCAATTTTGAGAAGTCCTTGCAAGGTGCTCATCACTTCGGAATTAATAATTATGATATGCTCAAGGTAGGCAGTCAGAAAAGTATAAGTGGTCGCATTGCATTTTTAAAAGGATAGGCGGCAGTAAAAACGAAATATTCAGAAAAATTCAGGGAATCTAAGAATTGCCAGGCTTTGAAGAAGATCTATAATTATTAGACACATTGTAGCAAAGAAGGATAAAGAAGGGAACGATAATATTCCGCGTTAGTAGATCCCATTGTGGGGCGCGCCACGCATTCCACCGAACATTGCAGAGGCAATATTCTTCTGCATATATACATCACGGTGGCGAATCGTTGAAAAAGACCTATTACCTTTTTTACAGTCTTCACCCGACATGAAGGATGAAAGCAAAAGCATTGGCTATGCGTGCGCTCGAAAGTCAACGCAATATTATACTCGTAGATGAAATAAGCTAAAAACGAATTGAAGCCGAAAATTGGAGGTGCTATGCAGCCCACTGCCGGCAACGTATCGTCTATCCATAGTTTGTTGTGCATTACAGAAAAATACCGAAAAACAAATCAGAAGGAGAGAGGCTAGTGGTAAGCGCGAAGCCCGAATGCTGTCAATGTGGCAAAACCATTCCAAAGAGGATCCAGTTTCTCAATTCTCCTACCTGGAAAGTGATACCCGGTCGCATGTCGCAGAAGCCCAGGCATTTGTTTCCAGCAGTGGTGGTGTGGACTCCTCGACTGATGCAGCACTGCTTATGGTCGTCGGATTGAGCGGCGCACTGGAGCAGCGCGAGCCCGTTCGACTGAGGACAGGGGTCGGTGCCCAAGAACATGCCGGTCAGCTGCAAGAGCACATTTCGTCTCAGTCAACTGAGTTCTCCTTGAAGTAACAATAGCACGTAGATGCAACCGCCTTCGCTTTGGTTGGCCACCCACCGTCTTCTTGTTGAGTACGTCGAAGTTGCAAATTCGCTCACAAGGCTTGTCCACGTTCACGGATTTGCAGCAGCTCAGAAAAACTTGGTTTGCCGCCTGAAGCTATACCCTGTTGTCACCCACTAATCTTATCAGTTTCAGATACCTTGTTCTTCGAACTGGTAGCCACTTGCGGGACAACGTTGACTATAGCGGGTTGCGTTTCCGGAGGAGAGCGAGTACTTGTGAAGACTCTAAACAAAGAGATATCTCAAAGGGAAGGAGATGAATCTCATCAGCGAAGCACTGGAACCAGGCGCTCCTCGATCCCGCTCGCTTGAAGTGTTTTATTCCTGAATCCATTTAGAAGATAGGGAAAAGATGAATTCTAGACTTTTCCGCTAATACATATAAGTGCTTCAGCTTCGTTCCCATTTTGAATTGAAAAAATGCGGAGAATTTTGTTATCACCTAGTGGTTTGGTCCAACAGCTACAGTAAAGAAGCCTTTCATTCAGCGAGTCACATCCATTTGTCGAATTGCCATACGTAGGGCAAAGCAAACGAGAGAATGGCTAATGCATCACATGGGACCTTCTGTTTTTGTTCTAATGGAGTGATTAGTTTGGAGCCTTAGCAGACACAATGATGAAAAGTAATACTTTTCCGGCAGTGACCGCGGTTCGGCAGAGTTTTTACGTCAACGGGGAATTCGTTTCGGATTCGCGCAGCGGTTCAAGTGCTCTTCATAGTAAGCGTGAAATTAAGGAGATATGAACACCTAGATCCTTGCAGGATACCCAAAGGAGTGAATGTTTGAGGTTGACGCACGGATTTCTCCTCGAAACTCGAAACTCCTCGAATATTGTTCTAGTGCTCCACGGTGCAACTAGATTAACTGACTCACCTCACTCGATTCTGGACGGGTAGTCTAGGCCTTGGAGCTGGTCGCCGAATAGAACCAGCAACTTCGTTGGCCTGTAATGTTTTGCAAACAGAACAAGTGTTCAAAAGAATTGCGCAGGTGGGGAAAATGAGCTGCTAGTTGTATTCGTGTCCATTCTCACTCGTGAGTAACTATGATTTTATCAGGTTCAAATCCCATGCTTACCTTAAATGGAGGATTTGGACTTTGGACGAATGACTGGGGTCGGCTGATCACCACTTGTGGTTGAAGTACGCGTCTGAACTGAAAATCGGAGGAGTCGAGGGGACGTAACAGGACGTAGGTGTTTGAGTCGCACCTGCTCGGCCGGAGTTGTCTTCGCAGTGTTCTCGATGTAGCTTGGATGAGCACCGTCTGTCAGCTTCTCTTCGGCACCATATGCTCCGTCCGGCAGAGACTGCAATTTAGTCTTTAGCACAGTTCTTCCCGGCGAACAAGGTCTACCACACAAGAAGAACAAAACTGGAGTGAGTATAAGACCGAGAAGCTGACCAACAAGGCCGATGAGGGATGTGTGAGCATGCACAGTTTGTTCCCCCTTTCCTTGATGTGTGCTTTTTCAATCATTCTGTGATCGCACAGAATCTTAACATTTCCCGTCCGCCTCTTTCTCATTTCGACTCACAACACCGCTATCTTTTGTAGATGTGGGAAGATGTGCGCATGGGACTGGCTTCCTAAGCAGAACAGATCAGCAAAATAAAAAAGGAACCCTTGGCGCCATCGATATCTTCAAAGCCGTAGTTGCTATATTTTCGTCCCTTAAAGTAGCTCGTGTGCTTGTTTAGACTCACACCTCGATTACCATTTTTAATTTCCATATAACTTCGGTATAAGTATCGTAGGTAATCATAACAACTACGAAACGTGAAGGTTCAGTGAAGCCGAGCAGATGAAGACGTGTATTACTGTTGTGTAAAATTGTCAAGATGAACCAGGCTGTCCAATAATTCCTGTCCGAAAATTTTCAAAATTCTATAATTTTCCTTAGAAGTGTTATAATGTCAGGCAAGTGTAAAAACCTTCTAGAAGGTCCTTCAGAGTTCCACGCTAGGGGTATATAAGGCGCAGTCGCCGCGTCTAGCTACCAGTACGAGCTAAAATGGACCAAGGTCGAATTCGTACGTTCGTGCACTACGAGTCTCTGCTGGGCAACGACACCGCACCGCGGTCGCCAACATCTGCAGAGCGTGCAAGGAGGATGCAGTGTCGCAATGCACAGTCAGGCGCTGGTTCAGTCGTTTCGAGAGCGGCGACACGAGCCTCGAGGACAGGGAACACCCGCTGCAGATCATGCTCTGCTGCTGGTGGGACGCCAAGGCCATGCTGTACTTCGAGCTGCTCCCGCAAGGCAGGACGGTCACCGCCTCCATCTACACCGATCAGCTCGAGAAACTAGCTGCCGCCATCCGAGAAAAGCGTCCCCGACGGGCCTCGGTCCACCTGCTGCACGACAACGCGCGCCCCACGTGGCGAAGGAGACCCAGCAGAAGTTGGCGACGCTCGGCTGGGAGACGGTTGCCCATCCGCCGTATTCCCCGGACCTCGCCCCCTCCGACGCACAGTCAGGGGCTGGTTCAATCGTTTCGAGAGCGGCGACACGAGCCTCGAGGAGAGGGAGCACAGCGGGAGGCCTTCTACGGTGGATGATGACGAAGTCCGTCGCTGTATCAAGCAGAAGCCCGAAGTCACCACCCGTGAACTGGCGACGACGCTCGGCTGCAGCAAGTCCACCATCCACAATCGACCCAACTTACCACAAAGTTCTGGCCCGTCGGATCCCCACCGTCTGACGGACGCCTACAAGCAGAGCCGCGTGGCCATCTGCCAGTCCCTCCTCCGAAGGGGACTCAGCAGAAGTTGGCGACGCTCGGCTGGGAGACGGTTGCCCATCCGCCGTATTCCCCGGACCTCGCCCCTCCGAATACCACTTTTTCGCCTGCTGAAGCACCATTTGGCCGGAAGAAAATTCACCAACTACGACAACCTCAAATCCGACATCGCGGACTTCTTCGAGTCGCAGCCCCCGGAGTTCTGGGCGAAGGGCATCGGCGACCTGCCCAATCGATGGGCCACTGTTGTGGATAACTGTGGTGATTATATAGTTGATTAGACTTGTTTTTCAATAAAGTTGAAAAAATTAAAAATGGTGAAATTTTCGGACAAGAATTATTGGACAGCTGGTATATCTAAGCAGTACGCTTAATTAAAAGTATGAAGCATTATTTGCCTCTAAATCCTTAAAAAATGTTGCACCTTCAACTATTATTCAAATGGCGTCGTGGTATACTGTGCGAGTGCGAATAGATTCTCAACTTCTAACATAGGAAAACATTCTTATTTTCTTGGGCTAGCAAGGTGACGATGAAGAACAAAGATGGACGGATTTCGAGAACTAAAGCGCTAAGTAATCGTCATTGTGTATACTATATGTGTAGAGAAAGTCGTGCGAGACAATAGGACGGATTTCACAGGAACATCCAACTGGCAGTGATTCGCTCGCATGGAAGCTTGAAGAGCCGCACACTAGCTAATGCAATAGGGGCTGAGAAACTAGGGTTAGATGACCTCTCCAGGCACTGTGGAGGGGGCGTGAGCATATCTACATATTTTGGAGCCGTGTCTTCGTGCTTCTTCTCTCATTCCTCAGTGTGTTGACCTTTCCAACGATTCCATTATGCAAGCGTAATAAACATAAAGTCGAAGGCGGGAGCGCAGCATAAGGACGTGGGAACGGGCCAGTACATCAGGCCGCATGGGAGCGTCTTTCAGAGCGAAAGTGTATAGTAGGTATTCTGATTGGCTTGCATGTGATTAGTTAGAGCTCCAACAGGTTATAACTGACTGGCACGCCCCGCTTCCTAATGCTGCCCACATTCGCGACAAACGCGCATCTCATGTTGATGTACACATTGCAGGATTGAGTAGTAAAAAAACTTGAAATTTGTACATTGCTTCTATTATGGTTTAGTTAGGTCAATTTCGAATTTAGTTAGCTATGATAGATCTAGCTGGACTCACGAAACTAGACTCACGGGAAACTAACGAACTACTCCCGGCAATCCAAATCTTATTGCTGAGTAATTGCTTCTCTGCGTGGTTTCTGCTTCAGCAGCTCATGCACACAGTTTTTATTGACGAACTTTGCACTAACGAACACTGCAGCTGATAAGAGAGAACAAAGCTACACCCCATCACTCTTATCCGCCAGAATACGGTTACCAACCCCGAGGATAACACTGAACTAAGGATGAGGAAAAAAGGTAGGTGCAGGGAGCATTGACCATTGAAAGCGTTCTAGTGCCCCATCCCTTTCTGTATTCTTTCAGCGCCTTGTTTTAGCACCATTGTTCATTAGTTTAGCATGGGGAGCAAAGGGAGGGTCTCCGTAGCACCGTCTGATATACTACGCACACATTCGATTCTCTTTTCAGACGCTCAGCAGAGATGTTGGCGTTACGGCGCCCGTGATATCGGTCCTATCTTTAGGAATGCGCTCAACTAAACTCGCCCGCGCCAGGAAAAATAAACTGCGAAGAGCTGCTCTGGCTCCGCAAATCGCCCCGGTGTTAGCGAGCACGTGTTTCAACAGCAAAAAGCGAGCAAGATCCTGGAGCGAATTGGACTACCTCAGTCTTGTCAGCGATGGCCGACTTTGGCGGCGAATAAGGTCGATCCGGCATCGGTTGGCCGTAGATATCGGCGAGGTGAGGAATGAACCTCTGCGGAGGAGGAGGAACGCGGATCTATGCATGGCGCGCCGTGTGTCGCTGTCAACTCGGTGCTCACCACGAAAGGACACTCACCCGCTGTTGGATCTGAAGATGCCGCTCCTGCTGCTGAGTGTAGATCTGGTTCGGTTGGCTCTGGAACAGGTGGGATTTTGAAGGAGTTTTGCCGACGTTCCAACTCTTAAGTCCTTAGCGTTAAGAAGGTCCACCTCACATTGATACCATCACGTCTACGTTAATAGCAACTTGCCCTACAGCATATTTCTTTTTCACCTGTTCAGCCTTCCCAAACCCAGGTAATTGAGGGATGTCACGCACTTGCGCGATTCTTAGAATAGCAGTCATTCACATTTTCCTCTGCTCTCCATTTTCACCCTGTGTTCCTCATTTTCTTCGAGCTCATTCTCTTTGTTAACTAATTTAGCTTGCAACATTTACGGCTCTTTTGCTGCAAAGTTCATATGTAAATTCAGAAAATAAATAAACAGATAAAAATATTAAAGCAAAGGACAGAATCAAATATGAATCATCTCTTGCTCGTAAACTAAATTACTTTTCGGTTTTCCGATATCCGAAGGCCATCGTCATCCATTCACCTAGAAGGTGGGAGCATTTTGTGCAACTGAAAAAAGGACATGGACTATAAGTATTCAAGGACTACATAGACCGCACTACTTACTTCGTTCCTGTGGATTCTGTTGGGAGCGTATCCGCCCTTAGGGGTGATACATTGAAGTATGTCGGTTGGATTAGGAAAAAAGGTTGGAAAACTGGTCACGAAGCCAGCGCTAGTTCGCTACCATCTTCTTTCTTGTCACTTTCGCCTAGAAAGAATTATCGCTGTCAGCGAAAGCCGCGTATGGGAAGTCAGAGAGTCGCTCCATTTTCGTTTTACACAAGGATCACCTGTGGAGAAATGGAGAATTCATAAAATAATTAGTTATAATTAAAATAACTATTATAATTAGAAATTAATAATATAATTAAACTAATTATTATAAATATTATATATTATTAATATTATATATATTAATAAAATGAAGCACACTGTAGCTGGAAAAACTGATAGAAGACCCTCCCCGAAATCATTCATCAAATTCACTTCAGTGAGCAAACGCTGGAAGGCTGGCAATCTGCTCCGCTCTGACTGTTACCGCTCGAGCGGAATCAAAACGTCAATGTCAAGCTTTCCGATTACGAAAATACGTACAAAACCTTTTTTATCCTTCTTCGGGACAAGGCAAACTCAGAAAGCCAACTACCTGCGATGAATTCTAGAAAGCGTAGTGTTTAATCAACAGATGTTTAATCCCCTCCCTCTTAGGTGGGATTTCGCTCTGTCTGAGCGCCGCCTACTCCAGGCCTTGAGAAGTACCTGGTCAAGAAGTCTTGCAAGGCCTGCGTTGACCTCAAAACTCCAAATTCAAAGTAGTCTTCCCTTTTCATCATTGCAGCGTCCCTCACCCTGGAAGAATAGCGTGAGGACACTTTGGGAGATGGGTTGATATTGAGGATGATAATAAAATGCTTACAGCTGATTCTTGCTTCAGTCAAGAAATATAATAAAAAGAAGAAAGAAGAGGTGCGAAAATTTGTTAAAAGTGGGCAATCACTGACTACCCATTATTGCAGAGGGAATGATTTGGTTACAATGACAGTTCCTGGCTCCCACAATAGTGACCTCCATACTAACTCACGGAGCAGACAGACTCGAAGGTTTGTACATCTGAAGGTTGACAAAAGCTCTATACTCAAGAGGTTTAGAAACAAAGGAGGTGAGTGCTTCTCTGTCATTATAGTCTTGGAAGCGGCTGGAGGCGGCTATAGAGCCATTAACTCTTCATATTCGAAAAATCAACAAAGAATAGTGAAAGCACTGTTCTGGTACTGCCCGCGCGTAATTAATAGAAACTCAGCGCTCAAGGAATATACCTCGGAGTCAATGTTGAAGGCATGAGCCCCGTGCATTCGGCTGCCAAAAGGTTAAGGTATTCTGGTCAAGGTTATATGTTGTACAATCCACTTCAAGAGTCTACTTCAATGCTTTTAAAACAAATCACCCTGAAAGACTTTTGGAAAAACTTAATTTATGATTTTAGAAAACCCCTGGTGTTTGATGAACAACCAAAGAACTTCTGCAAAAATAATGCCTTCTCCATTTCACATTGTTCGACGGCTTCCTTCTTCCTTAGAAATTAAACAAAAACAGTTCGCTGCTCTTTCATTTATGAGAGTTATTGCTCGTAGCACACCAATCTCCCAGATACCTGAGCAAGAATGGTCGTGCTCAGAGGCGACACGTATATGGCTCACAGCAACTGGATGCAGTACAGCTATTCCCTGCCAACATAACGGCAGTTTGACAAAAGCTGGCTCAGCCACGCGTCTGCACACTTCTTCCGTTCCATCTAGACAACGTTGCCGTCCAATGATGGACTAACACCTTTGCCTTTCTTCTTCATTCTACGACAGAGCGGACCACCTCCATCTGTTTCAAAGTGTTAAGTATCCGGGGCAGACTACCACGTTATTGCACCAAGTGTTTGTGTGCAGGTGAGTGTCGCCTCACCTCTCGTTCCTTTGACAGCATTCTTATTCGCATCAGTTAGACGCGGACTAACTTAGGTTCTTCTTCGCTCGAGGAAGGCAAGGAGCGTCACATCCTTCGTTTATGACTTTGGATTCCATGTGCTGTCAGGTTCCCCTTCTCAGTGTTCTTTTGGCGGATTCAGTCAAGTGCTGCGCTCATCTAGGGGCCGGATTCATCAACGACTCACAGCAATTTAATGAAGAAAATACAGCCGAAATCCCTGATAGCGCAGTTTATCAACAAGCGTTATGGTGAAAATTTCCACGATATCGCTTGTTGATGTAGTGAAACTGTTCGCCATATCGCTTGATAAGCCGGGGATCAGGAATTTCGACTGTATTTTCTCTGTTAAATGCTGTAAGTCGTTGATGAATCCGACCCCAGTACATCTGACCGAAACGCCCGGAGTCCCAAATAATCTTCAACAGGTTCAAATGACGACTTGTCTTGGAGTGCCGTTCCTCATCCTCTCTCAGTAGCTCTAGTACCTATTCACCCTCGTTCCTCAAAGACCCTCCTAACGCAACCACCTCTAATAATGCGCACCTTGGGCGAAGATATGACACGCTTACCCTGAACTGTTGCTCGTAGATCTTCGGCACGTCACCGCTGGTCGGTTCCACCTGCACCTGCTGAAACCATCGCCACATTACTGATCAATAAAGGTCTAAAGATAAATCCTAAGGTTCAGAGATGTGTGAACGAAACTCCCAGCTAGTAATATCTGAATCAGTGTTATGAGTAAAGGAAGGCAATTTACTTCTCGCGTAAAAGGAAGGTGGAGAACTCTCAAACTGAACCAGTCATGAGTATTCTCTACCTTGGAATGACGGGACATATGGGACAGCGAGTCCAAAAAATAATAATTCTATAACATTATTTTCAAGCTGTCAAAATAACGAAGATTCGCCTAGGAAATAAAAGATGCAACATCCAATTCTTGATTTTTTAGCAGCACAAATAATCCATCTAGCAGATATAGAGATCCATTCGCTTTGAAGTCAGAGCTATTACAAAGTAAAGTGTTAAGCGTTTTCCTCCTGGTTACCTGTATTTGTGCGGAAGGAGGATTGGGAGGGGTCGCACTCGGAGGAGGAGTCCCAAACTGCTGCTGATACTGTTGCTGTTGTTGTTGCTGTTGGTACGGCTGAGGAGCGAATTGTTGGACCTCAAACATTCACTGCATAGCTCCGACGATTTCCGCGAATGTCGTGCTTGTCTTACCTGGTGTACCTGCTGGGCAGCTGGCTGGAACTGGGGAGTATTGATGGAGTTTCCAACGGGAAACTGCTGTGGAGGTGGTGCCGCTGCAGGCTGGTACTGCTGAGGAGGGAATTGCTGTAACCGGAACTGTGGCGGTTGCTGCATCTGTTGCTGTGGAGCATAGTTGAAGCCAGCACTCGGTTGAAACATCGAAAACTGAAATTGGGGAAAAAGTAGATCGGTCAGCACAGGCCTGTACATATTCGTGACTGCTTCTACATCCTCTCATTTTTGACATCTCCTGTATGACTCTTTATGAGCCCATTGGACTCCACGACCGGCTCCAGGGCTCTGCGGACAAGCTATATAGGACAGCGTTTAGATCTTACTTTGTCTTCTTTGGGATTAGGTGCTGCCGCTTTGTGAAATTAAAAAAATTTCGGCTGATCTTGTTGCCACTATCAGCTGACGCTGCTGAGATCAGAATCTCGATAAAACTGTTATCACGTTCTCTTTTTCTCAAGAAACAACGCCGGCGTAGCAAGAGCAACGAGCTGGACCTCAAATTGAAGCACCCGGAATCAAAAGAGCCTAAAAGAAGAAGGAAGAGACGTCATCAGAAGAGGTCTCCGCGAACAGATGTTATATTGGGAGAGAGGTACTTGATAGGAGGTACGTTGTTTCCCTGAGCTTCAGGAGTACATGACGACAAACTACATATTGAGTTTGCTGCTCGACTGTGTACGGCCAAACGCTCAGGTACATAGAAGTGAGGAAAGAATGAAGGGAAAGAAAAGGAGAAAAGAGAGGGATATTTCTTCGCGCAACAACACTGATAAATGGTGAATCAAATCCGGGGCTTTGTAGTCTAAGGTGTTTAATTCGTGGGCTGCTGAACTTTTCGCCTTGCAACACCTTTTGTCTCAATAGGAAATTACTGTTTGATAAGAAGACCTCTCACACAAACATTGTTGTAGCTCCATCGAATCTGTTTTCGGGGCTGGTAACCATTTGCCACTTCAGTAGCTTTACGCTTGCCACTTGTCATTCTCTCCATTACTTTAAACAAAATTGATAACTAACCGCGGAATTAGACATAACAAACGTCACAATGGAGCACCCTGCATCCGTGCCAGTTATTCCTTCGCTGAGTCAAAAAGCAGCGCATCCGAACTTTCACTTAACCCACCTGCATTAGCATTTGAAGAAGGGCAGACGCCAAAATGAACAGGATCAGCGGAGACCGAGCATGTCTTGGCACAAAATGCTCTCCGCTCTCACCGCGATTCTTCTGCGCAAAAAGCCTGACCTGCGGCGCTCAGCTTATTCATTCAAAGGAAAGTGACGATCGCGGGTAGGAAGATAATGCGTGACATAGCGAGCACTTCCGTAAAATTACCTACAATCTGGCGCAAATGGCGGGAGTATTAGAGCACTACATATTCATGATCGCTTCTGGTGAAACGCGTCTTTTAAAATAAAACGGGAAGCATCGAAAGTTCTGGAAATCAGTAAGACCAACCCTGCTAGTGAAGTGGGTTTTCGCGTGCGCTGCGAATCGACTATGTGTACGTTTTGAACGCATGTCAACGAAGACTCTCATCTTCCCAGGATCAGCATATGTTCAATAAAAAGATACAAGAAGTTGAAAGTAGAAGACATTGAATTGCTTTTGGTTGGCCGCGAATAACATTGGAAAGCAATTACTCATTCGAAATCTTTTCTAAAGTGCCAGAAGTAGATTCTCTCAGGAATCCTCATTAGTAGGCGTTGCGAAAACGAAAATTATTATTTGACCACTTAAAAAAGGACAGTATAAATATAATTCGCCTTATTATAGGAGCTTTACTAGGTTAAGCGAAGACCTTTTTTGATGTCAGAACATGGAAATGGTTTGTCAAAATGCTAAAAATCGTAGTTAAACAAAAGCGCATGACAAAATGGACAAAAACTGTATAGCACGTTAGGCATACAAGCCCCTTCGTCCTGAGTTCTTTTCTCCTCACGACCATGTAAGCTGAACAGTGATTTTTGCTTTAAAAAGAAAGCAGCGAGCGCTTCGTTTCAACTTGCTGCTCTGTGCTGCAATTTATTCTGCGCTGCAGTTCTCTGAGCATTATGTCATTTCAATCTCCGTATCCCGAGTTCAAATCGTTTCCTAATCGTTTTCCATCACGGCCTGATAGCAAATTCCAACCCAATAAAGAATGATCAAGACGGCGTTATTCAGCCCTTCTAGGACGCATTATACCTTTATTTGATGTCGCGGAGGGGATTTAAATAGGTATTCGGTCTATTTTAGGTGGCACCGAAAATTCTCTTCGGTGTAGTTCCTTTGATGTTACCACCGTTTGAGTCTTGTACTCCGCGACTTTATAGGAGGTTTTATTCTCTTACGTGAAGAAGAATGTCTAGTTCTAAACTCATATGAAATACAAAAGATGGAGCAAAAAGCGGAGAGTTTAAGAGTTTAGAACACTTTCTGTCATAGTAGAAGATGCCGATTTTCGAATCATGGAGGTAAATGTGTTGAAAGTTGGCAACATAAAGTCGGAATTGAACGATATTTAGGTAATAGATCATGAATGATTGTCTAAAGTATAGCGATAAACCGCTGGTTCGAGACACCTTAAGCTAGAGATAGAGAGCGTTAAAATGATGGAGAGCCTGCTCAGAATGAACGATCGCACGGAAGAATGGGTGTCTATGCACCTATTCGTATACTCTGTACCTGATTCGGCTGTTGCAGGAAGAACTGCTGCGGTTGCTGAGGTTGGCTCCATCGCTGCCATCCGTCGGTGTAGGTCGGAACAGCGGCCTGTTGCGGCCGATAGTACTGTTGATTTGTTTGCTGGTAGTACTGTCCGTTGACCACTGCGATCACCACTGAAGCAAAAAGCTTGGCACAGGCTAATTCTTCTCCCGCTCATCACTTCCGATTTTCTGGTGTGATATTATTTAAGAGATCAAGTGGGCGCGGCACGTAATGAAACGGTCATGCGGCTCCTATTATACTCCGCATCGCGGAAGCGAACAAGTTTCGTGGAGCAAGTAACTAGGGGGGGGGGGGCAGGAAACGTGTATCGTTCGTGGATGACGAGCTTTGTTCGGCGAAAGAACAACACATCCGTGGAAAACAGTCTGGACAATGCGCATTCACACGGACGTCCTCGTGTCACACCCATTACTCCAGGTGACTCGAAGGAATGTCGATGCAGGAGCTCGCTTCTTCTCTTCGCTCTGCTGGTTGCTCCGTCAACAAGTTCAGGTTCAAACACTTAGTGGCCATTTTTGATTTTCGTAGCCCTTTCAGTTCTTAGACGAAAACCTGTTCAGAGCAAGCAAAGATCGGAGCCTAGACCTCAGAAGGAACAAACTAGCTCTCGGATTTCAGAGCGAAGGTAAGAGTAGGGAGTAGGAGGACGTACCTGTAAGCAGCGGGAGGTGCATGGCGAGTTGCATCGAGTGGGATGGTGCCGTGCAAGTGTTTCGCACCCGGTTCGGCTAAGGGGCGGACGCCCGTCGGCGACTGATGGCGCGGAATCGAGTCGAAAACGAGAAGCCCACGTCCAGCCCATGGAATCTGGTGCCACTGCTGAACACGCTGTCTAGTAGACTCTAGCAGCAGCTTATCGCCAGTGTCGTGACATCGTCCAAGTTGTACAGAGTTTGTACGGACAGAGATCGTCGGAAGGAAGAAAGCGAAGGCGAGAGTGGGAGAGGTCAAAAACAGCCAGATTCTCAGGATATTCCGAAGGCTCTTGGAGTGCATAAACCCGCTCGCTGATTCACGGCGGACATTCGGGACTATTCGTCCAGACCCATGCCGCGTCGGCTGGTGGCTGACCGTGATCTGTCCCTTCCCCAAGCGGCGATGACGATGTATTCTACAACAGTTCTCAAGGGCTAAACATTCAGCGATAGTTCGACCACTGTGGTGGAGGTGTTTCCTGTTGTGGTCACCACGAATCGAGGCTCTCGCTTCGGGTCACGTCCAGACAAATCAAGCCTTTCGTCTCACTAGAGTTAGCATCAGAAATGTCTTGATGGGTTAGAATAATGCCTGACTTCAAGGTGCGAGATCCCTCAGAAGTATGCATATGGAATGCGTGGCGAAGTGCTAATAGGAATTGATTAACACTGTCCAAACAGCATGTAGCGAACAAATTATGCACTTGTTTAGCCTCCACTCAGTAGATTACTGCCAGACTTGCCACTGAAAGCCATGGATGGCTAGGGTGTGCCAGAGGAATGCGTGTTGTACTCGGATACGTGCACTATCGCAGCAACATTTCGCGTTTCGATTCTGTTTCTTTTGTTTTTAGCGTTCACATCCGTTATGCTTGTTAATTGCCCCTCAGTCAGTAAAAATGTTTGACCGCTCAGTCAGTTATTTGGATAGATGAGAGGCTATACAGTAACGCAGTCGAAGAATTGGGTCACAGGATTCGTCACCGACATCGCCTGGACGTATAAAGCCGTTGTTATGGGCAAATACTCATTGGAAGTGCTTCCGCGACATCCAGAAAGAATAGAATATGTGGGTCTTGTTCTGCGCCAGTGGTTGAAAGACATGCTCAATGCTTGCTCGGCATTGTGCCACACGAGGTTTTATGGGGACGCTCTTGAAAAACAGGGCCTGGTGTCTCGGCATTCCGTCGTCTTCGAGAGGCGCAATTGATGTACCGTAGATGCCCCATATTCACCCTATATTATGTTCTTCGACTGCGTTACCGATTAATACTAACAGTTGCAATTTGCAATGCAATCGTGATTTTAGAAGGGAGGCAAGTTGGGCCGTATAAAATGCACTTTAGTTGTGCTAAGGTTGCACATACATAAAGTGATACCTCTGCCACTAGCACTTTAGAAAAACCAGAAATAGAGGAACAAATTGCTGAGATCAACTCTCAGCAATTTCACCTGCGTTAAAACTCCGCGTTAGACTTGCTTGACGACCCACCGTTAAGGGATCCTATTTCGTTCGAACAAATTCTTGGACGCTTTGTGGACGGACTGGAGACGAAAATGCTCCAGCACACCGCCGTAATGTTTTCGCTTGAAACGAAAGTCTTTGGTGGCTTAACAACTCCTTTTGTGACAGGCCAGCGCTCTCACAATCAGTGCTCATCACTTGAGCAGTTGGTGAACGACAACAGCTGCGCAGTTCTCCTTTCTTTTTGTCGCTGTTCAATGACGAACCCAATTCAACGAACGCCAACTAGGCGCCCAAAGGGAGGAGGCAGCACTAATGCTAATGCTATGGTGACGCTTGCGTTCTCCCTGGTCACACAACCACTTCCTCTCAGTCTAAGGGCTATCGTATGTCGTGGTCAAACAGATGGGTGTGAATAGAGAGATAAAACGCCAATTACGCGTCTCCGACAGGGCAGATTCCACTAGGCGAGATTCAATCATGCAGTCGCCTCAAACCTCAGCCTGCTATCACCCGCAATTTCTGATCGAAGATACCTGAACACTTTATTTGGCAAGGAACTAGTGCAACTAATCTCTACAGACGCTGGCTCACTAGTCGGGATTCTCGATATCCTAAGTCCAAACATCGCTGAGAGCAGTCGCATAGATCCTGGCGCTCGAGTTCGGTTTTCTCTTCGCACGCAAGCATTACGCCATCAGCCCGGCGTCGAAGAAGCCGGCTTTGGATCTCGTGGGATGACAACCACGACGACATCGTGGAGAACTGGGGAGAACGCTTACCCTTCTTGCACCTCCGATGGAGATGGGAAATCAATTCGTATTCACACGGAAACATCGCTAGCATTATTTAACAGCTCTTTAAACAAAGAGTCGATCTCTTCACAGTACGCGCCATACACCAAAATTCTACAGGATATAGGGAGTAAATTTGAATGCGCATTATGCCAATGCATAGAATTACAGCGGCGTCTATAGTCAGCGCATTATTCTTTCCGAATACCCTGGTAGCATTTCAGCGACACTGAAGGAATGAAGTGCTTGGTTGGCCTGTGCGAGACGCTTTGGCGTGGGACAGAGTTTGGTTCGCACAGGTTTTCGAATTCTTTACACCTTATAACCTGCACAAAAATCAGCAATGATTTCTTAGAGTGAGGTAACCTCTACTATCCTTGACCTGTTTGATACTTTTAACAGAAATTTGGATTTGAGTTCAAATTATGAATTGTTCTAGATGACCATTAAGGAGACGTTCTACTCATAAATAACTCTGAGGTAAATGCCGGAAGCATGCAAATGCCTAACACTATAATGACGACTCTTCTTATCTCATCCTTGAATACGCCAACATCACTTCAAAATTCGTCTTCAATATCAGCCATCATTTCTTTTTGACAACTTGGCCACCTCGTAATCGCCGGGGAATAATAGTCGTCGACTGTCCAGCTTTAGCCTTGAATTCCATAAAGAATTAGAATTAGCGTAAAAAGAAATTTGGCGAAAGCTATGGGGCGAATCTTCCAGTCAGTCTAAGCCGGAATAAGTCAGTTATCCTGCCAGCGGTCTGGGTGATCTCGTGAATAACAAAACCATTGAGGCCACCGCTTGACCGGAATTTTCTCTTAGAAAAGCATAGAATTCTAAAAAAGAGTTGAAAAGTCGCGTGTCAGACTCTACTGGTCATCAAGGACAGGATGAACGTCGACCGTAAACGGTGGACCTAGGGGAGTTCGTCTCCCCCATTTCTTTGTGGTGATTGTGGTGGTAGGTTGGCAATGCTAGAGTGAATGAGGCGTTTGTTAGGCGGAGCGCAAACTCAGGCTTTAGGCAATGTTTAGGCCTCCTCCGAAAACGAGGGAACGTCATAATACATAAGGCCCCGCGGAATGAAGACCTTCGCCCAGAAACCTCGACGGAAAATGTAATACTAACAACAACAAGGTGCAGCTCTGTAGTCCACCCTCAATTCCTTAAAAACTGCAGTGGTGCGTTTGTTCAAGAAACAAGAAAATGTCCAGTGGCATGATGATGCTCGCCGGAATGCATGGAAATCGCAGTTTGAACGTGGCGGCTAAATATGGCGTTATTTTTATGCCAGCCTACTTCAACTTCACTTACGCTTCAATTATTCTTAAATCTACCAACCTTTCATTTTTCGTTTTCACTCTCGCTTCTTCTTGCCAACTGTAGTGGATTTTAATTCAACACCTTGTGCATAAGTATTATGTCAGGTCTCAGGTTTCTTCGTTCTGTGCATCACAGTTTGTCCTCTCTAAAACCAAGCGACATGCAGAAAAGTTAGACCGTGCATATAAGCCAGATTCGCCGTTAGGCCAATTGTGTAGTGGAAGCTGTAAGCAAAATACTAACGTACAGAGGAAAGTAAAATATCGAAGCCTTTAACGTTCACAATTCCGTTCTGCAGGTGACGAGAGATCCTTGGAATTTTTACACATTTTTAAGACATCCCAGGGACGATTCCAGTTCGTCTTCCGAGCTGGCCAATCCTTCGAGACCTTGATATCAATGAACTGATAGCAAACGTGCCTGACAAAGAGAACACACTTAAAAAAGGGACTCCTTTATTCTAACGCGATCCTTTTGTAGAGTTTCGACCTGAATCGGGTTTCGCCCCGTGCCCATAGCCGATACTGGTGTATTCGCTTCTTCCTTGCTCGTTTACGCAAAGGCAAGTTCAACAACAAGTTCGGACTGGGCATCCGTCTACGCTCTTCTGCAGTGGTTTCTACTAGAGTCTGGACTAACTGTCCGTGTTTATGAGAATCTAAACCCGTTTAACGGCATCGCTCCGCAATCCTGGCAAGAACAAATTAGCCGAAAGTGCGACCGAATCTCGTCCTTCGGCTGGAACGGCATAAATTGAACTCGTCGCAGGACACACTCCTTGGTAACCTGACCCTAAATGGAGAAAGTTTGATGGCGCAGACTTCCGTGACCAACTTCTCCTATTAACTTTTTGTCCGTCTTCAATGCCAACCGGGTGCTTAAATCCGGACGAACTTCTATTCAAATTTCCTTATATACCGTAAATCCGTCAGAGGTCGCAATTTATGTCCTTTAAAGCTTCCAATAAATAGTCATAACCTCAAAATGGTCTCGATATTGCATAGATGTGCGTGGTACAACTAAAGAGCGCAATTATCGAAAGTATTCGCGCTGGGTGTTCGCCAGCTGAAATAAGTTCTGGACAGTAGAATGCTTCTGAGGAGTCTGAGAAAGGTTCCGCAAACCCGTCGTGGAAAGTCCATTCCCGGGAAAGTGTTGTCAGGAATGCCGCCACATTTCTTCGAGAAAGGACAAACTGTCACAAAAAGCGTAGATTGTGACTGCAACCTCAAGGGAACCCTATGTCTTCCATCAGGACGGCACACTGGTTCACCACGAGCCATTTTCTCCAGAACCAGCTGTCCGGTAATTTGGACACGTTTTGCTCTAAGGAGTTCAGGCCTCAAAATAGCCCGGATCTCAATCCCCCGGGCTGCTTTATTTGGAGCGTGGTCGCAAGGGGACTAACCATACAAGGCACCCTAATGTTACGTCTCTTTGCACCGCAATTGAAGCAGTATTCACAAACCTGGGCAGCGCTCATCTAAAGAGAGCATCCCTGCGCTTCAGGCCGAGGGTAGAGGCGGTCATTGAGGCTAACAGAGGACATATTGAGTAATTTTACTCATTAGATATCTCTCTATTTGTGTGTAAACATTCTACTTCGTTTGTGTCCTGTGTTTGTATTAATAAATCTGTTTGTAAAGAGGATGTTTGGTTTGTACGGATTTAATTTCCACACAGTGTAATTATCGAAGTTGGCCTAACTAAGCTTAAAAGGTTAAAATTTCAAAGGTTAAAAGAAGAAAGGCTCTTCGGTTAATGGGAACAGCAGTGAGTGTCCGTTCGCTCGTAGAGCCGACTATTTACTCTTTTTTTACTACCAACCTGTTTTCTCCAAGATTCACGGGGCCAAATTCAAATTTTTCCTTTGATATGGGAATTACTAGCCATAAAAATGCCCGAGGACATAGGAGAACGACGACCATCGCTGCACTCCACGACATTGAAATAGCCGAAACCTAATCCTATCAAACTATTGCTTGGAACACACTTGATCCTCTGCTCATCATTCTTCCATCCTATGTTCTACACTGGCCAAGCCCGTCCACGGAGGCTCCATTGCCCGCGCCGGTCCGCAAGTTACGCTGCTAAATCGCTCCTTCAAGGCCTGTCCGCAACAACTCAACGAAACTTTTTTTATTCGTCGATTCCTGAATAATACAGATAAAGCGATGGCTTGAATCATACTGATTAAATTGTCACAGAGTCGTGAACCTTTGAAAAACCAGTTCTTTGGAATTTCTTGAACGCCCGGAGTGACTCCTCTACTTTTAGTCCATTAAATCACACCTTATGGCAACAGCACCTAATTTTCTAGTGGTTGGGCTAAAATAACGTCAATTGTGCTGTTCAATGACTCCTGATGGGTCACTTGTTTCAGGTGCTAGGCTTGAATTCCATGTCGGCCGACGCTGACCCATCATAACCTACTCTGATATATCCCACACAGTCATAACTCGGGACATGGGCAAAGCATATAGGACTGACCATACCAACGAGTTGTTGAAACCACTCACGGTGGCGATTTCGGAAGCAGATACGATCAGCAGGAGCCTTCGGATTTTAAACCCAATGCTGATCTACAGGGTACGGCTCAAATCTGTTCAAAGCTTGGGATCGAACACCTCGGCACACAAATGACAAATCGTTCTGAATCATATCTCGGTTATTTAAGGCAAAACTGCTTCTTGAAATACTCCGGGCTTGAGGTAATCCCTTCTAGGAGCGCTATCAGAACACTCAAAACACGATAAGTCCAGCCGACAAGTAGAAGTGGTCTGACAACATTCTGGATGCCGTTCTGGAAGATATTGTTCAGGTTCTGTGCTATGCTAAAAGGAAAAGTGGAGAGGCACTAGCCATTCCGCAGAACAGTTCTGTTATCCCATTAAGGCCTGCTTTTACGAAAACCGTCAGGAAACCTTTTGACACTTCTCCCTTTTCCTTTTCATCCCTCACGCAAAACGACTCTCTAGCAAAGCCTCTTGCTATTAGGCCTTTCGACGTGACAGAGCAAAATTCGACAGGTTCAGTGGGCAAGCCAAGCCCCCAATAAAGTTGTATTCTACTCCTCTGAAGGCTTTCGGTGCTAATAGAAGTGAAAATGTGGAGTGTGGAGAGTGTGGTGCAGATGTGAAATACATAGTCTTTGAACATCGTGCACAAAAGCAGGTGCTGATTTTCTTCTTAGAAACTTACCTGCTACACAATTTGAATTCGACAATAAAGAGCTCCCTCACATAATGGAACTCCTCGGAGGCTTAAGGTTTGGAAACATATTGATGTTATTGTGCGAAAAGCGTTTTCTATTCCTTTTTATTTGTAGAAATCTGAAATGTAACGACAGACTTGGATTACTTTGTATAAGGCATTCCAATATTGAAGTATTGTTCGCATTCTTGGATCCCCTACACAAAAAGTAAGAGAAAATCGTAAAGGTTCAAATCACATTAACAAAAACCTAGTTTTAACCTCTGGTCCCAAAAATACTAGAACAATTCGAGGAATGCAACAAAACCTTCAGCCTCAAAAGTCTTCTTTATAGACGAGTATTCATTTACTTAATTATGTTCCAAAGTACTTAAGAGTGAGTCGTGACTGAGCGCTTGAAAGCATAGGATTTTTCTGCAATCGCAAGGCTGCCATATAATAAGTATTGCTTTCTTCTTCTTCTTCTTCTTCTTCTTCTTCTTCTTCTTCTTCTTCTTCTTCTTCTTCTTCTTCTTCTTCTTCTTCTCCTTCTCCTTCTTCAGCCTTTCTCCCGCTTCGAGGCAGGGACGACTCTTCTGGTATGGTGACGCCACTTCGCACGATCAAGTGCTTGATCGGGGTGGATACCAGCTTTCTTTAAGTCCATGTGCAACGTATCAAGCCAGCGTTTCCAAGGCCGTCTTTTAGGCCGTTTTCCGGGCGCATCTATGTTGAGGCCAAACTTCCGAACGTTATTACCACTGGCGCGAAGAACGTGGCCATACCACCGAAGGCGAACTTCTCGTAACTTGTCAGCAATTGGAGTGACACCAAACCTCTGACGTATTTCATCGTTGTGAATACGGTGACAAGAAAATAAGAAAAGGATTCTCAATTCCTTTTACTATCGTGGAGCTCGTTGGTTGCAAATGTTGCCCACTAGTTTACTTGAGGTGCGAGGAGCCTAACAGACGTGTTTTTCGAAAACGGTTGGTGAATAGATTTGCTTTCTACGCTTCACGTCCCTGACATTGGCTAAAGGGGGGGGGGGAGAGTGAACATCGCTTTATTTTTCTCTCCAAATTCTCTTCATATTCGTGATGTTTTCCTCTTCATTCCTTAATATTGCACACTAGTATTGTTTTTCTCTGTCAGTTTTCTTAGCCTCCTAGTTGCTGTTCTGTCATATGTTCACTGCTTATGAGCTCGAATTTTCCAATACTTCGCATTCTACTACCACATCGCTACTGCCCTTTTTTTGACTGGGCAGACTGGGTCTGCATTCACTTCATCTGTTCTTTTCCCAGCAGCCGTAAAGGATGAGTTTGTTGGAGTTGACGGATGTACTCAGTTGGTACATATCCGGAACCAATCTCACAACTCGGCGCTCCACTGCTCTTCTCCATCAAATTATCGTCCTCCCTTAATCTCCTCCTATTAATGCTGTCTGCTATAATTTCCTACAGATCTTGTTAGATTTTGAGGGTTATGATGGTTTGGTTGGTTAGTTTAGTTTGTGTTGTTGAATCTTTTAATTCCTTGTTTCTTACCGTTTGTGCTTTGCTATTTGCTTTGCACAAGTTCCATTTCTTAGGGTGCATTATATTGTAGAAATAAATAAAATCAAATAAATTGAAAAGGTGTAACATTTGCAGAACCATTTTTAATGTCCTGTGAATACATAGCTTTCGATAGCTTGGCCTTATCTACATAGCACGAGTACATTCCTGCTGAAAATAATTGTGGACCGCGAAAAGAGCTGTTTAAGCGCCTTTTAACCCCATCAGCTCTAAAACTCCTTGTTTGTATCTCCATTACGCCCTAAATTCACCTCAAGCGACTTCCAACAGTCTTCTATTTAGAAATACGACACAGGACAACGCACTGCGCAACTTCTCGGGCTGCAGCGCATACAGAAGGTACGGACACACCACACATAGACGACGAAGATTGATGTGATTCGATAGGAAGCAGATGCTCGTCTCAATTCACCGCGTGCGAGACAGTATGAGTGGAACAACGGAGAGCCGAGATTGCTAGCAGAACTGGTCTGCTCATAAGGTGAACGCCGACAGATGTCGTTCCACGTGAGGTCTGCGCAGTGCCATGTAACCATTGGTCTTCCCCGAAAGCGTCTACGGTGGTCGGTGGATGTGAACAGAGGGTGCATGACAGAAACGTTATTTTTCGCCTTGTTTTTGCTTCCTTATGAAGACGGCTTATAGAGCCACCAATACGATTTGACACTACGAAGGATAAAGGATAGCGCTAAGCAATCCATTTGCGAGATGTGCCATGCATTCTAACTTGAATGCGCCTTTGACCTATATGATACAATGGCCAAGGAGGCCAGCCGGTGATCTAGCCAGTGTTTTATCCTTCCCAGATAAATAGGCACCGATTCAATGACCCTCGAAGAATAGAAGTCTTGGTTGACCTTGCGTGAAAACCGTCCGAAAAGCCTGGAATCGTGTGCGCCCGGAAGCCTGTTCCTCTTCCGATTGCGCTACCACGCGTCTGTTTATGGTCAGACATTGGTAAATTGAAAGGCGCTAACTAATTTCCCGCCCAATAATGAACATTTGTCGTTTGGGGAACAATCGCGCTGCCGAAACAAACTACGTCTGCATTCCATGCGCTCACCTTCTTCGATTTTCCTCAAATGTAATCGCACACTTGATGGTCGCCTTCGTCAGCGTCGAGATCTTCTTTTATTGAACTCCACTTCGACACAATGGAGCAGGCCTAGTGAAAGTTATTCTTCGATTTTCTCTTCGCTGCTGGCCTCGTGATTATCAGGTGGCCACAAAATTGTTTCGGAAACAAAAAGTGTCACATCGGAAGTGGGGAACCCGTGCGAGCTTTCCATGTGAGAGCAAAGAAGCGTCCTGATAGGAATGAGAAGCCTGGGGATTCACCACCCTAGGCCACGTGGGATCCATTGCCATGAAAGGGGGGGGGGGGTGATTTCGGCGTTGAGTTGAAAATTGTGCGACACGAAGTTCAAACGTCGGCACCAGTGATCGGTCGAGCTTCTGTTTTCTGATTATCTGGGAATTTTAAGCTTCTGCTTCCCGTTCTCTGAGAAAACGGGCAAAAATGCTCAGAAAACAGCAATTTGCACTCCCTAAAAATTTTGTTTTGGAGGTTCAACTGCAGGAACTCAAACTATACCACAAAATTTTGGCCTCTAAGCCCTTAGAACAATCCGAATTCAAAAAAGGCTTTTTTCAGCGCTTTTCGTTACAATTTCCGCCATACACTTCCACGAGTGTGTTGCGCTTTATTTTGTTCATCGTGTAAGTTCTGCTAACATAACATATGTATGCAGTTCCGCTAACAATTCCTCCATAGCAGTTTTGACGTTCAAGCAGCGGTCTCGCTCATCTGAGAAAACCTACGTGTGAATCGTTCTAAAAGAATGTCGCTATTTATCTATGGTCACTGAACTCGTATCCAATCAGCAACCATTGCAGTTCGACGGGTGTTTATCTGGTGGCTTAAACGCCGTTTTCACGAAACGCTTTTTTCGCTGTGAAGCGCTTTTTCATTTGGCACACGAGCATGGTTGTATCAATATAATCACTTATAGGTGCCAGTCGATGGAAAAGTCAGCGATTTATCCTTGCCGGATGAGAGCTGTAGCAATTCACCAAACCAGAAGGGATGGAAGACTTCGTAGGCCTGGACGGGAAATCCGAACCAAGAGCCTTAAATCAGAGTACACACGACAGCCCACACCTTCTCTGACTGTGTTACCTTGTCCCTCCCCTAATTATATGCCCTACAATCCACTGAACCTTCAATTACGGCGAAACTGTCTGTTTACCCCTCAACTGTCTACTTTTAAACCCGCGAAATGACGTCCTTCTGTCATCTGGCTGCGGCCCCCAAGTTTACGCCCTCAAATACTGTCGCCACCCACGATATCATCATTTGTCATCGTCCCAGCCACGAATTGTGCAAGGAGCACGCACTTGGCCACTCATTGGAGTGGATCCATGACCGCTAAAATCAGATCGGAATAGATTTTTTTGCGTCGGGGCGAAACCTTGGCACACGGGCACGGTTGTATCAATATGACCGCTCTATTTAAGCATTTTCGTCGCTTGGGGGAGTTCGCCACTGGAGGGAAGGGACTCCAGGATGCGGGGCAAAAACGCCGTTAGGCAGGAGAACCAAATCCCCAAGCTCACCCGTATGAAGCAACCCTACCACCCACTGCGTAACGACCCCTGCCAGAGCCGCCTTCGCGGGCGAAACCACGACGCATCGGCAGCAGGCGAACGCTACAGTATCCCGCAAACCTGCGCATCAACCCGCGCGCGCCAATTTGGTGCGTCTATTCCGATCTGGTTCTAGTGGTCTTAACAGGAGACCATCTCAACGGTAGGTCGGAACGGCCCAAGTGTTGTATGTGGGCAGAATAGCCTCTCTCTGGAAAACAACAAAATGCAAGTATCTCTACCCCAATACAACTCTGCGCAGAGTTAGGGGCGACGGAAGCTGTGCCGTTGGCGGTGTTAGCCCTCTGCCTACACGCGAAGAGCGGGCGCAAGCTGGGTGGAAACAGCGATGACGAGCGAGCGGCGGTGGCGCAATGCGTAGAGGGCACGTAATCTCCATGATCGCTGTTTCCAGCCAACCTGAGCCCGCCCTCGACGTGCAGGCAGAGAGTTAACGCCGCCAACAGACCAATTTCCGTCATCCCTAACTTTGCGCAGAGTTGTATTAGGGTCGAGTTGTTTGCATTTTGTTGTTTCCCAGAGACAGGCCATTCTGCCCATATACAACACTTGGGCCGTTCCGACCTACCGTTGAGATACCTTCCTGGTTAGTTATTCCCCACTCATTCTAGCCCGCTACACCCACGTTACGCCTACAGGACGTGCCGTGGGAGTGTCCGAGGGAGCGCACCGTAGGCCTCAGACGTCACTGGTGCTAGTATTTGAGGCAGCTCGCAGCGTTGATCTCGAAAGACGGCATGTCGTTGTGATTACTGCAAGTCGGGACGGATTTCTCGTGACCTAGAGTGTCGGGGTAAGTGTCTTCCACCAAACGGAAGGTCAATTGGTAGGGATTTTGGCACAACGCACCTCCATATTCACGATATTCACTCGTTCAGCTACAATAGTGTCAGACATGGCTCACCACTTCGTACGAATAGCTACGTCGCAGCGGAAATTCGCCATACTGTAGGCGCGAGTTTCTGCGCTGTACGTACTGCCCCGCGCTTGCGCACCATTCACGCCTAATTTCTGGCGTTGTGGGTTTTTGCTGTAGAAGTAGGTTTAGAAAAGTGTCGGGTTGTGAGGTCCTAGTTTGGGCGAGTACCGCGGGGATGAGCGGCGTGCGGATCTATAGTAATCGGAGGGGCAGGCTCGAGCAGTTGACCTCTCTCGACGTGGAAATTGCAGGGAAATCTCCCGTGGTTTGCCAATTCAGTGTCTCGCGTTTGTGAAGTGGTTCATTCTCAAGTCTGCCACCGCGGATCTGTCGACTTCCAGACCTCAGTCCTCGTCCAAATACACGGGGCAGTTTTCACGGAGGTCACACCGGCCGACGTCTTTAGTTAACGTTTGATAGCTCGAGGAATCCAGTTACGGTCTTTGGACGTTTGCTAAACGTCGGAGGTAGAGGGAATCAAATTGCGCTTGGAGCGCGCTGTTCTCAGTGGAGCACGTCGTTTCTGACGGTGGCCTCCTCAGGACACTGTGTCTTTTCTGCACTTCCGATATGCTTGAAGTTATTCACGTTGTAGTGCGATGTTCAGAGAGGTTGTGCTGGTTCTATTTGTCTAACCTATAAGCTGTTTTTAAACTTTTCAGTTAAAACGCAAACATGAAAACTTCTGCCGAATCTCACGTTTGCCTCAAAGGTCCACTCCTTCTCAGCAACCTTTATAAAGACGTTGGCTAGACATCGGAGCTGGAGCGAAGACTTTTTAAATCAGACTTCTTTTCAAACTCTTCCAAATCAAAATTCCCTTAAACTACAGACTCAGAAAGATAGTTCGAATATTTTTTTTGTTCAAAACAAATTGGTATAACTTTTCTGAAATCTTTCAGTTCACCTGCTCCTATAAATAATTTTTTAATTTTTTTTTGAGAAAAATAGTAACTTAAAGTTTGTCTTAAAGCACAGCAAACAGGCGCATCGAAGGATGAGCTCGCGCCATGCACTTGGGAAGCTCGTCGCGATTTTTGTTTGACTGATAGTATAAATGCTGGTAACATGAAGCATCTAAATAAAGATACTGTGCCTTCCCTGCAACTGTTCTTATTGTATCGTTTGCAAGTGTGAAACTTCATGCAAGCAGAAATTTTTCTATCAGTCGAATAAAAAACCCGATGTCTTGGACGGGCAAATGGCGCAATCTTTTTTTTGAACACAAAATGGCTGCCTTCTTGCTCTTAGAGACAAGTTTTGACCATTATTTTCCTCAAAATTTTTTAAAAAATATTTCAAACAATGTGTCCACCTACTGGGTAAGTGAATTAAAACTTCAAAGAAAGCTTTGCTACAATTCCTTGAACAAGGAATCTTTCTAACCTTTTCAAGATTCCTTAGTTTGATGTAGGAGAAGCTCATTTCCATTTGGAACAGTTCGCTCTAATTACAAAAGTCTTAGGCTAGCATAGAAAAGTGTACAATTTGATTTGAAAAGTGCTCAATTCAACGTGAAGATGGTAAATATTGTGGTCTACACCTGATATTTCGAAAGTGTTTAGATAATTGTATTTGGGTGTAGCGTTCTTACAAGAGCAGGAGAAAATTCTAAACAACATGTCTATATGGTTTTTCCTGCCGCGTACTGAGAAAAATGACCTCCCACATTTCTCGTATGAAAGATCAGACGCCGTGACATATTTCGCAGATTTGATATCCTCCATGTTTTACATCTTCCTCACTGTATCCCTCAGCGGTACTCACATGTTCATAAAGGTTGCTGAGAAGGAGTGGACCTTTGAGGCAAACCCAACATTCGGCAGAAATCTTCAAGTTTGAGTGCTTAGCTGTAAAATTTATAGCTTGTTGGTTAAACAGATGGAACCAGCACAACCTTTGTGAACATCGCATGACAACGTGAATAACTTTAAGCATTTCAGATATAGAGAAAAGTTGAAATGCTTTGAGAAGGCTGCCGGCAGAAATAACGCGCTCCACTGAGAACAGCGCGCTCCAATCGCAATTTGATTCCCTCTACCTCCGACGTTTAGCAAACGTCCGGTCTTTGGCGTCTTAGTACTTTGTGGGTACTCGACCTTGAATGCAGTGACGCGCACTTTGGTGCATGGGTCTTTCCTTCTACACCTTGATGTACTTCTACTTCACTTCCCACGTGCTAGTATGCCAGCTCCTATCCAGTGACTGTGAAGGAAGCACGTCGCGTTTCCCATTCACTTCATTTTCGGCAACTTCGCGCAAGCGAATGCGATTAAACTCAAAGCTCCATGCGGCGGTGATCTCGCGTGCAGTCTGCTTTCATAGGGCCTGCTTTCTGAGGCGTAAGTCACTTCCAATTCCAAGTCCTGCCCATGTTATTTCCCGCAGACATTGATCGCATCTTCATCGTGCTTTCGTTGGTGCATAACAGGAAATCCTAGGGGCAAGGCCTTGCAGAAAGAGTTAGCTAAGTAGGCGTAGGAGCGGCAGATTTGAACGACGGAAACTGTTCTATGGGTGGGTTCTCCTTTATCTCAGCGCTTTGTACTGATACCTTAGCACTATTTACAGTGAAGCCATTCCTCACCAAAGCCGCTGGCTAGTGGGTAAAGATGCGAAGTGAAATCGCGGAACACGTCCTGCTTCTCCAACTCGCACTTATGGTTCATTTTAACATCGTAACGAACTAGGAGAACGCGCAATGATTCGGGGGAGGAGGAAGGGCTCGAAGTCAGTTCACGTAGAAATAAAGCCACCGGCACTATTGTACTTTACGGACTCCAGAGGACCAGAAGAGGTCGAACAAATTTTTTTCGCGCAAACTCGAGCAGGGGGTTATTTGGGGTGCTGATCACAAATCTAACATCCGTTTTTCGTTCTACGCTGGAGGGCGATTACCAGTACCTACCGTAATCTAACGTACTCCAGCGAAAAGCGGATGTCAGAATCGTGATCAGCACCCCAAATAACCCCCCCCCCTAGGTGAAGTTTGGGCGAAATTGGTGATTATGACCACGGCAGCCTTAGTCTCCGGTACCTACCGTAATCGGCCGAAATTTCAAAAACGGATGTCAGATTCGTGATCAGCACTCCAAATAACCCCCTGGGCGAAGTTTGGCCGCAAAATGTTTTTCGACCTCTCCTCGTCCTCAGGAGTCCGTAAAGTACAATGGTGCCTCAGCCCTTTGTTGCTACCAACAAGTTGAACTCAATAAGGCTTCCTCAGATAAAAGACAGACTGACCTTGTCTGCACTTCAGCTGCAAATGTAAGGTGACCTTTCTCATTTCACCTTTTATAACCGTTTGCTACGCAGCAGTCGGACAACAGTCTTTACTTGAAACAGTTTTCTAAGAAATGCTCTCACTTGTGGTGGTAAAAAATGAAATGGCCTAGTTCCCCTTTACCATCTGAAAGATGGCGATGTGTGTGGTGTACATAAGTTCCTACATTTCACTCCTGCTTCTAGGCCGTATAAATTCTTTAAAACAAGGAAATCGCTCACACAAGAGAACTGAAAAGTCATCTCTCGCTCGTACCAGAGCCAGACTGCAACGTCTTTCACATACACAGCTTGTAGTTTGTACGTAAAAACTGCTAAGCGCCTTCAGCAACACTGAGGGAATGAGGAGTCGTGTAAGTGCGATCTGGCTGAGAAATGAGGTTTTCAACAGAAGATGACTTTGTATGTTGCTGTTGTTGTCGAATCGCTCTCTGTTCTCTTTGTTCTATTCTTCTGGTTTTGTTTTTCTTCATTTTTTTTTTGTCTGGTATTTTTTCATAATGAACCTTCTTATGGTTAGTTAGATGACCTGGAGTCCGCAATCACTGGGCGTATTCACACCTTTGAAAACTTATAAAACCTAGTCGTATGTACCATCCCTGATGCAAGTCAAGAGCTGGTGCGCACGCTGTATATCTTCCAGTTCTACTAAGTCCAAAGCAGGCTTAGAGCTGCTCCTATGGTTATGACGTTACTAGCAATTACTGCTACTAGACTTGACGTTTTCATATTAAAAGTTTTTGGACAAATCGCTAGGATCTCAGGGAGGAAATGAGGATGGTCTCCCTTTCACGACTTTCATCCTTGCCCGGTTCGTCCTGATCCAGAGCTTTAACGTCGCCTGGAACCATGAATGAGTGCAGACACCGATGTGGTGTCAAGCTCATGCGGATTGCAATTCAGGTCAGCATCAGCTGATTGTCTGGTTCCGAGGCTAATCCGCTGCTGCCGCACTCCTCGATCCTCTTTGTGCCTCCGCGCACACACCTCCACCCCTCTCCTGCGTGTATTGAATTTCCTGTTGTGTGTACATATGAGTCAGCTCCTGCTGGCTCGCAGCCGACCTTCAGCTGCTGAGATGCTCCTCACCATATAGATCTCGAAATGAAGGGTGGCACTTCACCTTTATTTCTCCGCCTTTTCTCCGGCACTGCTCTCCTGCAGCTCTTCTCACTTAACTAATTTGTCGTGGAACTACCAAGTGTTTAGGCTACCATTTTCTATGGGCTTGACGTCAAAGTACTAGGCTTCCCGGTTGTCCAAGTGCCCTATTTATTTATTGACGTTCGAAATATCACTCGTAGTAAGTAGACAAACTCCAATCAAATAGGAACACGTACTCTTCAAAAGAGAACGCAACACCCAGATAACATAATGCAGAGTCATCTGTCAATCTGTCATAATGCAGAGTCAGTTTCAGGGGTCAAAAGCTTGAACCCACATGATCAACAATTTATTTATTTATTTATTTATTCAATACGAACGCGATACGCAGCCGCTAGATACACAGACACACCAATAGAACAGTACAAGTGAAGCGCAACATCAAAAACATACTCAGAGAAAAACCGAAAAACCATAGCAACAAATCAAATGAAATGATGTCAGATCTGCAATCAAAAATAGCACAACACAGCTTCCTTAACTTGCAACCCAGAGTCAAAAAATGAAAGACACCTCAGTTCTAAACCGCACAACTCAGCAACGATTTTTGAACTGCCGCTTAAGCTGCCCCAGAGAAAAGGAGGATTGCATGCATTTCGTCACCCTAAGATAAGCGCTTGCTGCCCTGTGAGGGAAGAGGCTTACCTTAAACCTGCTCCTAGGGCAGGAGAGGAAAATCTTTTCTTGCTCTCCCCTAGTGTGAGAAGCTCGCATTGTAAAGAAACTGGATTCCCTATGACGCGGTTGGTGGAGTAACTTATAGACCATGCAAATGTCAAAGATTTTTCTAGGGAAGATGCCAGGGAATGGACACCTAGGTATTTATTTCTTATCAAGGTTTTAGGTACCCTGGAGTACAAAAAGCCCCCAATAGTTATTATTACCCTTTCCAGCGTTATTCTGTACCTTTTCCAGCGCATTAATCAGGTTTTTCCTACTGGGGGAAGAGACCGTAGTGGAGGACTCCACTAGACGCACATACGACTTGTAAGCCCTTATCAAAACAGCCTTATTCCGTCAAACCCTTGAATATCTGATATTTCTATGCTGGCCGCGCCTGCAAGAATTGGACACGTGCTCACAGAAGTCCAATTTAGCTTCATAGTGAAAACCAAGATCTTTGACACTATCCACCGCTTGGATATAAAAATTGTCAATACAATGCCCATAATCTGAATCTGAATCTGGCGATGTTCACGATCTGAATGTGAATCTGAAAGACAGAGGAACGGTCTTTCGTGATCGTGAGTATCACATTGAAAAAATTGATCGTTGTTGTTTAACAATCCTATGAGAGCTCTCTAGGTGAATGAGTTTGCGCTTCAATTCATTATATTTAAGCCTCAAATGGCTGGTAGTGAGGTTGTAAGCTCTCATGTCAATGTTAAGAAGACTTGCAATCTCATTACCAGCCAGTTGAGGCTTAAATGTAATGAACGCGATGAATTGAATCATTTCTATCAAGGTCTATAGCCTAAATGAATATCAGCGGCAGATTCACCTCGATATGCGGGTGAGTGTTGATATGCCCTACGAGGTGTGAATGTTGCGTTCGATGAAACAGCGCCGGTAGTATAATGGTGTAGAGTATTCCTTTAGGGTCAGCAGGAGGTGCGTGTTCGAGTCAAGCAGGCACCAGAGTTTTGATCGCTGCAAAACATCTTTATGAGAATTTGTACTTTTTGAGATTTGGCAACAGAAGCATAGAGAACGAACTTGCCTCCCCTGGGCATCGTCAGCGTTACTTTGAAGCGACTTCAGGATTCTTCTTCTCCTGAGCGTTTAGTCCCGCGCAGTCGCAGGGTCCGCTGTTCTTCCTTCGCCACTTCATCCTATCAAGCGTGTGGTGCGGCGCCGATTTCGGCGAGATCTCTCATGATGACGTCCTTCCACCTTTTCCTTGGGGCTGCTCTCGGACTCTTACCGGGTGCCTCGAAATTTAGGGCCAACTTCGTTGGGTGATCCTCTGATCTTCCGAGGATGTGTCCGTGCCACCTTCTCCCTCATTTTTAGCTGGATCGGAGCTGTCTTCATCACTGCCCTAACGTCGTCGTTTCGCACTCTGTCCTGACGGGACCATCCACATGTCCATCTGAGCATCTTCATTTCCGCCGCGTGCAGTAGTCGAGTAAGCGACTTCAGGATTATTATCTACTTTTTGTATTAAGAACGTGAACAGAGTGAGATCTTCTCTGCTACGGGTACTATAAAGCTTGGAGGATCAAGAGCCCTTGACCCTGCCTAACCATAGGCAGTGAATTTGTAGTGCACTCCGTAACGTATAATGTATAACTTTTGCGTAAATTATTCTGAAAACTCTAGGAGCACAATGTCTTCCTTCCCTGGATTTGGGGCTGCAGAAGGAAATGCAATTTCCTCTTTCAGTCGAGCATAGGACTTTAAGCCCACGAAAGGGCACCACCATCATTTGTTTTAAGAATCTTGAACTATATGTAGGTCCTCTGCCCTTCGCCGGATAAAGAGTGTGTACAAGAAACTCTAAGAGGCGACCCTTCTAACGCATTGGTGGTTCCGGACGTTAACCTAAAAAAAATTACGAAGTGTTGCCAAGTCTACGAGGTCACCATAGAGAGGAAGAGCTGAGGTGGTGCCCAGAAACTTACCACTGTATCTACCGGAGTGACTTCTTAACCTGTGCCCCCAAAGCTTTAAAGTTAGTACTGGGATACTGTTCGAGAAGTGCGGATGTTCTGAAATTGCAACAAGCTTTGCTCTTTTCGGGGGTGAACTGCTAATGCAGGTCACTGCGAGAGCAGCGAAACTATCAGGGCTATGCAAGTGTCCAAAAGGCTGGTCGAAAAGTTGATTTGGAACATTCGTGGTAGTACTTCAAGTAACCCATTTTCGCGCTTTGTGGCTGTTGATCTAGGTAGAGTAAAGTAGTTGTTCTGCCAGCTAGGCCGTTACCAGCTTCATTGGGGATAGTGTGTTTTTCCTAACATTACCTT
The DNA here is from genome assembly GCA_947396885.1 of Heligmosomoides polygyrus polygyrus. Classification (NCBI taxonomy): domain Eukaryota; kingdom Metazoa; phylum Nematoda; class Chromadorea; order Rhabditida; family Heligmosomidae; genus Heligmosomoides; species Heligmosomoides polygyrus. Next base: position 74,316,601 of record OX377202.1, on the reverse strand, counting down.
ACGTAGTGAAGATCTAAGTGGGTCTGCCTAGGTCCATCTAATTCGACTGCAGTGTTTGCCAATGAGCTTGGTGATCAGTTTATGCGACTTTCCCTTAAGGAACAACGCTTGCTCAAGTTCTCCCTCTCTCGACTCTCCCACCACGGTTTCATTCTTTTAGTTATGAACGTGTCGCTACCCTCATACGCTTTTGTGCCTCAGCTCAGCTCTCAACTGAACTCGTTTTTCATTTTCAGGTATCGATCCTTTCCCTTTTCCGCATTCGGCCAAGATTCGCGACAACGGCGTTAACGGGGTGGTGCTTGATGCTCCTCCTCGTCGGGGGCCGAGGACGGAGTTCATTAGCGGACCAATTCCTGTGAAGGCTCATGGTCACGATGGCTGCTTCAATAGGTACGTTTCTATTCCGTTTTTGCTTTTGTAATCAAATAGAATCTCTTATTTTGATTGCTGTCACTCATGAATGAGCTACCGGAATGCAGGTGTATCCATTCAAATTTTTCGAAGTTTAATGTAGGTAAAGTTATAAGCGGTTTAGCGAAAGAGCACCCTTGCCATTTCGGTCTATCTAGGTACTTGTCAACCAGCACTGTGCACATTTATGAATCTTTTCTAAAATCCCAAGAAGAAGGCTGTTTTTTCTAAACGTCGCCCACTAAAGAACTAAAGAATCTCGCATGGCATCACACAACTATTAGTTTCAAGACTCAAAGAGTAGATGTTTTGTTTTGGGCGTGAAACAGTACCTCACACCATCATCGTTGTCGTTTTCTAGGGCGCGGGCAAAAAATGTTGGCAGCGCGTCGGGAAGTACACTCGCCTCCTGTTGAGGGCATGGCGTGAGGAGGTACACTCGCTGTTCTGCTGACCAGAAATTCCGTGTTGCGTCTCAAAGGTTTCGTAAGACAGCCTTTAGACTCTCGGTGAAGCCTAGTGGATTGAGGTGGTGAGCAAGGGTGTGAGAGGAAAATCGCATGCCCCTGGCGAGGGGCGTGGCCATATTTTATACCTTCTGACCGTCCCCCAAAAAGGTGTTCCTCGGCCTTCGGTGTGTTAGGATAAGAACAAGACTCCGCCCACTTCGGCAAGTGAGTCGTACGTCGTGACCCACAGCCTGGTTTTCCGAATGTGGAAGAACAGTGTGGTCCATGGTGTGGTTGTGTCGTGAGTGCGGCTTTAAGGAATGGAGGGAAAAGGACAGCGTTAGTCAATCGTTTTACTTCTACGGGAAGGTGGTGCAGGCAAACGTAATTCGTGTTTGATCCCTTTTTAGCAATCACTGGCGCCCGGTCAATAGACAACTCAGTGCATTATCCTTCCCAGGGAGGTCTGGCACCACTTCACCGATACCGAAGAGATGAAAGACTTGGTTGGCACACAGAGAAGTCACGGCTGTCGTCTGCACCCCGAATCGAGATTTTTGGTTCACCCACACCTCAGGCCAGTGACGTCATCCGTCCCTTCGGTGTCGCAGAATCGGTGCCAGACTTGTCTCTCTGGATGGGATAGAACACTAATGTGATCATGGATTGGCAATTCTGAGCTTTAATTATGCTCCAGGTGTGCATTCAAATTGCTTCCACAACATCTCGCAGAAGTATTATAGCAACCTTTGCGCATCCTAGTCAGAGATTGGTTAACGCCCTCCATTATCTCCTGTGATTATTAGGGAATGGAGGTCTTTTATGCTTTCTTTTCGCAGAGCAACGTTTTCAGTTTTTTTTTTTACACGATCGTCTTTCACTCTTCATTTTTAGGATTCCCTATGCCTCCCTTATGGCCACTCTGTTGTGCTTTATCGGTGTGATTCTGTTTTCCGTCATGATGACTTGGGGGTTCAATGCTACTGTCGAACAGACCAGGCGATCGCTACGCATACAAGACTTACCATGGTTGGACAAGGTTGGTTGCCTTTCCCATTCGCTGTACTTGTGTTATAAAACGAGTTTTCTTTCACTACAGGAGCCACGGCCTTATAGCATTTCGAAACAACAACTTCTTGGATGTAGGTAGCAGTTATAGGCTTATATTGTAAAGGCGGCGACAACTACCTTTTTGATGAGTTGCATGCATTTCTTTGTAATGTTACCTGAGCTACATTAAGTGATACCAGGATAAAAAGACAACTCCGCTGTTCTCCCTTCCGTATTAGACCTCCTACTTCTACAGAATAAAGTGGAGGTGGAGACACTCTGCGTTTTTAGTTTTGGATGTCATCTGATGATCGTGTTGGTTCTTTGTTTTCTTGAGCAGTACTTTTGGCAACGCTTTGACCTCGTGGAGGAGGAGTGATCGACTCGCATCGGCTCAACCCCATTTTCAAATGGATTTGCGTTGAAACGAAATACATATCGTGATTTTCCACGTTCTCATCCTGGAGTGTTGACATGTCTTTGAAATGCAGAGAGGTTCCTGTAGTTGTCATGACACGATTGATCTTGAAGCTTTATACGGCCTATTTTCGGCGTAACCGCCTTTTTCGGAGCCAGAAAAAACATGAGGAATTGGAGAATTTTTACCCGTCTAATGGTGTGAATAATTTCGAGTTACAGCAATTTCAAAAGCTAATGGGAGAAAGAGACAAGGTTAGTTGGGTAGTATAGCTCATGTTTCGTCCCTTTTTCGAAATTGCTAAAACTTGGAATGGGCATCCCCTCCAACTCCCCTTGTCTTTTCCAGGCTCTGAAAAGAGAAAACAGAGGCAGAAAAACGCCGAAACACATGCTGAATAAGGCTTCGATATCAGTCTTGGCTTGATGACAATGTCTCTACCGCCATACCTTACGTTTATGAGAGGTTGACTCGAAGTTAGATCGGGTGTTTGGAAAAGGTGCGCTATGGTTAATATTAAGCTGTAGAGTCTCTATAAAGACGTGAGAGTTATCAGTTGTCATAAAGTTGTAATTGTGGTGATTTTGTACAAGCAGCAACTGCTGTATTAGAAATCATAGGAGTTTCTTTCGATAAAGAAACGAACCGATACAATAGAATATCGGGCGAATTTAGGTGCAAGTGTTCTTCGTGGTTATCGCTGTCCTAATGTCCTTGTTCGCTCTGTTTTTTCTTCTCGTTGGATTTTCCGCTACTGGTGCAACCAGGGAAGAGATGTTCAAGCGTGAGTTCACGTTTCTTTTGTGAACTGAGTCGAAGTTAAGGTTTCTATGATTTTCAGACGATAAGGCGAAATGCGGCGGAAGATTTGCTTGTGCTTTTGCAATGGTGTGGTGCACATTACTGGTAAACTGTCATCATTAATTCCATCTGAGGGTTGGAAAAGCTCACAGAACGATGACTTATTGCATTCTTTCCAGCTAGTATGTTGGCTGTTCATCATAACAATCTGTTCCGTTCTTTGTGGGTCCTATTTCGTCTTCGATCATCTCTGCCATGAAATTCCGGTATTCACGGAAGAGGTCTGCATTGATCTAAAGGTTTTCGAGCCTCTTCTGAAGGGGTTGTCCAGTGCGGTAAGTGGCTTGTGGTTGGAGCTTTGAACGTTCTTTCGTTGCTTTTCGTATGCCGTTAAATATAGAACTTTGTTGCTTAGGATTTGCATCTGTGCGGAGGAGATGCCCAGCAGTTTTGTGCGTTTTCTTCCACCGCCCGATCATGGTATATTGTGGGGTGGGTGGGCTCATGCCTGGTCATACTCGGCTTGTCATTCTTCCTGGCGGTCCTGTCCGCGAATTACGCGCACGTTGGAAATGCCAGCAGGTTCGTTGTAGAGTGGTCTTACTTTGGGGAGTAAAGGTGTTTGTGTGTTGCTGTTAAAATAAGCTGACAAAATGAGCTAACCGTGAAGGTCGCTCTTGCAGGTACGTGGAGCTACGTGATCTGGGCCTAGATTTGACGCAGAATGGATCTCCTCACTATACGAAGCAGGAGGATTCGTTTTATTATCCGCCCTCGAGCCATGGCGGAGAACAAAACAGTATCGTCAGTAGAAGCGTCAAGGAGGTGCCATGGTTGGTTTCATCTCATTTCCATGCTTAAAGTGGCAGCTTTTGAAACACTTCGGATGGTAGCTGCGTTTTTCACGCTTGGGAAGTGATATCGGGTCATATCCATAAACAAAGCAGTCTAGCCATGGACAACTATTTAGGATACTTGCTTCACTTGCTTACTATTAGTTACCATTACTGCAAATCAACGAATTCTAAACCAACTTTGCTGTTCGGAAAGAACAGTGTCGCTCATATGAAGTTGTGGAGTGTTTTCTGTTTATTATACTGTTTTTCTAGTTCATATGCTGGATGCGTTCAGCCCAGTCCTCTAAAGAGTTCGGTTCTGGCATGAATCCGGAAAGAGTTTTAGGGTACTTTTTTGCTTAAACCTTAGATTCTGGTGTAGGTTAATTGATACTAGAATTATCAAAGGGGCAATGTTTGGCTCTTGCGTACCATTCGCATATATAGACCATTTATAGGCCAGATGTATTTTGAAAGAGCTTCGGCATCTCTTTTAGAATTAGTGTAGCATCCCAAACATTTACCTTGTCTGTCACGCTAGCGTTACGCTCGATTAGAACGAACAAAGTTTTTCGTTCGTCTGTCCTGTGTACGTCAACATTTGCATTTGGCATTGGCGTGCGACAAGGTACCACCTCGTGGTCTTTGAGCGGAGGATATTTATGTCCGAAGCTTTTTAATTCGTCTATATTACTCGCAGATTGTTAGTTTTTCATTATTCTGTGTCGAGCAAGGAAATTTCAGCAGGTCTTGCTCAAGGGGTATTATTCTCAATGCGTTTCCTATACTGCATTACATTTTACATTTTCTTATTGAGCAACTAGCCTTTTCAAAATATGGTTTCTTATACCATATTTTGGAAAGGTTACTTGCGCTAGTGCTAGTAGTTTAAGGAAGTGACCAGTCTGCATTGGTCAACAACTTCCTGAAATGAATGAGCGTCAAAAACTGTAAGTGTAATGGGAGTCATGGGCGTTTGGGGTTGAGGAAGAGGAAAGCCACTCTCTTCCACTTCTTGGCCCTGGAAACTATTTGCTTTTAGGAGGTTTATGATTTACACGTCTTTTAAATTGCTAACGTGTTGAAGTGCAGAGCCCGGGTAGCGTAATCGGATGGGACTGAGCGGCTCACGCTCGGACCTCAAATCAAGCTCCACGTCGCGAGGAAACGAATTAGGCCTTAAATCCCTCTGCGATGAATGAATTGCTACTAGACTTTATGAATGGATAGAGCACAGATTTGTTGGTCGGCTGTCCACCGCTAATCATTGTGAACATCAAATGCACGTAGGACTTGCCTCGATGGTATCATTCGGGGATCGAATTCTGCGAACATTCCACGAGGATTAGAATAACACGTGCCTTTGTTATTTCTTTACTTTTTTCATTTTAATTATTTCATTACAAAGTTAGAAGAAGAAAGTAGTCTTTACTTTTTCGTTTATTTGGTTCACCATTTTCAGGCAATCCCATCATGATGCATCCTTATCGAGCACTCGTTTTGCCGAAAAGATGTCGGACTCCTTCAGCCAGTACGATTATCGGCCACGAAAGAGGCCGTTTTAATTGGCTTCGATTGAGAGTTCCCATATTTTCGGCCACCTGTTTTTGCGCATTTATTCCATTTTCTGCATTGCATCTACAGAACATCATTGTTGCAGAAATATTAAATCTTTTTGGCATGCAAAGATAGTTTTTGGTTAATGTTGTATACGTCCTACAAGGTCATCCTGTTAATGCTTACAATCCTCACTTACAGCTCGTTCTTCCTTTATGAAAGGACTTTCTTTTCACTCCTGCTTGCGTTCCATTTTGTTGGAATGCTCCTATCAGTTCTTTCAGGCGGTCCGGCCTTTGTTATTCGTTGAATTTTCTAGTGCCATAGCGTTGTGATGCTACGTTTCTTTCCGAGCTGTCCTCACATGATCACTTTAGTTCTCACCTCAGTCCACCTGCTTACTCTGAGCCACCGAAATCGCTTTAGAAGTTACTCTTGCAATATATGTACATTTTTGAAGTCACCTTGGACTGTATGATTAGGTTGAATATATTGTTAATTCTCGAAATAAATTTTTATTCTCGCTTTGTTATGTGCTATAAAGTGGATTAGTTTTCCAGTTCAGTGTCTCATATATATCCGCTGATCTGCCTGGCACAGCCAGCTAGTAGCTAGGTTTAAGGTGGTATTGGGAGGAGCACTTCAGTCACGTCGTAGAAGCAAATAAGTATATACCATTTTCACGTAAAATTGGGCACTCCTCTGAGCTAGCATAATGGTAAGATTTTTGAGATGAAAGGAAACTCTTCAAAATCGAAGTAAGCTTCTTCAGTATTGAGCTAGAGACTCTCTGAAAGGTTAGTATAATTCGCGTTCATGAAAATTTTTAGTGACTCCGTAGAAGCTTTAGTTCACCTACACAATAAGTGGACACATTGTTTGATTTTTTATTTCATCATGTTTTAGGAAAAAGAATGGTTTAAAACTTATTTTAAAGAGCAGGTGGGCTGCCATTTTATAGGGAGAATTAGTAGAAATTGCGCCGTTTCCTCGCTCAAGATGGGATGCGATTGATAGCAGAATTTCTGCATAGAGTTTCCAACCTATAATTGGTACAACAGAAATAATTGTAAATAAGCCCATATCCTCACTTTGATGTTGTATGCAAACACCATGTACAATATCAGTCAAGTAGAAATCGAGATGGACTTTTCGACAGCATAGCGCGCTCTCATCTTTTAATGCACTGAATGACTGCTGCCTTGTGTTTCGAGACAAAGTTTGTATTTGTTTATTTTATTAATTTTCTCTCAAAAAATAAAAATTCAATTTTTTACTATTCACTCGGGCAGCTGAACTAAAAATTTGAAAAAAGCAATATCAAGCTTTACTTGAATAGCAGCTTTGTTCTAATCATCTTGGAGAGTCTACCATATAACCTACAAGGTCATTTCCATCTGGAAGAGCACTCTGATTTCAGCATTGGGCTAACTTAGAAGAGTGACAAACACCTCGGTTCAGGATGCACGCGACAGCAGTCGTCTTCTCGGTCTGTACACGCGCCTTTTTCCATGGGTAGTGGTCGAAATGGTGAAATTTTACTTACCATTAGGAGAGGTATTCGTCAACCAGACTGCCCAGGTTTTTAGGCAAGGTAGTGAGTAGTCCCTGCATTCCACTAGTAATTAACGACTATGTAAAACTACTTGTCCTACGAATTATTTGCGTACCAGTATTACCTTACCTGAGGGAGTGTTCGTGATTGCGAATCGGTGCAGTTCGAGTGTGGGGTCATCGCCGCTAGGGAAAAAGCGAATGTGTATCGGATAGCAAAAAGCAGTCAGAACGCATCTAAGCTAAAAAGAGGACACGCTGTCCTGTCGCAGATATGTTGTCGTGTTATTATCTCATCCCCTTAGTTGCCTGTTTTCGTTTTTACCATCGGGGCCAAAGAAATCGAGTGCGGTGGACCGTCCTTGGAACAAGGGTTGGGCCTGCGAATCCGCATTCTTTTTTAGTGCCTAATTTCCCCAACTGATCTATTGGTTTCTTAATTCGAATGTTTCTAACGATGGATACGAATCAGGAGGGTGAAGGGATTTCTAAGGTGAGGTTTTGAGAGGCTGGCATGTCATATGGGGCCAGCCTTTATCGTTCTCTATCGAGTGCAGGGGAGTTAAGGTCAATATAGTGGTGTCTGATAACAAACCGCTGCTATGTACACGACCTGTTTTGATTGCGATTGCGCCACCTTTCACCTATCGCTGTCTCCTCTCCTCCCATTACCACCAGCGCCCGAAATTGATGGCTAAGAAGGTATCAGATGCTGCCAGTGGTGCCCTGAACGTGAAGAATTTTTTTCTTAAGAGTCGCTCAAGGCGACGTCGCATGCCCGTTGCGAAGCCATTGAAGGAGCAGAGTCCAGTGACAGAAGTGCATAGTGCGTCCCATCAGCTCGCCTCAATCACAGAGAACATCGTCTCTATCGTCCAGTTGTTGGGATCTGTGGTTCGTAATTGACGTCCAGCTTTCTGGTTCTATATGCGTTTTCGGTGCCTGCCGTCAAGTGTTTTTCTCAGAGCGGACCTGCTACGAAGAGTCTTGGTGACGTATTGGAGCGAAGTGCAGCGGCTTTGGAGGAGTTGAACACTCTCAGCTGCTCAATAACCGCAGACACTGCTGTGGTAGGATATCACCCTCCAGTTTGAAGTTCTATATACTCCCACTATGTTCTCCGAAATACCGTTTTCGGTTCGTATATTCAACTCCGTCAAGTATAGTTTGGCCGCGTGTAAGTCTAAACTTACAAAGTTCTGAAACGTTGCAAAGTTATTATCTGGAGCACAGGCCTTTCTTTTTGATAACCTATTGGGAGTCCGTTTTGAAGGTTTCAGTACTGTATCTTGAAGTGTAGTCGAACTCTGCTTAATTATAATCTCCCTATTTAAATAATTTTTGAAACATTCAGTTCAGGAAGAGGGGAACATCTTATTTAGATATACGACAATTTGCATTCCATCGAATCGCAGCTGATCCACCTGGAAAACCTGTGGCCGAGCATCGATCGTGCAGTTGAATTTGTCAATCAGGTTCGTTCCTTTTGATTGCATTTTGATTAGCCTGATACCATAGACATTCTTCAGAAGGACGACTTGAGCTGCATAGCGGAGACCATAATGCTTTGCACTGGTTCGGAGTAATGTCAGGAAAATAAGTAGATTGAACTCCTTGTTCTGATGTGTCCATCTAGGCCGGGTATGCATTTATGCGTATGCGGATGGTGGGGCAGGCCAATCAAGTATATCTGTTCGCGGTTAATGAATTGGTACCTTACCTCCAAAATATCTCGTAGAATAAAACTCTGGAAAGACTTCTCTGGAGAGTATAAACAAGCAAAAACACTGAATTGCTTGGCAACCGCAAGTCATTAGAGGGCCTAATACGCATTACTTCCAGGATATCCGGTAGAATAAAAAAACTCGCAGCTCATCCCAAGGAGGTGCTAATTAACGCCGACTTTTATGTTTTGTTTAAAAGGTGAATTGCAAGTCTGTAGCTCCTTTATTGAATTACATTTTTAGTCTTTGCATCCACGACATGCTTTCATAAGCAAGGCTATGCACGAAGTAGACAATGGCCGACATCTGACGGAAAACTTCCATTGATGGAATAGTCTCACTGCAAATCAGTTCCTTTTATCTTTAAAGGGAATCTCACGGGGACATAAGAAAATAAAGGTTGAAATGCCACAAAATATATTTGCTTGTAAATACTAGAATGACAGTGGTGGTTATACATGCTTCCCCATCTTTAGCTTCTTTCCCTGCATTGTCCCGAGATGATTATGTTTAGTCCGGCAACTGTAAGCTGATGTTGCTTAACATGGAGATGTAGAGTGACATTGAATCCCTCGACAGTTTTGAATCTGCACAAAGTCGTCTACCAGTGCAGGTTCATGCAGGTTGCTCCCGCCTAACTTGCACTGCGCGGTCATGAAGTGTTGCTAAGGCATGAGAGTCGCAGTCAGTCCGACTTCCGTAAGGAATACGACACATTCGATCACGCATTCTTGATGATAAAGCCTCGGGTACTCTGATCTGCAAACCGCCACTGCTCTTGCATTGCTCAATTCGAGGTGTTCTTTGGAGGGTGTTTCTCGTTACGGAACACAAGTGCGAAGAGTGTTTGACTCGACATTCGATGTCACGGGAGTTCAACACCATCTGCATTTCTGAAATCTCTTTTCAACCGAGCCTTGATCGCACAATATCGCTTCGATCTCGAATATCATTCTTCATCCCAATGTTTGCCGAAAGGCGTAGTCTTTGAATATGCACGAAAAGGGGACCTGCTTGGATTACCTTTAAAGCCCGAAGAAATCGTGGAAAGCGGAGAAAGTGGAATTTCCTTTACAATTGCGCTTCAGCATACTGCTCGAACTTCTCCAAATATTCGCGCTGGGAGTCTAAGGCGCTGCATAGTAAGCATTGGATCTGAAGGGCTAGGTTGTCTTTCAACTATAAAACTTGGGTAGTTCCACCTACAAAGAGCATGAAGCTCAACGGATCATAGTTTCTATCCATTAGCGGTGAAATAGATCGTTAGTAGGATTTCGGTGTTGTTCGGAGTAGTTATGAGGACCTTAAGGAGAGAGTCAGATATGCTTAGGGAGATGGCTGCACTGTCCTTGCTCCCTGTGTACATCGTAACGGGACCCTTTTCCTCTGTTCTGTTGTTTCAGTTTGTTCAACCTTCAAATTTTTTAGAAGAAGCAGCAACTAAGTGATCTGGAAAGGCTCTGCACTGCGATTGAACGACGAGCTGCAGAACGACGTTGAATAAAATGGGTGCGTTGGCATTTCATACAACATATAGAGCTTTTTCCTAAATGTTCTTCGTCTTCGGTTACAGTTGTCACACGTAGCGGCAGAAGTAGTTTTCGTGAACCTCCGAAGAAGGATGTCGCTGCTGAGTGTTTGAGTTCTGATGATGAGGACAAAGTTGCTGTGGTTGAGCCGGATGTTGAAAATGAGAGCGGTTCCGATTCGGACGCCCCTGCGGAAATTTCGTCGAAGGTTGTGCCCGACATTAAACTTGGTGACGAGGCAGAGCTGAGCATTTTCGAACAGGTATACACTTATTTAAATCGAATTTTTGTGCCAGCATTTGTTTCCCAAGCATTGGCTGTATTCAGTACCAAGAGAAGAAGAAGAAGGAGGAGGAATTAAGGCAGGAAAAGGCGCATCTCAAGAAAAAGAGGCGTATAAAGAAACTTGGTCGTGGCGAATTTGTCGTCAAAGCAAAGTACGTCTCAAATTTCGCAAAAGAGCCTAATGCTTTGTCCATATGTCTCACGCTTCAGATCAGCGCAGTTCAAAGTGGTCACGTTGAGCGAAGGAGTGAATAAATCGCTGGAGCCGATGGTGAATTTCCGAGAAGAGCTATTGAAGGCTCGCACGGCTGCCAAAAGGGAGAAAGGTAATCCTTTGTCGTTGCTAGTAGGCGTGTGGTAGCGATGTCCGTGGCACGAACACGCTGCACGTTTGCCCCCGAGTCGAGGTTCTTGGTTCGAGTACCACTTGTTTCAACCAAGCCTCCTATCCCCGGCATAGGTGGTTTGCAACTAGACTTGTCTGGAAAACACAAAGCACTGACTTCTTCAGCGGCTCGCCACAATAGATCATTGTCTGAACCAAAAATATCCATTCGGATTGCCTCAACGATATGTCTGTAGAATGTATGACGTATTTCGAAATCTAATCTTGAGTCTATCTAGATGTGCTGTTTTTTACGCATGAGGCCAGTGTTGCATAGGTATAAGTTTTCCAGGGAAATTTTACTTTGTGCGTGTTCTCTTGCTTTTTATTACTAAATACTACAGAATCAAAGCTTCTCAAAGACCATTCACTGAGAAACCTTGAGAATATAAGGTAGGACGTCGATCTCTTTATGCCAGAACTGTGCAGGATGGGAGTTAGAGGAACTAGATGCTGTTATCCTGTGGGCTTACAACCGACTTATTCATTAGTAAGGTCTTCTAAAATTAACAGAAACAATGCTATCATGGCTCTAGGAATGCTACCCAGGTAGATGGATCGGTCCCTAATAGCACGTCCACCAGCCTTCCACAAGTTGGGTGATTTGACGTCGAGCCACAGCCATAGTACAGCATTCCCATCCAAAGTTGGGTGCAACATATCCGAAACATTTTTGAATGAGATGCGTTTTAGCGGCGTTTTTTCTCGAGGCAGGTAGACGAAATGGCTGCTGCTCTGTGGAGTTGCATGCATTCTTCTGCTGATTTTATCTCACTTGATTGCAGTGTCCGCTTTCCTGGTACATCGACGCCGTATCTCCCGATCGGAAGCTAGCACTATCTGATTTCAAGCCTACGTTCACGGTGCCAAGCCAGTACTACTTTGGGTTCCATCTGGGTCATTCTTGAGGCACCTTAAATTTAACGCCAGTTTTGTGGAAGCTATATATCCATCCCATGAAAAACGAGGCCGTACTTTCACAGACTAACTACCCAGCTTACCAGCTATCGGTGTGACTTTCAACCTCTTCCGAGTAGCATCGTTTGAAAATTGTATGAACGCGGTGCCCCAGTCAATAGCGCAAGATCCTCGTATTTATTACGAGTCAGAATACAGCCTCCTTTTTCACGAGTCAACATTTAGCGCCGTAGACTTTAACTGGCAGATCGGCGGCGCAGTCACTTCAGCTGACATTCCTCTATCAGACATGGTTGCTGATCAGAAATGCTTGAAAGCTGTAGCGCGTGGAAGCTCGGTGCCATTGATCTTAACGGAGCAGGACTTGTTCACTTCAGCCGTTAGTGAATCGGTATTCTTGACGTTCAATTTGTGTCCGAACTTCTACAAAACGATCAGACCAATTCAGCATCTGCTGCTCGAGTTCAACTTTACCATTGCAAGCGAGCATTGCATCATTACCATGAAGCAACGTCAAAGGGACTGGTTCCTGAAGATTTCACGTAATAACCTCCTTGACGGCAAGAACGAGGGATGGCAAAGCGCAGAACCTCGGTTCATCCAGACAGAGATAGAGAACTTCATGGAAGTGCTTGTAGCAGCTTGCAGTCGATTCCGAGGAGAGGAGCAGGGTGCTCGCAACCACTTTGAGCTCCTCGGGAGCGCAGTCTAACCAGGGAAAGTCTGAAGCGTATGCCTGAGCGAAGGCGGGTCAAATAGGAGTAGTCTTCACCCCTCAATTAGTATAAAAATGTGTATCTTTTTTGTCAGGTCGTTAAACCCAAGTGGTAGGGAGTTCTTGAATTTATTGTGGAATCGATGGCGCCGTGCCCTCACGAACACTTGGGTGTCTCTTGTATGCCCGTGATGCCACTGCCTAGAAGCGAAATCGAATAACTAACTAGGTGGATTACGAACCACCCCATCTGTCGGCTACTTCTTCTTCAACGTTTGTCCCGCTTAGTTGTGTGGTCCGCTTTCCTGGAATGCCGGCGCCGCTTTTCCTGATCAAATGCCTGATCAGGGTGCAAGCTAGCCATCTTGAAGTCCTGCTGCAGCGTATCAAGCCACCGCTGCTTTGGGCACCCTCGTGGCCACCTTTCGGGCAAATCAAGGTTAAGACCAATCTTCCGACGGTGTCACCCTTAGCGAAAAGGACGACGTATCCCAGCTATCGACATAGATGAGCAAAACGTATAAAACAACAGTAGTAAGGAGCAGCGCATGATCGCACCAGTTCTGAAGCCGCGAAATAGTTGTATGCTTCCCTGACCATGAATGGATGAGTCCTTTCACGACCATGATAACCGTTTTTAAAGATGTGGCCGATGACGGTAGCTTAGCACGTATGCACGGCTGACATTGCGGTCAAATAGATGCGATTAAATTCGACGGTTAATAGCTCCTTGGGTTCAAGAACCATGCAAAAACGAAACGATGTGCGCTGTTCATGCAGTTTGCGCTTGTGTACTGGTTCTGAACTTCCATACAGCATTATGTTAAACGGTCAGTAGTAAGCAAAAAAGTTACTCTCCAGAGCTCATAGCTGGAAAATGTGCAGAAAACTTTGAAAATTGTGTAGACATCACAACTCAGCCAATCAGTTGAAATGCGAAAATACCGCAACGCGGGAGAACCGAACCCCGGCCTCCATCGCACGAAACAACGTCAGTACCCATTGCGCTCCGAGCAAATTGCGGGCAGTGGCATCGCGGGCGTACAAGAGACACTCCAGCACTCGTTAGTGCATTGCGCCGTCGATTCCACGATAAATCCAGGAACTCCCCACTCCTTGGGTTTAACCAGTTGGCAAAAAAGAAACATTTTTATACTAATTGAGGGGTGGAGATTCTTCCCATATGACTCGCTCTCCCCGTTCAGGCATACGCTTCAGACCCTTCCCTTATGAGTTGAAAAAGGGGAAATACATTGCTTCTGTTTCTCACGATGCTTAGCTCCTTTGTATCCTCGTGTTCGGTTGAAATGCAGAAAAAAGAACTCGTATTAGATGACTTTGAGGTTCCTCGAATCCACGGGAATCTGGCTTTCCCTGACCTAAGGAAGATGCGATTAGTTGGGGAAATGATAGTTTTGTTGTGAAATATGGCAGTGCCCATCGGCGGGTTTCCCCAAATAGAAACGTCCCCGAAACGACTGTTGCCAGAGACTGGAACAGCAAAATCTTCATCGTTCTCGTCCGTGTGTTTTCCGAAATGCTAACCACCCTTTACGTTCAGTGCCAAACGCTCCAGCAATGCGTGCAAAATGGATTTAGCGACGAGCCGGTTGTGTTATCTGCTCTGCTCTTCTTGGTTTGTAGACTGAACAGCCGCTTGACCCTTCACTCACTCTGACGCTGTTGTTATTGCCTTGTTACCCTTCGAAGAGTTCATGTTGGCCACCTTCGACCTTCCGCTGTTCCGTGCTGTTGTTGCCACAGTTTTTGTTTTTGTTGTATCGTGTGCTGCGATTGTTGACATTTATTTCCTGCTTTTCATGAACGCGTTGGTTCTGCATATTTTGTTGCTGATAAAAACCGCTACTAACAGCTGGATTCAAGTGGAATTTGATGCGCTTAAGTGCTGCGAGTAGCGGCCACGTCGAGGTAGGCTATTTCGATTCCTCCACAAGATCGTGGTCGTAAACTAAGGGGATCGCAAACCTGCTGGGATGCATTAATGACCGAACTAAAATATCAGGTAGGGAGGGTCGTTGTGATGGTGGCGATGTCCGTTCCTCCTCGTGGTGCCCCTGGAAACTGCCCGCTCTGCGAACTAAGCCGAACACGGACATTCGATTGCAGGCGACAGGCCCTTGTGACAGGCCGGCCTACGAACACCCATGTCACATCACATGGTTCATGACATTGCAAGATTTTCGTGATAGTGCTACGGCGTCCGCGGGAGCCGACGCGCACTCGCAGAGCCCGGCGAGTGTGAGGTGTATGCGAGGGTCCCTGATGCAAGGGCGGCATCAGAGACCGCCACCACACAAGATCAGTACTGTAAGAGCTTTAACAAATTCAACAGGCAGTAGCGTAAAGTGCGTAAGACTTTTCGATCAACCCAATATCTTCAGGTGATCTTACTCGCAGGGTCTCAACTAGAAATAGGAATCTATTGTTATTTGCGTACAAATTCCGACCGTTTTTTTGTAGCATGGAAGAAAAATTTTCTCGCAACACAAAAAATGCACGTGGCCGAAAAGGTACAGAGCGATTTCACAGGAAAGATATTGGTAAGGTTGGGGGTTCTTGTACTGGCGTAATACCTGTCCCTTCCACCTTGTTTAGAAATTAGGCGAAATGTTGATGATCTGTGCATAGTGCATAAACTGCTCAACAAAGCATTCTCTATTGATTCCTGACAACACAATAATGTGTTTAGAATTGACTCACTCTCAAACTAGAGTGGTGGAACTGGGCTATTTTTTAGACCTCAAATCTTAGGCAGCATTTCTCCACTGTAAGGGCGCTGCTTACGGCTTACTAAGGATGCTGAACCTTCCCGCTCCTTTCCCTGATTTAAAAGGGTTTCGTTTAAAATCACCATTTAGTTTGTTTCCTTTTTGTTTAGATGGGTACCTTATGGCTGGTTTGTACTTTTGACCTTTCTAACATTAGTTGTACCGTTCTAAATATTGAATGTCTAGTGTCTGTCCTGAACAACGTGAGATGTCGTACGGCCATGTGTAGGCCACCTGTGTAGCCAGTCTCTTCAAACGGTTTCTGTCAGCAGAGCTGAGGAGTCTACAATCGTATAATCTATTTCTTCCACATTTCCTGCAACATGTCGAAGTGAGTATCTGAGTCGCGTTCCATCTGCTTGCTTGGCCGTGATACGATCACCGTATGATCGGGAATAAGACGGTCTTCTGAAGGCGGCGCAGGACGCTCGTTGAACAGACACGGTAGAGCTCGCCTGGAATGTGGTCGTAGCCAGCTCGGTCCATAAGCGGTTGTGTTCTTTTCGCTTACCGGGACGCTTGCCACAGCTGCTTGTTCCTCAGGATGGCCACGAAAGGGAAAACGATTGCATATACCGGTACAACAAGCAGGACCAGTTCAGAGAAGGGCGCGAACCGCACCACCATGCGCTCCTCAGCTGACCTTGAACACGAGGAGTCGTCATAAATCAACGATGTTCGAAAACTCGGATTAGGGGAGCGATTTTTTGTTGACAACTAGGGTAAGGTCCTGCCGAACTCTTGGCAGAATAAAATAAGCACGCTGCACGCTGAGCCCAAATGGTATTACATCACACCTAAGAAGACAACAATATATCGAAAGTCACAGCAAAAGTAAAGTTTTCACTGCTAACAAAACGATTGGTGGGGTAAGCCTAAAATTCTGACTCTAATTTTTGCAGAGACCACCTGTTTATTCACTGCCTGATGTTCTGCACACTGGTATATGCAATAAAATAAATAGAAAGTAGAGGCAACTTGTGGACCGAACGAATGCTCTAGTTAGCATTCTCCAAGTTCTCTCTTCGTAAAACCTCGGCATTATTTAGATGTTTCGATTACTTCTGTGCCGAACGAGGTTGTTAGGTGGACCAGTATTTATTGAGCGGCCTAACGTTTCGACCCGTTCGTCATCTTCGGAGGCCTAAAAGTGGCTTGAGGATTCGGATGTTGCTATCTATCCGACCAAACGCCTCATCGACTCTAGCCTTTCGGATATCGTCTTGAGGCATAGCAAGAAATCCCGAACCCATGAACGATAAACTCACCCGCTGATCCACCGCTTGTGTGGAGCGACGCCGCTGCCGCAGTTAGTCGACAGATGGTGACTGAGACTCACTATACTGTTCATTCTACACTATGTATACTGTGTATACCAGTGTCATTCTTAACCACATCCTTGTCACCACCGGTCGCTCTATAACTCACAGTGCGAAATAAATGGCAGAAAGTCATCGGTGACCGAAGGACACTCATTTCGATTGTTCATTCGTGGATTTCGTGAAAGAATCCAGAACACCTCCAGCGCTTTTCTAGACGAAATATCTGTCTCGATGGTCAAAATCGTGCACTTCACATCAAAGTCGTTTCCGCCATGTTCCTCCACTTTATGCTTGCCCAGAGGATTCGTTAAGATACCCCGCCTTTTGCACGCTAGATGTTCATTAACACGAATAGCAAGTACCCTTCCGGTTTCCCCAATGTATGTCTGGCTGCATGTCCGGCATTCAAGCTCATAGATAAAGCTCTAGTTAGCGTTACAAGGATTTTGATCGGTCGGAACCTTCACGATATCTGTCTAGGTAACAACAATTTATCAGCACTCACACGTCATATCGGGATGAGCCGGCCATGATACTAGCATGAAACCGGTTAAGCTGAAGGCCTTCGCAGAAAAGGTGTTTCACTTTCTTGCCTAAGACTGGAGATTGTTGTAGCAGCCGCTGGAGGCTTAAGCCAAAAAGTGCTAGCGTTTCGAATTTTCATCAGAGCACGTAGATTTTTGTCAATCAATGTATGTTTTGCAACAAGGTTTTCAAGTGGATCTCTATTATACAATCAGCCCTTGCGGTGGATCCAACTGGCCTCTGAAGACGATGGCAAGTCGAAAGGACAGGTCTTGTATAATAAAAATCCATCTGTAAACCTTGTGTGGCACAACATACATTTATTGTCCTACAATGCCAACAACCTACAATGGCGAGGTTTGAAGAAGAGAGAAGCAGGAGAGTACCGGACTGTTCCATGATTTTCAGTTCATCCGGATTACGCTCCTATCACAAATGCAGCTAGCTGAAGTAAGGAGGGGTGCAAGCCCAACCGGGGTGGGGGGGGGGGACTGATACTTTCGCTTAAATCAGTAAATGCTCCGACGCCTTCGTGTTCCTCGAGTTAGGTGCAGCGGACTGACTGAAGACTGAATGTTTGCCATGTCCCACAAGACGTTGGTGAAGTACTACTGTCATGCGCCACAGTGTCCGCTAAATGTGCAGTGAAAAGCACTGAAGTTGAATAACGTGTACTACGCGAAATGAGCGGTGAGGTATAGTCGACGGGGTCATTGGAATTCCCTACTGGCAGAACCACGTAGATCTGAGTGATTTCAGTATGTGTGACTGCCGGCAAGAAGTGTTGTCGGTCTCTGCGTCAACCTCACAAGATTGAGGTCGGTGGTTTCTTAGCCGAGAGAATCGAGAAGCTGGCCGACCGTTAGACAAATGTCTTAGACCATGGCGGAGACAATGTGTTTGAATGAGATTATATACTTACAGAAACATGATTTTTTGAAATGACAGGAAGTTTCGATCAAGACCTGCTCAGCCCAATACGTCCTCTAGCAGTTGTGCTAGCAGTCAATTCTAATTTTTACATCTAGACTACTGGATCAGTTCAACACATTGGTCTTCACGAGGTGTCAGGGGAACCCATGGACACTTAGTAACGCTCTTTTTTCGAAAGGGTCTTAAACGAAGAATACGACTCCTGCCGTGTTCCTTGAGCAAACGCGACCCACTAGTTCACTTTAGCATGTCGTAATGAGCGGAGGAAGCACATGAGCAAACTGGCAATCGGCACGACAATGGGTGGCATATTTGGTGTTGGAACAACCTCGTGGTGATCGAAACCCATTTTCAGAGGTGGACCAAGTTTGAGTCCAAAAGCTACTGCCAGGAAAATTCCACAGTTCCACGTTCATTGCTTCATGGACTGCGTTAAGTATATTATAATACCATTCAAAAAAGTGCAAAACAGAAAAAAACCATGCGCATTCGCTGTAAGTTATCTACTCTCGAAAAAGAAAAGAAATGGACGAACCTATGCACTATGGCGAACACCAGCAGCGACACGAGGCCGATCATACCCAAAACAGCATGTACAGTCACCGACGGAATGAGGATTCGCATGATGCGAACGTTTTCCTGGAATTCAGAACCAACAAGGATGGACACCTTATGGATCGGAGACAGTCGTAACTTAAAGTTCTGAAAGCAAGTAGCTCTGTGAAAGCGCGACGGATTCAGACCACGTTTCGAAGTTCAGAAAATTGAAACGGAAAGTTGGAAACTGTCGTTGTTCGTAACCAATTAATCCTCCACCCCCTTCCCCTATAACCCTGGAAAGGGCACTACGTGGTATCCAGAGAAGAAGCTCTTCAACGATCTAAGTCGTTATGGCTATTGAATAGTATCATGACTTCACGCAAAGCATCCCAGCAGATGAGTCGAAGCCATTATGAGGAGCCCTAGTTCTCATCTACTGATATGTACCCATTCAGCTATTAGCGTTACGCTTATAGAAAGTTAACTAATGGTAAGAGGAACGAAAACCTGGCTAGGAGAATGAGCAGTTTCTCAGAAATCCCTTCGAAGTTGTCGGCTGCTATAGATGAGGAACAAAGAAAACCTAAGGAGCTCTTGGAAGATGATCGGTTTCGAAATCCATAGGGGTGGAAGAGTGCTAACAGCGTCGTAGAAATGGCGGTCGTCTCCTTTTTGATGATTCCTTCTACTCGCTGATGCATTGGTGCTCAAAGGTGTCAATAAAAGCCTGTTTCGAGCCCGAAAAGGGTAAGACATCGAAACGGAGAAGAATGATTGAAGGATCAATAGTGGTATTAGGTAATCCCTACTTGGCATGTGCCATGCATTCTACTTCTAGGGGATGTCGTGGAGGTAATTTGGATGCTAGTTCCTCCCCATGGTGGGTTGAGATGGCCAGCCACTGAGAAATCAATGCTTTATTTTTCTCAGAGAATTCTCGCATCAGTTCTCCAACCTCGAAGGGTAAAGAGCTTTGGGGGGGGGGGGCTCTGAGGGGCCGGCACAAGATTCAGGGTGGGCACCAGCCGGCATCCTCTGTGCTGCCAAGGCTCAAATTAACTGCTCACTTTCAAAAGTGTTATGTGATTTTCGGGAGCACGGCTCTCTGCCCTTGAACAAGTCGCGGGACTGTTCAAGCCCGCTTATGACTTCATAAATCAGGTCTAGGGTTGATGAGCAGCAACAAATGGAAGGCGAGGTTCCCGACCATGTCGGATTCTCCCATGCCTGCTTAGAATTCCCTCAAAGAATTATTTCCTTCAAAGAGATAGACTGAACCGGGTACCTGAAGTTGGTATCGCTCAGTCAGAGTGTGCATCGCGTTGTTTACAAACTCGTTCACTTGTCTTCGTTGATTCGATTGAAGCAGCAGGATGAAGTAGACGAGAGCCACTGCTTCCAGAATCGACATCACACACAGAGAGAACACCTCAACCGAGCACAGCATCACCTTCTGTCGTTCAGTGCTGCGTCTGTGAAAAGATAACTCACAGCTGTTCTGGGATGCGACACGTAGACCGTGCAGTAGTGGACGTAGCCGGGGTCAGACCGTATCAGCACCGAGAGCACCGCGAAGAACGAAGAGATCAGCCACTGAAACCGGCTCCTTGCTATTTTGCGCATTCGGGTTGGAAGTGGAAAGGCGTTCCCGCTAAACGTCTGCTGGTGCCTCTGCACATATTAAGAACTCCAAAGGGTCGACCAATTTCTATGAGGGACTAGAATAAGGTAATAATGAATAATGATTAATGTAATTAACAATAACTAGCATTAATAACTAATATTAAAGAACGATTTAATAATTATTATATTGGCTTTGACACGAGGATCGGTGGTGACTAGTGTCTGTATATGTCATATTTTCTCCTTTTCATATAAGTCTGGTCACCAAGCCTGGACGGGCAGGAAGTTTTGTTCGGCATGGAAATCAGAACCTTGGAGCTCTACATAATCTGTATTTTTTCTGAGCGAAAAAGTAGGGTTTCATTACATCCAATGTGATTACTTATAATACTTTATTATATTGTTTTCGAAAAATTTTCCCAAAAAAATACGGCGTATGCAGGTTTTGTAGGTTTTGCAGATGTAAATAAAGAACAACTAAACAAAAATGTCCTAATGTCCCTTACGCTATGCGTTCTACTTTTACGTGATATCATGTATGTACGAAATTTCATTGAATATTTGGCCTGCTGCAGACTGCGTTGCGCAGTTGATGATGAAGTTCAATCTTTCCCAGAGGAGTCTGATAGCGATGCTCGACCTCAAGGTTGAGGTTCGAGAATCGAAGGAGGGAGTCGTACTCTTTTGGTAGGTTCTTTTTTCCAGGGTTCGAGTAATAGTCCAGTGCGAGAGTGGGCGCCTCCTCCAACTGCGCCATGCGAGCTCAACTAGCCGGTCGAACAAAAAAAAAAAGAAGAGAAGTAGCACAATAGTTAAGCTCTTTTCCAGAAAACCCACTCAAAGCGATTGCGCTGTACACTGGTGGAGAGCTGGCAAATATAATATGTAGACGTAATTACTATTCATTCAGAAGACCTCATGATCATTCCACACTTCATAAGTTCTCCACGAAGAGTACTCATTCTGCTAATACCGACCCATAATGAGCTCCTCTATGAAGAAGATTTTCCATTCTGTCTGTGTGCTCAGCTCCAGAGTGAGACATCAAGAAATGAGGGAGCAATTAAACTGTTGTGGAGAACGGCTTACGCACTGGGTGAGATCACTATTCGAAGGGCGGCCAGAAACCCGATTGTCTTCACTTCCGGCTACTGGGCGTAAAAAATTTTACTCGGTTCATTCCAATTACTCCTCATCCGCCGTTTTCCTTCAAACTATGGACTATCACGTGGCATCGTTCAGCTTACTAGCTACATATCAACCCCTTCCAGCAGCCGCTGCTGTAAATAGCGATTCCAGATTACTACTACTTCCGATTCTCCCGGAACGGCCACTTAGCTCCTGCTCAGCGATCCATGCCTCACCTCACATCCACTCATAATTGCCCTTCTATGAGGGATAGCCGTTCTGAAGCGTCGGTTCAAGCGCGAGCTAAGCACTGCGAAAATTCGTGTGGAACGAAGAACTTTTCGGTTCGGTTTGTAGTGGAGAACTTGGAGAGGGGGACAACGGACTAGAAGAACTAGTTATAAAATTTGCTACTCCAAACCGAAGTCATGAGCTAGGGCTCACTTTTTTACTGCTAGGGGCGGATCTGCATACCTTCTTCGAAAAATTTGAACCTTTCAGACATTTGCTAAGAAGGCTTTACCGAAGTGCTAACTTCGGGAAAGCCTTCTGTTGTTTGAAGTGTTATTTGTTGTTGAGTAGTGATGTTCCATTAGTTGTCACACGACTGCCTTAAATAGTCGTAACAAATAAACATAAACATGACATAAACATAAACGGCCGAACGCGGTAGATCGGTAAGCTTCTGTCGATGATAAAGCTGTTGATGCGTGATTTCGAATAAAAGGTCCATTGGAGGACCACGTTTGTTGCTCGACTCTGATATACGGGGCTCTTTTTGCTCGGCTCCGCATAATGAACTGCGAACTTATGAAGCGAGAGAACGTACACTTAGAATATTCGACAATTCAATTTCAAAAGTCCATCTTCAGGGAGGGTGACCGGATAGACTAAGCTTACAAGCAGATGAGTTTGGCGTTCTACAGTTGACCAAAAATATTTTGACAGCGCAGTGGCGCATGTGTACAGTGGAGCATCCGGGTGCATTCTCTGTGGAATCGCTATTCACAGTAGCGGCTGCTGCAAGGGGTTGACAGCCAGTAAGCGGAGTGACGCCTCGTGATAGCGAATCAACGGTTCGAAGAAAGACGGAGGATGAAGAACAATATAAATGGATACTTGCACTGACGACTCTGATGAAGCTTCAAATTTGTTCCAAAAACAAAAACAAAAAACAGCACCTTGACGACTTTCGAGAAGGGTATTAATTTTGACATTTCAAACGATATCCGCACAGAGTGCATTTACGACCTTTTTTGAAAATAACACCTTCAAAGATTTGATGTCTCTGGAATCGCTCAGATGTACACGGTGATTAAATCACATGTTTAAAACTTAGAATGTATAGTGCTCATTGATGAACTGAATTGCTGTCGAAAGTTTTGTTAGGAACCATCTTATTCAAAGGACGAAGTCGAACGCAGTGGAAGGAAAGCGCCAGCGCTTCCTTTCATTCATCCATCGATCTTCAAGCTACCTCAACTATACATATTCAATGGAAACAGAATGCGAGGAATTACATCCGTGCTTCATGGGATCAAAGAGCTTCAGACTTTCCTGGGAAGGACAAGGCCTAGCAATAACTGTGAGTTGCCGCTTGAGGTTAATTGCAAAGGTACACCCTGCAGGTGCTGGACCACTCATCGAATGGTCCAGCAATGGCCACTGTATTGCACATTTATCACCTCACCTCTATCGTAATGCACTGCAACGGTGAGCACTAGCATGCTGCTCCCTTGTCTCATTTTTAGTACACGGCTCCAACTGTGGATCAATTCAATGCGACTGTTAAGAAGACTAAACAGAAAGTGGATTTTCAAGTGCACAACCGGATTCCCACCTGCGCTGATACGAGGATGACAGCGACGATTCTCGATCCGTGGACCTCGTAGGTTTTATACTTTAGTGTCGCAATGGTGCGCTCAACGGCCAGCACGAGGATTCCGCATAACGTCGCGTAGATGGACAAGACGACTGGAAATCTGAAACGCTAGCCGCTCACGAATCAGCGCTGACGGCGAAGATGCGGACTGACCTCGCAATTGCGCACCATTTCGCTTCGTACAAAGAATTGCAAGCGTTGTCCTCCGTTAACGTCTTCACCAAGCTGAAAGCCAAAATAAGGGAATCAGAGCCAAAGCGAACAAGTTTTACTAACAAGGGAAGTATGCGAGGCGGCCATGGGACTTTGAGATGAGATACATATCACGGGATGCGGCTTCAAATACTGGTTCCGAATATGTGGAACGGAGTTATGGACCATTTTCAGCATGGCTCCGAGCTCAAGTAGCATGAAAACTGCGTTGGCGGCCGAGCTTTGGTGGCTCAGGTGGCAGAGGGGATCGCGGTGAGGTTTATGGTTAGACTTCCCTGTCATGCAGAGCTTTTGCATTTCCTAAAAAAAGATCTGCCACGATGGATGCGAAGCTGCTGGTCATCTCCTTCTCTTTCCTCGTAGGAACCCGTGAAGTATCGGAAGGACCGAACTTCTCCAAAAGGTACGCCAACGCAACAGCTCGTGAAAACATAGTATGGAAGATAAGTCGGCAGTATTGTCTTTACCGACCCCGTGTATCGAAAGAAATTTCGCCCAGGGGGTTATTTAAGGCACTGATCACCCATATGTAAGTATGAGTGGTCGTATTCGATTTCGTCCAAAATTCGCCATTTGACATAGAGAGCTTTGGTTCATCGTGGTAGATCTTTTGTAGAAAGTGCAAAAACCCTGCCATCACAGGGGAGCCGAACCATAAGCCTCACCTAGACACCCCTCTGCCACCTGAGCCACCAATGCTCTGCCGGCAACGCAGTTTCCAGTCTACTTGAGCGCGAAGCCATGCTGAAAATTGTCCATATCTCCGTTCACAGATGCGCACAGCAGAAACGGAAGACATATTTTGAATCAACGTTCGAGTACCGAGCCCCGTGATATGCATCTCATCTTAAAGTTCCACGGTCGTGTAGTATCTCTCCGCAGTAAGAATGGTGGCGTGGGGCTATGTCCAAGTGATTGGGTGGAGCATTTTGCAAATTCAGAAGTGGTTGGCATGCGGTTGGAGGAAGGAGCCGGAGCATTCGAGCAGATCCATGTATGATCGACTGTTTCCATCCTTACGGATGAGCAGCATTGTACACGTCGTTAAGGTAAGGTTAAGCCACTTTTTTGTTGTTTGACTAGCCACCACACACGTTGTCGAATGGCCAAATACGCACTCAAAGCACATCCTTGTTAGCCCGCTGAAACAGAGTGTCTGATACATCCCAATAAGCCGTTGATTAGTCCCAATCCTTGCGCTTTCATTTATTTTGCAGGCTAGAAGGGTTCGACGAATGCCTTCTCGAAGCTGTTTAAGCTACATAGATCCACTTGTCATTAAATCTATAGCGGTTTTCTTCGTCTAAAGAGCACGAAATTGAGCACTCTATGGCGAACTTACTGAAGTGCGCAAAAAGGAAATTAAACAAAGAAGTCATAGCGTTTGATGTGACGTTACTATTGATTTTCATAAAATTTCTTTTTTTTAAGACCCCGGAGGGATGGAGGGCTACGTTGGCCTGGGCAGGGAGTCCGAACCAGGAAACTGGTGTCGGCTGCAGCCGGGCCAGCCGGCTTTCTACCACTGAACTACCGATTTGTGGCGGAGGCAGGAATACTGGGCCGTCTGATTTCCGTCTACGCAAGCACCTTTGCCAGTATATGTTAAAGTTTGCATATAGCCACGAAAGGGGACAATTCTTGCTAAATACTAGGGAGTCGACCTTACCACCCATTTTCGAATTTTTGTTTCGGTTCTAAAATTGAACAATTGTTGCTCTCCGTGATGTCTTGTTTGCACTTCTTATGTAAAAAGGGCTATATTCTACTATATGCTTTCAAAGAACAATGATGCCATTCGAAAGATTTCGCGTAACGAAGTTAATTGTCGCTCGTTGCTTTCCTTAGAAATGTCGCTCGATGGACTAGCCTGCCGCGGTATCGGGACTACAGTTGAAAAATAGGAAAAGAATACAGTAAGTATTCACCAATAGGAACACCACGTTTTGAACTCGATATGTGTTATCTAGAGAAACCGGTTTCAAAGCTAGCTGGAAAGAGTTTTTGTTCGAAACGAGGAAAAATTGGACCCCATGATGAAAACTGGGCACCATGCTACAGTTTACGCCGCTTTCTTTATATACGAGGGACAAATTATTTCAAAGATGCTGTTAAAAGAAAGTTTTTTGCAATCAACCTCTGGCGACAGGCTGGAGTCCGTCCGACGTTATAGGACAGGAAACAGGGAATGCGGGTTCGCGTCCCGTCGGGAACGAGAGTTTTTGTTAACAAAAAACCTCCATGTAGTCTAATTTTGTACCGGCCTCTCAGCCTAGACGCACCCTGAAACGGCTTGAAAAGTTTTGAGACGATTTCGATGACGAAGGCAAACGCGAAATTCGCTAGTTGAGCCCACCTGTAGACGGCAATAAGTAGAAGTTGCGTGCACGCAATCCAAGCCGCGAAGCTGAGACTGGCCAACGAGAGACGAAGATTCACGTGGAGATTCTGCGAGGAGCGGGAGATGAGGACGAAGATGAAGAGCGACGAGGAGATGACGCCGACGAAGCAGAAGAAAATGTGGACGAAGCGAATCGTCTGCAATGCTGCGATCTTAATTTAAACACCTCGGAGCATACACTTCCTTTGAGGGTCAATGTTCTATGAGAACGGCGTAAAGTCAAAGGCAATCAGCGAAGTGTGCGCGTTGTAACAATTCTTGACCAAAAGTCTCTACCCTCTCACTAAATTTGGAGCTGTACACGCCGTTGCGCTGACGTGGATATTTGTTGCTAGCGGTGGTATTCCTGTGTAGCTTTGGAATTGGGTTGGAGTTGAGACACCAGGTCTGTGACATTAATGAGCAGCTCAATTTGACTTCTAGATACGAACATATGACGAATATAGAATGTGCCGAGAGGACTTTTCTGCAGGCCGTTTTGCACCATTTTTCGAGACTTATCAATAAATTGAAAGGACTCCGGGAATCAGTTCATCAGTAGCAAGTAAAGTAAGGGAGCAGTAACAAACTTTCATCGGCGAAAATGTTCTCGCAACCAGCTTCTATCGTCTGGGAAAGGATGGAATGATTGAAAAGATTACGGAATGCAAGGTTCACTTTATTCTAATCGAGTTCACAGTCCCTCTATGGCACCCGACTTTCGTTGTGAGAATAGTGGTCTTCATGCTAATGTTCCAAATTCTGTTGAGGTGGACTGTGAGCAATCTCAGACAGGTCTGTACCGATCTATGTGAGCCTACCTAATCAGTTCCAGTTGAAGGCGTTACATCTAAAATCCAAAATTCGATCCTTGATCCATTCCTGTTCTCCTCTTCTGCTTTCCTGGGGGGGGGGGGGGAACATATTATTGAGGCGGAGAGGGCCTCCTCGAAGAATATATCAACGAGCCACTCTTCCTGGATTCGAACTTAAGTAAAGGAGTTCTCTATTTCGCGGCATCGGTGAAAAACTTAGTTGGATGGAGTTGGACTGAAAACGATACAAAGCGCTTCCCGCTTATGGCGTCCATGTTTTTGAGTCAGTCGGAAAATCGAATTTCGTGCTGTAGACGCAGCGCAGCGAGAGAGCACGTGCCTTAATTTCAAGAAATTCCCCACTGCTCTAAACAGCTCTAATATTTGTTTGTTTATTTATTTATTTATGCACAGTAATGTGCTCTAAGGCATGGAGTTGTACCAGGAAACGACCCAACCCTGTAAAAAACCCTTAAATGAAGAAGAAAAGAAAAAAACGAAGCAAACATACGAAGGGCCAAGCGAATAATATCAGGGCTGAACTCAATTCTGCTATTATACGAGAAAATGAGCAATACGTGTATCCTACCTGCATGAGGGAATTCGTCGTCGCATGATAGGCAATTTGACAATCCTCCAGAGTATAATTCTGGATCGACACCGAATGGGACAGAAGCGCCTGAATGAGTGACGTTCGCTATGCGTAGTGATCTCAATAAACACAGGTGAGTGCTGATAGGTGATTGCTTCCAGGGGTCAGATTCATCAAAGTTACTGCAGTAACTTTAACGGAGAACCGTAAACGAAAGCTCAGATAACGTGGCTTATCAAGCGATATGGTGAGCGATAAGCCACGTTATCTGAGCTTTCGTTTACGGTTCTCCGTTAAAATTACTACAGTAATTTGATGAATCCGGTCCCAGGAAGATATCGAGAATGCTCCGTTTGGTGAAGCAGCGCTGGTTGTGTAAAGCGTGGCATCGCCGCCCGGAAAGAAGAAGGCAAGGGTTCGAGTCTCGCTTAGTGCAAGAGTTTTGATCGCAACCAAACATCCTTCTAACACCTTCTATCTTCTATAACAGCCGCTTTAGGCTTAAGCAAAGATATACAAATCAATAAACACACTCCTTTAAAAAAATCCCAGCCAAATGCGCACCTTCTTGGCGGTTTTCACGATGTCATTGGCATTGATGGAATGCATCAAATGTCGGTTCTGTTGGGGAACAACGGCAGAGATTGCGGATCAAGCGATCATTTGCTGAGGACAACACAGCTTGAGCGTCGTATCAGAGGATGCTATGTGGAAATGAACCAGATCTGAAACACGAAGAAATTCAACGCTGTTCAACAAATTCCGGTTGGGACGGCAGTTAGCGAAGCTCAACAAGTGCTCAGCGAGTAATGTTTAACCAAGAGGGACAAGTAGGCAGATGAGTTCGTCATAAAATATTCATTACAAACGAGAAACGGAAACCATTTCGCCACATAAGGAAAAACAGGGATAGAAAATAAACATTCCAAAGGAGAAATCGTGAGTTCTGGTAAGTAATATATATTCACTGGTAAGAAAAAAGGAAGGACGACAATAACTTTAGGCGAAAATGGCATGCGAAAGTTCGTGGTCACGGAATAGCAGCAAGATTTAAAACTTGAAGTGCTCAAGTGTATGTTGGGCACGTGCTAGGGCAGTCGGAGGAGCCGCAGGTCGTCATGTCCACTACGATTCAAGAAGGTCATGGATCTCCCTCCCAGGCCAACCAAGCCTTCTATCCGGCCGGAGTCGGTGAACTAGCACCAGACTTATCACCGTTTAGTCAGTCTATCGGCTGGCCACAGCGAGACATTGTGTAGGTCAAACACGCCAAACATTCATATTGCCTGCACGATATCTTGTTGAAGCAGATTGCGTGGCGCACTCCGCAAAGGGATTAATAAACGCCATCCTTCATCTTCGTCATTTATTATCTAAATGGTTAGATTTATTATTATTGTATTATTATTATCATTGTTATGATTCAAATCAGTTTCTTTAAGCCTCAATTGGCGGGAGGGGGACGTTCTGCCTGAAAGCGGCGCGGGCAAAGGCGCGGGACAGTGCCAGCGGAGCCAATTAGCGTCGACTCGCGCAGTGACACCCGCCGCTTCGCGCTCGGCCAGACAGCCCTCGCCGCAGAGGCGATGCTGACCCAGCCAACCACGGGAGCCAGTAGGTCGACCAGATTTGGTGTGACTACAATCGATAGAGGGATAGGAGGCTCAGACGGCTTGCATTGGCAGTCCAGAATATGGGACTGATCTGAACCCTACCATCTTCTATATCAGAATTTCAAATTCTATCGAATGAGCCAGGAAAGGATCTTGTCTCAACTACCCTTACAACATTTTTTCAGGCGCTGTTAACTTTCGGTAAATATCAGTTTCTATTTGTACCAGAATTAACTGCGAGGCATGCTTCCAGGCTATTGATGTGAACTCTACCATCTCCTGTACTAGAATTTCGATCTCTGTCAAATATGCTAGAAATTGTCCTGTCTAAAAACCCTTAAGACGGCTTCTAGGCGTTGTTTATTTTCCTTAAATATCAGTTTTTATTTATATCAGAATTGATTGCGAGGCATGCTTCCAGACTGAAATTGTGCGAGAAATATAGTTAGATAGACGAGAGACCTTCTAAGAGCACCCCAAGTGCTCAACCTTTTTGAAAACAACATTATGATCCTTCAGTGCGTAGAGCATGTTCACAGTCTGAAATTGCCCGAGGAGTTCGATTTGATAGTCTGTGGACCTCCTAAGAACACCGAAGTACTCCAGTTTTTTCAAAGCATTTCATCAATGTTTCCTATCTCGCTAAATGGTGTTGACATTGACTATGCAGGTACATTGCCTGTGGAACGCGTGGACAAGAAACTGACAGAAGCCACAAACGACTGGACGAGCAATTTGAAGCATTATGTGATGAAATTTATTCTCCTTGAACATTAGATTTCATGAACCACCTTCCAGTCTTAGCCTCGATATATATGATGTGTGCAATATGAAGTTCCATAGAAAAATCAGTTACGAAATGCTGAAGAGATGTAATGTTGAAACTAATGCTTTAAACTTCTGTTAAAAGATCTCTCGTCTATCTAATTGGAATCCTCGTGCAATTTTAGCCTGGAAGCAAGTCTCGCATTTAATCCTGATATATGTGAATAAAAAACGATAGTTAGCTAAAAATAAACAACGCCTGAAAAAAATCGCTTTAAGGGTTCTTGAGGCAGGTTTCTTTTCTGGATCATTCGATAGAGCTCGAAATTCTAGTACAGGAGATGGTATGGTTTACATCAGTAGTATGGAAGCATGCCTCGCAGTTAATTCTGGTATAAATAAAAACTGTTATTTAACGAAAGTTAAACAGCGCCTGAAAAAAATTGTAGTAAGGGTAGATTCTTTCGTGGCTCATTTGATAGAGCTTGAAATTCTGATATAGAAAATGGTAGGGTTCAGATCAATCCTAAATTCTGGACTTCCAATGCAAGCCGTCTGAGCCTCCTATCCCTCCATCGATTGTAATCACACCGAATCTGGTCGACCTACAGGCTCCTGTAGTTGGCAGGGTCAGCATCGCCTCCGCGGCAAGGGCTGTCTGGCCGAGCGCGAAGCGGCGGGTGTCACTGCGCGAGTCGACGCTAATTGGCTCCGCAGGCACTGTCCCGCGCCTTTGCCCGCGCCGCTTTCAGGCAGAACGTCCCTCACCCTCAATTGGCTGGTACCGAGGATGTAAGCTGTTACAACGATGTTTTGTTGCGATTAAAACTTCTAGCGCCAGGCGGAACTCGAACCCGCACCTCCCTTTGACCGGGCTGGAATGCTCTACGCCATTACACCACCGGCGCTGTTTGATCAAACGCAACATCCACTGGGTCCCACGAGGTGTGGATGTTGCGTTCGATCAAACAGGGCCGGTGGTGTAGTGCCGTAGAGCATTCCCGCCCGGTCAGAGGGAGGTGCGGGTTCGAGTCCCGCCTGGCGCTAGAAGTTTTGATCGCAACAAAAAATCGTTGTAACAGCTTATATTATTATTAGCAATTTATTCTCTTTTTCAAACCCACTTGACTCTTCCAGGCTCTGAAGAAGGCGGTTACGCCGAAACGTTAGCCGAAATAAAGGATCTGTACTAATCTTGGTTCGTCAGCTACATCACTTGGGTATTCATACTGATCAATATCATGCCAAGATTCAATGACAGTCGAACATGGAATTTATTCTCTACCATTTTTCTCTCTATCATATCCGGCTACTTACCACCTTAGGCTCCTACAGGTGTAAATGAAGGATTTGGTACGAGGCGAAGAAGGAGGAAAGAAGCTTTTTGAACGACTTGCGCTCTGCTCCAAAATTAGATATCTTCTTTCGACTGAACATGCGCAAATAGGAATGAGTGAGCGAGAAGTGAGAGGACGGTAAGGGTTTCGAGAGCCGGAAAAGCCTGACCACAGACAAAAGGTAGGAGATGACTGTTGTCCAAACACATCGTATTTCATATCGTCATCGTATTCCATAGAGGCGTTGCAAAATGAGCATGTCAGGATTTCCTAACTGCTTGAACTTGACAGGAGCACCGAGATTTTCAGCATTCCATGTTAGAGTACTGCTAAATTTCATCCAATTACCAGGAGAATTGACTTGGAGGAATGTCCAAACGAAAATTACTAATGGTCAGAAGCCACTCAGCACACGAGAGAAACTATATTGGTAGGCATGCTTATTGCTGCAATTACAAACTAGGATTGTACAAAACCTATTCCTATCTGCTACCTTGATGTTGCGTTTACGAATTCAATTAGATTATTCAGTCCATTGGTGTCTACAGAGGCTTAAAGACGCATGCTGCTGGTAGTTATCCAGTTGCGCTGAAACTCCAAGACTAGTGAACGCTGCAAAAGCATGGCTGCTTTCAGCAGAATGAAATCTGTCCAATTTTCCTAATCGAATTTATGGAACGGTTCACATAGCGAGCTATTCCTCTTGAATTTCAATGGAAAAAGTGACGTCTCGCAGTCCTTAAATGTCGAATTTTACGCTCGACTAGAGCTCGAAAAGCAAATCTGCATACATGCGAGGTAGTTCTTCAATACAGCTCTTTTTGTCGAGCAGCCGGAGACTTAAGTTTTACTTCTTATGTACCCTACACGTTTTGTGTTTTTGGTTTTCAGCCCACAAGCAGCTGCATTGCTGAACACCGAAGGTTGGCTGTCGCCCTTACTATATACCAAGGTCGCGGGAGTAATAGGCCGAAGTTTTTCAGGCGTGAAGGTTTTAACGGACTCGTTGAAGCGAACATTCGGCTTTTTTGAAACAGGTTGAGGGAAAGGTTTTCGATCCGCGCTTCGCTCGTCACTGTGGAAGACCACCTGCAGAAACTGCTCGGCTGAAACTAAACCACAAATAACTGAACTGCACGAAGGTGTTCTTGGAGAGAAAAAACCTTGGAAGGCAGCCAGGCAGATTCTTGATAAGGGTTCACCCGGCTTCTCCTTCATGACGTAAAGAGCATCTTGCCAAAACGTTCAGAATGCAAACCTTAAGTGCAAACCTTATAGTCACACATCAGAACTGTAGAAAGACGCATAAGGTTGGAGCAGTTTTCAATGAAATTGACGGGGCCACACCTCGACGATAATTGATCTCAGAAAATCAAAAATTATAACCTTCGTAACCGGAATAACTAACGAATAACTGGGAATTCCAACAGAGAATCAGGGCAGATAGTCTTCTTGAGCATGTCGTAAAAACATATCAATGAAGGCATAACATGTTACTCCTAAAATTGGTATTGTCGCTTATTAGTTCTACTGCTGGGCTACTTATGGGCCTATTACAATTAATGGATAAAGGAAAGGACGGCGTTACTCAATCCCTTTTGGGATGCGTCATGCATTGCACTTCTTCGGGATGTTGTGGAGGTGACTTCAGTGCCGTACAATGTGACATGCAGTAGCCAGCCGGTGAACTAGTCCGCTTTATCTTTCCCAAACAAATTTGGCACCTATTCTCCGACCCCGGAGGGATGTAAGGCTTGGTTGGCCTGGGCAGGAAAGTCGAACCAGGAACCTGGCATCGGGTGCACGCGACAGCCAGCACCTCCTCAGATTGCGTTACACGCGCCCTTATTATTATAGTAAAACAAACACGGTTGTTGTCGTCTGTCGAATAGACTCGTTTTACAGCCGCTGGCATAATGTAGCCACACCTTTACTGCATGGATCCCACAACGTACAAAAACTGCCTGGCTTGCTCTCGCCGACCAAAAGCTCCAGCACCTTAAAGACCCCATTCAGCTCTGATTGCAGAAGCAGCTAATCCCGGATCGACTTTGGAGAAAGGGTGGGCGGCGGCCGGCGTTCGCTCCGTCTAATGCGATGATTCCGCTCCCATGCAAGAACGAGAGCCTACGTGAGACGAGGCAATTTGTTTAAAAAAAAAACCGTCGCCACATTGGCTCACAGTCCCGAGCTGCTAGATGAAACGCTCGGATGGTTTGCGGCGAGTCCTTTGACTGCGGAGTGCTCCTGAAGCGACTTGAACGCTACGATATTACCTAAAGCTGTTGTTTACTTTATTTTTAGTTGGCCTACAAAAACTGCCCGGACGAGGGAAGCCTCCAAACAGAAATTAAGCAATTTCTTCACACCGTGCAAAACGGTAAACACGTACAGGATGCGCATAAATATGGACGAAATTTGCTGCCGACAGCGAATTGTCCTAGAGCACATGCAAGCTAGCATCTGGAGCCCTCCGTTGAAAATGCTAGGCATTCGAGGTCCGATGTTGGCTCTTGAAGTTGTGACTTCACCGCGTTATCTTACTGAATGATAGTGCAAGATAAAGGATACAGGGCGGCGTGAGTATACACGATCCACTGTGCATTGAACCCCAGGAAGACTTATCCCCAGTTTGCGCAAACAGATGCGTGCTCACACAGTGAATTGTGGTGACCAACCGACGGACAAGTCAGTGTTTTGCCATTCACAGCCAACTCTGGTACCAATTCACGCCCCAAGGGAAAGAAAGGCTTGGTTGGCCTGGGGCACCAAATCGAGTCGGCGATGCAAAATGCACATGACAGGTAGCGCCTCTTTTCACTGCGCTACCACACCCCTGTCACTACAGTAGGAAGTATAGTCTCTGCTATCCATTCGTGGAGTTGTAGAGTAAAAGTTGCATGAATCTCCATTACAGAGTTCTTCATCAGGTCGTATAGATGTCTAGGAACGGTAGTAGTCTACTGATGTCATGAAACCCCTTTATGCCATTTCATTTAAGGTATTTGACAAGGAGGCCCTTAAGAAAGCCGCGTAATTATCTGCTTCTCTGCACTGCACTGCACATCACTGTGCAGCAAACAAAGCAGAATAGCTGGTAATTCAAAACGGAGCAGTGGACGAAAAAGTTAGATAAGGGATAAATAAGGATAAAGGACGGCGTTACTCAATCTCTTTTAGGATGCGCCATGCATTCTACTTCTACGGGATGTCGTAGAGGCGATATGAATGCGTATTTGGCCATACAATGAATTGCGGTGGCCAGCCGATGAACAAGTCAGTGCTTCATCCTTCCCAGACACGTCTGGTACCAATTTACCGACCACGGAGGGATGGAAGGCTTGGTTGCCCTGGGCGGATAATCCGAACCAGGAATCTGGTATCAGGTGCGCGCGACCGTCGGCGCCTCCTCCGACACGCGCCCAAGTTAGATAAACGTGATGAAAATGCGGAATTTTTATTTTCGTACTCCCAACGCCGATTTCGGACCGTTTTAGCCTCCTTGTTTCTGCTTCTAGTTCCATTCCTTAAACCGATAGGCGGAACAGAAATGGTCAACGTTTAAAACTAGTTGAGCTGCACTGAACACTATCTCACGAATTGAACACAGCTCCGAGCAGTTGTGAGAGGGATGTTGTTCGACAAATCAAGCACTGGGTTGAATTATTCCGGAAAGAAACAGTTAAACGCTAATCAGAATGTGCTGGGAATACTAAAAATGGACTCGTGATTTGAATTATCAAAAAAGCCTTAACATTATGGCAGCAAGCAGCTACGAAAAGCTTATAGGCAGATTCATGCACAATGGTCCAAATGATTTATTTATTTATTTATTTTGATGCACTCAAATGTGCGCCTCAAAAGAAAGGATAAAAAACTCAGAAACCAAGTGCTGTTGAAAGAATTCTGGAATATGATTACGGCAAACGAGTTTATTTAGTGGAGATTGCCCTATGCACCTGACATCTCGATGAGTACGTCGATGTTTACATGATCTGTTATATAATTTTTATTCGCCTAGAGTTGTGCAATAGAAGAATCACCATGTGTTTTGTCTTCATAGAACCTCGACATTTTTCTCAGTAGGTCAGTGCGTTAATATATTGACAAAAACATTCCGAAAACTTTTATCAGTCTATCAATAGTTGCGGTTATTCATGGTCAACCAGTCTGAAGTTATAGAAGCGACAAAGGCTGTCACTGAAAGAAGCTCGGTCTCGCCTAAGTTCGAAAGGCTATATCCTTACGCTTAGGTGTGACTTGCCAAGAATGTTGCTCGAGAGTGGTATGAAATTTACGAATTTCATACATAACACGCTATAACTTGACTGGTTTTTGCAAAACCGCTCTTTTTACCGTCCAATAGTACGTTCGCACACAGTCTAATTGTAGTTTACCTAACTATGAGGAAGAAAAATAATATATCTTCTTATAATCTTGCATGGAAATGACTTTCACGGAATCAATGACAAAACATTGATGAGGAATAAATTTAAATCTTGGGGTTTTCTCAGCTAACAGATTTGTTTCTGGTATAACATATGCCTTCATATCAGTCCCATCATTTCTTGTTGTATAGCCAACCATTGTTTTGCTACGTATTTAGCTTGTCAACTTTGTTGTTTGTTGTTGCTTAAATAAACATAAACATAAACATAATCATAAACGTAAGTTCTGTGCCGAAGGAGGTTCTATGGGAGATTAGTTTTATAGAGTGGCGTAGGTTTCGACGTAGTCCTCGTTCTTAGAGGCTTAAAAATAGTTCAAGCATTCTCGTTTGTTATGTGCCATGCCAAAAGCCTCCTTGATCGTCCCTCTCAAACAGCGTCCGATGTAATGAATGGAAAACACCGAAGTATAAAAAATGAACTCACCCGCTGATCCATCGATTTGCGGTTCAGCAGAAGCTGGTTAGCACATACACCGACTCGAAAACGCGTTTATCTCAAATTTGGGTAGTTGAACCCGCTCATCACAACTCACTGACAGGCCAGTAACGATAAGTGTTGAAAGATGACACTAATGCTAAGACAATTATATTAGGTTGAAAAAAAAGTCTCGTCATACTTCGAATTTTTTTACCTTATTGTAAACCCCTGTTCTCCTTGTAAACGCACTAGCCAGTATTGATAGCTGATTTCGTAATCCTTTCACACTTGTCTACCGTTCGCACACGGAAATAGGTCAAGACCCTTCTTGTATTTCATTATCTACCCATTCTTACGGACTCAATGACAGATCTACCTCATGGCCATTTTCGGCACGTCATTCTTCATGAATTCATTAAATGATCTACAGCACGTCAGACATCCGGCCAAATTAACGGTATATATGGCTTGGGATCTATTACTTATCGCTCCTGTTATGAATGGTTCGGAAAGTTTTTAAAGGGAGATTGTTCACTTGAGGAAAAGCAAGGTCAGGAAGGCCAACTGAATTGGACGACTCTGAACTACCCCATCTTCTTCACGCCGATAGTAGTCAGACGACACGCCAACAGGCAGAGAGGCTCGAAATGTCTCATAGGATGGTGGAATCCATCTGAAGAATCTTGGCTTCGCATGGAAATTTGGAGCTGGGATTTCACATGTCCTGTCAGACACTCAGAAAGCTCAACGGCTCTCCATCGCTGTCGGCTTCTGTCCAGATACGAAAGAAAATCGTTTCTGCCGCGGATTGTGGCAGGCGATGAGTTCAGCGTTCTGTATGCCAACTTCCGAACAAAAAGACAATGGGTACAAAAAAGAGAGAACCCTAAACCTGGTCTCAAGCCTGACGAAAGGAAGATTCTCTTGAGTGTTTGGTGGATATCAGAAGTGTGATTTACTGGGAAACTCTTAGAACTGGAGAGACACTTACTGCTACCGCATACAGTGGCTAACTCCACAAAGTCGCTGTAGCTGTCCAAGAAAAGAGGCCTGAGAAGTCAAAGGTGGTGATCCTGCATGACAATGCAGAACCACATGTTGCAAGATTCACAAGAGAAAGAACAGAGGAGCTGGGCTGGGAGGTAATGCCACATCCACCGTATAGCCCTATCCTCGCCCAACCGACTACCACCTCTTTCTTGCTCTCAAGCAATGAATTGGAGAGAAATATTTCGAAATGGACGATGACCTCAAAAATTGGATTCAGAGATGGTTCGAGTCCAGAACTACAGCCTTTTACGCGAGAGGAATTACAAAATTACCCAGTCTTTGGGGAAATGTAGTGGAACAAAATAGAGATTATCTCAAATGATTTGAATTTGTAGTTGTTAAGTAATAAATCTTTGAAAAAAATGAAGACTTTTTTCCAACCTAATACAACAGAAGTGTTGAAGAAGGAAACAAACTAAATATAATGTCTAGGAAGCGAAACAAGGCTTAGTCGCGATACCCATCGCTGCCGTAAGTGGCCGAGAGGCGACTGACCATGAGACACGCTTGTAGCATTCCGCCCACTGTGCGGGTTGGGGGGGGGGGGGGCGCTCATTCTAAGCGTGGATTTTCTCAGTGTTTAGCTCACTCTAAGACAGCATGTTGCGCTTTTCTCGACGTAGTCTATTTGAGCTCTAGGATTTTGTTGGAATATGAAAATACAGTAAGAAGAATGGGGAGAAAAGCCGTCGTTACAAACATTCTAAGCGTGGATTTCTTCAGTGTTCAGTTCACTGTAATACAGCATGTCCTCGGCGTAGTCTATCTCAGTTCTAGGATTTTGTTGGAATATGAAAATACAGTAAAAAATAAGGGAAAAAAACCGTCGTTACAAACGCGCATCCCCCTAACACGCCTTGCTCCCCATTTCGCTCTGGCTATGCTGATTGTGGTTGTGGTATAGCAGGATGGTTGCTAACGACACCTGTGACACCATCGGTCGGTCTCTAGCCCAGAATGCAAAGTGTATAGGAAGGAGTCACAAGTGATCGAGGGTGACTCATTTCGACTGTTCGTTGTTGAGCTTCTTGCAAAAATCCGGAACGCTTCCAACGCCTTTCTAGACGAAATGTCCGCCTCATAAGTCAGAATCGTGCACTTCTCTTCAAAGGCGGTCCCGACAGGCCTTCAACAGCGTGGCTGCTCAAAGGATTAGTCAGAATACCACGACTTTCACTTGCCAAGTATTCTTCATGCGAGGTGTCAGTACCCTTCCTGCTACCCCGATGTGTCTGGATTCCATTGCCTCACATTTAGGTTGATAGAGTGAAGTATAACAGTTTCAGGGCAACCCCAGCGTTAATGTGGTCGCATGCGGCACAGTTTTCTGGTTTTGTACTTACCTGTCGGTAAGTCGTTCATGAATCCGGGCCCTGATATGCACTCTTTACCGTGATATCTACTTTTCATCATCGCCATTTTTGCAAGTCATAGTTCATGTGATTAACATGAGAGCTAAGGAAGCAACGGTAAAAAAGTGCAAAGTAACAACACTGATGAATAATAAACAAGAACGTTTGTGTAAAAGAGAAATGAAGGCAAATAAACAAGACAACACTGTAGCCTAAGAAAGAAACAATAAGCAGTAGTTAATCGGGAAACTGAAAGGACCGCATTTCGGACTACATAGCTGCGAAGTCGCCAGCCAGTAAAGCTTGATAATAATCTCGGATCAAAGCTCAACACACAAGTGAACGAATCAACATCGCCCAATGCCCGAGACTCATAGAGGGTCGAAACTAGGAGCTAGAGCAAGGAGGATAGGGGTACCTGTATTAGAGAAACCAATTGACAAGGTGAGAAGCGACCAGATGAGTACATTCGAATTGTTGAGCCTCAGTTGAGCAACGAGTGATCTTCGTACTCAAAAAGTTCGAGTAGCAAGTACCCAGCTTTTTCTGTGGAAGGAGGTGTATACAATACCTCACACAAGACGCGATTCCGTGAACTCATCTCTAAGACTGAAAAAGCACACATGTCGGTACCACAAAGATCGGTATAAGTCAGTCCCTTTGCGCGATTCGCAACGCATTCCACTTCTACCGGATATTGTGGAGGCCATTTGAATGCGTATTTCGCCTATACAAAATTTTGCGATGGAGAGCCGGCTGCATAACCACGCGACCTACGAGAGAGAAGCGGAGAAAAACTGTGCAACACCTGAGAGTAGGCCGTCGTGGGATCGAATCCTTTTGTTTGAGCACATTTGTTGAAGCCTGGAGCAGCTGATATAGAGGCTATATGTTGTTCGAATCCTTTTGTTTTTGTTTTCGCTACATTTGACGAAAATTAAGCGTTCGAGAGCAACTGTTAAGAGGTCGCTCTATAAGTTATGTATGAATCGCCCATGCAAATGTTCACTCCGCACACTTTACGTAAAATATGGCAACACCGGACGCGTTAACCGCAGCCCACAACACTCACATGGGTATTATAAAGGGCTCAACGGCAGTTCAGGACCTCTGACACGCAGAGAAAAGTTGTGCTCTTTCGCCATCTTAAGAAGTATGTATAGGAATTCTGGAGGATTCTGAATCGCTATGGCAACAGCCTCCACCTGGTCCATGCTGGATATCACGACTATACCTATGAGGTTTTTCTTTTATGGGGAATTCGTAAAGAATTCAGCCCCACCTGGCTTTCGGGAAATGCGCGGCAATTGCAGCAGCAAGTCGGAGAGCAAAAGCCACTAGACGACAGCGTTCGGCTTCAAGTGACTACGAGGTGATGCCAGGAATCGACACGAGTGGAAACCGAGGCCATGTGCCGCCCTCGCTCAAAAAACGTGCTCGGGGTAGCGTAATTGGGACGAAGCGGCCATCGAGCTGTCGCCACCCTCCCGCTGTGCCCGTCCCCCCTCCCCCCCCCACGCGGCGAAATTGTGGCTCATCTGCCTGCTCTGTCCATACCAAGTCGTGCTTCCGCCGTTCCTGCGTGAAACTGGGCAGCATTGTCGCGCTCGAGATCCACGAAAGGTGGAGTCTGACTGCCGACGTGACAGTGCGCAAGGAAGGAGGTTACAGCGGCAACAGTAAGCAAGGAGAACTTGGAAGGAGGTTCATGCAGGGCGTACGTGCCGTGAAAAGATCGGATTATCGCGGTCAAGAGCATTGAAGCTGGAGAGGAGTCCTCAAAAAGGACTGCGGAAATGCTATCCAGGAGAGCTACGACAAGCAAACCAAACGGACTGTGGGAAAACTAAGTTAAATGGTTTGCGAAAACGGCTTTACAGCGCAATTGAGCAAAATTCTCGAAAACGTCGCTTCAAGCGACGATGACTATTTTATTGCGTATAATCAGATAAATGGAAGAAAATGCTGAATTAAAAGGATCGATTCCGTCAAATACTTAACGATTCTGGAGTTTATCTTCAGGGACGAAGAAGATCAGATATAGTGTAGTACAGCATACATTACCATAATAAATCTGCCACATAATTTGCACAAAAAATGGTCTCAACAAAAATTGCCGCGTTGAAATTGACATGGTAACGAGCGAAAACGCCTGCAAAGACATTTTCTAGAAATTTCAGTATTTCGGACTCCCACATAGTTTTAACTAAGCTCCGCAGTTTTTTGGCGTACCTGCTGCAGTAAGCCCACGTAAGAGTTCACATCAAGAAATTCTTTCCGAGACTATAAGAAAAAGTGGACTAGAATTCCAAGGCGACAAGAGCGAGTGAGTGGACGTATCACCCTCAAATCGCACTAAGAAATCCGATAGGGAATTCCGATGTTTGGACAAGGGTTTAGGATAACCGCGGAGGGTTCTGAATCAGAGTCGGAAAAATATTTACATTTGCTACCGGGCAGCCGTAAAGGACAGCTTTACAAGGCGCATAAATCACACGGTATGGTATTTTGAATTAAAATTATTTCTAAAAAATATGGAGCTGGCACGCTAGGGCTCCCAATTAAAAGGACTCCTCAGATTAGCCCGTAAAATCCTCTTTATTAGCTGCGCAGCGCGCATAGATTATGCCATCATTTGCCTATCGAGAAAATCGCACTGAACTTTGCAGGTGGTGTCCTCCAGTGAAAGGGGCTGAACCGAGGTGGCACGGATGCCGTAAAGCGACACTGGTAGGGTCTTCACATAGAACTGTAGAAAGAGGGCTTCAGAAGTTCCAGTAGCAGCTTCGTGATAGGGCAGAGAGGGTCCTACTACATCAGCAATTGCAGCTGTCTGTCGAGCTTGAGATAATACTGGAAAACTCTAGAAAACGTTCACTGTATCCCTCCGTAGTGTAATTTTGCAAACCTAGGCCTTCGCTGTCTGATAATTGCAGCTTTTCAGAGGACTAACGTATTCCTTCAAATGTTTTCACAAGAAAGTTCAGAAATGAATATAATAATGGAGACTGTGCATGTAAAGGGAGAAAGTGACGCTCTAGGAACTTAAAACACAGCTTTAATCATGAAACAGCTTCGAACCGTAGTCAGTAATAATTTGATAAGCACCAGACCCTTTAGGCTTTGTAACATTCAAGGCAAGTCTGTTAGTGACACCGATTACCAGTGCATTTGTAGTCCATATTTGGCCTGCGCAAGAAAAATTAGCTTTTTCAACGTTTGGGAGTTGCTACTATAAAGTCAAAAATAGGGTTGGCTTGATCATGTCTCAAAAAAAGTGTAGCGAAGTTTCTGAGCAAAAGAAAATTCGCTGCCTGCAACCAAATTTCTGACGAATCCGATGATGATTAGGTACCTAACTTGGGAGAAACCTGTGCTTAAGATGCTCTGCATACAAAACCTTCCAGCGGGAAAACCATCCATCACTAAATCATCGGTGGATATGTATGTAGCAGACGTATGTGGAACGCTGATTTCCCCCCGGGTGCCAGTCGAAACAATTGAATATGCATTCCAATCCCTTTCACGATTTGCCGCAGAAGTTCTGTGCGCGGCGCTTTACGTAAAGAAACGTGTTCCCCATCGGCAAACCTTACCTCATTTTGGTTCAGAGTAGAAAGAGCCGATTAAATGTGGGAACAGCCATGAAATACGGTGGAAACAGCGGTAAAAGCAGCGAAAATTTCAATTGTACCTCAAACGTGCGAGACAGGTGTCCCCACAGGACCGTTTCACGGCCTGTGTTCCTGGCATTCTCCCAGCGCGAACGGTAGGAGGATGTACATACATCCCAGGATTTACGTTTGGACCGAATGGTCGTCTCGAGAGGCAGGACAATCCAGCACTAGAGCGATGCGCAACCACTCGATGTCGGTCATCCAGTATCGGATTCGCTCTGGAGACGGCGATAAAGTCGAAGCGTCAGGCGTAGTCAGGCGTAATCGTCACCAACCAACGGTAAAAGTTCGTTTCGCCACGATTTTAGACTTCATGATGTTATGATCCTTTTGTGGTTCCTCAGTGAAGCATATATTGAGCTAAGAAGGAGAGAGTAATAATTTCATAAAAAATACGAAATAATATCGAAATATTTTAATCCCAAATTTTTCTTTCACTCGAATTACTTACGATTAGTTTTCGAGACGCTCCGTAGCGATAGGCTTGCAAAACAGTGTTTTTGAGAACTGTTATATGTATGTGCCATTTTCACCTCAAATCGGACACTTTCAAATCTAATCGGGCACTTTTCGACTAAAATTACACAGCTTTGAAGTCATTTTGGACACTTTCATCTCTTATCAAAGATGTCATCTTCCAAT
Source organism: Heligmosomoides polygyrus polygyrus (assembly GCA_947396885.1). Classification (NCBI taxonomy): domain Eukaryota; kingdom Metazoa; phylum Nematoda; class Chromadorea; order Rhabditida; family Heligmosomidae; genus Heligmosomoides; species Heligmosomoides polygyrus. The sequence continues at coordinate 74,273,920 of OX377202.1, read as the reverse complement.
TTAAAAAAGCTTCCTTTATATTACACTAGCGGCTCTTCGAGAAGGTTAGGACAATTTTTGCCCAAGGAAAATTTGGCATGACTTTCTTTGGAATTTTTCAGAATTCTCCTACCTCAACAAGATACACACTGTCAAAAATGTTATTTTTTTAGCAAAAATAATGCTTAGAAACTGTTATAAAGTGCTGGAAGATAGCAATTTTTAGCGATAAGAGAAGAAATTGCGCCATATTGTCTGCCAGAAGATCATTATTTATATCAGATTGATGGGAAAAAACCCTATTTGAGTGGAAATAACTATATTTATAATATATACCACAGACCTTCCCACACGTTTAGCTACGCATGCAGACGTTAAAGTTCAGATGTACGCCGACGATATTAAGGTGTATGGTATATACAATGATAACACTAGGGTTTTGGTTCATCAGGCCTTAGCACAGTCCATTGTTAATATGATGGACTGGGCCAAGGATTGGGACATTCCTGTGAATCTCGATAAAACTGTTGTGTTGCACATAGGAAAACCGGATAATCCTGAATATTACTATAATGGCACGGCTCTAAAAATTGTGAAGGAGGTGCGTGATCTTGGAATTCTTATTAATGATAATCTTGATGCAAAACCTCATATCAACCGGACAATTCAAAAGGCGTTTGCGGCTGTCTTTATGATATTCAGGAACTTCGAGGGTGCCGATCCTTCTATATATCTGAAGCTGTACAAGGCGTATGTAATTCCTGTTCTGGAGTACGGATCCCAGATTTGGAGTCCTCATACAAAGAAGCTTCAGGCGAAAATTGAGAAAGTCCAACAAACGTTTACGCGAATATTACTTTATCGCTGCAAACCTGACCCGAACTATCCATTGTCCCTTCCTAGTTATTCTGATCGGTTAAAATATTTCAATCTCAAAAGTTTGCTTTACCGACGAGTGTTTAGTGATGTAGTGTTTTGCTTCAAGTTGCTTAAAGGCGATCTGAAACTACGGCCGAGCAAATATTGGTGTTTCCGACCTTGCCGTGGGCGTACATCTTCGCTTTTAGTTGAGAATCCTAGACTCGCCAGAAATCAATCCACCAAGGTCTTCAACTCGCTGTTTTTTCGGGGAGCTAGATGGCTGCAAAAACTTCCCGATGCTCTTTTGGAAGCCCCGAACATATCCGTATTCAGAACTAAATTGAAGAATATCAATCTGCTCCAAGTTCTTGGTATTCCAGACTTCTGATCGAAGCGGGTACGTGGCTGGCCGTTCTCCATCCGCCAATGAGATCACAGTTGCCACTTGCGTTTTCATCTACCTGATGGGTCTCGGTCTGAACTGCGTTTCAGCGAAGCTTGCTACATGTTTTTTTTTGTTATTACAATTGCTTCTGTCTATTCTAGTGAAGTAGGAGAGTTATTATGGTCTCATATTTGCACTTTCGCTCATCCACTTGACTTTTCTTGACGAAAGCTTATCTGCTGATTTTGTTCTCTTTCGTGCGTTGGCGAAAAGTAGAGATATTGTGATTTATGTCACTGTTTTGAGTTTCCGATCAAGTGTTTTAGCATGAGGCGACTTTTGAGTGGAGTTAGCATATAATCCTTCAGTCTTCTGAGACAATCAAAGTTAACCTGAGTTGCGCAGAGTTGTGATTGATGAGTTGCAAGGGGTTATCGTCTTTAGCGGGCATCATGCATGCAACTTCCTTTCAAGCAGGTTGAATTTGCGTATGCAGTTGATCTCTTCATATAGGACACTCCGTGCTGTTCCCAGTTTCCCACTTTTACTTTTTCCTATCCAGCATGCCTCGTCTTACTTATTGAACGTTTTGTGTCTCCGGGCCGCCACTGGGTGCGTACCAGTATAATGAGACTCCTGAGATACGGAGTCCGCCCGGTGGTGCGTGTCCTGGGAGACCGGGATCACAAACTACACCGCGAAATACATTGTCCGTTTACAGTTACTCCGGCTGGTGTCCTCCTTCCTATAGATAGCGGTTTGGCTCATATTACTGCTGCGTGTTTTCCGTGATATAATAGAATGCTCCAAAACTTTTTCCCTTTGCAACTACCGTCGCATCTAAGCGTGATCTGGTTGGAATGGTTTTTTTTTCTGTAGAATCCATATACAGATATAGTTTTCCTACCGTTGGATCGACTGAGAGTAATGCTTAACACTCAGAACGCATTTCGTTGGCCTTTTGCTTTTATTTCAAATGTTGTATTGCCATTAACCAGTATTTGGTATTGTTGGTTTTTCTTGCTAAGTTTTTTTTTCGCCCACTACTCTGTCCTTACTAACCTTGTCTTTTATTGTTAAAATCCTCAGCACGCCCCTCAGTGGCGTAGCACATAAATAAATAAATAAATAAATAAATAACGATACAACAAAACCATTTGTAGAAAACGCCCATACATTCGCATCGCTATCTCATGTAAGCAGCATTTATACTGTCAATCAAAAGGAGTTAGACATGTGCATGGGATGTCTTCTTTTACCACACTATAAAATTGCTACCGTCGACCACCTTAAAATTTTAAGCCACTGCTTTTACTCTAAAAATAATTTTTTAAACAAAATTTCAAAGAGTGTGCTGACTTATTGGGGCTGGTGCGTTCAACTTTTCAAAAAAGATAAACCAAATTTTCCGCAGACAATGAACTATTTTAACCTTACTGAAAATCTAGTTTAATTAGAGAAACATTTGTTTTGATTTGGAAGATGTTCAGTTTGATTTCAGAAACGTCAAGCTTGCTTAGAAGTCTCCAGTTTCGTTTGAAATCGACGTGAAAATAATATAAAAGTACACCATGACGTTGAGAAGGCAACAATCGCATGCAGTCGGTGCTGAATTCTCGATGTGAACCTGCATCTGGGGAGAACCCCGCATCAGTGGGAAAGCGGTACGAGCGTCCGACACTAAATCCAGCACTTACCGCCGAATCGCTGCACACCCATAGTTGCCTTAAAAGTGCGTTGTCTGAACGATAGATGAGGAGCTCTGAAGAGCGGGCCGATGGCTGCTCTTCGCTCGAGGGCAGCAAGTGCGCGGCAAGAACCGCCATGGACTTAGCGCTGAGGAATGTTGCCGGCTGCAGAGTAACGACAAGCGAGCGCCGAAGTAGCTTCTGCATTTGTCCAGTCAGTAGTCCCATTCGCAGAACGTCGGACCTACTTATGAATTGGAATGTGCCGCAAAGAAGGGTAGCATGCGAGCGAAAGGTTTGCTCAGTTGTCACCCATACCCGACAGATGGACACAAATGATGGAATGGGACGCCTGAACATTGCCTTCTCTCCCAGCCGTCACCATCATCGGCGAAAAACCCTATTCAGAGCGCCTCCACTTATTAATGGAAGAAGGCACAAATGGGAGGTAGGCGAAATCTTGAACTGCCGTGCAAATAGCGAATGAGAGAAGTTTTGCTCGGCTCCCTCCACCACACGTCGGAAATGAGTTAGATTGGAAGGAGTCACTTGGCTCTAATCCTGAGACTTCATTTCCTTTGGCGACTGAACGGGCCACTCCTGTGAGGAGGCTAGGTATAATTTCGTCTTCAATGAATTTTATTCGGCTCTATTGATGAACATCTCATGCAAGAAATGAGTCTTGGGTTCTGTTCTACTTCTGATTGAAGGCGGTAAAGCCCAAGTTTCGGCAGCGCTTGAAGACAGGAACTGCCGGTTCGGCTTATTAACTGCTCACTTAGTTGGCTTATTAACTGCTCACTTAACAACTCAACTCTTGTACACTGCAGTAGATATCCGGGATCTATCCTAATCGGAGGGAGGCATGTAGTGATTTGCGTATCCAATCCTTTGTTTGAGTTTGTACTGCTTGAGTATTGAGAGCTCCATCGCTGTCCCATCAAGCGAGGGCTTTCATTTAAATTTAGGGACATGGTTGTGCGGCATGGAATGACACACGGAGCTGACACTTCACGGTTGCTCCCTCCCGACTTGGACAGATCCGATATTCGTATTGCAGAAGAGCAGGTGTCTCTTCCACATAAATAGAATGCGTGAGGAGCTTAATTATTACAACCAATCTCTTCAAGGAGAGCAACGTAAATAGATAGATATGTGATCGAGTAAGTAAAAAACTGATTCTGTCAGTTAATTTCGCTAGGGCTTTACGGACATTATTTAAATGAACCACAGGTAAAGATGGAATTCTACACAGAGTCACGAAGGTGCGAAGGTTCCACATTCCACTTAGAGTTGAGTTGCCATGGAAAAGCAACGACCTTGAAAGGTCATAAGGTACCAGGTAAAGTTTCTGTTGGTTCTAGGGTTCCCCAATGTTTGAGATCTTGGCGTGATGCGGGACCACGGCAAAAAAGCGTTGCTTCGCGACTACGAGACATTTGTCAGGGCAGGACAGCTTCCGTGGTTCAACGGAAGACGTCTCACCACGATGGAAAGCTACGCGCTCGTCACGGAGTGTCAGAAAGCGACAGCTGGAGCGAAACTAGTCGCAGACGCCAATGCCCTGAAGCCGAACCGTTCGATGAGGGATTGTCGTCCTTGCCGCTAGAGCTTCGCTCTCGGAAACGCTCTGAATTTTTGTGCAGCTCAGCTCACATGCAGCTTTGCAATAGATGCACAAGAATACTGCCATTCGTCAAGAAAATGGTATCTCGCTCGCCAGTCTCACGCCTCACGCATATCCTGCCAACTGCTCTTGGTGACCAAGCTTTTAGCTTTTCGTTATAAGGCACACCATGTAATTCACAAAATAAAGGATACGGATAAAGGAAAAACGCCGGCGTTAATCAGTCTCTTTTTGGGATGCGCCATGCATTCTACTTGTACCATATGTTGTAGAGGCAACGTGAGTGCTTATTTGGCTTATACAGTGACTTGAGGTAGATGCAGTAGATGGAGGCGTCAGTGTTTTACCCTTCCCAGACGAGCCTTGTACCAATTTTCCGAGCCCGGAGGGATGAAAGGCTTGGTGGGGCTAGGCGGGAAATCCGATCCAGGAACCTGGAATAGGTGCACGTAACAGTTAGCCCTTTTCCCACTACTCCACGCGGCCGGAGCGCGCGGAGCGCACAAAATAAATTAATAAATAGAAGTATAGTGGATGTCCTGTTTAATGGCGATTATACACTATGGTGCGAGGGTGCGAGAGCAACAGTCGCAGAAGACGTCTGCTCTTGCGGCATCCTCGATTCAAGGTTTGGGTTTAGCCCATGCCTTCCGTCCCTTAAGGTTTGAGGGACTGGCAACAGACATGTGCACGAAGAACTGATCACCGATTTGTCCATTAGTTAGCTATCGTAGGCCGTTGTGTAGGCCAACTATGTACGTCTTCAAATTAATTTCGCAGAAGTGAAGTGCGAGGTGCATCTGGCAAATGGTTTGACTGATGCCGAGCTTTGTCCCGCCGCTTTGCTTTCTCAACAGGTTACGCTAAGTCCGACCTTGTTGCGCATTTATTCAGGAGTTAAAGTTTTAGAACATGACCTGAACTCTTCACGCCGAAGTGCTGTGTATGGGATTCAAACGACCTCTTACCCTAAAAAACTCTACGTTCTAGGTCCTCTCGCTCAATTGCTAAAGCCGTGCATTTCGAATAACACTCCGCAGGATCTCATCTAACGAATTCTCCTTGAGAGGTTTGCTGACCCGTCGTAGTGAGCAATACATGCCCTGTGTTAGTACTTCGCTACGCGTTGCTTGTCGAGTGCTTCGGGAATCCACAGCTAGCTTAATTCAATTTCTATCACCGTCGATACATAGAGAGACCTCTAATGGTAAGGTAGCTTACCAAAGAAGCAAACAATGATCAGTTCTCCACAACAAAGAGCATTTCAAGACTGCATGTCACGATGAAGGCTCAGAAGAGTGCAGAGGAACCTAGAATTGTAGGACGTACTGGCAGCCATTGCATTGGGGAAACGTAATTGTCAGGAAATGTATCAACTTTACAATGCTCCATCAAATTTGTGATGGATTAATTTGATGTAATTCCTCATGAATGGAAAAGATAGAGGACGTGAATCCCTCTGTGGGATGCGCTGCGAATTCTACTTCTACATGATTTTGAAGGCGCAATTTAAATGACCCAGGCATGTCTGCTATCAGTTTGCCGACACCAAAAGGATGAATGGCTTTGTTGGTGTCAACTGGAAGTCAAGAGACCTTAATCGGGCTGGACACCACAGCAGGAGCCTCTTCTGTCTACCTACCATACTTCCTTAGCTACGACTGAGAATAATGGAATGCGTTCTCGAAATAAAAGGGCGTTGACAGCTCCGAAGGTGGCCTGGAGTTCAATCACTGGAACATTAGAGAAGTAGCATGAACAGACCGGCTTCACCTCTGCAATTTCAGTTCTATGTACTGCCTACAGGAAAGGCCTCCCAGACTGAACAAAGTGGTCATGCTATGCGAAAGGGAGTGGAGGAAGAAGCGCGTGAAGAAACTCGTTATCAACCAATAAAGCAACGCCTGAAGCTCCGTCTTTCACGGACGGCTGAATAACTGACAAATCTACACCCACGCCGGGCTAACGAGGAAGTGCCGATCACTCTACGGCGACTTCTGCATCACGTCGGTGTGCAGATGCAGCGCCAGAACTCTGTGGTGCTGCGCTGCATGCAGAATCACGTGTGGAGCGATCGCACGACTTCTCACTTCAAGCACATCGCGCTCTCTGAATTCTGTGCGCGACGGCTAAGCATTCCAGCATTTGGGGTTGAATTGCGATGAAATTCGCGAGGTCGCTCGAGTCCGAACTAGGCGGCGAACCTTATTTTGTCGGTGGAAACCTCTGTTATGACGCCGTGCCAAAGTGATGGGTAAACACGTTCGGCCGCGGGCAGCGAACGCGTGGGGAAGACCCTGCTAGCCTCAGGGGAAAGCGAACGCAGGAATCGAACGAAGAGCAGCATGGAGCACGGGATTCCGATCGGTCGCTGCCTTCAACGGACGCGAGCTACGGTCGACCTACTAAGTGAGCGAGTGTCTACTACATAGCAAGCCATAGAGACGTCGATGTGAAGAAAGACGACGACATCTGATTACGATGGCGAATGCTGAAGTCACAGTGAGACCGTTGCGTGCGTTGTGCGGATGAACACTAACCTGAAAATGGGGAAGGAGCAACTGAAGTTGAAATAGAATGGAAAAATGAAGGAGAGGAGTGGTGAATGGCAGAAATGATTAAAGGGAGAGTGAATGAAACAAGGAAACGAGGAAGCACCAAAAACGTCAAGCAAAGCGGCGAACTGATGATGGAAAGGATGAAAGTTTGATTTTCACGGACAGGAATTGACAACCAATAGTAGCTTCTTTGAATTTGCTTGCGGACGAACAATAATTTTTCGCGGGCATTGATCCTATTCATAGGAACCCGGGCCTGAAAATTTTAATTTTATTTCAGATTGCTACTATTTTTCGGGATTACTACGGCTGCCTCATGTATTTCTTGATGCCTCTTTGAAGTGTAGTAGTAGTAGTAGTAACAAAATTGGATAAGTACAAACAACTAAGTAGACAATCCAGTTAAATGGGAATCATAACACTTACGATTGGTGGTCTTACCATTAGTAAATGAACTGCAAAAACTGTTTTTTTGTTTTTCATTGCATGGAAGAGCAAAAAACATTTGCCGGCTCACAGAGGATCTCTCTTACACTCAAAAAAAAAACAGCAGCAGTGCAACTTAAAATCTGCATGAAAAGCAAGCAACACAGTTTTATTAGAGAATGCCCAACACATCTAGCTGAAGGTAGTTAATATTCAGCGATGAGCTAGGTCAGTGCAGATTTGTAGCATTGGAATACAACGGCATCAGGCCGAGATCTCGTCTAGTCGCTTCGTATTCACTTGCGGGAAGAAGAGGCTGGCAGAGAACTACAGCGTGATCGGCTGGATCTACTCAGACAGGACGAGGAGGCGTTTCGAGGCTCTAAGCCACATGAGTCCTACGCGAAGCACTTGAACGCAGAAGTCCGAGGTGAGGTTGTGATGTGGGCAGAATTCGGCCGCTGGCGGCGGCGCGGAATAGAATATTCGACGAGACATACGGGGCAGAGTCCGAGCGTAATCTCGACGTCGGCCGACCGAGGTAGTCGCCGACCAAGCGGCGCGAGGCGGAGGGTCGTCGAGACGGCTCCCGGCTCTCGGCTTAAGTTGTAAGCCAGAGTGTTCGCGTGCTCATAGTTCCCGGTCAGAGGCGGCGTCTAGAAGACCAGGAGGCAGCGGGTTCATCACACATTCTCATGCTACTCCAGAGTTTGAAAGGCAGTATGCTCTGCTGAAACAAAATGCATCGAGTGGTCGGATAGTATTATCTCGGATCGAAAATTTTCGCCGTTTTAGAGCTTTTATCGTATAGGCCCCTGTTTACATTTTCAATCAACCATTCTGTTGCCCGATTTGATAGAGAAGAACACGTATTTTAAAGGACAATTAATATAACAATAATAATAGTAATAACAGTAATAATAATAATCTTCTTCTTCTTCTTCTTCAGCGTTTGTCCCGCTTCGTGGCGGGGTCCGCTATTCTGGCGTCATGACGCCACCTTTCCCGATCCAGCGCTAGATCGGGGTGGACACCAGCTGCTTTCTAGTCCGTATGTAACGTATCAGCCCAGCGCTGCTTCGGGCGCCCTCTAGGCCGCTTTCCTATTACCTCGAAGTTAAGGCCTTGCGGACGCTGTATTCTTCTCCACGCAGAACGTGGCCGTATCATCGTAAGCGAGCTTCGCGCATCTTGTCAGTTATCGGCGCGACACCGAACTTCTGCCGAATAGCATCGTTTCGGATGCGGTCCATGCGCGTGACTCCCGCCGTCCAGCGCAGCATCTTCGTCTCCATGACGCTGAGGCGCGTTTCAACTTCCTTGGTCGCTGGCCAGCACTCAGCGCCGTACATTGCTACCGGCCGGACGACTGCTCTGTAGATCTTCGGCTTAAAGCGCTCTGGTATCTTCTTGTCGCAGAGCACGCCAGTCAACGAGCGCCACTTGGACCAAGCTGCACTCACGCGTGAATTCACTTTGACCATCAGTTTGCCGTCAGACGCGACTGCTGATCCCAGGTACTTAAAGACCGCAGTGCGTGGAAGCTCGATGCCGTTAACCTTGATGGAGCTGGACTCGGTAACGTCCGTCGTTAAATACTCGGTCTTCTTCACGTTCAATCTGAGTCCAAACCGCTCCAAGCGATCACACCAAGCTTGCAACTCTCGCTCGAGTTCTCCTTTATCTTCGCTAGCGAGCATCACGTCATCGGCATAAAGCGACGTCCAAGGGACGGGCTTCTGAAGATCTCGTGTGATGGCATCCATGACGACAACAAAGGGGAGTGGGGAAAGCGCAGAACCCTGGTGTACTCCGACAGAGTTGGGAATCTCCATCGAGGTCCCAGCTGCAGCTTGAACTCGACTCTTTGGACAAGAGTAGAGAATTCGCACCCACTCTATGAGCTCTTCAGGAACTCCATGTTGACGCTGGGCGTACCATATCACTTCACGCGGTACGCGGTAAAAGGCCTTCTCCGAGTCGAGAAAGGCGATATGCACTGGCTTCTGTTTCTCGCGATGCCTCTCTATCAGGAGGCGGACGGCATGTATGGCATCAACGGTGCCACAGCCAGCCACGAAGCCGCACTGATTGCTGGAAAGCTGGACGATGTCCCGAATTCGTCCATCGACAACTCGCTCAAAGATCTTCACGCTGTGCGAAAGCAGGCGAATCGGACGGTAATTGAAGCAGTCTGCAGGACTGCCCTTCTTCTTCCAAATTGGAATCGTCGTACTTTGACGCTAGCACTCAGGCACTTTCTTCTCCGCCACAACCTGATTAAAGAACTTCGCCAACCACTCAGCAGGGTACCAGTACTTGGACTTTCACAAATCAGCTGCCACGTGATCGGGCCCAGTCGCTTTGCCTGGCCTCATCTTCTTCAAAGCCGCTTCAATCTCCTCCACGGTGATCTTCTGAACGGGGCCGTGGGTTGCAGCCGTGGAAGGGATGGCTGGATGAGGAAATTCTACTGTAGAAATTTCCTCAAAGTAGTCGCGCCACCGCTTCAATGCCTTCTTGCGGTCCGTAAGAAGATGATCATTCTCATCATTGATGCCGAAAAACTTCTCAATATCCTCGGTCTGCCGATGGCGATTCTTAGCAAGCCGGTACAGATACCGCTCGCCATCGCGTGACTCGAGCTTCTCGTTGACATCTCCATAATGAGTGGCTTTTGCAACAGCCACGGCTTTCTTTGCAGCTTTTCTCGCTTCTTGGTACTTCCGCCAGTTATCGGCCGTCTTTTCGCCGAGAAACACGTGATAAAGCGACTTCTTCACTCGCACTTTTGCTTTCACGTCATCTGTCCACAGCCATGCCTGCTTGTCGACCTTCCGTCGCCCAGGCTTCGTAATGCCGAGTTCCGACTGTGCAGCTTGACGAACGGTCGTGAGAGAGAAGGAAGCAGCTGTGATTTCTCGCGTGCGCTTACCGACAGTCGTGACTGTCGGTAAGCGCACGCGAGAAATCACAGCTGCTTCCTTCTCTCTCATTCGCCACCACTTGATTCTTGCAGCACCGCATCGCTCGACCTGCTTCAGCCTCGGAGGGACAATCTTCAGAGTGCAGATCAGCGGTCGGTGCTGTGGGGCGACCGTCTCATACGGCACGATCTTCGCGTCTGTGACAAGACTCCGGTCACGATCCTTCACAAGCACAAAGTCTATCTGAGACTTGGAGCTCTCACTATAATATGAGATGAGGTGGGAGTCGCGTTTTCGGAAGACGGTGTTTACAATGGTGAAACTATGCGACTCCGCATACTCAAGAATGCGCTCACCATCGGCGTTACGTGATCCGTATCCGAAACCACCATGACAGCTGTACTCGTCTTTCGTAGCACCTACGTGCCCATTAAGGTCACCAGCGACTATGATGACATCTTTCGACGGTACCTCTGCTGTCTTCTCATCCAGCAGGTTCATAAACTTATCCTTGGCTTGATCGGAGCAGCCAGTCTGCGGAGCATACGCATAGAAGAAGTGATAGGGTCGCTCCTTAGCGGCGACAACGATCTTCATCAATCGATCGTCAAAGCGCTCAACGCTTACAATCGAGTCACGAAATCGTTCGGAGACGATTATTCGGACACCACTGGTGGTCCTGAGACTTCCACATAGAACGGCTTTGAAGCCACGTCCTATGTCCCTTGACTTGCGGCAGGACCACCTCGTCTCCTGCACCGCACAGAAATCAACTCTTCTACGCTCCAGTGCTTCAACCAACTCGCACGAGCGGCCCGTCAACGTACCCACATTCAGCGTTGCCACGCGGGTCCTGCTTACGTTACGGGACTTTCGGACTAGCTCAGTTGCCCCCCGATGCCGTCCACGCATCAGGGACCCCCGCATACTTCTCACACTCGCCGGGCTCTGCGAGTGCGGGTCGGCTCCCGCGGACGCCGTAGCACTATCACGAAAAACTTGCAATGTCATGAACCATGTGATGTGACATGGGTGTTCGTAGGCCGGCCTGTCACAAGGGCCTGTCGCCTGCAATCGAATGTCCGTGTTCGGCTTAGCTCGCAGAGCGGGCAGTTTCCAGTGGCACCACGTGGAGGAACGGACATCGCCACCAACAGTAATAATAATAATAATAATAATAATAGTAATATTATTACGTCTTGTTTTTCTTTGTCAACGGGGTTGTTAGGTGGAATATTTATTTACGGCCTGACGTATCGGCCCTGTCGTCGTCTTCGGAGGCCTAAAAATGGCTTCAGGTTTTAGATTTGTTCTTTACACGGCGAAGCGCTCCACCCGCGCTTGCATTTTTGATTTGAAGTCAAGAGCACAAAACGAAACCCCAAAATGCAAAGCGAACTCACCCAGAATTCCACCGCTGGTGAGTAGCGGTATTCCACCTAAAAACCTCGTTGGCAAAGAAAAGCAAGGCGAATAGAATGGCAAGCCACCATTCGACATACATGTCCAAACCACCTTAGCCTGCGTTTTCGGATTTCGAATTCCACATGGTCCTGATTGTGGATCCGATCACCATCTCGTGTGTGCTAGAATACGGCTCAGGTTGCAGAAAGCAAGAGGAAGTACTAAGCGTACCATACGACGAAATTGGCCCAACCTCGCGGAGCCATCATCCAGACTGAAATTCCAATTAAAGCTGGTGAATCGCTTTGCTTCACTTGCAGAGAAGTGCGATGTACATGAAGAAGAAAGGCAGTTCACGAGCGTGGTTTGTGAAATCGCGATAATTGAAGGAAATTTGCCCAATTATTAGGCAACGCACACAGCCTGGATCTCGGAGACCTGTCTCAATCTCATCGATCAACGAAAATGCGCTAAAGTCGTGAATCACGAACGATACGCCGAAGTCAATCGCGCAACTCGATGCCAATTTAAACTCGAAAGTGAAGCTTATTGGAATTCAGTAGCTGAACGAGCCGAGGATGCCGCTTGCAGAAACGAATTTCGAGCTCTTCGTGACGTTGAGACGCCTTACAGGTCAGAAAAAGCCGACTAATGATAATATCAGAAAGGCTGATGGAAGCTTCACAAAATCACTTGAAGAGCGAGAACCCGATCAGTAATCCATTTGCGGCAGCAAACGCCAGGAGCCGAACACCGTTGCCGTTTACTTCGCCTACACCATGTCCTCCCAGTACCTCCTGTCATCCGGTGCGTTTCCTGCCAACACGACCGTTAAAGTCTCCAGCAAGCAAGATAACATCTGTTTTCGAGACAAAGTCAATAGCCGTATGTAAGCTCTTGTAGAAGTCATCATTTGAATCGTCAGGGCTGATCTCCGTTGGGGCATACGCTGAGAAGATTTGTGCCCGAACTGTGCCAGAGAGCATCAATGCTACTAATCGACTGGAGACTGGATGGAACGCCAGTACACAGTCAGCTATCTTTTCGTCCAGAGCGAATTCGGCTTCCGTATGCTTGTCTCCACCAGAGTAAAACAACATAACCTGGGCGTTTCTGTCTGGGACAGGTACCTTCGTTCGTCCGGATCCAGTGAGCCGTAGCTCAGATGGCGCGTGCTCACCTTATATCTGAAAAGCTTACGTGCGATAATCTCCTTCTGTCCTAGTTGATAGGCCGTTCGGACGTTCCACGACGCAACAGTAACTTCTCGTTTTGGAGTGAACATCTTTGTCTATAACCAGTAGTGGACATCACACCGGCCCCCGCTTTCGGTTCATCAACGCCGGCGCATCAGTTGCCCCGGATGCTGTAGCTTGAGCTGAAGTAGTGTCACGATTCTCCATGGTTTCTTGCCTAGTTTTCACGGTTCCTCGACAGGGGCCAACCCTCCTCCTTTACACGGTCTTGGGACCGGCAATGGAGGAAAGATTTCCGCAGGCGGAGTTAATAATAGTAGTAATTAGTAGCAATAGTAATAATAATATTAATAACGATAATAATAAGTAACATAGACAGCAATGTCGCGAATGCGATAGCTCGCTCCCTTCTATTTTAAACTCCCGCGGGCTACCGTATCCTGTCGGGACCCCGATGAGGCGCTCCCGAAACCCGGCCTGCCCGCGCAAGCTATCGATCAGCGGGGAGGCTATGCGCCGCACTCCCCCCCCCCCCCCGCCCCCAGCCGAATTCATTCTATACTTCCATCGTCTCGTCTAGCGGCTGCGCGGGTGCGTATAGTATAGTATGTACTTGTGAGCTCGCTTCTACCATCGTCCCGGGGATTCTCTGAACGGAGCCTTGGTGCTCCTCACCATGCAATACAGCCGGCTGCACTACAGGGAGGACGGCGAGCCCGGAATGGGCTCGCTTAGCCTCGGATAGTCACTACAGTCTATTAGCCGGAGAGATCCTGTCTATTCCATACTGTCTAGTATTCGCCTTCTATATTCTATATGGCTGTTCGATGCTGGTATATGGAATAAACTGTGGATGTATATATTGTACTGCACACAACGAGGAAAGTGGTGAGCCTCCCAATTGTACGTCGTTGGCATTGGTGTCAGTATTATTTATTTATTTAATTATTGTACGTGGTAGTCCACGCAAAATGAATACAACACCAAAAATCAACACTGAACGCAGAGAATATGAATAGAAAATAGGAGGAACCAATAGTACAACAACAATTCGATCAAACCAAACTACTAACGAACTTCTTGAAGATACCTGTCAATGAGGGTTTTGCACTGCCTTATAGAATTTGGTAAGCCGTTTTTCTTAGAGAATTTTAGGAATTCATTGCGAGCTCGATTTGTGAAAAAAGAAGATCTTATCTTGCTACTAGCTCTAGGAACTAGGATCTTCAATTGGCCACCTCTTGTGTTGGAATGGGATATTGAATAGAATTCGTTAAGGGGAAGACCCACCATGCCATTTATCATCTTATAAACCGTTAGCAAATCGAACTTTCTTCGGCGACAAGCAACAGTGCGTAAATTGAAGAACCTGTTCCTTCCAGACGCCAGAGGAATACTGTTATAATCACCCCATGCATTTTGATCCCGAGCTTTCTTGTAAAACTGTTTTGCGCGGATTCCAATCTGGCGATTTCTCTCTTAGTAGTAGAACTACACACTGTACTAGCATGCTCTAGCATGGGCCTCACGTAGGCCTTACGACTAATAAATGAGGTATTGAATTAGTTTTCAAGGATTTAAATATATTATCCACAACTCTTTCAGCTCTCTTAGCCGTATATTCACAGTGCTGCTTGAGGGAAAGTTTAGTGTCTACAATAAATCCTAGATCGCGTAATGAAAGCGTGCTATTGAGTTGCTGTTCACCAAGGCAATAAGAGTTTCGGTTGTATTGCTGTCCAAGATGGAGCACTTTGGTTTTTTCACCTGATAGCGGAAGCTCCCACATCCTTGACCAATCCGTGACAGCATCTATTGCAGACTGGAGGGCAGCGTTGTCTTCCCTTCTAACGATGTTTCGGTATATTTCTATGTCATCAGCGAACATTTTGCAGGCGACCCCAAACTCTTCAACCAGAGAGGGAATCATGGAAGTATAAATGATAAAAAGAATTGGTGAGAGTACGCCTCCTTGGGGGACCCCACTGGGAACTAGAATGGATTCAGAATAGGACTCATTAACTCTAACCTGAAAGGATCTGTCGTTTATGAAGTTTTTTATCCACTTAATTATCCTTGGATGAACACCGATTTCGCCAATAGGTAGATCAGCTTATTTATTGGAACCTTACAAAAGCCTTCATAAAATCGAAATAAACGACGTCTACGTTTATTTTTTGATCGAGCAAATCAGTCCAATCGTTTAATGCAGACAGCATTTCCGTTGACCTACCGCTGCGAAAACCATGCTGGTCTTTGGGAATTAGAGAATTTGACTCAAGATAGTTGACGAGCCCATCCTTGAGTTTCCTTTCAAAAATTATGACATGCGTTTGCTGTTGGTTGCGCCATGTGGGGACATGGCGTCGTTTTTGGGGTATTGTGGAGTTGTTGGGTAGTTCGTGGGGGTTGTGTCGGTCATTACAGTCGGGGTGCACTATAGCACGCCCGTAGGCACCTGCGGCTCACGCGCGGTGCGGGCGTGCGTCAATCTCAGACCGCGAAGGGAGAGAAGTTACCAGTCGAAGGCACCCCGTCAGCCAGGGAAAGGGGCGTGGCTCGTTTACATCATAGGGTCCCCCTAGTATCCCCCTGGGTCTTGGCTCTCCTGGTTACCTCGTGGCAACACGGGGCGAATGGGGAACCTCGCTCAACAGGGGCATGTATCCTTCGAGCGGGGCCACCGATTCGCAACAGGACGTACCTATTGAAAATGTGACTCTCGTCTTTATAGTTAGCTGTTGCAGCCTGAGAAGTGTGGCTATCGCCGCTGTTACATTTTGTTGTCATTCTGTTCTTTTTAGTTTGTGTATATGAGACACAGACAAATCGTCCTCTTTCGTGACGGCATACATTAAAGGGCATATTAACTAAGGAGAATCATACATCATCATACAATACATGGAATGAAATAATAAATGAACATTAGATGAGATGATAATGATATTGTATAAGACATTTTCCAACAGTTGAAGTATTTAATCCGTTCTTCATGGGGATCCAAAAGTCCGATTTTCGGTCGTTGGTTTGATTTTCGAAACGCTTCGTCAGAATCGAGTCCGAATTTGGAAGCTATGTTGGAAAGGAAAACCCAGAAAACTAAACAGTAAGCTAGTGACAATAATAATAATGATAATGGATAAAAAATGAAAACAGGGTTAGATAGGGTTTATAGGTTTCAAGTGTAAAATGGAGGCACGGCAAGGGAAAGGACAAGAGGATTACTACTGCTTTAGAACAGAGGTATTCAGAGGACGCTCTTAGTTTTTCACCTTTCTACATTGTTTGCGAGTTCTTTTTGATTGTTTCTTCCTTTGCTATCTTTCAGAATGTTGTTTATGTTTCGTTGTTTTCCCGATGTTTTTTGTTAGTACTGGATCTGCTTTTAGACTTAGTTGACTATGTGTTCAATATTTTGCGCACCTCTGAGTGTAATAAATAAATAAATAAATAAATAAATAAATAAATAAATAAATAAATAAGTTCTTCTTCCTCATAGTTGTTGCACACTGAGAAGTGCGGTTACCATCGTTATTACTTTTTGTAATCTTCCTGTTCTTTTTAGTTCGTAATCTCTACTATGATGAATGAAAGCAAAATGATAGAAACTCTTGCTCAGTATAGGCGATCGTCCAGAGGGAACAGGTGAAAGCAGAGCTAAATTGATATTCCCACGGTTTACAGCCAGGTTTGAAGCATAGTACCTTCCTTATTTGCAGGCACCTTCCTACTATATGTATTAGAAAGCAAAGACCTTGATTCAGCCTTTACTATATGATCTAGCGCTTCGACAAGAGAGGTCCTATCGACAACCACTAACTTCGTCAGTCACTCGAAAAGTAACAACTTTTCAAACAGGTGTTGACATTTTGTAAACCGCGTATGATGCGCAAAAAAGACGAAAGCTTTGCCGAAACATTTCTTAAAGAACCGGCCTCTTTCAGCCGTCGCAAAACTTCTACATAGACTACTCTTGAAATAAAGTTTTTGCTACTTGCCAATCTACTGCGAGCATAGTTTGAACAACACTGCTAATGATATCAGGTTATCTCCTGACGTTTCGACCTTCTCGACGTCTTCAGATTCACAATGCAGGATCGAAACCTCAGGCCAGCAAATAAATCCATCTAAAAGCCTTGTGGTGCAGAGGTACTATAAAAGCAAAACCAAATAGTTCCAGACGAATCCAGTAAACACACTAGTTGATCAGCGCTGAAGATGCTGGAAGAATTCTGAATTACAGTCGAGTAACATACCATCAAACACATTTTTTATTTATTCGTTAAGGCATAGACGAAAGCCTAGTGCTAAAACAACAGCAAAAATGTATGATACGAAAGTACAATCATCCTATAAATAAAGCGGTGCAACATCAATGATATCCAGTCATTCCTTGATTTTAAAAATCCTATAGGTTAGGGGATCTGATTTAAGTCGTGATTTAGCGACAGAGACCCGAAGATTGAGCATTCCCCTTGCAGATTTCGTCAGTGTTTCGTCTTCGATATCCCCTGGATTCATTGTTAGCTTCCTGATAGTTTTACTCTGACTACATAAACTCTGGCATGCACGACTATATAGAAACAGTATTTCGCAAAAATAGAGTTGGTAGCTTCGAAACTGAAAGTAGTGATCGTTTGAAAAGCATTAAGCATTGGAAGCTGCGGAACTTTTCGTTCCGTTCTACGAGCGAACAATGCTACTAAGTTGGACCGAAAGTTTCGGCTGTTCTTGATTTGTTGTCCACTTAATCTTGTTAAAATTCTGTTACATCAAGCATATCCTCGCCTCGCCTAAGAAGAACAGCGGTAAGAATCGTTTACTTGATAACGAATTAGCAGCTAGAGCTCGCAAACTAATAGGATATATTTTCGAGATTCGCTCATGTAAGAGATTTAAATGTTCAAGGAGTTTGGTAAAAATGCCCATCCGTTAGCAGTTTGAAGATAATGCAGAAGCAGGATGAACTACAAACTCCAAATTCAAGAATTTTATATGGTTCGGTATGACGTTGTTTCATTGCACTTGCCGCTCGGTGCGGTATAACACTTAATCTAGAAGATCCAAGGCACATTTACAATAGCCTGTCCTCATATTTTCAGCAGTGTTCTATTAACTAATAACCTTCCTGTTAGATTTCTCTATGAGTTATTCATGGCATAGATCAACTAATGCCAAAATTGAT
Organism: Heligmosomoides polygyrus polygyrus; assembly: GCA_947396885.1. NCBI lineage: Eukaryota > Metazoa > Nematoda > Chromadorea > Rhabditida > Heligmosomidae > Heligmosomoides > Heligmosomoides polygyrus. Next base: position 74,255,684 of record OX377202.1, on the reverse strand, counting down.
CCTTGAAGGGTGACAGGAGGGGGGGGGGTTGTAGCTGGGGTTGAAGCTTACAACGAAGACTAGCTCTAAATGAAAATTTTCGATGGGCCTTTTTTCTAATCGTACATGATTTGCACTTAGTAATGCTTAAATGCCGTTTCCGAGAAAGAGCCATCAAAATTTCGGTTCATTTCCGCGTTTCGGAGATTCAAATCATAAAATTCCATGACCCGACATAGGGGTTTGGGGAACTCACGAAAAGCGAGCAGAATTCTTTGTCTATTTATTTATTAAATTGGCACAACGAGTTGAAAAATGCAGTGAGCGAAAATCACGATGCTGCGCTCCACATCACGGAGCAGGTCCTAGTCGCTCCACGACCATAAGCCAAATCCATTCCCTTGAGTAGAGATAGGCTTCCTTTCATGCATTTTTTACCACCTGCACCCTTCTTAATAGACACATTTTTTCCTTCGGTGAATCCCTCCCTCCCGCTCAGATCAGAAGAAGTTCCCAGCAACTGCATGCGAGTCAAACGACCCCCAAAAGAGCGGTGAACGTGTCACTTTATTGTTCTTTCGGCTGTACATAAGAGACAAGTAGTTTATTCCGTGAGAGCTTGACTGCGCTGCTGGCGGGTTTTTTCCAGAATTTTCAGAGAAAAATAGCTTGCTAGGAATTACTGAATTAGCGTCCATCAGTTACTGCGAAGACTTGCGCAAAACAACTTTCGACGCGCTCAGCTGCTTTCCAAGGAAAAATGCGAGGTGGTTGGAGACTGCGCTTTTCTTCCACTCAATACCACACACCTTTGGACATAAGCTGTTGTACAATCATTTTAATGGCTTACGGTTTCCAACCGCCGCGCTTTGCAGTTTGGACCACGTTTTCCGGCCTCTATAGAGTAATCTTCTTGTTAGAAGAAAGTGCTTTTATGTGCTACTTAAGGTCGAAAGTGAGCGAATTCTTCGGGATGCGACTAGATGTGTTTCAGGGCAGAGGTTATCAGGCGCTGCCACGAGCTGGAGCACGTCCATCCATACACTCCATGGCTACAATGAAGACAGGCCAAGTATTCCTGATTGATGGAAAAATTGCACAGATTAGAAACCATCATGCGGTGTCCCAGTATTTGACAAGCCCCCCAACACATCGCTGCGCTAGGAGATGAAAGTTTGTTAGTCGTGTAGAATGAGAGCTGTTGATGTTAAAAATGGAACGTTCGCAGCCTTTTTCTGGTGATAAATGGACACATTTGCACCATGAAACGTGAGACAGATTTTACTATACCTGAAGCTCGAGTGAGAGGTCGAGCCAAGCTAAGGAATAACAGGATTGGGAGCAAGGCGGGATTTGGCTGAATGGCTGCGGCCACTATCATTCTTTCTAGTGTACTTCGAATGAAAATGTGAGGGAGGCACAGCATAAAAAATCAGCGCAGCCGGATAAGAATTTTCATTCTCATCACATGCTAGTGTTGAGAAGCGGGTCAAATAGTTATCCAGCAATCGCCCACCTCGTCGCCAGATGTTTTCGCCATTGCCGCGTGCTGGAGGGAATTGGGTCCAATTGGCTGGCAATGAGCACTTCCGGAAACCTTCCTATTTAATCTCTCAATTTTCCACAAATCTCTTAGTATTTTTTAAAGGAATATTTGAATGGGAGTGGAGAGCCTTGGCAAAACTGATACTGCAAAAAGCGATAACGATAACTACCAGCACAGCCCATAACTTTACTTTTATGACCGACTTATGCCACATGCTGAACTCGTTCTGAATGCACATCTTCAGAACTGGGACCAATTGAGCGAAAAACGCAGGATTGGTTGCTGCGAGATGGGGACCTCATTACCGAACTGAGCTCCCTATATGCAGACTGCTGCACTTTTGAGCTGCTGCCCTTAAAGTAGTGGTGGTTTCCGAAGATGGCGTTTCTGTTCTGTTGACAAACTGGAACGTGAGAGATCTCGGCTGTGGCTGTTCTTGATGGAGGAACGGCTTAGTTTTCAGGAATTTAAGTTCTATGCAAATTTTTTTCTTCTTGCCGATCTTACGAGCATGATAAATTCTGCACCTGCGCTCGAATATATGATAAAAACGAATATAAAAAGCCATTAGAAGTCTGTTCTTCGTTTCCACTTTCCTCAAGGATAGGGTTTGATGATATGTAGAATGGAGCTTGCAGTGAAAGTTCTGCGTGTGTATTTCCGAAAAGCAGTTGCTTCGGTTGAAATTTTTTGAAAATGCTGAGCGAACCGATGGCGTCTTCGAAGGCTTGCAGCATGTAGGCTAAGCGAAGAGAGCTTGATTTTTCAAGATACCCCGCGCAACGAACATCAGCTATTCTAAAGACATAATGACCTCTTCAAAAGAAATAATATGTGTGAATAGTAAGAAAGAACAGAGATCGGCTAAACTTTCGTGACGACAAAGTGCCTTCATATTTGATCCTTTTGCTTTTGTAAGCCCTTCCTAAGGAAGCGATGTTTCGATAGCTACAAAAAACATTGAAGCGTTTTGAAAAAAGAACCAACGCATGCAACACAAAAAAGAAACATTTTCAAGAATAATTTTAAACCGATGCAACCGCATTGTATTTATTCCACGGTCGTCCTTCTGAGGTGAGCAGAGCATTCAGACGTTGTCAACCATATGTCTGCGTTCCTCGGTCCACCAACGAACCTTTTCAGTTGGCGTACCGAGGAACACAGACACTTCGATTTTCGAATCGAAAACCGATCCGTCGTGCTCTCTCTCTCTCTCTCTCTCTCTCTCTCTCTCTCTCTCTCTCTCTTTCTCTCTCTCACTGAAGACAAGGACGTCTTAGTTATGTGATCTACTAGGTTTGTTCAACAATAGTGCCGGATTATGCCATACTATGCTCAACTATTAGGGGGGGGGGCAAAAGTAACGAGACATTCCATGCCGTGTCCATATATCTCGTGACTGCAGTCTGGTTTCGTGCTTATCGTATTTGTATGTTTGTATGCTACTTACTGATCCCCATCTGAGAAGCTACCACTTCCGCCCTTTCCAGAAGTATGCCAAAACCCTAGCCTGATGAGTCGACCTGTGTCGCGCAAGTCTCCTCCGATTCCCAACCCCGAGCAGCCTGGACTCAATCTTAACGCAGGATGAGAAGTAGTCTTCTACCTTAACCCTGCCAAGCAGCCAGTCTGGGTGAGGCCTGTTGACCCGTTACCGACCTTCGTTCGGAGAGATGTTCACGGCAAGAAGCGCCTTCAGAGCTTTTGGGTCTGCGCCCATGGACCGGTATACTGGAAGCTGTTTACCAAAAGCGCGACGATAGACTCCAAGGCCATGGTAAACGAAAAAGAAGAGATGGACCTGCGACTCGAACTTATTCAGTCGCAGTGCTTCAAGAAGGTCCTCCTCTTCGATAACGCCGTATCCCGTCGGGCAAAAGTGACCACGGATAAGCTTGCCCAGCTGGGCTACGTTCACATGCTTCACCCACCGTATTCACCGGATATCCCTCCATGCGACTACCACCACTTCTTGGGCCTACGGAACTTCCTGGTCAAAAGGGACACAAGAACCCAAGCAGTCCTTGATAACCATATCGAGCAGTTGATCAACACCAGGCCCAAGCAGTTCTGGAAGGATGGGATCAGAAAGTTGGCTGAGCGATGGCAGCAAGTCACTGACCTTAATGGCATACACATTCCTCAGCATCGTTGATGTGTAATTGAGCTATAAAGATATAAAGAATTTTTTTCATTTGTCTCATTACTTCTACCCCCCCCCCCCTAATACATATAGCATTAAGACTTAAAACTTTCCTAGAAGTACGTGATATACTGCTTGCAGAATACTCTGAAACAAATTTTGTGCGGCGTTCAAAAATACTTAAATTTCCCTATTTTTTAAGGTTTTCAGACAAACGACGATTCACGATGTCTTCGTCTACATATGTGTTCAGAACTGGCTGTACAGTCGCTAGAACAAATGAAAAGGCCCAGACCGCATGTGCAGGTGACCGCCGTGAAGATGCAGCACAGTCTTACCGTCCTTTGGATAACAACATAATGTTAAACAACATTAGAACACTGACAAACGAGAAAAACCTACCGAAATAAACTGTTGTCTCAATTGTCTCAACTGTCAAAAAAGATTCGGAAAACAGGAACACGCGAACGAGGCACTGAATGGCAACATCGCAACACACACATTGAATACCTTCGTTCCTGCACATTAAAGACAGTCCTCACCTTGGACCAGAAAAAACCTTTACTCCGCATGTGTTCTGGCAAGTTCTTTGTTAGCCTAACCCACCCTACTTCATGGCAATGACATGTTACATGAGAAACACTGTCCCAGCCACTTGGGACTTAGTGAAAAAATTAAACATGAGAAATTAGCCGGACACGACTATCGTCTTTTCATGAAGCAGAACAAGCCCATCTAGATTTAGGAGACAATGTTGATGAGTTTCGTCACAGAAAGACAACGAGAAGGGGATGAAGCTAGGGACGAGAAGAAGAGAGGTATTTCTTGCCCCCAACAATCTAATCTCACGGCCTCAAGACAAAACAGACTTGTTAGAAAGGAAAGCTATCATCAATAGTTGTCTTTTCGAACGCTGACATTGAGGTGTGTGAATGCGGTGTATCCTTAGCTGTACTGCATTAAAGCAAAGGAAGCAAAAGGGAATCTGGAGGAATGCCTGGTATATGGAGGAGTGGCCTTGATGTATGTCCAGCAAAGAGAGGACCTAATGACCACAGAAAATAAAAATCAGAGAGGTAATAGAATGGCGGAATGGAAATGTCGAAACTGATAGCTCACCATTGGTAGCTTACGACACCATACGAAACATTATGCGAACCCAGTAGACGCGGCAAATAAGGCGTAGTGTTTCCTTTCAATTGGCAAGGATCAATCCTCCTCAACTGTCTTTTTTAAGGTAGAGCTGCTTTCATATCACAGGGAAATCACTGCCTTCGACTGCAGCTACGTCCTAGAAGGTTTCCCGATATCGGTGATTTACACGTCAAGTAATGGGGATAAAATAAGGAAGATCACCTGACAAACTACAGCAACAAACGTGCTTTCACAAATCCATGCACAACCAATGGATCTCCTTAGGAATAATGGGGTGTAAGGGCTTCATAAATGCAACACCCATGTGCTGCCCGACCAGCAGAACTGCACTACATAAGTGTTAGGACGACTTCGTCCTCATTTTGTGCAGCTGCAGGGCGCCATTTCTCAGCCGTTCGGTTAACCAACAATTTCACAGACTTCAGAGGTCTAGGATTTTACCTGTCGTAAACGAGTCCTCAGCACTCTATAAGAAAGGATATGAAGCTGCAAATAGGTTTCATTTGAGCTAGGGAACTGATTTACATAAAAGATACTTTAATGTGAATGAAATTCGTTGCTATTTTTTGGAACATCCTCATAAATCAAGTGGAAACTGCATATGGACCTGAAATAGTTGACTTCCCTCCCACTCTGCCAAATCTCCGTCATCAAGCGTTCCCAACTTATATCAAAAAATGCTAATAGATGCAAGGAAGAACACGAATTGCATTAATGAAAAATTGGAGAAACTTGTAGTTTTCCGAAAAAACGAAGACGGCTCCGACAAGGGTCTTCGATCAAAGAGTCAACTCATCCTATGTGAGAGCATTTGCCGTCTGCAAGACGACTGTTCAGCTGTTCCTCCGCCACTAACCGTTCCCATTGGGAATGGGGTGCGACAAGGTTGAAGCTGTTAGCCGAGGTACATAATGCAGTGGATAGCGGAGATACTCCAAAAGCGAAGGTGCAATACGCGTCAGTGGAAGATTCCTCTCTGATTTTTCTTTCATGGTCATCTCGAGTTTTACCTTTGAACATCACGAATAGGATGGAAGAATGCAGTTCGAGGAGAACGTCTACCACAACAGAAAAGGAATTGAACATGAATGCACAACAAGAGGTCCTTTTGCTTTCAGTTGCTGTTCGGTAGACGTGCGGCACGCCATGAATGACGAGCTGATTAAGATGCAAAGATTCGCATCGGCTGCTTTCGGAACCTTCGGCGAGGCTAGAGATCATCCCACGCCACCAAGCAAGCCTATTAGACGGTTCTGCTCCACCCGAGACCGAGGCGGAGGCCGACACTGATGCGACGTCAAAAACGAAGATATTCCGTGCTAGAACGTTGTTCTCAGACGTGCAACAAGTGAAAACAAAAGGAAGTAGGAACTTGCAGTTCCGGCGAGAGAAGACTCTCATTGTTGTTTTCTGGAGGAATAAGTGTTGAGGACAAAACGCGAAATGATACACACACAAAGTGTCATTTCAAGCAGTCAAAAAAGTCTGTCAACAAAGGTAACGCTGGAATGGATCACGTTGGTCATCATTCTTCCTCGAGGGAGAATTCTAACATACGAGAGTCAACTTCATCGCAGCACGAATGGACTAGGCTCGTTAGCTCAGCGTGGATCAACGTCGATGCACTTAAATTGCAAGAAGAACTATCACAAAATAGCGGGAATGAAAGGGACGGAAACGTTGCGGGAGCCGTGCGGCGAGAAGAGGAGACGGTTCATCCATCGACAAACAGGCATTAATGGCTAGTGGGCGAGCCACTAGTCATTAGATGGGTTGCAGAGAGTCTCGTCAGTGAAGTAAACCATGGAAGCTTTTTGTCGTAGCTGCGCGATGAATTGGATTTACATCTCCCTTGAGACACGGGCTCTAAGAGCTTCAAACGATCATTTGCGTCAGTGCTCGGCTGCTGCTCTAGCTTCGACAATGACGGACACCGTTCCCTCAACTGGGTCGTTCAATTGTGGTAAAAGGCTTCACATAGTGACTACAGGGCTCAATAAGGCCAAACAAACTTCACCTCTTCAATTCAGACCAGCCAACACCTTTCTTTCTTTACGGTCCGGTGAGCTTCCCAGTTGTGTGCGCTTTGCGGGAGCTTCTCCTCCCTCTTCACCTTTCCCGCCTTCCGCATAACAAAAGGGTTTAGGCTGGTTGTTGTCTTCGTTTGACTATGAAGATGCTCGACAAACTGTTGCTGTGGCAAAGCACGAACAAAGTCCACTATTATTCAATGGGGTGTAAGAGGTGTCCACTATAGGGAAGATGCTTGGATAGTTCACCCGGATATAATATGAATGTGTGGTTGTATTCAGCCGGAAAATTCTCCCACATGGTTCAGCGCCTCATCGTGGCGTGGGGGTGGCAATGGGTGTCGAACTGCGATGTACAGCGGAGGTTTTCAATTTCCGGCAGGGTCTCCCAGGCTGAGAAGGAGTTCGACAATTCTTCGGAAGCCTAGCGAAGTCTGAATCACAGCACGCCCCGAAGGCACGAAAGGGGCACCCCGAAGGCAAGAAAGGGGTGATACGAGCTCCGCCCGGGGCGAGAAGGGAGGTAGACACCACAAACGGTTATTGGTTTTGTGGTGTCACCTCATGTGAAGTCCGGCACGCCATGCCCTGCAGAAATTGCAAAAGTGGCAACGGTTCCAGCGTCAGGCCCAGGTTGACAGGCCGGCTGATGGAGAAACCTGTCACAAACCATGATCAAAAGTCGCAATGGAATCAGTATAAAGGCTAGGACGTCACCCGGAAGTGACGCGCAGAACCCCCGCCCGAGTTCTGCGGTCAGTATGCGAGGGCTACCGAGGGCAGAACGACCTCGGCCAAAGAAGCTAGTTCGAGTGGGGACTCTGAATGTGGGAACGCTGACCGGAAGATCCAGAGAGGTGGCCGACTTGATGAAGCGCAGAAAGATAGAAGTCCTGTGTCTGCAGGAAACGAGATGGAAAGGAGCGAAGGCCAAGGAGATTGGAGAAGGGGTCAAGCTGTTCTACAACGGAGAGGATACGAAGAGGAACGGTGTCGGGATAGCTGTCGCAGAGTCCCTCAGGGATTCGGTAGCTGCTGTCCAAAGGATAAACGACCGCATCATGTCACTGCGGCTCGATACGAAGGAGGGTTACTGGACTGTCATGTCCGTCTACGCCCCTCAGACCGGATGCCCCGAGCACGAGAAAGATGATTTCTACTTCACGCTCGAGGAGGCCATAAGGTCCGTACCAGAAGGCGATTACCTGTCCATAGCAGGGGACATGAATGGCCACGTAGGGAGTGGCAGAAGAGGAGTAGAAAGGGTTCATGGAGGTAAAGGGGTCGGCTTGATGAACCCAGATGGAGAAAGAATTCTCGAGCTGGCTATTTCCCACGACCTGGTGGTCTGTAGCACTTTCTTCGCGAAGAGGGAGAGCCAGAAGGTGACCTATGCTAGCGGAGGAAGAAGGACGGAAGTCGACCACATCCTAGTGCGAAGACCTGCCTTGAAAACTGTCCGGGATGTGAAGGTCCTTCCGGCTGAAGATGTAGCACCACAGCACAGGCCATTGGTAGCTGACCTGGCCATACCTCTACCCAGCAAACCCAAGGTAAGAACAGAACCCAGAATCCGATGGTGGAAACTGCGGGGTTCAGAGCGCAACGAGCTACGAAGGAGGGTGCTCGATGCAGGTCTTCCGGATCCAAATGGTCCCGTGAACGAGACCTGGAGGAGGGTGACCCAAACGATTCTACGATGTGCCAAGGAAACCCTCGGTGAAACAAAGGGAGGGATCAGAGCGGCGGTGAGGAAAAAGAAGGAGGCCTATAAGCAGTGGCAAACGACAAGCGCACCCGAGCATCTTACAGTCTATAGGAAGATGAAGAGCCTGGCAAAAGCAGCTGTAGCGAAAGCGAAGAGAGCGGAGATGGATGCCCTATATGAGAAGCTAGATGGGCCACAGAGAGAGAAGTTTGCTATCCGGCTGGCTAAGGCGCGGCATAGAGCTTGCGCCGACATTCGAGTGGTCAAGACAGTGAGGGGTGCTGACGGCAGGGTACTACGGAGGCCAGTCGAGGTCAGAAAAAGATGGGAGGAGTACTTCAAGGAGCTCCTGAATGAAGAATTGCCTCGTCGCGAAGTTCAAGAAGAACAACCAACGGAAGGACCCATCCCATCCTGGACGCGGGAAGAGGTTCGCAACGCCATAGGAAAGATGAAGCTCGGGAAGGCAGCTGGACCTGATGGGGTGCCAGTAGAGGCTTGGAAGGTGCTTGGGGACTGTGGAGTCAATTGGCTGACACAGTTCTTCAACAGAGTCATGATAGACAGTAAGATGCCGGATGACTGGAGGGACAGCATCATAGTCCCCATCTTCAAACAGAAAGGGGACGCGTCCGAGTGCTCCAACTACCGAGGGATCAAACTGATCTCGCACACGATGAAGATCTACGAACGTCTGGTCGACTCGAGGCTGAGGGAGATGGTGACAATCTCCCAGGAGCAGTGGGGCTTCATGCCTGAGAGGTCCACCACAGACGCCATCTTCATCGCTCGCCAGGTAATGGAGAAATATCGGGAGAAACAAAAGCCCTACTACATAGCCTTTCTGGACTTGGAGAAAGCCTACGACAGGCTACCCCGGGCCGTGCTCTGGAAATCGCTCCGAGGTAGAGGTGTCCCGGAACGTCTGATCACAGTCGTAAAGGACATGTACGAAGGCTCGAAAGCGGCGGTACGAACCCCACACGGAATGACAAAGAAGATGGACATCACAGTGGGTGTACATCAAGGGTCGGCTCTGAGTCCGTTCCTCTTCGTGCTGACGCTTGACTGCATAGTGAAACTCCTGGAAGAAGGCCCTCTCAGGACCATCCTCTACGCGGACGATATCGCTCTAGTAGCCGACAGCCGGGAGGAGCTGGAGGAGAAGGTGAGGCTGTGGCAAGTAGCCCTCGCGGATAACGGCCTGCGGCTGAACGTGAAGAAGACCAAGTTTATCAGCTCTGAGCAGTGCACTAGACCGATCCTAGACTGCCAAGGGGAGGCGATCGAGAAGGTGGAAGAATTCCGCTACCTCGGAAGTGACCTATCCGAGGAAGGAAGTGTGGACCAGGCGGTCAGGGGACGGATAAACGCAGCCTGGCTCAAATGGAGGGAGTCCACAGGAATCCTCTGCGACCGTAGGTGCTCCAGGACACTCAAAGGAAAGCTCTATAGAACAGTAGTGAGGCCTGCCCTCCTCTACGGCAGTGAGTGCTGGGCCCTAGGTAAAGCGCAGGAGCGGCAATTGCACGCGGCGGAAATGAGGATGCTCAGGTGGGCTTGTGGATGGACCCGTCAAGACAGGGTGCGAAACGAGGATGTTAGGGCAGTGATGAAGACAGCTCCGATCCAGCTGAAGATGAGGGAGCAGCGCCTGAGGTGGTATGGACACGTCCTCAGAAGACCAGAGGATCACCCCATAAGGTTGGCCCTAGATTTCGAGGCACCCGGAAAGCGTCCGAGAGGAGTCCCAAGGAAAAGGTGGAAGGATGTCATCAAGAAAGATCTCGCTGAAGTCGGCGCCATGCCAGACGACGCCTTTGATAGGATGAGGTGGCGACGGATCATAAGAACAGCGGACCCTGCGACTGCGCGGGACTAAACGCTCGGGAGAAGAAGAAGAAATTCAGCCGGAAAATTAAGAGCTAGATACATCGAAGTAGAAGTTACGAAAGGGCGGACACGAAGTGTAGCAGATGTAACAGTTTATGCATGCATTTTGCATGCATTTGTGCATCTTTTAGTATGAATCAAAATAATTCAGAAAAACTGTCGTTTAAGCTCTCGCGTTTCTTTATGACGGTGTTTGTCAGAAGGTAAGTGGAAAAACGCATTATGCTGGATGAAACTGGAGCACGGTTTGTAGTTGCTCCTATTTTTATCTCAGAAGTGATGTTGCATTCACATTCTCGGTAACTAAAGGCCATCAGAAGCGGTAGTCTAGGAAGAGTTTACTTATGCCGGCCAGCAGCGTATCAGAGAAGGAGGCACATAAAGGGGTATTAAGTGTCGGCGTATGACTGCCTTCATGCGCTTGGGATACACGTGTTTCACAGCTGTCTGATGTAAGAAAGATATTGTGAATAACGGCTACTAATGTCAGTAAAAAATGAACCGCAACAGATGGGCATACAACGGTAAGCATATATAGCATGCATCTTTCGCATCGAGGGACGCTCTCTAGCCAAAAACCGTAGCCACGAGCAGTTTTTCAGCCTATTCAGACAGTGCTCAGGGGTGGTATGTTTACGGCACAACACACACTAAGAGTCACATCTTAACAGAATTGGTTCTTGCCGCCTAGATTTGCGATTTTACCATGTGGCGACTAAAAGTAGCATCCTTATGAAAGAGGCGCAATTTAAACATTTAAGGATTAGACGAAAGCTTCGCTAAAAACTTTGGCAGGCTAGCTAAGGGATTCCATTTCATAGCATATGCCATGAAGTGGTTTTGAAAAGAACTTGGTGGTCTTAGAGAACTTGGTTCGCTAGCTACACCCTTCTTAAAACTTGAACTACACCATTCTGTGCAAAGCGCTTTCGGCGTTCGGACCGCTGCATTGACAAAGAAACGCTGAGTTGGTCTTTCATTAAGGAAAGAGGTCCAGCGCGCACATCTTCATTAAGTCTGACGTTCACTCTCCTTGCCTCCCACGCCCTGCCATTATGGATGCGTAGCATCTTCATGTTCTTTGAGGAGAAGAGCACAGCATTAGAACTGACTAAGAGCGGGCGCTACTGCTTCGATCTATGGCAGAGCTTAGTAGCTTTTGTAGAATTCACACGTACATCTCCTCCAAATTCCAAGTCGTATTTTTGCGAGAATATGATGTGCTGTCAGTGGCCGTCCTTCAAAAATGAGAAGCTTATGCGTTCATACACTTCATAGACAGGTGCACGTAGATCAATCAGCAGTAGACGGAAGTTCTGCACCTCCTGTCGAGCTTTCGATTTCAAATAGTCTGCGAACGATACGAGAAGGATCTTTCAACAGTTGGACCACTGATATTCATTGTACAGGGAGCTTCAAAAATTGAAAGCACTGTTTGAAGTCGTAATTTTGATATCAGAGAAGATGCTAAGAAATTTAAGCGCTCGTGGAAACGCGGAAAAACAAGAAATTTCACACCATAGGAACGACGAGGACTACGCAGTGAAACAGTTCAAAGCTTAAAATTCTAGACTCGATAAAACCAAAAAACAACCAATTCAAAAGTCCCTCTTTCCGCATTCCTGCTCGATATGGAATTTTGCTGCTGCTAAGGAAGTAATGCATTTACGTTCACTCCAATAGTACTATTTATTTATTTATTTATTTATTTATTTTTGTAGGTGGAGAACCACACAGATAACAATTCAAATACGGCTAACCAACAGCAAGTAAACTAACGATGAACAAAACAATTTGAAGTCATCAAACGGATAGAAAGAAGAAGCGTCCTGGAGATACCTGTCAACGAGTTTTTTGTGCTGCCTCAAGAAGCAAGGTAAAACGTTTTTCTTTGAAAGCTTCAAAAACTCGGTTCCTGCTCGATTAGTAAACAAACCTAGTCTTTCATTACATTTTGCTCTTCGGATTCTGATCTTCCACTGGCCACCTCTCGTGTTAGAAGAAGAAACGGAATAGAACTCTTGGACTGAAATGCCTAACATGCCAGTTACCATTTTATGAACCATGACAAGATCATACTTCCTCCTACGGTGCACAAGTGTACGTAGGTTGTAGACTTTATTTCTTATAGCAACCGAAGAATCCTGATGTAATCGTATCCATGCACCATTGTCCACAGTTTTCTTTTGAAACTGTTTTGAACGGCTTCTAGCCTAGGAACCTCTCTTTTACGCGTAGGGCTAAATACAGTGGCGCCGTATTCTAGTATGGGTCTCACACAGTATTGACATTCTTTTGAGACGCAGAGCATATGGCAAGCATTCGTTCAAAGTGCCTTCATTTTAGAACACAGAGGAAGAGTCCTTGGCGTACCAGAAAAAGGGGAAAAGAGTGCAGGCATTTATCCTTTATGCTTTGTCTTCCCCATGCTCACGATAAGCTCAAGGCGTCAATTGGCAGAGTACATTGAGTGCATTCCAGCCTCGAATTCTCTAGCTTGCTTCGAGACAGTTATGGAGCAGTATGTCTGTCTCCGTATGTACGTAACTGTCGACATGTGTTCGATTCGGAGCATGATGTCTTAATCCCCCTAGTGAATGGTAGTAGTTGGTCAGGCATGTGGATAGAAAAGCCAAAATGCAGGTGTCGGACGCAAGCTACTGCGAACACGAGATCTCTAACAAGCGAGCCAACTTTCCTACCTGGAGTGGAACGTGAGCAGTGCAAATGGAGTGAGCGACAATGTGCCTTCCGTCATCCCCCCCCCCCCCCACTCCAAAAGCCTCGTTGGACTGAATTGGTTGGGATAACGAAGAAAACGAGGTCTTCTCGTGCATTCAGCTCGCGTTTTAACGATGTTTACCTTGGAGAGCCGAAGAATGGTCTTCATTCTTCCCAAACTTGCAAACAACGCTGTCACGAACAATGCCATGTGCAATAAGTAACGGGTTGACGCCCGATAGCACTCCTCGGATTCAAAACCTTTGCTTGACGCTTATCTTGCAGGTGGAGGACCTTCCCATGACTGATGATTTTGCCAGGAGATCCCTTTTTTGTGACGAAGCAATTTGAGAGTTCCCGACAATCACTAGGCTGACCACTGAACACGTAATTGTATTTCTGCACCTGCGCCAACTGAATCCCGGAGTCTATCAGCAGCGGGAGACTGATCGTGAATGCAGAGCTGCTAGCGCCTTGTCCTTGTTGAGCTCTACACGAGTTTGGTAGACGGGCTTGTCGCATAGCTCGAGGTTCCGCCTCATTTATCTATTTATTACGAGCCGAAGACGTGCTCACGTCACACCGAAAAGCAAATATGGTGGACAGAATATCGCACGAATGAACGAAAAACAAAAAGAAAAAGCACTGACACTAGGCAAAAATACAAAATCAGAATTCAATCAAGCCAGCTGGAACACTAGCAATAGACTGCGACAAAATAACAGACGGACATCAGATCAAAAAGAGGTTTTGAAACAAAATCTCACTTTCTTCCAACCCTGCCTTTGAATTGCTCAACATGGTAATTGCCCCCACATTGAAAAATATCCAAGACAAATAGCGTATCTTTTCGCTAAAAAATATTTGTTATCGACCATGGGAAGGTCGCCGGAGATATACATGCAATGTCGCAAAAAATATATACACTGTTTGAAAGATGATAGCTTTGCTCACGTAAAGGTACTGAAAAAGTTAAGGGCTCGTATGAAAGCTTAAAAAAACAGAAATTGCCTTACATATGAGCGGTATGGATGGCACTATGCTCTCGTCTGAAACCTTGAATTCTACACTCGATCGATTGTTTTTCGCGTGAATACTTTTTACAATATCTCCACAAAGTGGCCGTATCGACTGAGTTATGCTTCTTTTAAGGTATAAAACTTAAACACACTCCACGGCTAGCGAAAAAAGCTGGGTATCGTAAAAATGGGCGCGTGTAGCGCATTCGGGGAGGTGACGGCTGTCGCGTGTACCCGATACCAGGTCCCTGGTTCGGATTTCCACCAGACAAACTAAGCCTTCCATCCCCATAATGTCGGGAAGGATAGAGCGCTGACTTGTTCACCGGATGGCCACCGCAAGTCAATGTATGGCCAAATACGCAACCAAATCGCCCCACGGTATCTCGTTGAAGTCGATGCGCGGCGCGTCCTAAGAAGAATTTAGTGACGCTGTCCTTTATCTTTTCATCCTAAAAAATTGCAACGACTATTTCGAAAGTTCTAACATTGCTGCTAGTGAAGCATTTGAAGATGTTTGAGAGTATTATGAAAGCATTGGATAGCGAGCATTCTGTGGCGTATAAATAGTTAAGATTGCGCCACCTCCCCGCCTAAAACCCTGCATTTCAACCTTTATGCATGGGTTGAATGCTTGTTACAATCTTGTTACAACTTACCCATATTAACCTGTGCTGTGCTTCTTTTAATGTTCAGAGCTTGACTATCACGTCGTTAAAAGAAGCACAGCACAGGTTCATGTGGCCAAGTAATGTCAGTATTTGTATAATAACGAGCATTCAGCCCAGCACGGTCAATCGAGTCAAAATACAAGGTTTCAGACGGGGACTAGCGCAATCCTAAGCATTTGCGCGCCTTAGAAATCCCAACACCCTGTTCTTTCATAAGAGTCTCAAACATCTTTAAAAGCTTCACTAGCAGCAAGGCTAGAACCTTTAAAATAGTACCTACATTCTTTAAGGACACCCTGCATTTTTCGCAAGCCGTAAGGCGGCAAAATTGCAGACGACCGCATGGCGCACTCCATACCGCTCAAATGTCAGAAAAATTTTTAAACGTACCTTCAAAACGACTTTTTAAACGTGCCTGTACTATCAAAACGAGGAACCTTTTGAAGTTAACGCAGCCACCGGAATGTTAGAATCATACAATGGATAAAAAGTTCAGAACGTCCTACCCAAGCGTCCCCGAGCGGGTTCAGGAGCCTCATTACACTGGTACGCTCCGTGGAGACCGCTCAGGAGTAAACTTTTTCTCCGTGCGCAGTGGGATATGGCTAGTGGATTGAAACAAATCCTTTGGATGACAAGGAACGAAGCGGCGTTTGAAGGGCTGATTGAGGAAGGTGGCACATTAACTATAGAGAAAAAGCGAAATCCATGAATTTAAAAAATAATTTTTAGTTATACGTGGGCATTCCACGGATCTCCCTCGATAGAGAGCCTTCGGGCTCTCTTGTTAAGAGGGATCTCGGGCCGCTTGTCGCAGGGCCACGTGGCGCGACCCCGGGTGGTGGATAGGGGAATTAAACGCGAACCAAATGCGACCGTGTACTGCCCAGAGACGCAGGTGGGATGCAGGGGATGGACTCCTTGCTCCTGCTGTGTCGGGTCGATGCGTTCCTTGTGCGTGGGAGCGGCATGTTCGTGCACAGAGTGCGTGGATGTGTCCGTGACTGTGCGGATTGTAACTGTGTCGGCTCGGCCAAAAGCTTGCACTCGGTAGACTGGGAGTACATGTAAGGCGATTCGAGGCCGCCTTAAGTCTCGCCCCGTCCCTTCGGGCAGTCTGGCTGGCTGCCCGGAGTACTCCGCCCGCACGACAGAGCCTGACTAGCTACCCGTGTTGTATTCCAGTCAAACACAGCAGCACTAAAGGGCCTCATTCCCCTGACCCCGAAAGAGCCCCCATTTCTGCAGCGATGGGAAGGACGAGTACGGAGAGGCTGCTAAAATCTCAGGGCCTAACCAGGCTGCGCAAATTGAGAAGGACTAGGATGACGATTTGTACTTACAACGCCCGCACGCTTGCATCGGAAGCATTCGTCGAGGACCTGATGATGCAAGCCAGGAAGATCAAGTACGACGTCATCGGACTGACCGAGACGAGAAGACACCACCCCCTGCACGCCGCCTACGACTCCGGAGAAGAACTGTTCCTCGGAACATGCGACAGCAGAGGAGTAGGCGGCGTTGGTGTCCTCGTCAACACGCACTTGGCCATGAACATCGATTCGTACGAGTCTCTGACAAGCCGAATCGGACGTCTGCGACTGAAGCGATGCGGTTCCGTGCCAGCTTTGACTGTATTCGTCGCGTATGCCCCAACATCCGACTACGACGACGAAGAGGTCGAAGCCTTCTAAGTGGAGCTGGAGAAGTTCTATAAAGAAGATCACACCTTCTACAAGGTGATCGTCGGCGACTTCAACGCCAAAATCGGACCGCGAAGGTCGCCGGAAGAACTTCACATCGGAACCCACGGTTTGGAGTGGAACGAGCAAGGTGAAAGGCTGTCTGAGTTTATCATGTCGACCAAGACCATCCATGGAAACTCGCAGTTCCAGAAGCCTCCCTCCCTACGATGGACCTGGGAATCTCCCGGTGGCCAGTTCCACAACGAGATCGACCACATCATCTTCAATCGCAAGTATTGCCTGACCGACGTCTCCGTTGTCCCCAAGTTCTACATGGGATCGGACCACCGCCTCCTCCGCGCAAGGTTCCGCTTTTCGCGTCAAGGAGAGAACGCCGCGAAGTTCAAGAAGAGGAGTCCAGGAACTACCATCAACTGGCACCTCTACACCTCTCTTGCCGGTCTTTGGGAAGATGCCGTCATGGACAACGTCGACGAGGAATACGACCGCTTCGTGCACCATCTCCACGATAGTGCTAAGGGAGCCGAGAGCTTGAAGACCACCAAGAGACGTCTGTCTCCGGAAACTCTCGAGCTGATACGCCAGCGTGGAGCAGCACGAGCGTCAGGCAACTACCAACTGACGTCTGAGCTTGCGAAGCTATGCAGAGAGGCGATAAAGGAGGATCTTAAGGAGAGAAGCGCGGAAGTGTTGGCTGAAGCTGCAGAGGCAGGGTTGAGCATCCGCAATGCCCGCCGGAACTTCGCCAACTTCAAGAACAAGATGACCGCTCTCCGACGTCCCGACGGAACCGTCACCTCTTCCAGAAGGACCATGGAGAGGGTCATCCACGACTTCTACTCCGATCTCTTCGATAGCCACGTCCACCTGCCCCCATGCCATCTTCCGCAGGATGGATACGTCGTCCCCTCTGTTCTCCCTTCCGAGATCCGACACGCCATCTCGTCGGTGAAGAAACGTACAGCACCTGGTCCCGACAGGATCAGACCCGAACACCTGAAGAACCTCCCGCCTACGCTCATCAACACCCTGGCGCGGCTCTTCACACGTTACCTGTCGGAATGCAAGGTTCCATCTCAGTGGAAGACCAGCAGGACCGTCTTGCTGTACAAGAAGGGAGACGTGCACGACATGGGCAACTATCGCCCGATCTGCCTGTTGTCCGTAGTCTACAAGCTGTTCACTCGAGTCATCCTGAATAGGATTAGTAGAACGCTGGACGAAGGACAGCCATGCGAACAAGCAGGATTTCGGAGAGGATTCAGCACGATCGACCACATACACACCATTACGAAGCTCATCGAAGTGTCGCGAGAGTACAAGCTGCCGCTGTGCCTTACGTTCATCGACCTGAAGAAGGCATTCGACTCTGTCGAAACTGAAGCGGTCATCGACGCCCTGCTCACTCAGGGTGTTCCTACTCAGTACATCAGAGTCCTTCGAGAGCTGTACAGTGGATTCACGACCAAGATCTCTCCATTCTACAACGACGTCGTCATCAATGGGAAGACATGGGAGTGAAGGTCGACGGCCGGCAACTGCACCATCTTCGCTTCGCTGACGACATCGTGCTCATAACACCGAACATCAGTCAGGCGGAACGAATGCTGGCCGACGTCGATCGTGTATGTGGGAACGTTGGACTGCAGCTGAATCTTACGAAGACGATGTTCATGAGGAACGGATGGGTTTCTGATGCCCCATTCTCGCTCAACGGAACGAACATCTCCGAATGCTCCAGCTATGTGTATCTGGGTCGCGTAGTCAATATGGCCAACGACCTAGCACCAGAGCTGAGCAGGAGGAAAAGAGCGGCTTGGGGAGCTTTCAAGAGCGTCGAAGAAGTCGCGAAGAAGACGAAGAACGTCCGACTCCGTGCCCACCTATTCGACTCCACTGTTCTTCCTGCCCTAACATACGCCTCAGAGACCTGGGCTATACGAAAGCAGGATGAACACGCGATCAGCGTCGCGCAGCGTGGAATCGAGAGGACGATGCTCGGAGTGAAACGACTCACGCAAGTGAGAGAAGGCCTCCGGAGTTCCGAGCTTCGCCGACGCTCGAAGATCAGAGACGCTGTCGCGTGGGCCAAGTTGTCGAAAATTAGGTGGGCCGGCCACGTAATGCGCTTCGCAGACACCCGCTGGACGAGAGCCATCACCGACTGGATTCCACGGGATGTCAAAAGAACACCAGGACGCCCACCAACGCGTTGGTCGGACTTCTTCGTGAAAGCCCTGAACGACCGATATGACGCTCTTCGTGTCCCTCGAGCGAGGAGGATCCATTGGACCACTCTGGCACGCGACAGGGACGAATGGAGACGCTGCTGGCACCCGCTCGAGCAATTCGATGATCAACGGGACGACAGGTGACAGGTGACAGGTGACGTGGGCATTCGTAGCTGCGGCTGAAAAAGATAGACAAATCCATGGCTCGGCCACAGTAGATATGCCTGGTACCAATACTCCATCCCGGAAGAGGTTGACGGCTCAGCTGATCCGAGCTGGATCAGAACCAGGAACCTTGTTCCGGGCTGCACCTGGCAGCCGGCGCTTCGTCCGACTGTGTTACCACGTGCCCATTTCACGGACACTCAATGCTTCTTAGCTAGTGGAGTAATTATGAACCAACTTTGTTTACAACAACTATTCTAACACTCATAAGTTTACCAAAATTGTCTTATACAATATCAGCCGTCAGAGCGGCCTGTCGGCCGCACTGACAGCTTCTCGACGGCTTCGCTTTAGGTAAAACTTCTTATCATCAAATGTTGCTGCCATCTACTTATGCCATGGTTTCCGCAGGAAGACCATCCTAGCTACTTCGAGTGGGGCAATCTAGAAAGGGTCACGAAGAGAAGCTGCTATTCTAGAAATATTGATCAATAAATATTGAATATCAATCGTTGAGTATCGTCAATACGCCGTGCCCCCCCCCCTCCAGTTGTGACGATCGGACACACTACACTTTCATATAAGTAGGACTGTCGAAGCCATGTAAAAGCTGGGTTTTCTTTTCTTTCACCACCACTGCATTGCGCTGGAACCAGCAGCTTTTCGCAAACTCTGCCGCAATCTCATGTATTAGGAAGACATTTATTCGTCGATCAAAGCTCTCGCTAGGCTCTTAAATGCCCTCAGAGCAGGGCCACGCACGGTTCGAGGAGAAAAACAGATCGACTTCAGGGAAATAGGAAACAGAAGGCGTCCACACCGAGAGAAAATGGTTTCGCCTGTAGTGTGTAATGCACTAGTGCTGCTCTTGAGTGCAACAGAAATGTAGCGGTGATCACGATGATTGTAGTCGGTCGTGACGATGACTATAAAACACCCTTTACAGTTACATCCCCGGCCTGAAAACAGGTTTGCTAAGATTTCACCGCAGAAATCTCCCGTCTAACGAATCGTCCTATGATACAACGACTACCAAATAATGAGTCTACCAACGATTTTGCTCAAGTGTTATTTTTCTGCATGCACGTTTGCCTTGGCGGAATTCGCCTGTGAACAGTTGTTCGAATCAGCGCCCGACTAGCCACGACTCTATGGTGGCAAAGAGCGGGCCGAGGATTGCGTATATTCCTGAACAAACCTCTGCAGACTGGGTGTTTTTACTCGAGGCACGCTCCTCCGACGAAACAGTGCTCCGCGCAGCACAGCGAAGCATTCGAGGGAACTGCTTCGAGCTGATCGGAGACCACGTTGGCAGCTCACGAATTCGACGCCGAGCAAAGATCCCGCTAAGTGGCCTCTCAGACGAACTTCCCTGGACGTGCGAAAGAAATCGATGGCCCAGTTCGGAGCTGCACACCGCCACGGTGGCCGGAGAAGGCGTACACGGAATGCGGACCGAGGGGGAGCAACGCGACCGAGCGACGCATTCGCAGAGTACACGAGAGTTGGGTCGTGAAGCAGTTAGTGGGGCGTTCCCCATTCTCTAAAAGAGGAGCTTTTCGAGAGCTCAGCATGTGAAATAACTAGTCCGCCGTCTGAACAGATCACTCTAACTACTCTTAGTTAGAACCCAGAAGAGGTACTGGATAGGCATCGGGTCCGACGCGATACTTCGGATCCGACATTCTTCTCAAAATCTGGTTAAGAGGATTATGCAAACAAAAGGACTCTTAAAAAGCCCAGATTGATCGATAGATTCAAATAGGATTGGTTTTCGCCAGATCGAATTCTCGGATATTCCAGGTAGCTGAGTCTAATCAGAAATCCGATGTCCCATCCCGATTTAGAGATCCGAAGACAAATCAGTGGTTTGCATCCTCCGAAAGTCCGTTCTTGTTAAAACTGTTCATATCCGGAGCATACTAAGAACCGAGCGCAAAAATGTCATTATACGCATAATCCTTTTAAACGAGTTTGAAGGAAATGACAGGTTCGAATTACCAGAACCGGCGTCCGATCCAGTGGCTAGTACTGAATCGGGACGGATAGTATCACTTCATCGGAGTCAGTGTGCATCGTGTCTGAAAGATGGCTAGAAGCTGTTAGAAACTTTTGTCTTTGTGGAGGGACAAAATGTTAGTCCTTTTGAAGGACATTTGATTCGTTCTTGCCCTATGTGCGCCTTATGAAAAACCAGGAACCACAAAGAGAAGAGATCATGGTCGCAGCCCAGGATATTTATTTATTTATTGAATACATCATAAGACGCGCCACATAAGGAAAAAAAACAGGCGAACATTTTCAAGCTAATCAAGGCCGATTGTCCATGGAAACAAGTGTCGCCCCCCTACAGTATAGTAGAAACCGACATCACCGAGCTAAAAAACGAACAGGACGGGCGAATCTGAGGTGCTTTATGGAAAAGGAAAAGTACGAAGGTAAGAGGAAAAATCTGATTTCTAAAAGACCTTATAGTGGATTTAAAGCTTTCGTTAGAAGTTTGTTCCAAAAGGAGCAAAAATCCGTATTATTAGGTTGTAACGAAATAAATGGCACTGAACCACTGTAAATTTAAACAGTTAATATCTCGGCTTGTAGGCGAGCTTATTAATCGAAATAAAAACCTTCTGATTCTACACATCTTTGCCAACATGACACAAGCTTTCCTATCCCAGTAGCTTAAAAATCAGAAGTTCTGGAATTGACGAAATCTTCGAAGGCACTTTCGGCATCCTGTTGGTATTTGAATATTTTCCCTACCAAGAAGTCGCCAAGATGCTAGAAGAAATGGTAGTTTGTTGGGGAGAGGTCGGGAGAAAACGGAGGATGTGGTAGAGTTTCAATGCTCAGCTCATTCAATTTCTGCAACGTCATTCGTGCTACATGGGGGCGAGCATTAATTCCCAGCGAACACCACCATACTGTCACCATTACTTTCTTTTGGAGCAATTCCGGCTTCGCAAAAGCCTTGGGGCTCTCATCGCTGTCCACCCACTGTGCCGATCGTCGTCTGTTGTCGTACATTATCCATTTCTCGTCACAGGTTACGATGCGATCAAGGAATGGGTCCGTTTCGCTCCGTAGAAGCAGTGCGGACGAGATCTCATATCGTCGGTTTCTTTGCTCCTCAGACAGCTCATGAGGCACCCACCTTTCCAGCTTTTTGGTCTTTCCAATTTCCTTCAGAAGCCGGGCAGCTGTGTTGTGACTGACGCCAAGAACCTTCTCTATCTCCCTGGTACCTTTGTGTGGATCCTCCTCTACCACATCTCTCAGCTTGTCCTCATCAACATCACTATGCCTCCCATCAAACGCGTAAAGACGCGCCAAAAAATGGCGCGAGCCAGTGCCATTTAATTCGATACAACCTAATATATTTCAACTATAAAACAGAGTTGCTCTACAAAGGCAATTTTGCCAGCCCCAATATTAAAGAGCAAGCGGTGCAGAAGTTCTTTCTTAGCGAGTATTTAAACCTTAGGAGTAGCCCCCCCCCCCGAAAACAATTTAGTTTTGACATGCTTCCTAGATGACGGAGCCCTAATTTGAACGCGACTGCGCGTTGGCTACCGCTTGAGGCCGCGTGCGCTATATAGTACCATGAGCATGTCAAGGAGATTTCAGAGAAGTTATGTACTCATGTAGTTGGTATTCACTTGACTCCAAACATGGATAGAGAAAATTGCTTGGGTATCCTCGGTTCTGTTAAAAAAATAATGAGAGCCTACACGTTCACTAAATAGGTCGGCATCGTATGAATGTTGTCCTTAATAGAACCCTGCTAAATGAAGCCTGATGAGCACTACCTAAAAAGCGTTCTCGTTGGTAAAGTAAAAAGCACACAACAGCGCTTCTTGATATATCTGCGTAACGTTGAAACCCTCGATGGATCTGTCAGCAAACCGTTGGATTTTGCATAGGTCTTTCTGGCCAAGATTTTCAGGCCGTTGAGGCATGCACGTATTCAAATATGAAGAGCAGTAAGGTTTCATTAAATATCAGCAAAACTATGTCGTACCGCCTCTGTTTAGGAACGTACTGGATGAGCAGGGCTTCTATTACCGCTTCAGCTCCGATGGACTGCCGAATGCATTCTTCAGATCGATGAGCGTAAGGCACAGAGACAACTTGTGCTCTCGCGATACAATAGATTACTGCAGGTCGTAGTTCAACAAGAAAAGCTGAGCAAATTAAATATAGCGTAATTAATAGCACAAATCATAAAATCATGCAAATTATAAAAATAAATCGCAAGGCGAATAAGAATCAAAAAGTAAACAAAAGCAACAGTGGCGGAAAACATATAACATAAGCAGGAAGCAAAACAATGCGTTATACTTTAGAAAAGGTAGATGGTTTCAATAACAATCAAAAACAAGACCATTGCAGTGTCCACCATTGAAGTAAACAAGTCTTCCTGCAATGGCAATTTTGGCTAATTTTCAGGAAAGGGAAATAATCGCATCTATCCTCGAGTGTTTTCATCAAAGGAAAATACATATTTCCAGGTTAGTCCCTGGTCAGAAAATGACTGAATTATTAAAAATATTGACTTCTTCCTCTTCTTCTTCAGCGTTTGTCCCGCTTTCTTGTCAGCTCTCCTTTCCTGGAATACTGGCACCACTTTTCCCGATCAAATGCCTGATCTGGGTGTAACCAGCCATCTTCAAGTCCTGATGCAGCGTATCAAGCCAGCGCTGCTTTGGCCTCTCTCGTGGTCGCTTTCTGGGCACCTCGATATTAAGGCTAGTCTTTCGGACAGTGTCACCGTTTGCGCAAAGAACATGGCCGTACCATCTCAGGCGAGCTACATGCAATTTCTCAATTATCGGGATGACACCAAATCTTTGCTCAATGGAGTCGTTGCGCACACGGTCCAAACGTGTAACTCCGCCCGCCCACCGCAGCATCTTCGCTTCCATTACGCTGAGGCGCCTTTGAATTTCTTTAGCGACGGGCAAGCACTCAGCTCCGTAAATAGCTACTGGTCAGACGACTGCTCTGTAGATCTTCGATTAAAGCCGCTCTGGTATCTTTTTGTCGCAGAGCACTCCTGTCAATAAGCGCCATTTGGACTCACGCATGCACTCACGCTTGAGTTGCATTCAGCGAGTAGACCGCCATCGGACGCGATTGCTGATCCTAGGTACATGAATATCGAAGTACGTAGCAGCTCAATGCCATTTACCTTAATGGAGCTAGACTCATCTTCGTCATATACTCTGTCTTTTTGACATGAAGTTGAAGTTTGAGTCCAAATCTCTCCAAGCGATCGCACCAAGCTTGTACCTGCCGCTGGAGTTCAATCTTATCTTCGCAATCGAGCACTACATCGTCACCATAAAGCAAGGTCCAAAAGGCTGGCCTCTGAAGATCACGTGATATAGCATCCATAACGACGATAAAGAGCAGTGGGGAGAGCGCAGAACCTTGACGTACTCCGACAGAGAGAAACTCCATCGACGTGCCTGCTGGCGCTTGGACTCTACTCCTCGGACAAGTGTAAAGTAGCCGCATCCACTCAATACGCTCTTTGGGAACGTTATGCTGTCTTGAAGCACACCATATCACTTCACGCAGAACGCGATTGAAGGCCTTTTCCAAGTCGAGTAAGGCAAAATGGACAATGTATGGACTTCTGTTTCTCGCGGTGCCCTTCTATAAGTAGATGAACGCGTGTATGACATCGATAGTGTCACACCCAGGTACGGAGCCAAACTTGTTGGTAGAAAGCTGAACGACGTCACGGATGCGTCCATCAACAATTCGCTCAAAGATCTTCATGCTATGCGAAAGCAAGCGAATTAGACTGTAGCTTGTGCAGTCTGGACTGCCCTTCTTCTTCCAAATCGGAATCGCCGTGCTCTGCCAACTGTCAGGTACTTTCTTCTCCGCAACATCGTCAGCCACTCAGCTCGGTACCAGGATTTGGACTTCCACAGATCGGCCGCTAGATCATCAGGGCCTGTTGCCTTGCCTGGCTTCATCTTCCTTAAAGCCGCTTCTGTCTCCTTAGCGTTCCCATTCCCTCCCCAACATTTCCCCATTTGTTATTTTCTGAACGGGACCGTACAAGGGAGAAGCAGAAGGAATGGCTGGATGGGTATACTCTACCGTCGAGATTTCCTCGAAGAGTTTTGCCAACGATTCAAGGCCATTTTGCGGTCCATTAGGAGATGGCCATTCTCATCGTTGATGCCAAAGAACTTATCAACACCCTCGGTCTGGTGATGACGGATCTTGGCGAGTCGATAAAGAAATCGCTCACCATCGTGTGACTCAAGTCTCTCCTTGACATCATCGTAATGAGTGGCTCTTGCAACGGCCACTGCCCTCTTGGCCGATTTCTTCGCTTCCTGATACAAGCGCCATTTCTCGGCTGTCTTGTCGCTGAGGAATGCACAGTACACTGCGACCGGAAAGTATAGGGACACCAGCAAATTGCTTAATTCTGCTAGCTACCCGCAGGAATTGATCTGAAAATTATACTATGGAATTCCTCACGGCAAAAAACATATATAGGAAAGAAATGGGCAAAGTCCCCAGAGGTGGCAAGGAACGGGAAAGGATCACGTGACGGGACCCCGTTTTTGAGTGAACAGAAAGTATAGGGACACCACCAAATAAGGTTCGCGGGGAAAGGTACGTTGTTCAAAACTATTTTGCTATGCAATATACTGCCTCATAATTTGCTCATTGTAAGGATGGGTCGCGGATCGATGCTATCAATAGAGGAACAAGCTCAAATCAAGGCCCTCAGAGATGCACGACAAAGCATACGCCAAATTTCGACTCAGCTGGGACGATCAAAGAACGTTATCAGCAAATTTCTACGCAGTCCTGATCTATATGACTCGAGGAAGTCTTCAGGACGCCCCAGGCTTCTTTCCACTCGAGACGAGAGGCAAATCGTGCGAATGGTTTCCAATAGATCAATCAGTTTGGAGGAAGTGCGCAAAAGTTTGAGTTAGAAAGTCTCGAAAGAAATGATTCGGTGCTGCTTAAAACGCAATGGGAATGTTGTATATACCCAGCTCCGTTCTGCTCCACGTTTGACAGAAACGCACAAAAGGAACAGGCTCGAGTTTGTCTCTAGGAATAAACGACGTCTTTGGACTAAGGCAGATTTTTTTCTTTGACAGTTCTGACGCTAGGTATTTTAGCATTTCATAGTTCAGGTGATCTTCTCGGACGAAAAGCGCTTTAACCTCGATGGTCCAGATGGGAACCGATTCTACTGGCACGACTTACGCAAGGAGAAGGAGTATTTCTCAAGAAGGAATTTTGGAGGCGGCACAGTTATGGTGTGGGCGGCATTCTACGCAGAAGGAAAGCTCCCTTTTGCCTTCACGTCACCAAAGATGGAGCAGATAAAAACCAGCAACTGTTGGAATCCCATCTGCTCCCATTCCTTCAACAGAATGCTGGTCAGGGATGGGTTTTTCAACAGGACAATGTACCGCCGCATGCCAGCAGATCCACAAAAGACTTCCTCAGAAGAAATTCTGTTGAAGTTCTCGACTGGCCTGCATGTTCTCCTGATATGAACCCAATGGAAAATATCTGGGGATACCTTGTAAGGAAGATTTGCGAGCATGACCAGACATATTGTTCTCCGCAAGGACTTCGATCAGCAATTCTACGCGCTTGGGATGAATTTCCTCTACAAACATTTCGAAATCATGCTGCTTTGATGCCAGCCCGATTTGTAGATGTTGCAATGAACCACGGAGGACCAATTGAGTACTAGTTGTACTTTGGACTGTTTTTACCTTGACAATGAAGTTGTTTTTTACTAGTGTCCCTATACTTTCTGGTCAATTGAAAATGGTGTGCCTCCATATTTTATTTTCTTATATTTAGCTCACATCAAACCGATTTTGCTAAAATCTTTTGTTTCGAACTTCTTTGCCGTAACGAATTTTACAGTAAAAAATTCAGGTCGATTGATATCGATTAGCGTACGAAAAGTACAATTTTTAAGTGTCCCTATACTTTCTGGTCGCAGTGTATAACCTCTTCTTCTCACGAAGTTTTTATTTAACCTCGTTAGCCCACAGCCGACTGCCTGTCGACCTGACGCCGTCCCGGTTTCGAAGTGCCAAGTTCGGAGCGTGCAGCATCTAACATGGCTTTGGTGGCACCCCGCCAGGTTTCTTTGACGGTGGTGACCGCCGGCAACCGAATGCGAAACGTCACAGCTGCTTCATTCTCCTTCAATCGCCACCACTTAATTCTTGGTGATCCGCAACGCTCGATCTGCCTAGTGCTCAGAAAAGCGATCTTCATAGTGCAGATTAGCGATCGATGTTCTGCACTATGAGCGTATGAACGATAACAGCAGCAAACGTCTTTTGTTGCTCCAAGGTGACGATTAAGATTACCTGCAACAATAATTGCGTCCAGTAACGGAAATTTTGAGAATTCTGCTGTTTTCTCATTAAGCAGGCTCCAAAACTCATCCCTGTCTCTTTCGGAGCAGCCAGTCTGCGAAGCATACGCAGAGAAGAGGTGATACATTCGCCGTTCAGCAGTGACAACGATTTTCATCAAGCGGTTGGTAAAAATGCTCCACGCTCGCAATCGCGTCTCGGAAGCGTTCGTAGACGGTTTTACCAACACCGCTGGTGGTCCTGGGACTACCACACATAACGGCCTTAATGCCTCGGCCTATGTCCCTTGACTTGCTACGGGACCACCTCCTCTCTTGCACGCACAGAAGTCAACCGTTCTTCGCTCCAGTACCTCTGCCAACTTAAAGGGGCGGCCCGTCAACGTACCCACATTCAGCGTAGCTACGCGGGTCTTGCCTACGTTACGGGACTTTCGAACTAGCTCAGTTCCCCCCGATGCCGTCCTCGCATCAGGGACCCCCGCATACTTCTCACACTCGCCGGGCTTTGCGATTGCGCGTCGACTCTCGCGGACGCTGTAGCATTATCTCGCGATACATGAAGCACACATCAACCATGTGATGTGACATGGGTCTCCATAGGCCGGCCTGTCGCCTGCACTCGAGTGCTGTGTTCGGCTCGGCTCGCAAAAGCGGGCAGTTTCCAGCGGCATCACGTGGAGGAACGGACGTCGCTCCAGTTAATAATAATAATAATAATAATAATAATAATAATAATAATAATAATAATAATAATAATAATAATAATAATAATAATAATAATAATAATAATAATATTGACTTCAACGATTTCAGAATCGGACTAGGCGCAGACCGAACTCCAACATGAAGAAGACATTTCAATGAGTATACTCTTGGTGCAGCAGAATGGGTGATGCGTAGAGATTACAGTCATTGTGCTGGACAGTCGTCGCATTACACACGGTGTCACGACAAAGAGAGGAAAGCTACAGCCCTCTATTTACCGAATCCAAGCAAACGTGTCTTAAACGTTAGAAAATAAACAAAAAACCTAGTTCAGCCATTTCAGAAAAAAGCCAAAGATAGCAGTAGCGCTAGGATGTTTCGTTGGCTAGCAGCGTCGACAGTTATTTAAAGGACAGGAGAGGACAACGGACGGTGATAATCAATCCCTTTTGGGATGCAATGCAATTTTAAAGAAAAATTAGTAAAGTAGGTGATTTCTTATAACTGCTCTTGAACTTGTCAGCATCATCGTCCTAGATGAACAAACTATGCAGAAGTACGTAATTACATCAACGCCGCTAAAAGCAGCGTCAGAAATTTTAGACACAAATGGCTTTTACTAAAATTGGCGACTTCTCCAATCTCGGCAAATTACACGTCACCAATCTTTAGCCTCACCGATTCAAAACTTGGAAGAAGAATGGGATCACGGCTTCGACCAGCTGAACCACTCCTCAAAATAGAGCTGTTTTATGTACATTTCTTTCAGAAAGTTACCTGCTAAAATGTTGTTCCTTTAAAAATTTGGGTTGCTTGAAGACGAAAGCAACCGAAAGACGTATTCATGCTACACTGTTGGAGGGTCTTCCCAGTTTTGCTGCAGATTCTCCAAGTGACTGTTTGTTCTCACATCATAGTCTTGAGTGTCAATCAAAAGTACCTAATCTGATGAATCTCAAAACCATCTAACGTATAGAATATCTTCAATGTAATCGCTCGATATTGGTTGCCGAATCGGTACTGTTTGTAGTCTCACGTCTGCTCCATATTAACGTGATTCCCGTGGAAGCAAATAATTCTCATTCCTACCATACCACTTTATCTATCTGCCGACATACAGAAAAGGAACACAGATACGTTCACCGCGTATTACATATGTTGGAATATAGGACAGGATGAGATATCTACGTGTGTTTGTTTCGAGTTTTTAGTTTAACCTGTTTCGACAAATTCTCCAAATGTCATTAAAGAGAGGGATTGTCTAAATTGGCACCTCTCTATACCTCTCTATTGCCGACATTTGAATGTGCATGTTCTGCCCATATAGCGTTTATTGTTGGAATCAAAACAGCAAGATACAAAGTGCTTCCACCCTCTCACGTATTCGCTCCAGTGCCGTATGAACACTTCCCTCTTCATCACAAACCTCGAGCTGCGCCTTTGCGTCATCTTCACGTCCTATTATACAGCAGGCCTAAGACTGCTTGCTGTTGATTATTAATGGTTGGTGCTGAAATACTTTTGATGGTGATCTGTCACAACTAAGATGCTCCAACGCGACTCACACTGCGCCTACACCCAATGCCTTCTTATATTGCAGGTCCATTTTCGAAAATTTGCGCCAAAATGCGACCGAACGTTTGGCTGACCAATGTTTTTGGAGCCAACCACACGCCGTTGTGGTCTATCCATCCTCCCTGCTTTGTCTGCTATCGGTATTATAAAATACTGTTATTAAAATTAATAAAAGGGGCGCAACTATAGAGCGGAGACCCTGTATCTTTTCCATAACTAGTAGCTTTACCCTGACCACAGAAATCCTAGGTGTCCTTATACAGGTAGAATAGAAAACGTATTTAGAAGACGCCGCTGCGTCTTTGTTTTGAAAGTTTAGTGAAAATTCTCTGGATGTTATAACTAACAAGGGAACTGTTTCAACAGAACTTCGGAGCGGCAAGGATGAGTCCTAGTATGACGAGCACCCCTCGCAGCCTTGCCAATCCTGCTATGAGTTTCCGTGGAGTATGAGACTTTGTTCTGCTGTACTGAAGAACCGAGGTATTTGAACTCTTCTACTTGTTCGATCTGGGAGCTGTTGAGGCAGAGTGTGAAGGGTGAGCATCGGTTGTGAGCACGTTGTCTTTTCAGCGTTTATAGTCAGCCCGTAAGAAAGAGCTACAACGGCAATCTCATGAAGAATTTCATTTGTCTCTGCATCACTGTCTGCGAATATAGCACTATCGTCAGAGAACATGAGGTCTGTAACGAATTGATCTTCTCCAATTTGAACTCCTTGTCGTCCGCTAAACACTTCCCGCATAACTGCATCGACCACACTATTGAACAGTAACGGTGGCAATACACGGTTTTGCCCATACCAGATCGTATTGCAGACACATTTCAAATTCCTTCTCGAACACGCACAAAGCTGGAGCAGTTGGCATAGGTCTCCTTCAGCAGTCGTACAATTTTCGGTGCAATATGTTCTGATTACAATACCTTCCAAAGAGCTGGCCAGTAGACACTATCGAAATAGACACTAGTAGACACTACGATGAACATTCGTTTACCACATCACATGTGCTTCTCCATTATCTGCCGAAGAGCAGAAATCTGGTCAGAACAGCCTCTTCCCGGACGGAAGCCGGCTTGTTCCTCTCTGGCGGTACTTTCACGTTGTTTCTGCCGCCTCGCTTGAAGTACTCACCTGAACACCTTTTCTCTGATGGAAAGCAGGCTTGTTCCACGATAGTTTTTGCAGTCACACCTGTCTCCTTTTTTAGAACTAGTATGACAATGGCCTGTTTCCATGCCATGCGGATTTTCTCAGTTCTCCAGATTAACTTCAGCAGGGCATGTAAACGGTTAATCAGCACATCTCCACCAGCCTTCAACATTTCAGCAATCATCATCGATTCCGGCAGCTTTGTTATTTCGTAATAGCCTTATAGCTTCAGCAGCATCTTCCCTGGTGGTACAGCATCTGATGCGATTGGCTCTGCCTCAACGGTGGTGCAACCTGAGGGTCTCCTGATGTAGGGTGGTTGTACAATCTCTCGAAGAATTCATTCCATCGTTGGAGACGCTCTTCAGGTGATTTTGTAAAGCTTCCAGTTGCCTTTCTTATATTATCGTTTTTCGGCTTTTTTTTGGCCTGTAAGGCGTCTCAGCGTAGCATAGAGAGTTCGGAATTCCTTGCTGCGAGCGACATCCTCTGCTTGCTCTGCTACAGAATTCCAATAAGGTTCACGATCGAGTTTAAGCTGGCGCCGAGTCTCACGATTCACAAGTTTTGCATGTATTCGTTGTTGTCGATGAGGCCCAGGCACGCTTCTGAAATCCAGGGATGTGTGCGATGCCTAACAATTTTTCTGCGCTTTTACATACGGCACTCGTGAACTGCCTTTCTTTTTTATCAACATCGCACATCTCTGCAAATGACGCGAAGCGATTTGCCAGCTTTATTTGGAATTGTAGTCGGGATGTGGGCTGCACAAGAATCGACCAATTCCGTCGTATGGTACGTGTTGTGCTTCCTTTTCCTTTCTGAAGTCTGAGCCGTATCCTGGCACACACAAGATGGTGATCAGATCCGCAATCTGCACCACGTTTTACTCGTACGTCGCTGGTAAATGTTCTGAAGCGTCTGTTGACGAGGACATAGTCTAAAAGTGTAAATTCATTACCATTTGGTGCATGCCACGTTAGCTGATGCTTCTGTTTATGCTGGAAAATTCTCTTTCCGATCAGCAATCCACTTGCGGCAGAAAATTTCAGTAGCCGGATACCACTGTTGTTCACTTCTACTATCCCATATCGTCAAAGTACCTCTTCCCAGCCGTCACGATTTCAACCAACATGAGCGTTGAAGTCTCTAGCAAGCAATATCACATCTGTTTTGGGCATCAAGTCAATAGCTGTCTGCACGTTGCTGTAGAAGTCGTCTTCTGCATCATCCGGGCTGATCTCCGTTGGGGAGTATACTGAAAAGATGTGTGTACGGACTGTGCCAGCGAGCGTCAGTACTGCCAGTCGAAAGGAGATTGGATGAAACGCCAGTACGCAGTCAGTTGCCTTTTCGTCTAACGCAAACCCGACAGTTTCCGTATGCTTGTCGCCGCCTGAGTGGAATAACGTAACTGGAGCATTTCCGTGGGGAAACGTATGTTCGTTCGTCCTGATCCAATGAGCCGTAACTCGGATAGCGCAGCTATACTTACTTTGTACCTGACGCGCTCATGTGGGATAATCTCCTTCTGTCCTACTTGATAAGCCGTTCGGACGTTCCACGATGCAGCAGTGACTTCTCTTTTGGGAGTAAACATCTTAGCCGTATAACCCGTAGTGGACATCACACCGGCGCCTCGGTTTCGACTCACCAACGCTGGCGCATCGGCTTCCCCGGATGCGGTAGCGTGAGTTGATGTCCTTTCGCGATTCTCCATG
Organism: Heligmosomoides polygyrus polygyrus; assembly: GCA_947396885.1. Classification (NCBI taxonomy): domain Eukaryota; kingdom Metazoa; phylum Nematoda; class Chromadorea; order Rhabditida; family Heligmosomidae; genus Heligmosomoides; species Heligmosomoides polygyrus. The sequence goes on along the minus strand of OX377202.1, from coordinate 74,223,171 downwards.
GTGTCTTGTCTGATTTTTACGGTCCCTCGGTAGGGGACCAACCCTCCCCCTTTACCCGCGCTTGAAACCGGCAGCGGAAGATCAGATTCCACAGGTGGAGTAGCTCCACTACTGTGTAAAACGCGGAAATTAACGAAACTTTCACGTAGACACTTGCGATGCTAGGAATCAAAGCACGAACATGGGAAAAGCGTCCGAAAGCTACTCGATAGAAAACTAGGCACTGCCGTAATTCCACCACTGCAAAGTTCATGCCGCGGTACGTGACTATAGCTACAGCGGTAACTACTTCTTATGTTCTTGGCACCTACATACATCTAAGCACTGTAATGTACCGTACAACACCATAGTGCCGAAAGCGGACTTCATAATCAGCAATCAGCACCCCAAACATCCAACGTAGGCGCGAGATCGCTCATCCTGATTCTCCTTCACCCCTACTCGCCATCTACGGCATAATCAGTGCAATACTTTTGTGATAGATGTCCTTTTTGATCTCTCTAAACGAAGTTTGCACGAAATTTTGCTTCGACCTCGAAAGTTATGGAGTGCAGAAGGCGCGTCCAGGAATCCACCTCTCCACGTCACGTTCGCGAGTCGGAGCCTTTACCATTGCACCACCCAACTCATTTATATTAGCATCCCCACGCCCGTGAGTGGCGAGCTCGCACCTTTGGGTGGTAGCCCATTGTTAGCCATAGCCAACTTTCAGTGCCTTCTACTCGTTCGCCTCAAGGATTCCGCAAGAACGAAGCATGTTTTGTTATCACTATTTAGGAGATGGGGATCCTCCCTATAGTATCCGTTTATCCGTTCTTGCCGCTCAGGCCTAGGGCTGGAACAACTCCCTTATAAGAAATATCGTGACCCACCCCCGCCCCCCCCCCCCCATAGACTTGTGCCGATCAGTTTCTTGCCTTGGAAGGAAAATTGAAACGCATCAAAGGTTGTTGCGAGGATAACAACCTAGCAAGGTTTTAATGATATTTCACTGAATAAAATTTCTCCAGTATTTTGTTGTAGGCTGGTGACCTTGGTTAAAACGTAAACTCTAATGGCCCACAAAACAATTTTGAAAGAACTCTAACATCTAGAGATAACACCCGATATGCTGTAATTGGAATGATGAAAATAAGTCCGACAGGCTAGAACGATGGAGCTCTCCGTTTTACAAACGAAAGGAAATAAGGGGTGATTGAAAAAATCATGCGTAGACATCAGTAGTAGGCAGACGCCTAAAGCGATGAATAGGTCGCTTCAATGTCTCGAACTAGTCAGAAGAATCTAGGCTATGCCCAGTTACACCGAGCAAATGCATTAATGCCACTCTTTGACGGTAGCCGCCCTGTCTGTGACGTACCGGAGGATGTTTTCCTTTTCTAATCCCGGTTGATATTTTCTGACAATGTGTTACGGCTATATGCTAAGTAGTTGCTCGAGTTATTATAAGTTGAGAGTTACACCTCAGCATCCACTGCGACAGAAGAAGAGAAGTATCACAGCGTATGCAGGAGCTGTTGTCAGACGACGAGCGCAAAAGAGAAGAATGGGTCGGGCCAACGTTGAAATCGAGTTAGGTTGTGAAGCAATGACACTTAAGTGTCTTGCGACTAGGCATTTTTCGAAGAACGAGCGGTGGAGTTTTCTCCGGGTAACAATATTTCCAGTTGCTTAGGAAGATGAACTGTGCGAACCCTTCTCCACTACCGAGGGCTGAGGGGTGAAGGACTTGATTAGCGCAGACGGAACCCGAACAAGAAACCTCGATTGTTGTGCACGCGACAGCTGCCGCCACCTCCGAATGCGCTACCACGTCCTTATTTCGAAAGAAACGTTTAAATAAGTTGAACAACCAGGCTGGAAATTTTCAAAGACTTTATCTTGATTTTCTGCTACGTTTTTCTTATAAATTTCTTCATCGATTCTGCAATCTCTACAACGCTAGTTAAACATTTGTATTAGGTTGTCCGGAAAGTTGCTGGCGTATTGACGGCTCTACTTTGCCGCCATAATTTTCTTAAATCTTATTAGATTTAGTCAAAATAACCACCTGCGAGTCAGCACGCTTTTGCAACGAAACACAAAAAAAACTAGGTGGTCGAGAATCGACGAACCCACGAAAGCTGTTTTGGCTTGGTATTGATTGGTGAAGGTTTTGCCAGCAAAAGGTTCTGAAAGGGTTTGAAAAGGTGGTAGTCGGTTGAAGAGAGGTCTGGAGAATATGAGGGGTGAGGCAGAACTTCAATCCTTAATTCCTTCAAAACAGTGATTTGTGAAACGTGGTTATGGTTATCGTACAAAAGAATCATGCCTCTTCTGTTGACCAATGCTGGCTGAAGTTGACGCAATTTTCGGTGCATTCCGCCGATATCCTTGCTGTGATCGTTCGGCCTGGCACCAAAAAGTTGGATCATAACCAGCCGCCGACCTCCACGCAGTGACCATCACCTTCTTTGGTAGAGGTTCGCCTTTGGGAAATGCCAAGGGGTTCGTTTGTGTCCAACCACTGTCCGGAACGTTTTCTGTTGTCATGCAGAACCCACTTTTCATTACAAGTGATGATTCTATCCAAAACGGGTCAGCTTTGTTGCGCAAAAGTAGAGAAGAACAAATCTCGAAACGTGACGATTTTTGCTGCTCACTCGACGCTTGTGGCGCCCACTTTTCGAGCTCTTTCACCTTCCCAAGGCGCTTCAAAGCATCTGCAACAGCAGTTTTACTGACGTCTAGCTCTTCCGCGATCCCGCGAACGGCATGGGATGGTTCAGCTTCCCCTCTCGGCTGCGGATTGTTCCAATTTGACGTTAAAATAAAATATCGTTCGGAATTGCTTAATCGACATACATCAATAAGCCCATCGAGAACAGAAATGTGAAAAAACGTTGAAACATATATTACTTAGTCAGATAGAGCGAAAATTTCTGTATAGAAAGTAGCATTAATACGCAGTGCAGGTTGAATTTTCATTTACCAGGGAAGGGTCTCAGGCGTAGGTCTGATCGGGGGAGATGGATAGTACTACGAGAATCTCCACCCTTTATGTAGAGAGGGTGTCCCATAATTTTCTGGGCTATCCTACCATTTTTATTAAAATTTATTACAACAAGATAATGACAAAGGGTAGTCAATCGATTTATTCTCCATTTCTGGTCACAACCTTTCTCCAACGATTGGGAAGAGAGTTGGTTGCATTCTCCCAGAAAAAAAGCTGGATTGCTGCCGATCCATTCGTCGATTGCGCACTAAACGTCTTGACGTTGCGAGCATCGGTTGTTCATGGAAAAAGAAGAAAGACATCTACATGCTTCATAGCCACAAAGGCTGATATCTGTTGAGTATGCAGGATGTGCCACAATTTCGATAGACCCCTTTCTCATCGCCTCCTGCGTTATCCATTAAAACATGAAATGCACCGAATCTTGGGTACTTCTCAAGCACCTTACGCTCCATTTCCAGCATATCTTCAATGAACAAGTTTGCTGTAGTCATCTGTTCATCTTGTAAAAGCGAGTAGTGCATGACTCCCGGGTCGTGAACCAAAATGAAAGGAACATCTTCTTTAAGCGTATACGTGCGCGGACGTATACGCTCAAAGAAAATGGCGAAATGCCCTGCGGCAAGCAAATCGGTGGGTACTCGACGCCGACGCATAGGTGCTGGGCCAAATGTTCGACTGCCTTGTTATGCACTATTTTTGCATTTTTTTCACGATCGCTGCCTCCTTTACCAATTTGCTTCCTAAACATCTCACATCACTTTAAATTGTCAAATAATGTTCTATTCGTGATGAACACCCCAGATAGCCCATATAGACAAAGATTAGGCGAAAACGGTGATCATGACCTTACCATCATTAGTCATCACCGGGGGTGTGTGTAATTATGATTTTCGTTTTACGATTCTACGATTTAGGGTGATTTTTGGCAATTTTTTTACGATTTACGATTTACGACCCAAATGTCGTAAATCGTAAATCGTAAATCTTCAATCGTAAATCGTAAATCTACGACATTTGGGTCGTAAATCGCAAATCTTCGTAAATGTGATTGTCGGTCCACGGATGACAAACGTCCACATGTACCCACTTTTGAATCCTTCCCTCATAGCTCATTGCTATTTCCTATTTACTTTTTTATGTTCTGCTGAGGCGCTGTGACAGAACAACGCAGCTTTTTGGATAGATCGCTCTAGAATCCTGGCAATTCCTGGCAATGAAACTGGGCTAGCCTTTTTTCTGGTCACACTGTGGCACAACATCTCACATTCGAATGATCTGCGTGCATTTCGTTCCAGTCCACAGAAAAGATGAAAATTTTCTTTGCACTGGAACGAAGATGCTGCTGAACCATATTCTATGAATTCTATTCTATGAACCATTCTGCAACCACCGCCTAGTCAACTTGTGACTTTTTCACCACTTGTTCACCACATAGACGATTATGTCCAATGCGCACGAGTAGAACTCATGCAAGGATATTGGACTTGATTGGAGAGTGTGGCATAACTGCTAAACTGTTGGAAAGAGTAAAACACTCATGTTTCAATCTGATTATCACTGCACGTCATGGCGCGGTGTCTATTTACGTATGAGGTGCGCCTTAAGCGAAACGTCTGACATTTTCATGGCAAAAGTGAAAAAGTTTGACACTTTTGGTCTCGTTTTCAGTGGCTTGATTAGGGCTGTTGCGTTCGCTCTATGCGGTCCGTTCAGAATGCTGAAGACTGGGCAAAAGATATGATAGCGTTTGTTACAAAGGCAATGGAGAGTAGGATTAGCGAATGCAAGAAGTATTAACTAGTAATGCAATGTTTTGGAGTTTCCGAAGTACAACAAGTGCAAACCTGCGACCGAAAGTAATTGCCTGGTATCGTCGAACTTTCATTCCATAAGTTGTGGTTGCGTTCAAAATGATGAAGGACAAAGCATGACGTTCATCAGGCCCTGCTTGAGATGCGCCATCCATTCTTTGTACCTCTATGAGATATCGTAGAGGTCACCTGAGTGTGGGTTTGCCCTATAGAATGAATTGCGGTGGCCAGTCGATGAAGAGATCAGTTTTTTATCCTTCCCAGGCAAGTCAGGTACCAATTCACAACCGAGCAGGTATGGAATACTTGACTGTCCTTGGTAGGATCCGAATCAAGAACCACTCTGGAGCACGCCATAGCCGTCCTCCTCCGACTTCTCTACCATGGGTTTCCCCTACATGTTTAAAATGCACTTTGTACGAAGCAGTTAAACCACTTTCAATTCAAACTACAACTTGCTTTTCCACTCCACTTCTAAAGAATGCCACAAAAAATACAGAGTACTTCTACAAAGTCACAGTTTTAAGCTAATGGCTAGTAGAATGATAAACGTTTTTGATCATCCAAGCAGTGTAAGCTTTTTATTTGGGCACCCTGTATAGGCGCCTTTTAAGATATCGTTTTTGCACAAGCAGTTTATTACGGTTCTCCAAAAAGTTGTCCAGCTTGATTTGAAAAGTGCCAGTTGTTCTTAATGGCTTCCATACTAATTAGAAGTGCCCAGCTCGAGCAGGAAACGTCTCAATAAAACACTGTTCTTCGATTAGCTTTATCCTAATAGAAAAAACCAAGGAAACTGGATGCGATATAAGTCAGGCACCTCTTACGATTTACGATGTACGACGATTTGTTTTTTCGCTTTTTTAATATAAGGCGAGAAAACAGAAATACCACCCTTCAGAATAGGACGTACATAGATTTTGTAGGCTTTGACCAAGCCCCGTTGGTTTTTTGTTCGAAGCGCCTTGAATAGGTTATACAATGATGATTATGATGATGACTATGATTTGCCTTTGAAACCAGAGCTTTGCAATGGCTATCAAAGCAAAGTCTGTCATTAATCAGGAATCCTAGATCCTTCACTTCCGTGGTTCAATTGAGAGGAAAATCGTTTACCCTATAAATCATGTCCGTACCCTGAAAATCACCTATGCGTACTGCCGCTGTCTTCTCAACAAAAGCAGGCATTTCCATCCTATTGGGTCATTCCACAACGGGATCTATAGCATTTTGAAGCGCTAACTATCAGCTGGTTTTGAAATAGTCTTGCATATTCTTATGTCGTATATCTGGCATTGAATATCAAACTGTAGTATTCTGCCTGGAAGAGCTAACATGTGCAATAGAAATAATAGAAGGGAAAGTGCATAACCTGATGGCACACCCACTGGTCACTTGACAGACCGACGAAAGGGTATCGCCGATTCTAACTTTATAAATGCGGCCCTCTAGAAAGTTTCGACTCCAGCAGAATAGCCTAGGATGAATGCCAACTACTTCTAGTTCCTCTATCAGCTTGCAAAAAGAAACTATGATCAATTATCAAACTAATTAATAATTAAATAATTAATTGGTTAGAATAATAATTAAATAAATAATTATTTTAAATAATAATTAGTAATTAATAAAAAGTCATTTATTTATTAATTACCAATTATTATTCCAACTAATTAGAAAGGAACTAATCATCGAAGGCATTGGAAAAATCAAACAAATGACATGCACTTGCTTGCCCTCGTCAGTGGGTTTAGTAAAGTCATTGACTGACGACAAAAAGACTGCCTCGGTAGAATGTCTTCTCCAAAAACCATCCTGGTTCTTCGGAACAATGCTGTGCTTTTCGGGGTAGGCAGTGATAAATTCTTTAACAATTTTTTAAATGCTCTAGAAGAAAGAGATAATGCAGTTTTCGGGCTTTTGATAGGGTGGCTTTTTAGGGATGGGGCGACAAACGACGAACACAAACATCTACAGAGGACTTCGGCCCTCAAATATGGTAGATTGAAAGGATATTCCAAAGGAAATGAGATCTGAACAAATACATTTTGATGGTTTTCTTGACATGATTTTCCGATGAAGGAGCATAATCTAGACTGATCTTTGACATTTGTAACTTTAGCCTCTAAGTATCCCACCATATATAATAGAGAAGGGTTTTTTTGTCTCAACGTGACCGTGGGAAACTTCGTAAACTCCGCGGACTCGATGGTTTAATCACCCAAGTTTGAGGCAGGTTCTCGACTTCTCTCTCCGAAGGGAAGCGCAGGGAGGTGAGCAATCGCCGCTGCCGAGGAGGACACGTGAGGCGTTGCGAAATAGGCCGGCGCCGCGGCTCTGCCGCGCACGTGTTGGGTGGCTACTGCTTCGAACTGACCCCCTTGAAGGCTCCTGTCCTTGGTACCGTTCAGTTAGTGTTTGCAATTAGGTGCTGCTACAGTTGTTACCGCAGGGTAAGACTCTGCCGCCTGTGTGCATGGCCGAGGTCACTGCTCATTCCTGTTCTTGCTACCTTCTCTGTGTTCAGGCATAACATTCTGATGTCTACGAGCTTCCGCCTTCACTTTTCTCAGAACAGCTCCTGCTGTGTTAAGGCCGCCACAGACTTCTGCGGCGCCGCTTCCCTATGCTTCACCATAGGGCAGAGACGCAGAGCTCGCCTCCAGCGGCGCCGCAGAAGTCTGTGGCGGCCTTAATCCATACTGCCGCTCTTCGTTGCTGCCTTTGCCACCGTTTCACTTTGTTTCTCTTCGAGAGCCTTTTAAGTTGATGTCAGTATTGTGGTGAGAATCTGCGGCCCTATCCTGGTGCTCCTCGCTCTACACGTTAGAGTATGCCCCTTGGTAGGAAGGCACATATATGCCCGTTCAAGCAAAAGTGAACTAACTTAGTTCACCATAGGGCTAGAACCCACCAGTGCTGCTGATAATTTTGAATTTCATACAACACAAAACGACGGATTGGGCGTTCCTACATCGTTGCCCTCCCGCCCCAGCCTATTTGATCCCCACTGCTAGTTGTATCACTTATATCCACTCGTGTGCTTCTTAAAGGGGCTGACAACCACTTAACACGATGAGCCCTGTCCACCCGAGCCGTTCTGCGCCTGATTCTGTAGGATGTAAGTAAGATTCTCCCATTCTAAGTTGGTTGGATTGAACCCACTAGTTTCTCCCGCCCACATAAACTTCCTACTTTCTACACCCTTCCAAGCTGTTGGATTTTTATTCGTGTGATAGCAGAAGTTCAACAACAAACACAACGGTGAGGAACATACATATCCCACCTTTGTGATTAAGTGGCTTATACACTATCAGTCGATTAAAAGCTGCGGTGAACTTTTCGAAGGCATGGTGCGATTCGTCTTTTATTGCGCTATATGCTTGCTCATTAGCTCGGCTGTAAGCAAGATTCTCCCATTCGAAGTTCGTTGTGTCGAGCGCATGCAACAGTTTCTCCCGCCCACTCATGATTCCTATTTATCGCTTGGGCCCCTTCTAAGACGTTGCGATATTTATTGATGGCGTAAGTTTAACAACAAATACAACAGTGAGGAACACAAATATCCCCACTTTTGGTGGATCAATTATGTGGCATTTTTGGAGTGCATGGCGCGATCTCATCTTTTATTGTGCGCTATATGTTTGATTATTAGCTGCGGGCTGTAAGATTCTCCCATTCGAAGTTATTTCGGCTGAGCGGTTTTCATTCGATTGATAACAGAAATTGAACAACAAATACAACAGTGAGGAACACACATATCCCCACTTTGGTGGTTCAACTAAGAGGCATTTACGCTATCAATCAAATAACCAGTGCTGCTCTCAGACCTAACCGATCGGGATTGGAGTTGCCTGATTATGTCGGCCGATGGGAGCGTTCCGCAGTAGATTGGGCGTTTTGATCAGGCAATCGATATCGATCGATATTATCGATCATTTGAGTGGTGCTATCGGTTTTCTCTCAAACCGAACCGACCACGATTTCTATCTGACTCATTGGAGGTAGGGAAATCAGAGACAGAAAATCTCACAAATCTCATAAAGGAGGGAGGCTTAAGTCACTGTCTGTAGTGGTTCGTCAACAGCGGAAACCAAGTTCCCGTCCCACCCCCAGTTTTCGACTACACTAGGCTCTCGGAATAATTCCTCCCGTACGGTCCCTCAAAATTAGTGGCTAATGAAGTCACCTCCGGAATTCGCCACACCTAGCGGCTCGAAGCACGACGACTGGACAGAAGTGTCAGACATTTCTTTAGGCTTGACAAGCTGCAATAGGCTGTGAACTCAACGCTAGATGAAGAACGAGTGCTGAGAACATTCTTCTGCGTGCTATACTGAGTGAGTGGTACGAAGCTAGGAATCAGTCTGGAGTAGGCGTAAGTTTCAACGTGCTCGACGCTACGGATGCTTCCTTACCCAGCGTTGGTTGCTGGCGAAGCCGACGACCGACGCTGGGTGAGGAAGCATCCGTAGCTAGGTTTGGCTAAGTCCCTCGCGTGGCCCGCCATACCCGACGCCGGCGGAGTCGGCTAGCCCGGCGTGGTCCGCGGATGCGATGCCGGCGAAGCCGGCTAGCCTGCCGTGGCCCGCACACTCCAGCGTCGGCGCCGGCGGAGCCGGCGACCGACGCTGGTTCATTATACTTGGTGATTTTTTCTCAAATTTAGCATTAAAGCTTTGAAAAAATTGCCGGCTAGAAGCGTCTATCAACGAAATGGCTTTCTGCCACAATCGATTCCAGAGCTCTATCTTCCTTCTGATATATTAGGTTGTCCCGTAAGTCTTCGCCGTTTTTTCAACGATTCACTGCAGTTCCGCCTGCGGTCTCTTGCATAGCGCTGCAAGTAGCCATTTGCGCACTTGTTCTCTCCGCTTAGGTTTGTAATTTTTGCGCAGTTTTTTAGAGCATTTGGAAGACAATGCTCTGTACTACAAAAATATGTGTTAGCACTATTTGCTCATTTGCCCTTTATTGATTTTTAGGTCATCAAATTGGGATGTCTGAAGGAGGATGGTTATTTTTGCCGACAGCTCCTGCTCTGTGGTTGGACTTGTTGGGTTGGTGTTATATGTCGTTCGAAAGAGAATGTCTTGCTCTATAAGAGGATGTGTCGCGTTTATTGATTTCTATTGAATCTCAACAAAATGCCAAAAAGAGAAAAATCGTCTTCACCAACAACTCCTTCTCCTTCTTCGGTTTCGACAGAAATCAGCGTGAGTCAATAAACGCAACACAAATTCTTACTGAGCAAAGCATCCTCTTCCAAACGACATATAACACCAAGCAAAAAAGTTCAACCACAGAACCGTAGTTTTGGTAAAAATTCGGGCGCCCCAATTTGAAGACCTAAAAATCAATAAAGGTCAAATGAGTAAATAGCACTAACACATGTTCTTGTAGTACAGAACATTGTCTTCCAAATGCTCTAAAAAGCTGCGCAAAAATTACAAACCTAAGCGGTGAGAACAAGTGCGCAAATGGCTACTTTTTCACTTTTCACTTCAACGACCTAAAAATTGACAAAATTCATGATAAGAAAAGCAATACATGATCTGATAGAGCAAATCATTCTCTTTCGAAAGCTATGCAGCGCTATGCAAGAGACCGCCGGCGAAATCTGCAGTGAATCGTTGAAAAAACGACGGGGACTTATGGGACAACCTAATATTAGGTTGGAAAAAAAGTCTTTTCATTTTTTTCAAAGATTTATTACTTCACAACTACAAAGTCAAATCAATTGAGATAAACTCTATTTTGTTCTACTACACTTCTCCAAAGACTGGGTGATTTTCCAATTCCTCTCGCTTAAAAGACTGCAGTTCTGGAGTCGAACCATTGACAAATCCAATTTTTGAGGTCTTCATCCGTTCCAAAATATTTCTCTCCAATTTCTTGCTTGAGAGCACGGAAGAGATGGTAGTCGGTAGGGGCGAGATCAGGGCTATACGGTGGATGTGGCATTACCTCCCAGCCCATCCCCTTTATTGTTTCTCTTGTGAGTCTTGCAACACGTGGTTTTGCATCGTCATGCAGGATCATCACCTTTGACTTCTCCAGCCTCTTTTCTTGGAGAGTTGCGACGACTTTGTGGAGTTGGCCGCAGTATGTGACAGCAGTAAGTGTCTCTCCACTTCTGAGAGTTTGCCGATAAATCACTCCTCTGATATCCACCAAACACTCAAGAGAATCTTCCGTTCGTGAACATTGGGCTTGAGATCAGACTTAGGGCTCTCTCCCTTTTGTACCCATTGCCTTTTCCTCGGAAGTTGGCACACAGAACCCAGGACTCTTCGCCTGTCACAATCCGTGGAAGAAACGATTTTCTTCCTTATCTGGACAGAAGAGAAGCAGCGATGGAGAGCCGTCGACCTTTCTGAGTGTCTGACAGGGCATGTGGAATCCAAGCTCCAAATTTCCATGAAAGCCAAGATTCTTCAGATGGATCCCCACTATCCTATGAGACACTTCGAGCTTCTCTGCCAGCTGACGTGTCGTCTGCCAACTATCGGTACGAAGAAGATGGTGTAGTTCACTGTCGTCCAATCCAGTTGGCCTTCCTGACCATGCTTTGCCCTCAGTGAATAATTTCCCTTTAAAGACTTTCCGAACCACTCATAACAGGCGCGATGAGTAGTAGATCCCAAGCCATATATGTGGTTAATTTGGTCTGCTGCCTGACGTGCTGTGGATTCTTTAATGAATTCTTGAAGAATGCCGTGCTGAAAACGGCCATGAGGTAGATCTGGCATTGAGTTCGGAAGATTGGATGGATAACGAATTACAAGAAGAGTCTTAATCTGTGTCTGCGTGCGAACGGTAGACAAGTGTGATAGGATTACGAAATCAGCAATCAACATTGGCTAGTGCGTTTACAAGGGGAAGGGTAAAAAAAATTTCGAAGTGTGAAGAGACTTTTTTTCCAACCTAATACATTACAAGGGAATGTATTTGTTTTCATTACCAATATTTTTCAAAGGCAAGAATTAATCAATGACAAGATGAAGTACAGTACATCAGTGAATATCTCGCACATCTCGTTGACATTATTAACAGTGTCGAAAGATCCTAACTAACCAATATTGCTGAGATAGTGTTGAATCCCTAAAGAATCGGCAGCAGAGAAGTCTCGTATTTACGAGCACGGGATTCCAACATAGATTCTAATATCCAAATGGAATCCAACAGCAGCGTGATCACTCGCACAAATAGGTGGAATTACCTCAACATTTTTCACCACTACCGGTGAATTACAAAAGAGTTAGTTTAGGTAAGCGGTGCCCCTGGTGGGAGAGTGCAAATTGTTGGAAGTAGCGCGAGGAGAACATGTCTAAAAACTCTTGCGCTGAAGAAGAGGAAGATGCGATGGTACTGTTTAGTCGACAAATATCGGGAAGGTTGAAGTCTCCAAGGACTATGCAAGGCGCTCCGATAGACGAAAAGTCGCTAATCTCTTTAACGAGTTGATGAGAAAGCAGAACCGATTTCACATTGCACAGTCTTGTTATTTGGTAACTGCCCACGATGTCAGAAAACACAGTTTCTAAACGGCCAAGTCTGAGAGCACTACAGCGGTGTTCGATAAATCAATATTGTCCTTAACTTTTTGAATAGAAAAACAAGTCGACGACCAAAATTTCGTGGAAATTTTTGACTGATTCTTCGAAAGTCACATTGTAGCAAAACCGATTTCACATTGCACAGTCTTGTTATTTGGTAACTGCCCACGATGTCAGAAAACACAGTTTCTAAACGGCCAAGTCTGAGAGCTTTTAGAACTACCGGAAGAATGACAGCGTATTCAATATGGAAAAACATTTTTCAACGCGATAAACAGCTAGTAACGTAGCAAATTGTATTTGGGTCAAGGTTTTCTGAACGATTTTACACAAAAATTGACGAAAAATCGAATAAATGAATGCAACATCCTTCCCTACTAATCGTATCGAAGCTGACTACAAAAAGATATGATTAATAACCTGTTATTCTGCGAAGTACAATTTATCTCATCCTTCAGGGAGGAACAATTATTTCCGATACAAGCCAAGCGTTCGGTGAGGTCTTCGTGAGCGATTCAAAGAGTGCTTCAAAAAATCTATGTAAACTGTAATTTTTGGCAGATCATTAAAAAAGCACTTAATCGCAGTACATGATCACAACTAAATTACCATTAGCTATGATCGCCGAAATTTTACGGAGTGCAGCTTCAAGTCAAGATATCGCTCCTTGAGGTAGAAAAGCGTGTCGTGCCATGACGTTCTTCTAAAACCGGCAAAAAATTAATCTGTCCTGATTGATTTATGCTATGCTATAGGGAATTCCTGGTTTTTATATCTTAAAAGATTTTCAGATCCGTGCTCATAATATGTTTTTTCAGCAAACAAAGATGCGACCGACTTCCCACTTTACCGAAGGCACAACCGTAAAGGCAAGCTATTTAGACATAGTATTCTTTCGATTCTCGATTCTCAGGCGTGACTCTGTGCCGCAGTGAATTGTTGCGGCTTTTGGCTTTTTCTGAGGAGCATATGCTAGTTTCTCATGGTTTGTCTTCCACGTAGTGTCTTTTTACATTATATAAGAAAAAACTGACGAGATAAAGCCGATAAGAAATGAAGTGAATGCGAACTTGCCTGTATACCCGCACTTGCGATTTCAAAGTATGCAGTTGTGCGTACAGTATGTCCGACTCTCGGTTAACCACGGTATTGTTGAGCCTATTTTTTTCTTGATAAAAGTCGTTAAAGGGCTCTATTTGTATAGATACTGTGTTTCAATAGTACTTGTATTCTCTTCACGCTTTCAAAAATTTGTCATTGAATTTTGTAATTTTGAGGTTGTGAGTTAACTCCTAGTTGCTTTGACCCTTTCAGGCTCTGAGGAAGGCGGTACAGCCGAAGCGATAGCCAATAAAGCCGTTTAACATCCTCGCAAAGAGCTTAGAAGGACAGCAAAAAGAAACACCGCTGTTCTATGTTTGAACCAAAGGCGTGCATCTTAACCTTCAAGAGAAAAAGAATGGAAGTGAAAGAGGAAATGATGCCAAAGCAATGCAAACTATGAGAGAGCTGGTCAAGGGCTCGACAGAGTGGTAGGAACAGGATTCGTTCCGTTAGTTAGCCAACATCCCTTACCAAGAGATCATCGATTGCCAAATCGTGAAGGAAGGCATTATATGATTTTTGAATGAGGACAAAACACTTGTGGGAGAGAAGTACGCTTTCTGTTAACCTAGAAAGCAAACCTCTCTGCACGTCCAAGTTTTGTTCTTAATATGTATGCTGCATGTAAGTATGTATATTCCTGGCAAGAAATTGGAAAAATAGGTTCCTGGTTGTCATCCTAATACATGTCATCTACATGTCATGTATGCGAATCATCAACTGAGGCTCACAGCCACGAAAATCGGCCATCCTGGAGCAGCAAGAATTATTCCACTTCTCAAACTCCTTGGTGTTGGAAGGATTAGGAATGAAGACGAGGTTAAACAAGATTCCACACAAAACGAGAGTTGCATGTCAGTTTCAGTCTCAATCTGCAACTGCTCGACTAAGCGTCGGAGATGAGGTGCGTGCGTCAATCAAACAGCGGTGGACACATCGACACCGACTATATCAATCTGCTTATGCTAATAGGCCGCACTAGTAGTAGAGAGCGTCGCAGCACTACAGCTCGGCCGCTACCGATCTACTCGATAGGCTTGGGGGATGTGGGAAATACGGGGTCATTTTCGTAGACGTTCATTCACTTTCCGATTTCGCCTGTAAAATGGATTTTTAATTCATTAAAAACTCTAGAAAATAGGGTTGTAGTAAAGAGCAAGAATTTCTACCAGTCGTGCGAACTATATCTAACGTTCTCTGAACGATATGACTGTCCAGGTAGTTCCCAGTGTGGTTGGTTTTGATGAGCTCTAGGACAGAGCGCGAATTCCGGCTACGTAAAAACATTTGACGAGCGATTCTGACACCCTGCCTTGCACCTTGAACTACTGGTTGTCTCCTGACCAGCAGCACTGATCACTAACAGCATTTATTAACAAGAAATTGAGCAGTCAGGAGTAAATAGCCTCCGAAATCACGGAGAGGGGTCTTCTATGAAGGGGTTTATCTCTCGCAAGCTCCCCCGGTCACTACTAAACGAATGTCTCAAAATAAATTTGACGTGTGACGGAAAAATATTGTGGGATCCCTGAATCGTTTTATGGTTCGTTTCGGCGCCCAACCCAACAAGCCTTTTTCGTCGTTAATGAGGAGATGTCAAGCATGCTTGGAAACTCGGAGCAAGAACCTGGAATCTGGTTCTCGGAACAGAAGGCGTCCTCCGATTGCTCTACCACGCTACCTCTTCTAACTCGAATAATAAGGGATATCTTCTGACAAATTCAATGCACGTACGGCTGATTGCGATAGCCAACCGATGGGCATATCAGTGTTTCGTCCTTCAGAAGCCAGATACCAGCGAGCTTCAACAGGGTTCAACTCATCGAGTCCAGATTGTTGAAAATTCTGGTTGACCAGTATTGGACACGAACATTCAACATTGACTCGGGCTGCATGGGGAGTCGGCGCCTCCTGGAACTGCCTAACCGGCGCAGAGCAGCTGATGCACTTCAAAAAGCATGCACTGCACTCACTCAAAAGAGATGATAGCTAAGGAATAAAGAGAGCGCAGACCTAAAGAAATTCGTGGAAGCAATGAGACGCCGGGAGTGGCTGCCCTCCTGGAAAGTCATCCATCACTCCGTGGTTGCTCCGAAATAGCGTCAGTGAGAGACGGCATCGAATCGTCATCCGCATCTTGTCATCCATCAACGCTCTACACCATATTTCACACTCTATGGAACTGCGCAGCGCCTTGAAACGATATTACAGGTAGCGTATATACGTGCAGCGTCTCGTGGGTAGCATAACGTTCAGAAGGCCGCACCCACACGTTCCACAGCGTGTGACCGAATGACTTCAAGAACACTGGGGTTCTACGTGACAATCTCGTGGCAGAGGAGTACAACAAGCGTTACTTTCAGCAATGCCGAGATTTCAAGATGAAAGGGCATTGGAATTACTTTGGGCGATGACAGCTCATAAAACTGCGTGAAATAATTTTAGAACGAGCTAGATTACAGCAGAGTAGAAATGCAAAACAGGATTGTAACAGATAGTAAATAATGAAGATACGTTTCGCCACTGTATTCAGATGAGCCTCTGTGATATGCTCCTCCCGTTCATCTCTGACTAGGGAAGGGTTGCGACCTCCCATGAAACTTCAAGTTGAGACCAGGAGCATCAGAAACAGCTCGGAATGCTAATTACGAATACGGCTGTCAAATTGCAAAATGAAACTCCTGAGCGAATTGTGACCTGCCGAAGTTGGGTGGCCAGAGCGCAGTCTGGCCCTGCGAAAGAGCTGGAGCGAGAGAGATGAGTAATGAGGACTCCTTAAGAACGGGCAAGAAACTGCCGCGGTGGCGCAGGGGTAGTGCTCAACCTCGCCGTGTGTGAGGTTGTTGGATCGATCCTATTGTTGCTCTCCTTTTTGCACATCTTGATTTGTTTTCGAAATGACATTTTATTCTGAACGTATTTGTTTAAATGGCTGGAAAAGTATCATACACGTTTCTAAAAATGCTTGAAGGCAAAAAACTGATATTGTGATATTTTTATTGACTATTTTGCACAATTTATTCCAAATCCAGGTTTTTCTAGGTGCCTAGGTGGCCAGGTGTTTCATTTTGCAATTTTGGCAGAAATATTTATAATCAGCCGAGCTCTTGCTAATGATCCTTTTTCCAACTTGAAGTTTCATGGGAGCTCGATAAGAAGGAAAGGATCGCCTACCAAAGTATCCTTACATTCTGGCCGCGGAAGAAAACAAAATTGACGACGAAAGCGTGCACATGAGGCTTGCTCTTCCTGTATTACACTTTTGAAAGATTTCAGCTGAAACTCTAGTTTTTGACGACCACAGCCCTTCATTAGTGTATGCGGAAACAGCGACTCTTACCTCATTCATGATCAAGGAATCGACAACAGTCTGGCATAAGCTATGTTAAAAACCATTATACGCAGAGTAAAAAGGACGTCGCCTTAACCATTTAAACGGTGCGCAGCATGGCACGTTCCGAAACAACGCAGTTCAACATAATTGATAGAGGTTCTCCGCTCTTTTTGCTTCTACTCATGCGATAGTTTCAACAGTCAGCTGCGCTTCGGAAGGGCTCCTCCCGTTCTCTGGGAAAACAGGTACAATACTAGCGCTTGTCTCCATAACAAGACAAGGGAATAAGTTTAAGCCTATCCTAGGGCATGTGCCCACTGCAAACTGATTGCTGTCATTTCAGAAAAACCTCCTAACGTTCCTGAAAAAACATGAGCCTTCTTGACACAAGCGCGCTCTAGACTCTCTGCCTTTTATGCATTTCATAGACGACTGGCTCTTAAAATCAGCCAATGAATGTCAGGGTCATTAGAGGCCATATAATTTTATAGTTATTTATTGCATCAAAATCCAAGTTAGCCAACAAACGTTTTACCAGTGGGGAACAATGGAACCAGACGAAATGAAACGAAGTACTAAAGAGGGAAAATGACATCGCAAAACGTTTGAAACAATTAACAACCTAGACATAACGGGGCCAGGTGTTTCACAATGTTTTTGAATAAGTATGAAGATAGGACGAACTTCGTTAATTTCGACAAAAAGAAAGTTGCCCTGTTGACGAACAAATACACCCAAAATTAGCTTTGTCGAACCTGGAAGGGTGTAACGCTTGGCTGACCACACTGGACGTGAACCTTATGTCAGGTTGGTGAACAAGTTCTCCGAAATTTGGGGCATGACATATTTATTATCACAACATACGAACAACAATATCAAATCATTTGAAGTAACCAGCCTTTACATCAATTGACTTTCGCCAACCTGCTGGTAAGTCATGGATGCCTTTTCTCCAAAACGGTTGTGATTCGAAAAATGTGAGCAGTGCCTCTTTGACATCCTCTCGGTTCCTAAATTGCTGGCCGTCCAAATAGCGTTGAAGGCTTGAAAACAAATGATAATCAGAAGGAGCGAGATCTGGTGAGTAAGGTGGATGTGGAAGAACGGTCCATCCGTAGTCCGCCAACTCAGCCGCCGTCGCTCTAGCAATACGCGGTCTAGCGTTGTCGTGTTGAAGATACACCTTCACTTGCTCTCCTCGTGTGGTTTGAAGGTGGGCCCTCAACTTCCTCAGTTGGTTGACGCAAACCTCTACCGTCACTGTTATCCCTTCGTCCAGCAGCTCTCAGTATTTTACGCCAAGAACGCTACACCAAATGCATAGCATCACCTTTTTCACGTGAAGGTCGGGTTTCAGAACGTCCTCTGCCTCTCCAGTTGCGTCAACCCACTGTGCACGCCGGTGATAATTAGAGTAGACTATCCACTTCTCATCCCCGGTGACAAGGTTGTCCAGCCATCCGTGTGTACGTCTGAGGGTAAGGATAGACAGAGCGACATCGGCTCTGCGATCCATGTCATGTTGTGTCAAGTCGTGAGGTACCCAGCGACCCAATTTTTGCACCATACCAATTGACTTCAATCCTCGAAGGATTGTTGAGTGACTAACACCAAGAGTGCTTGATAGTTCGCGAGTGGTTTGGTATGGGTCCGCTTCCACTCTACTTCGGAGGCCATCTAAATCCACTGTCATCGGCGCCCTTCTCGTTCATTATCTTCAACGGAGAATTCACCAACTGCAAACTTCGAGAACCACTGGTACACAGTACTTCGAGCAGGAGCACTCTCGTTGTAAACATCCTTCAGCCGACGATACGATTCGTTGGCATTGAGGCCAGATTGATGCAGGACTAACATGACGCGCCGAATATGCGTCTCAGTTGGGATGAATTGCTTAGCCATAATAGCTGACGTTAACAACGCAGAAGTAAATGTTAGGAACAGTTTTGTAGCCCTTTCCTTTCTCTATCGATCCATCATTCACGCGTTGATGCATGTGAGAAATTTGGCGGGAAAATGCGCTTTCAATTCAGGAGGGATCAAATGTCCGAGAACTTATGCACCAACCTAATACTTTGATTCAGAGTGCATGCCGTCTCTCTGAAGAGACGGCGCCTTTTCAGATTTCTCTACCCAACTAACACCTTGCTTTCGGTATAGCTTCAACGCACGCCGTCGTAATGGATGGCCTTTTGCGATAAGCTGATGTCGGCAATTTTCTCAGCGACCTTCTTTAAAGGCATTTTTTGCGATAAATGCAATAAATGCAATTGCATGTATCTGAGCCAGAGTCCAGAAAAGAGTTATGAATGCAGAGGTGGTGGGCGGTGGCATCTTGCATGCTGCAATTTCGCTGTAGAAGTGATGATTGGGTAGGGTGGCGGACTAATAAGCACGAGATCGAGGGCTGCTCGGAGTTCTTCTGTTTGCATGCTTATAAAGAACAGATAATTCGATAACAATAGTACTGATTTTTATCGCGCCTTCCCCTTTTTGAAGAGCATAAAATGTTGTTCGACCCGTTCTCTTATGGTCTCCAACAGGTTCAAGTCTTGAAGGTCAATCACCTGCTTTTAGTAATGAAGTAGTAGAATTAAATGGAATAAAATTGCAATGTGGGTCAACAGTCCAAGACAGCCACAGCTCAGTCGTTCATGGACCACACTAACAAGGGAACTGTCTGAAGGGTACGCCGGAACGGCAAGAACGAGTACTATAGGGAGAATCCTCGTCCTCCAAATAGTAAAAGAACATGTTTTGTTTTTGCCGAATCCTTGAGGCAAACGAGTACGAGGGTGCAATGGTTAAGGGTCCGCAGAGCGAGCTTGCTACGGCAGCGCAAGATCCAGGTGTCGTGGACTAAGTGGCGCAGTGGTAGAGGGTGTTCGTGAGGTCTAGGGTTCGGGTCAGATGCTGCTTCGCGTTTTTGCATTTTTACCATAGTATCCGATTTCCATAGAGATTTCCATATCTCAACTTGTGTTTGGTTTCACAGCTCCTGCCCAGTAGTACTCCGCTGCAGCCCAAGCCTGGAATCACGATACAGTCCACTTTCCCCAGTTCTCAAACTTGTATAGTATAACAATTCTAGTATAGCCAAGCCTTTTCCTCCGAAACGATCTGTCCTCCCGAAAACGTGATAGTGCCTTCACTGGTTAGACTGACGTGACTCCGGCACAATCCTCTTCTGGTTGAAACCCTTGGTCCCCTTCTTCCACTACCTCCAACTTCTCCAGCTGTCGCAGTTCGAAATCCCGTAGGATACTTGCTATCCTTTCCGTCAGCTTCATTGCGTCTTTCGAAGGGACAGCATCTAGTGGAGATCCGCACTTCAGTGTCAATAGGTGAATGACCACTCGAGGGTTAGCAGACATTGTAGAGTCAGTGTTGGCGGCAGCAGCTTATTATAACCGCGGGACTTTGTAAGCGTAACAGAGGCGAGAATATTGATCGAGGTGGTAGGTCAAGTTGAAGATCATGTGGTCCCCTCCTGTGGGTACACTGGTGATACTCACCTCACCAACACTAACAAATTGCATTTGAAGCATTTTCACGTTGTTCCTATGTCAAAATTTCTTACATTGACAATGAGAACAATTTATTGGAGTAAAAGTTTCATGAAAAAATTTGGCATGTTTCGGACATTGCTGGTAAATTACTAGATGTCGACAAATAATAAGTAATAAAAACATCTTACCGTAGCAAACTCCAAAAACAAATTCAGATATGGAAATCTCTATGGAAATCCGATACTATGGTAAAAGTGCAAAAACACCACGTCGCATGGGAACTGAACCCTAGACCTCACGAACATGAAACGTGCATTCTACCTCTGCGCCGCCCAGTCCACGACGCCAGTGTCTTGCGCTGCCGTGAAGAGCTCACTCTGCGGACCCTTAACTATTACACCCTCGTACTCGTTTCCCTCAAGGATTCGGCAAAAACAAAACATGTTCGGTTACTATTTGGAGGACGGGGATTCTCCCTATAGTACTCGTTCTTGCCGTTCGGGCGTACCGTTCAGACAGTTCCCTTGTAAGCTGGAACGGGGAGCACCTGCTACCAACGCATTACAACTGGACCCTCAGTCAGAAGTCAGCGTTGTTTCATTGTACAGCATGTTTGCATTTTTGAAAGGACATACATAATTTTTTTGGGCAGCATGTTCACATTTTCGGATTCTGACTTTATTTATGGTTCTGTACGAGCTTGGGCTCACTCAATCTTCTTCCCAGAAACTTCAGTTTACATGCAAGCGAGCAGCGAGAAAGGCTTAGCGCCTTTAGATACACACACTTTGACCATTGAGGCCGACTGTTGGCATAGGTCGGGCAAGCCCATCGGGCTGACCTCTTATGTCGAGTTTATGCAATGTAATGAAAACGTTGCTGACCACGAGCGCATCCAGTTCTTCTTTTGGAAAGGCTTCATATAATGAACTTCGAAATTCTCCGCGACAGCTGCAGTAAAACTTTTCCAAACCTCATCCAAATCGATAACGTTCTATTATAGAGATATGACAATCACAGGACTTTACATAATTTCTGTCGTTTTTGCGATTCGAAGAAACCTGGTGAATGCTACGGGACCTAACCTTCCTCAGCTAATCTTCGCTGGAGTTCATCACAAAAAACATTTATTTTCGAGAGCTGCACTATGTGCACATAACAACTAGCAATAATCTGTAACGATGCGGCAACTCTACATGTTAAAAACGTCACAACTGAGATTGTTTGTATTCACGTCGAAGACGTTCAATTCGCAAATCGTTCATCAGTTGAATGGGCACCTCTTCAGCTCCGTACATGTACTTCTCGCGCAGCATGTCATCCACCGCACTAGTTGACTCTTCGCCATAACAGTACTCCAGCAAATCCTTGAATAAAGAGCTGTGAACTACAAAGAAATTATTGCCGGTCTCAGTGCTATCAGATTTCTTTGTGATAAGAATGCACTTGAAGAATATGCGCCACACATGGTCAAACGAGAAAACATTGGCAGTGGATACTAATTTCAGCTCAGTCGAATATCTTTGGAAGGGCTCCACTTTTCTTGACAAGTTCACGAGGCTAAGAGCAGTGTGACTGGTTGAAGTGTCTAAGACACAGGATTGATTCAAGAGATTAGGACCATCTTCTCTTATTGAACACTTGCTAAAATATTCCTATGAAGCAAGATCATAAAAAAAGAAGGATAGATATTTCACAAACTAAAGAAAATGTATATACCTGGGAATGGATTGGAATTTCTGAGCCATCCTTTGATCCGTGCCATGGAGGATTCTTCGACCCGTTCGTGCTGAAACGTCTCCATTTCTTTAAATTCTGTAGTTACACGTACTTATAGAACGTTTCGGTTTCACATAATTTCGCACAGTGGCAAGGGTAACGCCCACAAACGCTCACTATAAAACGGTCATGTGTACAGAAATGTTGAACCAGTAGGAGAGATTTGTCTTTTCGGAAGAGGTAGAATTACAACCGCCCAGGTTTCTTCTTTCCTCATCTCACACTGTCCTCTTCACATTTCTTTTCGTTCCTTTGGTAAGTTGTCATGTATCCCGCAGATGCCCTTGGCTCTGCCACTGCGGCAGGCGACAGCCAATCACGGGAGACGGGGTCAGGTACAATTCTGCGTGGGTTGTCCTTTTCCCCGCATTGTATCGCAAAAGCATATGAGCTTTTCATTTGCTGCGTATAACTCTACACAAGCATTATGAAGTATCCTGAAGGTTTCATGAAGCATCCTGAGGACGGATTCATCAACGGCTAACCCGCGGGTATAGGGGGTAGAGATACCCACGATCGAAGCCTGCGTCTCTAACTCCTGCCTTATCTCTTCCAGACTCTTATCTTATCTCTACCCCTTATACCCCGCATACCCATGGGTTTAATTGTTGATGAATCCGGCCCCTGAAGGTTTCATATGATTTGAGGGTAACCATACCCTGCTATGTATGTACAAAAGAGATAGTCGGGCTGGCTGTCCGAGCAATCACAGAATGTGTTGTCCAGTGGACAGGCTTTGCAGAGGGCGACAATACTGACTAGCTGATCACTATCAATCGATTCCTATGGATTTCTAATCGGTGTTGACCGAATGAGATTAGAATCGTGGAAATAGCGTGCGTCGGACAACAAGCAAAGACTATAGATCACTATCAATACTGGAGCAAAGCCCCAACAAGAAGTCGGATGTTAGGATGATTTCTCGTTGCCTATATATGAAAATATGTAACTTTATTAAATTGTAAGCTCAGCCTTTTCAAAACCTTTCAAAATCAATTATGCCCGTAAAATTATCAATATATCAGCTTTTTCTAAAACCTTTGCGACCTAATAGTTCATTACTGGGTTTGAAGTGTCTGCTGTTGAGTTTCTTTTAGTCAAGAGTTTGCCTACTGTTCATTGTTGTTGTATTGTGCTGTTGTATTAGCGCGCCTTTGGCGCATAAATAAATAGATAAATAAGGAACCGTGCAAAGTAACAACGGTGCTGTCCAGTACTTAGTCAACAGCATTTTTTAGTTATAATTACAGCTTCACAAATTAATCTGCAATAAACCAAATTGATACTCAGATCATTCCATAGTGCGTAAATCATGACTCTCTCCATGTACTCCTTGATTACTGTTTTAAACACGTGATTCTATAGGTATCATCAGAGGCACGACCGTTTTCAGTACTATGTTGCTAGAAGGCGAAGCCAGTAGCCACAAAACTTCTTTTTCTGGTCAACATGATCAAAGTATTATCAGTACATCGGCCCCACAGTTCCTTCAGGACGAAATCTGTTGCCACATATCGGGACCGTTGTTGTTTTGGAGCCGCATGCCTGAGTTCATCTTCATCTTAAAGAGATCCACGAGAAGCTCCACTGTATCACTTTTCGTTAGGCAGTGTCTCTTCGACGATTTTCATCTTAGGTATCCACACACGTTTTTTAACCTGGTATACAACAAATTTCATAAAACAAAGATTAGATAATAGTGAGCTTTCGTTGAGGCGTGGGACCATGATTGTTGAGTACACTTTATCTGGCTGACGTTTCTGCTCATCCATCTTCTCCAGATCCTGGAATAGTCTAGCGAAACTTGGAGAAATCAGTCGTCCAATGAGTAAAAATCGAGTAAAACAGAGGCTGGATTCATCAAAAAGTAGGCAGGGTAGAAATAAAATAAGGGGTAGAGATGAATGCTGCGTCGTGAGTATCTCTATCTCCCTATACCACGCACACTAGGTGATCTGATCAATTCTGCTCCAGTTTCTCGTAACATGGTTCAGCGTCTCATCTTCGGGTGGGGTGGCAATATACAACGAACCGCGATAGACAACATTAGGTGCATTTTATCTTCGGCAGGGTCTTCTGAAAATGAGCCCATCAATTCTTTGGAAATCCCTCGAATTCCATACGACACCCCGAATTCGTCCTGACTCGGCTGTTCTTACGGCGATTCTTTTGATCAAGAAAGTACAACACCAGCCTCAGTACTCTGCACGCCGGGCACTGACGTCATTAACGTCGGACAGTATGACGACCTCAGATTGTATAGAAAGTCATTGATTCTGGACCAAGACGACGGCGCAAGACACTTCACGGAGATGGCACCATGCTTTATACCTTCAACGCAAGTCAAACATCGATCTACACGCTCTTCTGGAAGCCCAGGATATATGAGATTCCATGTGATCGCCCTGCAATGGATCAAGGCGTGGAAGAATGACGCACTGCACCTTGTCGGTGACGATGTTTTTGTTTCACTTGGCTGATGCTCTGATTTACACGTTGTTGAAAATGCGTGTTTGGGTTTTTGTACTGATTTGTTTCTTAATTTCCTCCCGCTAGACCTTGTTCTACGCATTGAATAAATAAATAAATAAAAATAAGAATGAATGTTTTTCGGTGGCCTCGTGAAGCAAGTTTAAGTTTGGAAACCAAGGCGCATACATTTTTGCTCACTAATGAATATTACATTGGTCAACTCACAAATTAACCGACGGCTCGTAGAATGTTTCTGTGTCTGGTTGGAAGGAAGACGGGCGCACTGAAGCAAAAGCATGAACTACTACAGGTGCAAATCAGTTATTATCTTCAAAACATACCGCAATCGCTGCCATACTGTTTACTTTTTCTTTCGCCTCGGCCAATGCATTTCCGGCGTTTTGAGAAGAGATAGAGCGTCAGAAACACGAAGAAAAATAGAAACCCTCCGGAGACTGCCCACCACATCGATGGCAGTTTGGAACCTAAAAATTTTTGTTTCAAGCACACTCACACATACTACATGGAACACTTCGTCTACCCCAACAATCCTTGCAAAGACATTACTAAACATCTCTTGACGAGCTGAGCTGCTCTTCACCTAAACACAGATCCCTTCCACCCTCTGGGATTCTTTTTTGATTCACATTAAAGCTGTTCAGCAACTACAATTTTTTCCCTAAAACACTTCGAAGATGATGATATCGTGGGCGGAAGAAAATTGCAGCAGTTTGCCATGAAATCGACGACCACAGAAAACACTAGCCACCACGCTGACTGCTTACCGAGCGATCCAATTTCTATCGACAGGCTTGGAGCGCTTGGTTGGTACGGTGACCTCAGGCTACGGACACGAAATGACTGCCCATGTCGAACGTCCTGCCCCATACGGAACGATGGGTCTACGACATCTCCCTGAAATAAGCAAGCAACGATTAAAAAACAACCTGCAGGAGAAGCATGCGCGGGCAAGATGGCAGTTAATGCACACGCTTCCAGCGACATCGCAACAGTACTCCTTATGGGCTCACAGCAGAGACGGAGGAGGCGCCGGATGTCGCGTGCACTTCGAATAGATGTTACTGGTTCGAGTTTCGCAAAAGCCTAACTAAGCCTTCCATTCTTTTAGGGTGGGCAAGTTGATATTACACATGCCTGGGAAGGATATTACATTGAATTATCCATAGGCTGTCCAGCGGAATTCACTGTGTAGGCCAAAAACGCATTCAAACTGCGTCCAGGTTATCCCGTAGAACAAGAATGCTTTGCGCATCACAGAAGAGGATTGATTAATGCCGTCCTTTATATTTTCATTCATGGTATGCCTCCAGCAAAGAAGTCAATTCTATCCCGAACAAAACACCTACAACTGGCTACCCTCCATGGTGACTTCCAACTGCAAGCCGCCCTGCAGTCCTAGGAACATATTTCCCGTTTCCTCATCTCTGGTAATCGAGCAACAAAAGCCGCCATGGAAGGAATAGATTTTGGAACGAGTACTCCGCAGTAAACTCTACAAATGTATGCGTAGTTAGCCATGTGAGTAGCAGATTTAGCGAACGACGTGAAAAGGAAAAGGGACTTGGACACGAATGCTATTAGGTTGGAAAAAAAGTCTTTTCATTTTTTTTCAAAAATTTATTACTTCACAACTACAAAGTCAAATCAATTGAGATAAACTCTATTTTGTTCCACTACACTTCTCCAAAGACTGGGTAATTTTCCAATTCCTCTCGCTTAAAAGACTGCAGTTCTGGAGTCGAACCAATGCTGAATCTAATTTTTGAGGTCTTCATCCGTTTGAAAATATTTCTCTTCAATTTCTTGCTTGAGACCACGGAAGAGATGGTAGTCGCTAGGGGCGAGATCAGGGCTATACGGTGGATGTGGCATTACCTCCCAGCCCATCTCCTTTATTGTTTCTCTTGTGAGTCTTGCAACATGTGGTTTTGCACCGTCATGCAGGATCATCACCTTCGACTTCTCCGGCCTGTTTTCTTAGAGAGTTACGACGACTTTGTGGAGTTGGCCGCAGTATGTGACAGCAGTAAGTGTCTCTCCACTTCTGAGAGTTTGCCGATAAATCACTTCTCTGATATCCCACCAAACACTCAAGAGAATCTTCCTTTCGTGAACATTGGACTTGAGATCAGACTTAGGGCTCTCTCCCTTTTGTACCCATTGCCTTTTCCTCGGAAGTTGGCATACAGAACCCAGGACTCTTCGCTTGTCACAATCCGCGGAAGAAACGATTTTCTTCCTTATCTGGACTGAAGAGAAGCAGCGATGGAGAGCCGTCGACCGTTCTGAGTGTCTGACAGAGCATGTGGAATCCAAGCTCCAAATTTCCATGAAAGCCAAGATTCTTCAGATGGATTCCTACTATCCTATGAGACACTTCGAGCTTCTCTGCCAGCTGACGTGTCGTCTGCCAACTATCGGTACGAAGAAGATGGTGTAGTTCACTGTCGTCCAATCCAGTTGGCCTTCCTGACCATGCTTTGCCCTCAGTGAATAATCTCCCTTTAAAGACTTTCCGAACCACTCATAACAGGCGCGATGAGTAGTAGATCCCAAGCCATATATATCGTTAATTTGGTCGGCTGCCTGACGTGCTATAGATCCTTTAATGAATTCATGAAGAATGCCGTGCTGAAAACGGCCATGAGGTAGATCTGGCATTGAGTCCGGAAGATTGGATGGATAACGAATTACAAGAACAGTCTTAACCTGTGTCCGCGTGCGAACGGTAGACAAGTGTGATAGGATTACGAAATCAGCTATCAACATTGGCTAGTGCGTTTACAAGGGGAAGGGTAAAAAAAATTCGAAGTGTGAAGAGACTTTTTTTCCAACCTAATAGAAAGATAGGCTGAAGGGATGGTGAAATTTTGGAACTCAGGTAGCAGACAACGAACAGGTTTGCTCAAAATAACGGTCGTATAATTGAGAAACGAATTATGAACAAGCAGCCAAAAACAAGACTGGGTTTTAATTTGGATGTCGTGGTTTGCATGCTGTACAGTCGATGAACACTTCAGCAGGTGATATATCTAAGACGCGTTTGGAACAATTTGGCGAAACCAGAGGGAAGGATTGGTTGGCCTGGTCGCGAAACTGAAGATCCACTCGGGGTGCCGAGGGAGGTTAGGACTCCCACCAAATGCGTCACCTGTGCCCGAGTTAGGAGAAGTCTCAGCTAAAGTTTCTGCGTCTGAATGCCTACAATTAATGTTCACACAAACACTCTTAAGATTATAGAGATCCTATTACACAGATGTGTCAGCCCTACCTACAAACTTTGGGAATTAGTCTTGTTGTTCGCCATTCGGTCAAACAGTCGCAGAATGGAGAACAACAAAACTGTTTGGCCAAAAGACGGGTTAGAAATCAAACAGCGGATAACGGTTAATTCCCCCTCCCTGGTAGAAAGGCATATCGGAGCGAAGAGAAGCGTTTCAGCAACACGATGCAGAAGTGAACTACGTCCTGCACCAATTCAATTTCTCGCAAGGGGGTAAACTCCCACGCACTACGCAGTTGGAACAGCGTTATGCCAATTAATACATACATTCGTTGTTAAATCTACTGCAGCTTCTTCTCTGAAACACGAGCTTGTGGAAAAAAGCGAACACTTTCGGAAAATCTGGTATTTACATTCCAACACCTCCCGAAACTAAAGCAAAGGTAATATAGTTAATATGAATTTTTAAGAAAAGCTTAGTAAACAAAATGCCTGCTCACGATTTCTTTGAACGATGACGTCTTTTCGTAACGCGATTCGACTCGATACGATCTGGCGTCTTCCACAGGATCCCACCTCAACTCCGACTCATCAACGAGACGAACATTCATTGGGGACGGCAGAATGGAGCAAACTGAAATGGAAAGAGAAGGTTTGCCTAACAGAAAGTAGTGAAGCATTTGGGTATACGTCAACACGTTTGATCCCGAAAAGCATCCCAACTGTAGTTTTCAGACTTACACTCAGTACAGTATCCTCAGCACGAAGTAAACCAAAAGACATGCTCTTTAGGCTGGATAGGCACTAGCTAAGGCGAAGGGGCTAGCTTAATATGCCTAATAAAGAGCCTTTTTTTCTGTTGGCTCGAAGACATACTCTGCTATGGTGTTGAGAGGCAAGTTGTATAACACAATCTGCACATTCGCATTTCAAAAATTATTCCCTCGCTATCATCCCAACTAAAAAGGTCGAGAATTCAAGGGTTAAATAAAATCGTAAACAAAATAACAAAATAAACTACGTTGGACTGTAGGGTAGGTTGCAATCTTTGATTTGTTCTGTTTCTCTACTGTCCGAAAATTTGTCTCTGCAACCCAAAACTTATGCATTCAAACAGCAACATATGTGCCATTTCCATACCAATTGAACACTGTTCAAATCAAACTAGAAATCAGATTGGATACCTTTCAGGTCAAAATGGGCACTCTTCTAAGCTAGCCTAAAACTTCTGAAACCATGATCAGTCTTCTAAATTGAAATAAGCTTCTTCTGCATTAAGATGAATGCTCTCCAAGAAGGTTAGAAAAACATTTTGTGCCAGGAAAATTTTTATTTTACTTTATTTTATTTTATTTTGACCTCTTTTAAGTTTAATTCACTTACCCAATAAGAAAACACTTTGATTGAAATTTTAAAAAAACTCGCATTTTTATGGAAAAACAATGGTTTACAGCTTGCTTTAAAGAAAAAGAGGAGGGCAAGTGAAGTGCCAAAATTAGAGATTGCCCCAGCACTCCTGCACTCAAGATGTTGCGATTTTTATTTTGTCGACTGCGAAATTGCTGGTTTCATAGAGTTTCACACTGTAAACGAAACAACAAAACAATTGTGAAGAACCAACACATTCTCACTTTGATGTTTCTTATAACACTGCTTCCTATATAGCGTTTATACTATTAATCAAATGGAAATCGCGGCGAGCTTTTTGATTACATGGCTCAATCCATTCTTTTAATGCTCTAAATGATTGCTTCATCGTTTCGCTTAAAGCAAAATTTGAATTTATTATTTTAGCAATTTATTATTTTTCTCAAAAATCAAAAAGTTTAAAAACCTTTGCTACACTCATTCGGTCAGCTGAACTAAAAAAAATTGAAAACGTTATAACAAATTTTCCTTGAGCAAAAAAATTATTCTTACCACCTTGCAGAGTTTGTAATTTACCCTAAAAAAGCTCGTTTCGATTTGGAGGGCGTTCGCTTTGATTTCAAAATTCTTAGGCCAGCTTAGAAGAGTGTCCAATTTGATTTCAAAAGTGTCCAATTTGACGTAAAAAAGACGGTGTACATACGTACATATAATATATATATATATTATATATTAAAAAATATTATAACAATACATGCACAAATATATGTATATAACATACATATTATATATAACACACGGCTCTTCTTCATAATTGAAAGGTAACACCGTCCGAAAGACTGGTCTTAGCCTTGATGTGCTCAGAAAGCGGCCATGAGAGCGAACAAAGCAGCGGCTTAATGCACTGCACCAGACCTCCAGATGGCTAGGTTGCAACCCGATCAGACATTTGATCGGAAAAAGTGCCGCCAGCGTTCCAGGAAAGCGGACCCCAATACTAAGCGGGAAAAACGCTGAAGAAAAAGAGATGGTGGTTCTTCTTCATCGCACTTCTGCTTGTAGGTTTTCTAGTACTAAGCATCCATGCGCTCGTCCTTGTTTCCACGGCAGCAGCTGCGTGGGTGTTGATGGAGTTGACGGACCTATTAATCTGGTACTCGGAGCCGTTTTCGGTTGCGATTTCAAGTGTTTGGCGTACCACTGCTACCTCAACCCCCTCCATCAATGTTAATTTGTTGTCTTTCGTAAGGAAATTTAATTGACGCTGATTGAGATGATTAAGCAGACGATAACTCAAGTTGCGAAGAGCACGATGGCAGCTTGATCGGAAGCGCGTAGATCAGCGCGAAGAAAGCTGTCATTTTTTTAAATTCAGAGAAGCTCAGAGGATGAGGATGCCGATGAAAAGGAAACGTCGTGACCCGGATTAGGAGAAAGGCGATGAGCAGTACGTGGAGAACGCAGCGGAAGAAGTCGAGCAGAAGGCTTAGGGTAAAGTCGGAAGGGCAAAGGCCAGCAAGACTTGTCGAAGGTAGTGGAGACGAGCATCAGAAGAGTTTCAGGAGTTGTGACGTTCCTGAAGACCGCAACATTGCCTTATGCTCTTGCCCAAGGAGGTAGAACTCATCACTTCAGCACTCAAATTATTACACTGACGGTGTTGAGGCAAAGAAGCAGTGAACAATGCTGCAAAAATAGTGCGTTCAATATCTTTTCTGTGTAAGAAATAAGCTCCAAAAATACAAAATAATACATGGGCGCGCATTCAGATACCATTCTGATCGAGATTACGTCATATTGATTATGAGACCTTAGCCCTTGAAATGGGAACATAGCTTTTTTGCTAGTAGGAAGTGTCGCTCCCCGATAATAGAGCACCAAGGCAGTTTCTTCTTACCTTCACTACAAGAAAGATTGACCTCACATATAATATAGAATACGATAGTAGGATATGGTAGGCAAGGGTCTTCAAAACGGTTCCAATGAAGTGTGTTCCTCCTCAGTTGAATCCGTGTGGTTTATTCATCGAAGTGCACTTTGTCATATGTGGCGATAGGCAGATGAAATGACAGAGACACACAGACGCGTCTTCCGTACTACAAGGGTTGTGCGATTCCTAAGCCGAAGTGCTTATGCAGCAGAAAAATGGCTAAAAGCACCTCAGTCGATCAGTCGAGATTGGCCATTCGATCGATACTGTTTATGTACACTCTGGAGCCGGATTCATCGACGACTTGAATAACTTTAACAGAGAATTCACAGCGGGAAACTCAGATAACGCGGCTTATCGCTCACCATATCAAGTGATAAGCCGCGCTATCAGGGGTTTCGGCTGTAATTTGCTCTGCTAAATTGCTGTAAGTCGTTGGTGAATCCGGCCCATGGCTGCAATAAAATTTAACAGATTGCTGCGGTAGCAATTTTCCAAACACCCCCCCCCCCCTCTCTTCCCTCCCTCCCCACCCAAACACATTTTCTCATGCACCGACAGACTTCTCATTTAAAAGGCTCGTTGCACGGTGTTGGTGACAAGTCTACTCAATCGGGACACTCGCTGCTCGGCGTCTGTAACATGCCTTCTGGATGCATACTCTCGTTCCCGACGTCTGTGACACGTGTTTAGAATCTCCCCCTTTGTGTGACTCACAACGTGACAAACCGACTAGCTGACCATGAAATTATACGTGGAAAGACGACCTTTCAAATTGTGGGCCGATTTACAACACCGTTCCCAACCTGCCCTAATTCGGAAACAGAGACATCTTCTGACGAATTTCTAGTGCGAAGCAGAGTGTGTTCTGTTAAAGGAGTCTCGGGAAAGAACACATTAAATCTCAGCATATCTTGTTTGTTTCACACAAAGAGTTGGATTCCATTCCAGTGAGATCCAGTTCAGTGGCACTTAACACATGAGCGGTGACCCGGTCAGCAGTTTCTCATGTGATTCAGAGAAAGCGTGGGAGTCGGAAAGAGAAACGATTTCATGGATGTTGATCGCTCATCGTGTTCTGTCCAACGCTCGTTGGTGTTGAACTCGAGAGTGTCGGGAAAATTCAAAGGAAATTTCGCCGATCACCAACGTCATTAGCGGTATGCTTTGGCGTCTCCAGCACTAGCCATAAACCCTTTCGGGATACCGCTCATTGTACTTAGGTTGGACCTCCAAAATACTTTTATCACGTGCCTAAAAACAATGCACAGCAAAAACGGCATACTTCCACTCTCTTATTAAACTATTAATAATTATACTACTACTCAAAAATTAATAATGCTAGCGCTGGTAATGATAAGATCTACTCTGCGGATTTTAGATGTATATTTATAAACCTACCATATAAAGTTTCAACTGAAAATCTCACGAAGCTAAGCTTGGTATGTTTTGACAGATCTGGTAAAAGGTTGATTGCATGAAACGTGTAAACTACTTACGTTGAAATGAAAATTAACCCAAAATTAATACTAAAGTAAAAGGTAACTATAGTTTATACTGAAATACTCAGAGTAGGCAATACATGCTATAAATTTGAATATTTTAGCAGAAAGAACAACGAGTTGCATGCAGTACTGCTTACTAATAGTTACAATTCTGAATTAGTTGCTAACATTTTTGAATGTCTGTATAAAAACAAGCAAATTCCCTATTAATATTAGGCTGGAAAAAGTCTCTCCACACTTCGAAAGGTTTTTTAAACCGTTCTCCTTGTAAACACACTATCCAGTATTGATTGCTAATTTCATAATCCTATCACACTCGTCTACGGTTCGCTCGCGGACACAGGTCAAGACCCTTATTGTACTTCGTTAACTGTCCAATACTCAGGACTCGGCCAGATCGGCATTCTTCATGAATTCATTAAAGGATCTACAACGTGTCAGGCAGCCAACCAAATTAACGATACATATGGCTTGGGATCTATTACTCATTGCACCTGTTATGAATGGTTCGGAAAATTTTTAAAGGGAGATTA
The DNA here is from genome assembly GCA_947396885.1 of Heligmosomoides polygyrus polygyrus. NCBI lineage: Eukaryota > Metazoa > Nematoda > Chromadorea > Rhabditida > Heligmosomidae > Heligmosomoides > Heligmosomoides polygyrus. The sequence goes on along the minus strand of OX377202.1, from coordinate 74,190,028 downwards.
TTCACTCGTGGACAAAGCCAGGAAGAGCAACTGAATTGGACGACACTGAGATACTCCGTCTTCTTCTCACCGATAGTAGGCAGACGACACGTCAACTGACAGAGAAGCTCGAAGTGTCTCATAGGATAGTGAGAATCCATCTGAAGGGTCTTGGCTTTGCATGAAAATTTGGAGCATGGATTCCACATGCCCTGTCAGACACTCAGGAAGTTCAACGGCTCTCCATCGCTGTCGGCTTCTGTCCAGATACGAAAGAAAATCGTTTCTGCCGCGGATTGTGGCAGGCGATGAGTTCTGCGTTCTGTATGCCAACTTCCGAACAAAAAGACAATGGGTACAAAAAGGAGAGAACCCTAAGCCTGGTCTCAATCCTGACGAAAGGAAGATTATCTTGAGTGTTTGGTGGAATATCAGAGGAGTGATTTACTGGGAAACTCTCAGAACAGGAGAGGCCTTACTGCTGCCACCACAGTGGCCAACTCCACAAAGTCGCCGCAGCTCTCCAAGAAAAGAGGCTGAGAAGTCAAAGGTGATGATCCTGCATGACAATGCAAAACCACATGTTGCAAGACTCACAAGAGAAACAATAAAGGAGCTCGGCTGGGAGGTAATCCACCTCCACCGTATAGCCCTGACCTCGCCCCTACCGACTACCATCTCCTTCGTGCTCTCAAGCAAGAAATTGGAGAGAAATATTTTGAAGCGGGTGAAAACCTCAAAAATTGGATTCAGCAATGGTTCGACTCCAGAACTGCAGTGTTTTACGCGAGAGGAATTGGAAAATTACCCACTCTTCAGAAAAGTGTAGTGGAACAAAATGGAGGTTATCTTAATTGATTTAACTTTGTAGTTATGAAGTAATCGTTCTTAGAAAAAATGAAAAGACTTTTTTTCCAACATAATAATAACAGCAAAGTTGTCACCCTTGCCAAATCTCTGCTCACTATCAATAAACCACCACTGGCTAGTAATAGGTCTGTGCTATGCCATTGCTCACTCCGAGCGATGCCTAATGATAAGCTCCCATATCGATCGTCCTACGCGATGAGTCGATATGGGAGCTTACCATTAGGCGTCGCTCAGGGTGAGCGAGACCTTATCCTTCTAGTTTAGCCTTTTGTGTCACGTAGTTATTTGATAACATTTCGAAATTTGCTTTTCCATGCGTCATCTCACATTTTTCCATTACATTAATATTTTCTCTTCTTTTCCTTTTCTTTACTGACCTCCGATAGTTTCCACGCTCTCAGAAAATTCATGCTGACTATCTAGCAGGCCACATTTGGGTGCAAGTCGAGTACGGTAGGAAGGTCTACCTGATGCTCTCATAAAAATCATCGTAGTAGAAAACCATGCAACGTAAAGCGCAACATCGAGAAAACACCATAGCACCTGACAATGGTTGAACGGATGCCTAAGGCCGGCAGCAGAGTCTTGCGGGTGCCGCGGACCCGCCATGACAACGGCGGGTGGTGCGGCTCTGCGAGGGTTACTGTACGCAATACTAGGTACTTTTGCGGCAGTTGCGACCTCTGGGAATGTGAAAGATGTCGTAAGGAAAACGCTTTTTCTTTTGTGAAGAAGCGTCTTCTAAGTTAAGTTAGGAGTTGTTGAATCTAAGCGCCGAAATTTTATAGAGCACTTCTTATAACTCAACAGTTCTGTGCCATTTTGCGCTTGCTCTCACTTTTGTCGTTCTACCTCCACTAAAAGTTCCTCCGTTGACAAGCAGCTCGAAGATAATGTGGTAGCCCTTTGTTATGACAGCATTCCCTCCGATGCTTTGTTGAGTCCGGGAAGTCTGTCCGATGCAGTTATAGCTCATATGGTGGGATACTAAAAAAAAACGGTTTGCCTTGTTGTTGCATTTCTGTGCAAAGGTTTTCCCTAAACCTCAGACGAGTAACTTGCGACTGGAAGGCCACGGAGACTTTCAGTGCAATTAAGGTCACCTAATATCGTGCTAAGGTTTTTTTGTGTTGTTTTGAGTGCAGGATTCCATACGCCTCCATTTGTCGACACTACCAGTGATTATGTTGTTGGTTGTCAAGCTCCTTTATGGACAGAGATTATGCACCAACCCACTTTATCCCTAGCATGTAGATTCGTTTTAAAAATGTTTAGAATAGATGAACCATAATGGACACTCTTCTATCACGCCCTCCGGCGGGTCTCACCCGCAGCTCCTGGCGCTGCGGGTGAGAGCCGCCGTGAACTGCGGCAGCCCTCGGGGACCTTTGCGTGCGGCGGCTCCGCGACAACTCGTCCGCGCCGCGGCTTCCACCACAGTGCAGCGTGGGTCCCACTGCGGCGGGAGCGATATGGACGAGTTCTCGGGGTGCTGCCGCGAGACTCTGTGGAGGCCCTAACACAGCATTCCTAGCTGAGGTGAGAAAAATTACGACAGAATGAAACAAAACATGAAACGACTTTAAACAAGCCCTGCTTACGTCACAGTCACGTTGACTCTGGTCTGCTCAGGCGATGAAGAGAAGGCGCAAGAGTTGTTTTTATGAGAGTATAAGGTGGACCGCCCGAACCAAGTTGTCCTGAGATTTGTAATTCCAAGGATGTCCCAAATTCTGCTTATTCCATCTCATTCCTGTTTCCTATTTTTCCAAATTCCTATTTGGTTTCTCGCTGCCTACTTATTGGATTTCGAGCAAACTATTTTTCTCTTCCTGATTCTCCTTTCCTACTCTACTAAACTGCTTGCGAAGTGTTAGTTTGCGGCATGTATGTATAGGCTGCATGTTACGCACCGCCGCCAAAGTTATCCTCGAGTCATTTTTTATTCATGTCTTATTTGTTACTATTGCTGGTATTACTTATTACTACTATTTTACTACTTATTTTATAGCAACTTCCCCTTCACTGATGAGCATGAGCCACCGAGGGGGGGAGGATGCTACAAAAAAGGTTCGATTGAAGTAAATGGCGAAACAAACCTTCTTAACATTTTCTTTTATTTTATTGAATTTATGGATTTGCATTTTAATAGTTTGGCTCACCGTATTTCTCGACAGCGCTTGAATTCGTTGAGCCTATCTGATTTCGACTTTCAACATGAATTCGATACTTGGAGAATAACTTCAAGTCGCTGACTGTAGCTGATGTAGACGTTGTCAGAACACTCTTTTGTGCACAGTCTTCTTCGGAGGCGTAATGGACCACAAACGATTGTGCATACGAGCCATTAAATCCTGAAACGAAAAGCGGGAATTTGTGAATAAAATTTTCCAAGCAGATTTGAGGAGAGGTGTGAAGAAGGATAGAAGTTGAAAAATAAATTTCAAATGAAACCAAGTACCACTCCACAGACAAGAAATGAGTACAGCTGCTAGCCAAATAACCCTTACACCACATAACTAAGAGTTGGTAAAGCTAGTGCTGGGAATACCTGGCGTCCAGTTGACTGACATTGCCTCCACATCAACGCAATCGACACTATCAATCACAGCAGGTTGAGGACGAGACCTCTCAAATTCTCTATTAGACACTGATATTTGACAGATAAGCACTCGCTTAACTTACCTCAATAATAATCCTCATCGACGACGTTATTGTGGAGACCGAGTTGCTCACGACGCAGTCGTAAACCCCGTGATCGTCGTGTGAAATCGATGGGAAGGACAGCATAGGCGTAGAAATTCGCTTCTTAAACGAACAGAACGTGAAGCAGAGCAACTATTATCGTAGCCTTACTCAAAGCCTGATTGCACTCACTTCAGAATGGACCCAATAGACAATAGGAAGAGGATCGCCATACGCATCGCATGTGACATTTACTGGAGTACCCTCGAACACCCGTAGTTCTGGCGGAGGCCGTGAGACGAAAGTAGGTGGCTCTGAATTTGTCCGTATAGATTCACGTATTATGATTGTGATGCAGTTATGGGGGCACATACCAGCTATTATAACATGAGTCTCCATCACTGGACTTCTTCCAACCGTATTCTCAGCCTGGCATCCGAAAATTCCACCATCCGAGTCCTTCTCCCCACGAATCAGCAGTGTATCCTTAACAGTAGACCGTAATTCCATGAGTTTGCTACATCACAGCTGTTACTGCTTGGCTGAAATTGTTATCGCAAATGTAGTCGCGCGACTCTCGCGCTTGCCTGAATGGAGTTTCTGGCTTAGTACGATGAAGCCGGCATCCCTCCCAAATGAAGTACGACTAAGCCAGCGTTTCCTTCCAAATGACAGGAAGGAACTGGATTTAGAAAAGCTTCTAAATTCCACCATTGAAGAAAAACTTAGCTAAAAGAAGGGGAAGCGAATGGAAAAATGGGAAACCATTAATCATGCGTGCGGATATCAAGATGTACAGAGAAGTGCAAAATTTTGAAATAATGGCAATCACTGATAGTATTATAATTTTATATCATTCGATTCGACAACTTTAGGAGAAAGTTATTTCAAAGTTGAAATGCTTAAGGAATTTTTGATTATCAAAAGTTTTCGACATCACAACCGTTTGTCACACAGCCAAAATGTGAGGTTGTAATGAACAGTAATATCATTTTGTCTCCGCCTCAGTCTTAAGATTCGCCTTCGGCATATTCTCAGGATTTGCCATGATGGAGATGCACACACAGAATACAAACAGAAGAAAATTTCTGCAAAAAAAGTGAAGGAAATGTTCGGCAGTGACGCTTGTTGTGCTTGAGCTGGATCGTCCTAGATCCAAAGAAAAAGTCGCCTATAGTTTTGTAAGTAACTACAACATATTAATCGTTCTAGAGGATCGTTGTAATCCAGTTCGCCAGATAATAATAAACCAGAGCTGTTCAGATCACCCAGCAATGGTTTTCCGACAAATGGCGCTACGTTTTTCTTTGAATACTGCGTATTTCCTCGGGAATAGCCATAACAGGAAGGATTGAAGCGATACGATGCGCAGAGCGGAATGCTACAAGTCTGTGACAGCAGAAGCTCCTACTGAGGATCCGCCAAATAGTAGGCAGATACCCAGTACGTATAGTGTGCTTTCACGTCTACGATGTCGGGACACTTTCGGAAACGTAACTAAAATATAGCATTTCTTCTATGATATACCATTCGACTTTCGACTTATAAGTACGAGATTAATAGTAGAGTAGTTTAGTAGATGCCAGAAGGCTCCAGTTCCAGGTGAATACTCTTGTATAGAGTTCCTTCCTGCCAAAACTGTGCAAGCTAGTTTAGTTTCCGAGTAACTCAGCTTGTTTCAAACAAGTTAATTTAGTTCCAAGCAATTTAATGGCCAGCAATTTAGAGATTTTAGCACACCAGATCGCATTGAATTCTTGTCTTTGTTGAAATTTAAAAGAACTGGTTTATAACCTTTCTCAATACGCAGCAAAACCCATCATGGTAATCTATTATCAATCTAGTTTTTTCTTGTAAGTATTGAGTAATTTCGAGTGTCTAACTGTCAAGCACAGTAGATTCATGCGATCACTTCAACTCACTCCAACACTTTCCTTGACATTCCCTTATTGCAAACTCAGAGTAATCAATCTTTCGTAGAGTCTACTTGCGGTCCTTGTGAAATGTATGCATATCTAGCTCAGATTCGTTGGATAAACTTGCTTGAATCGAAAATTAAAAATTATTGTACATAAACAACACGAACTTGTTTTATCAATTTCATGAAGCCGTAGAACCTCACGTTCGTGAAAACGCTGAAGCCTTGTAAGCGCTAGCTGCATGTTCGCTCATTGAAATTGTTTGTTCCATGAAGCCAGACTTTCTAATGATTGGTCTAAATACAAAGCCTCTGCAGCCTATATCAAGCTGCAAGCCGGAGAACACTTTCTAGTTTTTGGCCGACAACTGAATATATGACTGTTTCCGGTGGAGAATCTGACTTCATTTCGCTCTTCTTCTTCCAAAACATTGCATATGCTGGACCTCTCGCACTCCTTTTCAATCAATCTATGATGCACAGCAAGGTTCTTTTCTTTGTATCTAAAATTGTATCTAAATCTTACTGAAAATATCTCAAGTGTAGAGATCGATTTTTACTGATCTGACGTATCCGACGATTTGACTGGATGACCGTCGCATGGGAGGCTGCCACACCTTGCCACATCTTGGGTGGCCAAATCTGCTTATAAAGGGCGGCCATCATGCATCCTAACCATTCGTCTGATTTTGTTGTTGGTTGCTCTCACCTCCTATGTCTTGTTCATTAATAAGCGTTGTGGGACACTCACGAGTACATCAAGGATGGTATCAAAGAAGCAGCTGAAACTGGTTGATAGCAAAACGATACCCAAATACATACTGATTAGTAGTTCTACAGATAACCAATTCCGCTTATCTTAAAGTACTAGCGCTCGGCTTGTTGATTTACAGCTTATCTTGTGGATACGCGACCTACGTGGCTATGTGAAATTAGAGTGAAACGCAGAATCAGAAGAGGAACAGGAGGCAATGGAGGTACAGACCCAGAAGTTCAATAATTTGGACAATAGCTGCCACGCCTATCTCAACACAGCGTTCGTCTTCTCACTACGCTGAAGTGAGATGCGAAGAAGCGGTGATTTTTCAGAAATTTCTTCAAAACTGTCCATCGGCAGGAGAGGAGAAAATATTTTCTACCACAACGAATCGCAGAAAGTTTTGGGATCAGACACCGAAAGCTCGACCTGGCAATGTTCAGGGTCTATTGTATTTTTGTAATAGGGAAGCAAGATTGAAATTGAAGACGCATTAAACACTGTAAAGTGCAGAAGGCCATGTGCGCCAGAGAACCAAATCTGCCACTGCACGATTGCAAGTTCGTCAACTGAACCACTACTTCTCTCAGCTTTTCGCATCTTGTATGGGTTATACAAAGGCAAACGGCTTGAACTTTCATCTCTTGTAGGTACAGTCTTCAGTGAATCGTGACAGCTGTAATTTGCGCGCGGTTAGTGCATATTACATATTTCAAAACCTTTCGGGGAGCGCACATTGCAAAATGAACGACTAGGTTGAAATGCTTCACTTCTAAGAACGCGTAGATTCAATAGCTCGGGTTCTTGAAGAGGAACTATGGCCGAAAACGCTCTTTGAGATCAACCTCTGGCTAGCGTGCAATATACCTCGAAATCATGGCAGTGGCGGTCCCAGTCAACTCGAAGAAAAATCGATGAGAGAAGCAGTTTCTACAGTGCCCTTCTCCCTCAATAGTACTGCTTAGCATGATCGTTCTAACACTCATCCGTCTCACCTAGTGGTCACTCAGACAATGCCATCGAACTGCCGAGAAATATAGCTAACCTCAGTTGAAGTAGTAATGAAGTGACCGTTCTTCGACCATGTGAAGAGACCTGGTTTGGGATTCGCATTCACCGAGCACTTAACAGCGCCACTCTGACCATAGCCGATTGTAAGCACCTGCCGATGCGACGGCAGAGCTTCCGGAGCATCTGAAATAGCTTCTCCCATTTGTCGCCTAGCAACCGGATTTATCACTCGAATGTCTCATCCTTGAGCCGGTTTCGTTGTCTACGAATTCTAGGCCAAGATGCAAGGCCAGAATGGAACACATACACTATAACATCTAGATAAGTAGTGCTCACTGTGGAACTCGTGGCTCTTGACAGAGTCGATCACTTGATCGATTGCTGCTACTGCTACGGCAAACCATGGTAATCCAAGAGTGCAAAGCAAAATTTCCATGAAATTCTAGATCGAGCATGGTGTAGGAAATAATGCGAGTAGCTGGTGACGCTCTTAAATTATGTGCAAGGACAGTGGTTTTTCTACCAAGACTTGAAGAACTCGACCAGATAGGAACTCAGAGAAGCACCAAAACTGAGGCATGGCTATAATTTAAAACATAAGAAAATGTAAAATTCGATGAATTGAAGAAAGGTGTAAAATAATAGAATTTTTAAAATTATAATTAATTAAAAGAATGGTGTGCCACAAAATATAAAACATATAAAAAGGTTCGTTTCGCCACTGCCTTCAGACGAACCTTTGTGTTATACTCCTCCCGTGGCTCTTCAGTGAAGAATAGGAGTATATTTTAAGATTTCTTTAAAATCTGTCTATAAGAGAAAAGAGATAGGAAAACGAAAATGGAAGAGAGAACAGATGAAGAAAGATGAGAAAAAGTGAACAAGGCGCAGTGTATCTGCTTCCACATTGTCGTGTTATGGACACTTTCTATAAGTGGCACCCCCACCCCTCCTACAACTACCATAGCACCGTTTTACGCGCAATGGAAATTATGGGGTATGCTTCTTGATGAGGTCTCACAACAGCACCCTGGAATTGAGTTTCGTCATGCGAATCTCGCTGCTGTTGCCGCTCTGCGTTCACTGAGAATGCAGAGCCATAACCCATTTGCCTTCTTTCACTCCAAGTGCTCCAGAAGAAGTGCTAAAATAGCCAAAGCTATATTATAAATGAAAATGAGGCGTCCTTATCGCAGTACGCATAACATGGGTTTGTTCTCTAAATGATGTCATGGCAACTCGAAGGAAATTCACGCCTTCCTAGATATTTTCCGCTGCGCGAGTTACAAGTGTCGATATTATACGACCTGAAACATTACTCGACCATATGAAGGCGGCTAGTACTTGCGCACTCGCGATCGAGTCCATGGATCAACTTAATTACTACTCGCGGCGTTGTCCTGCTCTGCGCTTTTGAAATCAAACTGACATATTGCAAATCAAAACGACCGTCTCCCGGATTAGACTAGAGACCCTGCGTACTCCAATCCCTTGAAGAGGTTACAGCAATTCCTAAATAGGGCGACTGGAAATTTCTAATAAAACTCCCCAAGCGTCCACTCCACATGCTGTAGCTCGCTCCCACTCCATATATAGGTTCGATCCCACATGCACTGTGCACGGCACACTCCAAAGGCAAGCTGGACAGTCTTAGAACAATTACAGAGTAGGGCGGCTAGGGATTTCTGAAAAATTCTCCAACTGATTTGAAATAGTCTTGAGGGTTTCACATTTTCTTGTAAGGGAGGATAGAAGCGGAGTGAATATGCTCCTGCCCACTCGATTAATAGGTTGGATCCTATATGCACTTGTGCACGGCGCACTCTATGAGCATTCCTGGCACGAAAGAGCACTGGTGACGCATGCCATGCTTGAGATACCCCGAAAACATGCAAGTTCTGGAAAATATGCTGCTCCGATCGCAAAAGTCCGCTCCAGTCATTTTTTGGCCACCCACAGCGAAGACGCGGTGGTGTGGTAAGCTGTATATGCGGTTGTTTAGATCTCGAGGAGACGAGTCGAACGGTGCCCACGCTTCTCATAAAACCTAAAATTATAGGAATTGTGAGGATGCGACGGTTTGCGACGGTTTGCGACTGACAACTCGTCCGCGGCGGCCCTTCTCAATGGAGCGAGTTTTCAATTTTGAAAATTTTCAGGGCTTCATATGAACTATCCATACCAAACGATAAAGCTCGATCTCCTGCGCTGAAATGTGCCCTCAGTTTCAAAATAAATGATTTTTGGGTAAGTTATATCCAGAAGACGCAAAAACTACAAAATGCAGTTTTTGCCGCTTTTCTGAAAAGTCGAGTCCGGTGATGTATCTTCTAGAATGCTTTTAAATGAAAACAAATGGCTTTGCAAACGAGCACGAGTATGCGCGGAAAGTTTAAGAGAAAACGAAGGCTTGTAGAAATTCTGATCTTGCAGTTCTACAAACCATTGTCTATAAATCCGAATAAGTAAAGAAAAAAGTGAACCCGAACATAACCTTTGATTCATGGTTGCATGCGATATCCATTGCCTCCTCGAACCATATCATCACCGATAAATAGCAATGAAATATTTATGTAGCTACAGGACAGGTCATCGGCATGGAATAACACCAGAGTGCTAAGAGAAGCTAGTGCTGCTCCTCTCTTCGGAGTTACTCCATCAATGAACGGAAGATTTAAAAACCCATGAAACATGACGCATACAAAGGGCAATCTACAAGGATTCAACAAATAACCGAGTAATCTGCATTTTACGGACTTATTTTGTTGTTGATGACAGAAAAAATCATCTAGTTTCCTGCAGTTTCTAATGAATTTTGTGGCTTCTAACATAAGTGTAAGTTTGTTACGTTATATACACGAAAACAAAAAAGAGCAATAACGAACACAAACGCACGCCAAGAAAAGGACAAAAACATGCTAACCAACGAAATGAACATTATAATAAAACACAAATACACTAATCATTATGGCTTCAAGATGAAGTGTGAGGCTTTACGTTTGAGGCATCCCAGGCTGTCAGAGTAAGGTACGTTCTTAATAAGTTTCAGATACATACAGCCAGCTCTGTTTGCAAGAAAATTAGCCCTAAGTGAAGTCTTATAGATAGCTCTATCGAAGGCGATTTTGTTCTGTCCACGACGAGTGATAGACGGAACACCGCTGAAAGCTATGAAGTCCAATTTAACATTCCATGTTATGATTTTGCGCACCATGCAAAGATCAACAACATCTCTTCCTGAACTGAGAGAGAAAATATTGAAGTGTTTATTCCTAATAGACGCTCGGGGTATTCTAGAGTAGAAGAAGCCACCAACTCAAAGCCAATTCTAAAAGAATTATATCCTTGTTTTTATGGGAATTGAAAACAGTAGTCCCTGACTCCACGATGACCTGATGTAAGTAGTATAAGGTAACATAAGAACATTTCTATTATTTTTATTAGGTTGGCAACTAATTTCGTGGACTCTCAAGCGCCTTCAACAAAAGTGTTCATAAACAAACAACAAATATCAGTTTCCAACCAAAGTAAGATCTGTTGGAACGCGGGACTGCTCCCCATTTATCAGCTACCTGGCCCATCCCACAGCTGTAGAATTCTTGTGCTTTTGAACCCAAGAATCCTTGGAGGTGCATTTTGACATGGTCCACATTAATAAATCGTCCTCCAACCAAGAAGTGCTGCAGCGTGCTATAAAGGTTCTATACATTTGGCGCACAGCCTGTGCTGTAAGGTGGGTGAGTTAGACGCTCCCAGCTAAGATCCTCGATTTTTTGAAGCTCCCGATTCGTGACGTGTGATCTGGCGTTATCTTAAAGGATAAAGGACGGCGTTACTCAATCCCTTCTGGGATGCGCCAGCGCATTCTACTTCTACGGGATGTCGTGGAGGCGACATGAATGCGTATTTGGCCATACAATGACTTGCGGTGGCCAGCCGATGAACAAGTCAGTGCTTTATCCTTCCCAGACAAGTCTGGTACCAATTCACCGACCCTGGAGGGATGGAAGGCTTGGTTGGCCTGGGCGGGAAATCCGAACCAGGAACCTGGTATCGGGTGCACGCGACAGTCGCGCCTCCTCCGACTGCGCTACACGCGCCCTGCGCTACACGCGCCAGCGTTATCTTGCTGACAGATAATTCCGCTCCTGAAAATCTGTCTGAACCGATTCCAGCAGGGTTCAGCCTGCGCGCGGCCAGGTTGAGAAGAGTAGATTACAGCATTAATGCTGGAACCGTTCTTTACGGGCTTCCAGAAGATAATACCTTCTTGACACCACCAAACGGAGGGAACGTAGCGAACCGGACGCCTCAAAAAATAGAAGACCGTGACTGGGAGCGTCAAACTCATCCACTTTACAGCACAGACCTTGCGCCGAGTGACTACTACATTTTTAGTTCGGTGCAGTACTTCTTGGTTAAATACCGATTTAATAATGTGGACCGGGTCAAAATGCACCTCCAAAGATTCTTGGCCTTAAAAGCACAATAGTTCTATGGCCGTGGGATAGACCAGCCACCTGAAATATGGGAAGCACTTCTGCATTCTGAGGGATCTTATTTTGATTAAAAATTGTCATTAGTTATTTGTTAATAAATACTTTTGCTGAAGATTCTTAAGAGTCCACGAAATTAGTTGCCAACCTAATATTTTATCATTTTCTTATAGTGTTCACTAAAGCTAAGGGATGTCCTCACAATGAGTACTTTTTATAGGCCAACAGCGGCCTATAAAAAGTACTCATTGTGAGGACATCTCACTTCACGCTGAATCTTCACATCGTCCGCATAAATCTTACACTTAACGCCATTTGATTGCAACTTGTGGGCGAATCTGAGATAAATACGTTGAACAAAATAGGTAATAAAACCCCACCTTGCGGAAGAACGCTGGTGGCATTCAGTGATTGAGAAAAATTCGAACCGGCTCTGACTTAAAACGTTCTACCACCTAAGAACTGTTCTATCCATTCGACAACAGTGTGATGAAATTTAAGCTGACTAATTTTGAGAAGCAACCTTTTGTGGCTGACAGTGTCAAAGACTTTCTCGAAGTCGAAATATATCACATCACACACATGCCTGTTATCCAGTGACAAAGTCAAGTCCTATAAGCACTCAATAAGGTTGGTATCGGTTGATTTCCCTTTCACAAAATCATGTTGAGTCGCTGAGAGGATGCTATTCCTATCCAAATGGTCAAGTATGTGCACTTTCTTTATTTTCTAAAAAAAGGTGGCACAGGATCGATGTTATACTAACCAGCCTGTAGTTCTCAAGTGCAGAAAGTAACTTTTAACAAAATTGAAGTGACAAAAGTGTGCTTCCTCCTCCTGGGGACTTCACTTCGCATCAGGGACTGGTTGAAGAGACAGGCTAACATAAGTCTGCACCGACTGAAGAACCAATGCGCCTAGACCCAGTTAATCTCTTGTTCAACAATCTATAGATATCCTGTTTCTTGCCGCACTCAATTATCCGCTTTCCGATGCACCGGTTAAATTTTTTCAATATGGCTGCAGTATGGCCGATTGTTGCCACGACCTGTCGCAGATTCGAGTGCGCCGACGTGACTGTGGACGGCGAGTTCACGAAAACCGATCATGTGCTCCTTAAAAATTGTCGCTCCGGCTCTTGTGACCAAGAATGAAACCATAGAAGTTTTCAAGTACCCCTTTCGCGCTACTTTGGGTAGCGTCATGTCCGAAAACACTTTGAACGTAACATTTCTTACCGAATCGCACTGCAGCGGGAGTGGTATTATATCCAACGAGCCTTAGCTGGCGTTTGCTTGTATTGATGAAATGATTAAAAAATTAATTTTACCTCACTTTTTAGTGATGTTAGGCCTAATCTCTACTTCTTGATAAAGATTATATAAGTAGTTCGCTCTTTTGCAGTTGCTGGTCTCTTGGATGATCATCCGCATATCGCAGATGTGCATCCCCTTCTAATTTTGCGGCCGTTTCGTGGTTTGAATGTGGTTTATGGGAAAAATTAGCTCAAGATCGCTACCATTTGGAGGTTGGCAAACATTCATATCAGTGCCGCAATCAAGCATTTCCCGCTGACAGTCGACTGAGTTTTAATTTTCTTTCATAGTTAGCTTCCAAGGTCACCACCACAGCAGGAGAGTGAAATATCTGTTCTGCGATGAAGAGAGAGCGCAGGCTAGTGAGATGTCGGTAGCGCAATCCGCTGGCGAGAGAAAAACATTACCACAGGAGACGGCGGCACTAAGCGAAAGAGCGGACCCGCAGCTACAGACTGTCAACGCACTGAAGAACGGCGGCGGCCAACATGGCGGAGACGAACGGGGACGAGTTGCCCGTCTCCGGCGTGTCAGCGTGGACGGCAAGAACGCATACGCTCGCGTAGTTGCGCCCTAGTATTCACTGCGATCTCCAAACTAGAAGCTGAGAGCGGAATAATAAACTTACAGAGCACGTCCAGGTATGCCGACGTCTGTGACTGCTCCCCGGATGGATTTGATGCTGAACAGAGATACCAACCGCGATCGCGTTTCTGTACGTCTCTCAATGTCAGGTCGCCGTCCTTTAATACATCGCTACTTGTACGTGTATACAATGCTGGAGCTGAAGACGTGGGCTGCATTTTACCTTTAGGTCGACTCTAAGACCAGTATGTGTGGCTTTGACGGGGCGATCATTGAGCATCCAGGAATACTGAATGGTCGAAGGAGGAGAATTGGCGTGGCATCGCCAGAAAACGTTCGATCCCTCAACGACAGTCTGGTTCGTCGGAACGAAGTCGAACGTAAGGACTTCTAAACAGACATAGAATGCTTCTCACCATTTCTTGCATTGAGTCTTCTATTGGCTATGCATATGCTGTTATAGATGTGTTGGATAAAGGATAGGTGGTAATGGGCAACGTTACTCAATCCTAGTTTGGTAGTGCCACACATTCTACTTTTATAAAGCGGCGCTTTAAATAAGATATAAAATAAAAAGTGCTTGAAATTTTGTGAAATGTTGACTTTTCTAGTTAAAATAGTTAGAATGACTAAACAAAAATTTCTGTTTTCAAATTGGCGAAGCTCGATGTAGTCGAATATTTATTGAAGACGTTTTGGGCCTTAAGCCCTTCTTCAGGTCGAAGGAAACTGTGTCGCCTGTATATTATTACACTATATGCACTCAATAGCAACAAAACGACCAACGCCCTCGCTGGGGTTCTACGGGATGGGTTATACGGGAAGGAAGAGGGGGAGGGCCAAGGACTTCCAGTAGCGTGGCTTGGCCGAAAATAAGGTGCAGTGGTCTTTGGGCCGCTCATATAGAATCGCGGGAAGTGACCGGTCTCTCGTCTCTCAATGTCGCCATCATCCTCGCTTGCCCTCACAAGGGAAGGGTCTGAAGCCTATGACTGAACGGAGAGGGCGAGTCATGCAGGAAGAATCTCCGCTCCTTCAATTGCTATAAAAATGTGCCCCTCTTTTGGGTCAAGCCATTTATCGCAAGGAGTAGGGGGTTCTTAAGTTACTGTGGAATCAGCACCTCACGAGCGCTGAGGGTCTCTTGCGCACGCGATGCCACCGCCTGCAAGCGGCTCGAGGTGTATGTAGTGGGTAGTGGCGCTGGGTCGGGGTTCGGTTCTCCTGCGCTGCAAAATTTTTGGATTTCAACTGACTGGTTGAGGTTTGAGCGGTCCTGACGTCTATACCATTTTCAGATGTTTTCTGCACATTTTCCAACCGTATGCTGTGGACAGTAAATTTACATTGCTTTTACATTGCTGACCGGCTTTTAACCAAAAGGCAATGAGAAGGGTATTCAACATAATGATGTAAAAACGCTCATCATCAGTGAGACACAGGCATGTTTATGAAGTGGGAGCACTGCTCGCGATACGGACAACGTAGCTACAGGATCCTCACATCTTGTTTCCCTACATGGACCGGGGAAAACCATCGTGTTCGGATTTTCAAAGAGACCAGGATAGCATAACTAGCCTTGAACCAAGCATATGCAACCAGCTCTTCAACATGAGGATGACACAGAATTCGATATTCAAGCGACACGACCTATGTCATTGTAAAAAAATCTGTTCTTCAGCTACCCGCAACTTCGACAGTTACCTTCAGGGTGTTCTCCATTTTAATGGATCAAAAGGAAGGTCTTCCACAATGTCTACAAACCGCTTCACAAGCGACTGTAACAGAAGAAGCACACGTCGGCGAGCTGAATCTGGCAGACGGTCCACGAAATTACATATAGTCCGAATACTCAAGGTCTTCCTTGGGGAGCTTGAATCGGCACGGGTTTCGAGAAGCGGCCCATGAGTCCAGGATATGAGTACAGCTATCGGGTATCTGTGTTACGAAGGCATGCTCAAAGAAGGAGAGCATGGTAGAATAGCACAGAAGCAGAGCATAGTACAGTGAGTACAGTGTATGTTGGATACCTTTCTCATCGCCTTTTGGTTAAAAACCAGACAGTAATAAACCATTCGCAAGAAAGTTACTCTCCACCCTTTAAAAGATGAAGAATGAAGGCGGAGCTACTCAATCCCCCTTGGGAGGCGCCATGCATTCTACTTCTATGGGATGTCGCGGAGACGATTTGAATACGTACATATCTGGCCATACAATGACTTGCGGTGGCGAGCTGATGAACAAGTCAGCGTTTTATCCTTCCCACACAAGTCTGCTACCAATTCACTTACACCAGAGGAATGCAAGGTTTAGTTGGCCTGCGTGGGAAATCCTAAGTAGGAGCGAACCAGGTATCGGATCCACGCGACAGCCGGCACCTCTCCGACTACGCTACACGAGCCCGGCGATCGGAAACATAAGAAGGTATAAGTCCAATACATTAATAATGAATAACTAAAATTAGGAAACTGAAGGAAACGAGACGGTGGCTTGAAGGAGATATAAGTTAATAGTAGGTTTAAGAGTTGCAAATACAAGCTGCTTAAATGGAAGCTCCTGAGCTGCCAAGGTTTAGAGTGAAAAACTACACAATAAAAAAAATATAGCAGAAACAGCTTCTTCATTTGATTTTAGAAGACGGTAAAATTGCTTAGAGAATGGATGAGAAATGTTTCCTTCATTTGACTTGGCTGGAAAGCCACTTCCGAGTCTACACAATAATATCTGGACTCTTGCATGTGCTTGAATGTAAATATGTGCATGTGAATCACATGAAAAAGGAACGAACTTGAGAATTTCAACTCGAATTCTGAAGTAGCTCGCCCTTCAACGTTGACAGCAAGACAGAAGTAGGTCCCCTGAAAAACTTGAAGCTTTCCGTCAGAATCTATATAACCGAGTCATGGCAGAGGCCTACCGCGTGCAGTTTCTGCAGCTTGTCAATCTGCAAAATTGGCCCAGAGCTGACTATTTTATCGTTCTAAATGTAAGTAGTTAGGTGTGTTCTGGGCAATTGTTGTGTTCCACCAACTCTCATACAGCAACTAGATAGATTGAAATGAGATCCAAAAAGCAGCATCTAGGCCTTTCCTACTTTTGTCCATGTGATTTCAGGTGGTGGGACGCCGTCTGCTTTGCATTCAATCGACATCGGCTCTCCGACAGCGCCATAATTCACGTGATGATTTGACGGCGACAGCAACGTCGGGGCTGCTGCAAAAAAATGAACAGTGCGCTAAAAAACCTGGTTTTCATTTTCACAATGGAGGGCGCTCAGTAGGTTGGAAGTGACGGTTGGAAAGAAGTGAAGCCTTATCTAGTAACGAAATTGCAGCCTTACGGACAACTTCAGAGCGAATGGTTATGTTATGTTATGCTGTTATGCGACTGCTATCGAGAGCTCTGGCAAGTCTGACCAAATCACCGCAAAGTAGTAATTGAAGAAGTTCCGACAAGCATACAGGTATAGAAATTTTCTACTTAAAGCTGGGTGCTCTTTTATTCTGCACACTTTTGCAAGCCGGACACTTTCCTAACAAGATAGTCCGTATGCTATTGCACGAAATCAGTTCACTGGTGCACAGAAACCTTCAAAAACACATCACAGTCTATGGAATAATGTAATCAGTCCCGAAATACTGATGAGAAATTCATATGTACTTCATACAAGAACTCGATTTTAGCAATAAACGCTTATGGGAAGGAGAGGGAGATGCTTCCAGCACTCCTCTATAGTCATTCGAGTTTACTGGACAGAAAATGAAGTCTAGATTTAGTACCATGGCCTGCATGCGACCGCGCGTGAGCAGTTTAGGTTTTAAAAGGGTGCGTTCAACGGCCATCATCTCTTCTTTGAAAGAGTAGGCGGGGAGCCGTGCCAGGGCAGAAGAAGAGGAGCAGGCTAAAAACGCTCTTCGCCTTCCCCATCTCTAGTCAAAAACAAAAGAACCCAGCGCGGTCCAGGCTAGAAATTAGCTCTATCGGAGTCCCCCCTACCGAAAGATACTGTGCGATCACGTGATGTCCTGTAGGAGAGAGCAGCCTTCTCAGCCACTGTCCTAGTTTAAAACTGAGCCTATTCTGAAACTGTTGGTAGACAGAAACTGAGCCCACAGGTGGCTCCAACAATGTTTTATCAATAGCGAGAAAACTTTGCTGTTCGCCCAGAAGAACCAGCAAAGGAGAGCCCGACTAAGAAGCATTACACTTTCCTACAACAGATTTGTCCTAGCCATAAAGAAAACTTGCGAGAGTGCGTGTCTCACGGTTTCATGGCGGGATGAACCTGACCGATTCGCCTACTTTCCAGGAGAATAATTCCGCCTATCTCTTCGGTCTTGTAGAGCCGTGCAAACGGCGATTGTTCTCAAGCACGTTTAGAAGAATTCTTGGGTCACTCTCTGACTCGTTTTGTTATTTTATACTTCACTCTGCGATTCGCACATCGATAGCAGGGTTAGCGCGTTGGACACCGCACTTAATCGACGAAAAACTAAAATTCGCGCATATTAGGACGGCAATGTTGTTTTCGAGTTCTTCTGTTCAAACATAACCAACCACGTAACCTTTTGCACGTTTTGCTGTTGTTCACGTTTTCAACTGTTTGCTTGTAACTGTACCTTCTAGAAGCTAAGAGCCTAGTGTAGCAGTCCAAACCTACCATTGACAATCAGCCGTAAATGGGCTCCGGTCTCAGGCCTTGTTGGTTGTTGGGTGAATCGTGTCACAACACAGTGATACCGTCCGGCGTCGCCGTCTCTGACCGAATGGATGGTCAGGGCCAGGCCGGTGCCGCGAGCGACGCTACCTGCAACATTTACTTGTAACCTTTTGCACGTTCTGTTTGCACCCGAACAGCATTTCGGAACCAAAGAGCAGCCCATGATGCGTGCATTTGCAGCAGAGGGGGAACAGCTGGGAAAGAAGAGCTTGACCTTTCGCTCCACGCTTATCACTCTTTTACGAACCCGTTTCGGGCGGGGGACGGGGTGGGCGGCGGTTGGGTGGTGGTGGAATCAAGAGCGTCGACCCCTTCACGGTGCAGGCTATCCCTGACCCACTTCTGATGAGGCTGGCCTACCTCGTCGTGCTTGTCGTTCTGCTGCTCAATTCAGACGTTTTGGCGAGTGCTCACATTGAGTCCTGTTGTCGGAATCGTGGTGTGTCAGAGGTCTGTTCTCGCGCTCTATGTCGTCTGGAGTCGCCACCCGGCGACATCGAGCGCTACACAATCTTCGAAGCCCGCACCGGCTGTGCTCACTATCTATCGGAAATAGCCGAATGTCTCGTAGACGGAAGAGACTCGTCAGAGTGCTGCAGAATGTCGGCGGTTCAGGCGGAGGAAAGCTCCTGCCTCGTGCTCTGCAGTGGTTCCTCCAACGGGGCCAATCGCTGGGTCCGCTACCAGTCGTGTCTTGCTATCAACATTCCCTCAATGTACACCTGTATTCTGAACAGCCACTCCAACGCGCCCACTCCGCCGCAGCTACTCAAGATCGCCTCGAAGACCAGCACATCAGCTGAGATCCAGTGGAGTGCTCCAGCGAAGCACCCCGAGCTCGTGCACATCTACAAGGTACATGTCACCGACACGTCTGGAGCGGTACACAAGGAAGTTATTCACGCAACGAAGCTCTTCTCGATCAACCTCACAAATCTCCGTCCTGAGGCCAAGTATTCTGTCTTCGTTGTGGCTCATGCAGCCGACCTCTCCCAGAAGTCCACGCCGTCCGATATCGTTCACTTCAGCACCTCGGTGGCAAGCAGCGTTGAAGGCGCAAGCTATACTTCCACAGTGCAAACACCTCAGGAATCCACTAGGGCTTCACTCGCGTGCCGCCTTCGGATGGGCGTTGGGACAAAGACGTACATGGTGTGGGAGAAAAAAGTTGGCTCCGAATACCGCAAAGTGGAAGGATCACGGTTCAAGATCACCACATACGCCTCGGAAGACGGCTCGGGTGTGCTTGTGTCTGCACTCGACATTCGCCACTTGGAGAAGTCCGATTTCGGCACATATAAATGTCACGTGCGAGGCAACGGTAACTACTATGGTGAGGTGAGTAACGTCTAGGTTTCCAAATAGAATATCAAACCTGGGCTGAGGAATCTTTTTCAACATTGGTGATGAGAGTAAGCCCGTTATTCATTCCATCATTTACCATCAGCAATTCACTGGGATGAATTGAAGCCGATCACTAATGTTACGCAGGTTCTAGATATCAACAGCCACACACACCGTAACATTCGTGGTTTCAGGTTGATCTCCTTGCTCACTCTCATGCAACTGGCAAGCCACCTTTGAATCCTCCGGAAACCCCTCTGGAATGCTGTTCTCGAGCGGTATTCCGAGCTCATTGCCACTCCGTCTGTCACGCAGGCAGTGAGAAGAAGCGCGGACTGAAGCCTGGTGAGTTGGATCCAATAGAAGGCAAATGTTCAGAAAACATAGACATAATCTTCTCGAGGTTTAGACTTTTAATCGATTGAAGTAGTTATGTTCAGTAAAGAGGACGAATGATCTACCTTGCCCCATCCCCGGTCAACTTAATAGTGTGTCTGCCAATGCGTTTGCCTGAAAAGGTGGACACCTCACACGAAATTCTCCTCCGAAATTTGCGTTCTAAAGAGCGTTGCTCTGTTAGCGGCTTGAAAAAACGATAAAGACCTAATAAAAACATCTATACAAAATCGGCGATCCCTTTGCAGCGCTGATACTGGTGCCATGGGCTCCGGCACCGGGGTAGACAACAACTCCGAAAAATCTCTCTCGGTATTTATCCACTATTCTGGCTACGCACAATGCCACCTCAACGCATCCTATCACAAAACAATAAACAAAATGACAAACAAAATGTCGCTCTATTATAGGTTTTCTGCCAAGTTCCCCAACTTCTAAAACATTCTTTTAACACAGGCAAATTACCTATCATTTCATACTTAGGTAGGTGTTTAGTAGCGGCCGTTGCTCGCTTCGCCCATGTTGTAATGAAGACTTTCACTTGTTTATGCGTGGGTCACTCCCTTTCCCAGCCGATTATCCGCGTCACACCCACATCGTACATAGAAAGGATTCAGCGAACATCTGTGCGCCACTATGGCCTCGAATCCTTCCGAAGAGAATGTCGTGGCACCGCAGAAGCATGCAATGCGTAGCGTTCTTCAACGCTGCACGAAGCATTTGTTCCTAGCTAAACACCAAGTTGTACACTTCTACAGCTTGACAATTCTCTGTCCAGCTTTTCCTAATCTTCACTTAAGCCAATCACCGGACGCAGAAAATGTTTCCAAAAATACTAAAATCAAAATAGACGTTACACTCCAAGAAAGACTCAGAAAAAATCGAGCATACCAACTTCAGCAAAGCAAAAATCTGACTCTACCAGAGCAGATCCACGTAAGTTTCAACATAAATAGCATGTTGAATCTGAATCTCATCGTTTTCTAATTCGGATGTGCGTTTTGAACGACTGGCCGGCATAACCGTCTCAAAGCTAAACTTGTCCTCTCCACTACCCACAAGTAGAATAAAACACAGGGTCTTCCAAGAATGTAAGCAGTATTTGGAAAGCCATAAAATTGCTGCTGGCAAAGCTATTGGTTATCTTATCAGGAAATGCCTTCACCTTCCCACGGAACTTTGGAGAGAAACCTGTGAAGTGTGAAAGAGCTTAAATCGCTGATTATAAATATGTCATTTTCACGTCGAATTAGACACTTTTGAAATCAAATTGGACACTCTTCTAGCGCAAAATTCGTGAAAGTATTCAATTTACGAGCAGTGCACTTCACTTACGCATTTTTAGAGCGCATTTCATGGGCAAACAGTTTTCAAGTCTAATGAAATAAGAATGTCAAGTACTAATTCAATGCTTCAAATGTGGCACTTGATTTATTGTGTAGTGACTGCATGATTGTTATAATGGTGTCGAACTGATAACATTTCTGCCGTGCACTACTTTTAAGCCATACAACTATTAGGTTGGTGAAAACGTCTGGCACCACAGCGTACCTTTTTCAAAATTTTATTGCTTCTTTTGTTAACTACCACTTACATCTGCAACCTTCTGCCATCTGCTGGGAAGATCACGAATTCTTTTGTTCCAGAATTAAATCGGATGTGACTCGAAGAAGTGTGCCACCTCAGATTTCAGTACGGTTCGGTTATTGAAGCATCTAGAGTGTTGCTCAGGTGTTGCTTGAGAGCTCGGAAGAGGTAGTAGTGCGATGGCGCAAAATCTGGCGAATACGATGGGTGGGGCTGCACCTCCCACCTGAGCTCCTTCAACTTCTGACGCAATCTTGCAACGTGGTGGCGAGCATAGTCGTGAAGAAGGTAAACATTCTTCCGATTCCATGACATGGCTTCGCTCAGCTTCTGCAGCTATGTAGCGTAGATGTTCACTGTTACTGCGGTGTTTCGTCAGGGAGCTCGTAATAGAGCATTCCTCGAGAATCCCAAAAACAGCACAGCATTACTTTCCTCTGGTGGGCGTCTGACTTTGGTTGCTTCGGAGGCGGTTCCCCTTGAGGGAGCCACTGGGCTTTCCGAGTATGGTTAACAAAGAAGACCCGGGATTCATCACCCGACATTTTGGAGAAAGTCCTACAAAAACGAACAAGGAGAGACTGAGCGATGGTCAGTCGCAAAGGCTTGTTCGAGTCACGGAGATCATGGGAAAAATATTATTGTTCTGAAAATTATATTACTTCAATATTATTATCTAGAAATACTCTAGAATGTTTGTGTCACAAGTACGTTACACGAAACAGTTCCTGGGAGTTTCTGTTAAACCTTGAAATAAATTTCAAAATTTTTGGTGCAAGACTTTTTCACCAGCTTAATAGATGGCAACGCGCTTCAAATTGCCGTTTAACAGATACTCTCATAAATCGTTCAAAGGACTTATCTTTACTGCCAGTAAGCTGTCATGAAAGCCTAGAGGACTACATACATACAATAGAATGAAGGGACGGAAAAAGTAGAAACGTTAA
This sequence comes from Heligmosomoides polygyrus polygyrus, assembly GCA_947396885.1. Lineage (NCBI taxonomy): Eukaryota > Metazoa > Nematoda > Chromadorea > Rhabditida > Heligmosomidae > Heligmosomoides > Heligmosomoides polygyrus. Next base: position 74,167,417 of record OX377202.1, on the reverse strand, counting down.
TTATGATGAGATATCAATATTAAACACTAAAAGTGCTTTTCTCAAATTTCAAATTGTAAACATGGCCAATTAAGGACGGAAAGCACAACCAATTTTTTTCGTTTACTAAACTGTTGACATTCTGGCGTACACATGGCACCATTCAAGCCGTTTTTAACGCACACTGCCCATATTGGTTAGCATTCTCGTTGCGCTCCCATTTCTTCCTGATAGTCTTATACCGACAAAGTTATGAATTTGCGTTTCCATGTTTTTCTTTGGTGTGTTCCGGATTAGTTCAATAGTTTTAGTGACAGCAAAATTCCAGTGCTTCATACAGTAAAATGGTGTTTTAGAGCACCTTGTGCAACGAAGTACCGAGACATTTAACATATCTATGCTAGGTGCTGGAGGATAAGAACTTTTAAGAATAAAGAGCGTTAAAGACTTACTGCTTGTATAAGCAGTAATCATTTTGCTCGCAAATTGTGTATTATGGAAATGAAGAGATTGGAGGTCTAAGCGCCTAACTACCTGTGTTACTTGCTAGCTTTTGACGTTCAGAAATCCTCAAATGTCGACGTGGAATACCGAACTCACGATTTACTTGTTTACGGACTATGTGTAAGCGCAGCCCTTCCTAAAATGTATGCTATTGCTACGCTTCCAGCTGAAAATAGGTATGACCAGACATTTCCAGACGGTGAATCAAAGTTGTGGAGAATTTCGAAATTGAAATCACCATCAGTTTTGTAATGCGAAGGCTGTTGTCCAGCAAACTGATAGGTTTCGATTTCCGTACGAGGTGAACACCTCGTAAATTTTTCTCATGGTTAGTATTTGCGATAGTTGCATGCTTTTCAATTACTATCCATTTTTACTTTCACTTCACTTTTCTTGAAAGAAAGCACCTCTGTAAGTTTCTTGCAGAAGAAATTTCCAGACGATTCGTATTGCTATTACAGTAGCGCTGGGCTATTGCCAGAACTCTCGCGCTAGGCGGTTCAGACATCCTTATATACCTTTACAGTTGTCCCTCAAGGCGTAGATGAAAACTAAAATGGTTCATATTATTCAACCCATTGTCGTTAGCCCTCACTGGCTGTTACGAAGGTAATAAGCTTTTTGTTGCGATCAAAACTGACGGCTCGCGGATTCGAACGCGCATCCCCTGCATACCGGGCAGGATGTTATGCCATTACAGTACCGGCGCCACCAGTCCGTTCGTAATTTGTTGAAGAGCAGAGACTCAATGAATCGATCAAACAAGACGCGATGCAGCTTGATTAAGATTAATCTGCTATAAAAGAAGCACTTCAGAATAAGAATAGTAACACAGCAGGAGAATACCACCAATTTTGTCCTTTGGCTAAGCGTAGAACACAAAGGAGCACTGCTGTAGATTCTCCCTAAAGGCCCCCGCAGACTTTTGCGGCGCCGCTGGAGGCGAGCTCTGCGTCTCTGCCCTATGGTTAAGCATAGGGCAGCGGCGCCGCTGGAGGCGAGCTCTGCGTCTCTGCCCTATGGTTAAGCATAGGGCAGCGGCGCCGCTGGAGGCGAGCTCTGCGTCTCTGCCCTATGGTTAAGCATAGGGCAGAGGCGCCGCCGAGCGGCGCCGCAGAACTCTGTGGCGGCCTTAAAACTTTTACCAATTAAATTCCAGGACAGAGAAAATGCTCTTAACAGTTATAAGTATTAATGAACACTTTCCCTCATTCAATCGAGACTACTATGGAGGTGATGCAAAGTTTAGGTAGCTGTTAAAGGACGAAGACCCTACGGGATAAAGAGATCTTCGGAACAAATAGCACTGTAGGCTATAAAGGGTTAAGGCGTTTCACAATAGAAGACAGCATGTAATAAACCATTTGCAACTGTGCCACTTGTGATTGTTCATTTCTTGTCAATATCGGTCAATAGTGGCAGTTCGAGTAATGCTGGTATTCCTTGAAAGCAGCGCACATAGGTGGCACCTAGCCATTCTCATGTGGGTGATCACTTCTTGCGTGAACGCAGTGGGAGGAGAAGCCGACTTCCGCACGCACCGAAATCGGGACTCTTGGTCTGGTCTCTCTCTTGCCAACCGAGCCTACGGGATCGGTTATTTTGCAACGGGCTTTTCTGAAATAGATAAAGCACTGACCTCTCCGTCGGTTGTCCACTGCTAGTCGTTGTATAGGCCAAATAAAGGATAAAGGATAAAGGACGGCGTTACTCAATCCCTTTTGGGATGCGCCAGCGCATTCTACTTCTACGGGATGTCGTGGAGGCGACATGAATGCGTATTTGGCCATACAATGACTTGCGGTGGCCAGCCGATGAACAAGTCAGCGCTTTATCCTTCCCAGACAAGTCTGGTACCAATTCACCGACCCCGGAGGGATGGAAGGCTTGGTTGGCCTGGGCGGGAAATCCGAACCAGGAACCTGGTATCGGGTGCATTCGACAGTCGCGCCTCCTCCGACTGCGCTACACGCGCCCTAATAGGCCAAATACCCATTTGAAATTACAACCACAACCACGGTTGCAGAATTATGTGTGGTATTAGGTGGTCCTACACGGAATCTCGCTTTAAACCAAAAACTTAAATTCATACAAAGCAATCAAACCCAAACTTAATTTGGTAGTGTATACTCCACAATAACAAATAACCTTTGTACAACGTACACGCAAAGATTGGATCCCGTCTTTAAAGAAATGAGCTGGCCGCGAATCGAGGAAGTTGGTCACCCACATCCGGATTTCGTCGTAGTCAGGAAACATTTTCCCATCCAAGGCGCACTGCATCGAGCGGAATATGTGGTAGTAGGATGGAACAATGTTAGGGCTGCACAGCGGATGGGGCAAAACGGTCCAGGCAAGTTCCAGAATTTTCTGCTGAACGACTTTTGCGATATGGGGCCTCGCATTATCATTCAACAAGTTGGTAGAGGACGTGTCAACTCGATTTGGATTTAAATTTGGGGCAGGATTTGTAGTAGGATTTGGAGCAGACAAACCCTACTGCAAGCTCCGGTCTTGTCGGATCAGCTTCCACGGCCGTCTGTGAAAGGTCGTTGTCCAGGACAGGCGTCTGTCTCCCATGCTCTTCGTCTTCAAGACTTTCGTCACCGGCTGCAAGGCCTTTGTCATACCATCGCCCACCCCGAGCGACGCCTAATGATATGCTCCCATATCGATCGGGCGGCGCGATGGAATCGATATGGGTGCATATCATTAGGCTTCGCTCGGGGTGAGCGATGGTATGACAAAGGCCCAAAACGTTGAAACCGCGGCTCGCATAGTCTTTTGAAAACGACATCTTTGCCGAATGCAGCAGCCAATGAACGATGAGATTCCGACTGGATTGGATTTCTTCAGTTTGAACTGGTAGAGCTGCCACGCGCGCACAATCATTTTCTGGTCCATTGTATTCTGGAGACTATAATTTCTGAAACCGAGGGAATAATGCTAGAAAATAGGAAATGCAGAAGATGAAACGCCGTAGAAAACTAACCCTAGGAGAGCTCACAACCGATGCGAATAACTGTGAAAAGAAGGCCACAATGTATGCAACATTCCGTGTGGGACAATCTAACAGAATGCGTGGCGATTAACGCTGTACTCTATTCTTATTCTTAGTTGAAACTTTCAAAGCACTACTTTTATCAGCATTATTTGGCATTGTGGAATACAAGGCATGTGAGTTCTGGTGCTGTATTCTTTCAAGAAAACGAAATTCATTTTTAGAAAACCAAATGAACGATGGTCATGACTCTGAATCGCCTTTGCATAGATAGCTCTCTTTTCAGGTGCTTTCTTGCCGCAGTACCGATGCCTTGACGAGTTTCAAAGTTTGCTACGCTGTACACTGAGTGAAATAAATAACGCTCCATGTTGTATACGGAAGAAGGTATTTTTTGAGCTCTTCAATGTTTCACTAATTTTAACAAAAAGTAATTCGAAATAATTCAAGTATTAGGGGGGGGGGGGGGGCAAAAGTAATGAGACACCCCATGCCGTGTCCATATATCTCGTGGCTGGAGTCTGGTTTCGTGCTTATCGTATTTGTATGTTTGTATACTACTTACTGAAGCCCACCTGAGAAGTTACCATTTCCGCCCTTTCCAAAGCATGCCAAAAACCCCAGCCTGTCTCATGCCGAAACCCCAGTCTGACGAGTCGACCTGTGCCGCGCAAATCTCCCCAATTCCCAACCCCGGGACAGCCTGGGCTCAATATTCACGCAAGATGAGAAGCACGTCTTCTACCTTAACCCTGCCAAGCAGCGAGTCTGGGTGAGGCCTGGTGAATTGTTACCGACCTTCGTTCGGCGAGATGTTCACGGCGAGAAGCATCTTTGGAGCTTTTGGGTCTGCGCCCATGGATCTGTTTACCGGAGGCTGTTTCCCAAGAGCACCGCGATGAACTCCAAGGCCATGGTGAACGAAATAGAGGAGATGGGCCGGCGACTCGCTCTTATTCATTCGCAGCGCTTCAAGAAGGTTCTCCTCTTCGACAACGCCGCACCCCATCGGGAACAAGTAAGCACGGATAAGCTTGGCCAGCTGGGCTACGTTCACATGCCTCACCCACCGTATTCGCTGGACATCTCTCCATGCGAATACCACTACTACTTGAGCCTACAGGACTTCTTAGTCGGAAGGGACACAAGAACCCAAGCAGACCTTGACAACCATATCGAGCAGTTGATCAACACCAGGCTCAAGCAGTTCTGGAGGGATGGGATCAGGAAGTTGGCTGAGCGATGGCAGCAAGGTCCTTGCCCTTAATGGCAAATACACTCCTCAGCATCGTTGAGTTGTAATTGAGTTATAAGGAGATGAAGATTTTTTTTCATTTTGTCTCATTACTTTTGGCCCCCCCCCCCTAATAGTTCTTCATTAAAAAAAGGAAACAGCAAACAATCCACAGTGCTTGTGATTACGTCCAGCTGATTCCTACTCGACGTTCACCCAGGTGGCAACCTCTCGAATAATGTCGTTTCCAGATACCATATCACTGCCTCGGCATGTGCGACAGCAACTTCGAGCTGAGCAAACTAGACGGCTACAACTGCCTCGAGTACGAAGCTCACGTGGGTTGAATCCGATCTGGCCGCGTGAGCAGTCACACTGAGCGGCTCGCATTTCACCTGCCGAATCCAACAAAGGCGCTTCAGATCCGCCAGTGCCAAATCGAGACGATCAGCATGCGCCCAGAAGCAGTGTCAAACCTCCAGATACGTAATGAGAGGGACACGATCATTCTGAGCTGGGAAAGAAGCGACAAAGCTGAGGTATTGTAAAGTTGTTGCTTGGTCAGAAATGTTTCGAGATCTGCGAAACTCCAGTCATCACAGCGGATCACTGTTACACTGCTGCGAAATGTCTTTCGTTGTGCGCACTAGGAATGTGCGTTAAATTCTTCTCGGTAAAATTTTAACGACCACTTTTAACGAAAACTTTTTGCGTTAAATTCCGTAAATTCGCTAAATATAAATTTCCCTTAGCTGCAGTCAGTTTGGCTGTATTTTAGTGCCTGAAACGCCAGATCTTTTTCTTTGTTGATTTTTTCGACTTCATCTACATGGCTATATCTGACTATATCTTCATTTTCTCAACAAGTAACAACAGTCCATCTATCATCAATAAAATCGAAAAACCAGAAATACCGTTGGCATTCTAAAACCAAACAGTAACGTCAAGACTTCTGAAGCAACAACTTTCTTACCGTGCCTATAAAACAATGTAAAAATGGATGTGTAGGTTCGTTTCGCAACTATCCTCAGACGAACCTTTGTTTAGCGCTCCTCCCGTGGCTCTTCGGTGAAGAGGAGGAGTGCTAAGCTAGGGGTTGTTCGTTCGTTTAGTTTGTGGAAAACGGATCAGCTTCTGGGAAGATACACAAAATGCTAGCGACTCAACGTTTTTGAGAGTTTTCATTTGTTCTGACAAAAACTACAGAATTTGCGCTCGCTAAGTGGAATTTACAGCCTAACATTCTTCTATATTGTTTCGGAAAACTGCAGAACCTTTTAATGAAGAAATCAGGTCAGACATTTGTCACAGCGAATTCTTTGGTAGAGCTTGTCTTTGAAAGAAATCAACAAAGTCCATGGATCTACGTGTTTCACAGAATGGTTCCTTTTGTCTTAAAAGGTACTGCTCTTTCTGCAGACAACAGTAGAGAATTTAATAAACAGCCACGGACCGATGACGAAATTTTAATCGAATCGAATTTTTCTGTATTGAGTATTTTTGTCATTGCCACCTAATTAACGTAGATTTCATAGATTTTTGTTAAGCTTTTTTCAACTTTTTTCAAAGGAAACGCATAAGGAACACGCGTATTTAAAAGTGTGTTTTTCGTTCTATATTAGCAGTGGTCCACCTTGTCTTTATCCTTCCTAATTCCTCCATATACATAGAACTCGCCTCTGACTGTCACTCTTTTACAACTTCTCAGCGACTGACCATCTGAGTTTCTTCTTGAAGCACCTTTTACAAAACCATACAACACGTTTGCTTGAAATTCGGATGTGTTTCGGGTTTCTCATTTACCCAATTTCTATAGAACAATTTTCGGATTAATGAACGGCTTCTAGCTATTTCACAAATTAGACGAAAAAGTTGCTAGAGCAAGAGCTGAACCTTCAAAGATATACCTTTTTCGCAGAACTTAAAAAAATTCTGCACCAAGTAAAGTACCAGTTCTTAGACTAACTTAACATAATTGGCGAAACGTGATAATCGGCCTCTTCTCTTTTTTTACTTCAGGTATTTTCATGTGGATAAGATCACTGCTACACGTGTGTAGTGACTGTACTTCTTTTTAACTACCAAGAGAGCTTCGAAGAAGAGAAAAAGGTCAGGTAAGATCGTCGACTCGCACGACATGCAATTCAAGAAAAGCGAAGCAATAGCAGTACTGCAGCCACGCTCTATCCGGGCTCGTTGCCTTAGTGTAGGCCTACAATTACCAACGGATGCTGTATGAAGAGCCCGTTCTACTTTACGCAAAACTTGCGGATCGTTTCCTACCCTTGTTTTCCGCATAGTTTGTATTTTGTAGCGGTTTCAATGCGTTTTCTAAGTCTTTTCAACCCCACTTATGAAAGAAATAAGTGAAACAACAACAAAGAACTGAGATTGATCCTCCACAACCTTTCTAATGATCAACTGCTAGCGTTTCCAGATATCGTTGTCATGTCTTCCGAAGCCAGGTTCCCCCTTATTCGTTTTCGTTTCTTCTTACTGGATCTAATTGCTGGTACGCCTTTACTGGTCTTCCCTCCCCCTCGTTAGTCCCCCACCTTCCTGGTCCCAACTCCTGGCCCACTTCTTTGTTTCCACTATTGACCCCATACTGGTCTCTTCTTGCTGGCTTCTCTGTTCTGGTCCCTCCTTCAGGTTGTTCCTTTCCTTCCTTGTCGCTCTCCTGGTCCACCTTAGAGGTCCGCCTTACTGCCCTTCTCCACCACCCCTCTAGTGGTCCTCCCATGCTCACGGCAGACATCGTGACACGTTTCAGAATCAGAACACTTGTTGTGCGACGTAGGAGGCCCGTCTTCTGGATCCAGAAGCTCATAAGACCCGCCTTCCGAATTCAGAAGCTTAGAAGCGCGCAGTCGCCGTTATTTCGAGAATGAAGAGGCTATGCATATGGCAGATTCCTTATTCACCGTGTGAATTCTCTTACGTCTCCCTTCTTGTTGCCCGTCCTGGTTCCGCCTCCAGGTTCCATCTTCCAGGTAGATATCCCCCCCCCCCTTCGGGATCCTCCTTACTACTCTACCCCAATTAAGTAGCCCTGCCACGTTCACGACGCGACGACGGCGAGCGAACGCCCACTGCGCGACATCGGTGTCACATTTTTTAAATCTGGTCTCCCTTACTGGTAATGGATCCCCTTACTGATCCTCCTTACTGCTCTCTCTCTCTCTCTCTCTCTCTCTCCCCTTATTGGTAACTCCCTACTGGTCCCTCCTTATTGCCTAAACCCTACTTGGTGCCACTTCCTTGCCTACTTCATTGTTCCCCCTTTCGACCCCCCCCCCCATCCTGATGCCTCCTTCAGGTCGCTCCCTCCTTATCGCTGTCAGTTCTCCATCCTCGAAGTCCCCCTTCTCTTTTTACCTCTCTAGTGGTCTTCTCATGCTAATGGCAGGAAGTCGCCTTCTGAAACTGGACGCTCAGAAATGAGCGTAGGTGCTGTTGTGTTAAGCAGTAAAGGGCTGTGCTTCCCCTGCTGCAGCAACATCCCATGTTCAATTTCAAATTTTGCCCGCGCTGTAGATGATGCGGCGTATCTCACTTAGGTTAGATCACTCGACCGCCCCCGCTGTGGATGATGCAGCGTATCTCACTTAGGTTAGACCACTTGACCGCCCCCGCTGTGGATGATGCGACGTATCTCACTTAGGTTAAATCACTCGACCGCCCCCGCTGTGGATGATGCAGAGTATCTCACTTATGTTAGACCACTCGACCGCCCCCGCTGTGGATGATGCAGCGTATCTCGCTTAGGTTTTATAACTCGACGGACAAACTCTTTTATATATAGGTGGTGATGATGACATCGCAAAACTGTGAAAAACAGGCTTGTTGGGAAATATAAAAAATAATGTGTAGCAATCATGTGCGAGAAGTGGGTCTAGGAGGTCCACAAACGAGAAGAAACTACGGCAGAAAAAAGTGGGACCGCGCAAAAAGAAATTGGTGAAGGAGCAAGAAAAATGCCAACAGTTCTGTAAGGACAAGGACGATATTGATTGCCTGTTCCCACTGATTTAAGTAAGATGAAGGTTTCCTCGGTATCGCAACGATACTGCGGACCGACCAGGGGTGTGCGTTTAACGATTAACGATTGACCGGACTTACCGGCATTTTTCGTTAAAAAATTTTAACGACACTTAATGAAGCAAAATGCCGTTAAATTGAATTAGCGACATTTCACGGACGTGTTTTAAATTTTACTTCTTCTTCATGCGAATGCATTTCGGGCGATTTTGACCCCCTAGGCCATTTCTCCATCTTTATTTCTTGATTACTATGTATTAATTTTTCATATTTTCCTGCCAGTCAGCTTTTTTACAGTTTTTTGCGATAATTGTTTAATAAGTGGGTTTGAAAGGCATAGATGACGCGAAAGAAAACGCCACCAAACACAAACAATGCGAAAAAATAAATTTAAGGCCTATGTTATACTTCAGCGACGTTGTTGTTGGCGGCGTCGGCGACAACAGCGTCACCGAAGTATAACATAGGCCTAAGGCACGAAACAGGGAAGAAAGACCCTTTTCCCTGCAAGTTCTTCCCTTTTCCCTGCAAGTTTTCCGGATTGGGCGGGTTTCTCGTGCAGCGTTAGACGATGATTTTAGGACTTTGTCAAAGCATTGAGCCCCATCAAACTGATAGGGCGCTGCTGCTAGTATTAGTTTGATTCGCTTCTATTCCATTTCATGACGTGCATATCAACGATTTTGCTTAGCCTTATCGTCTTCTTTGAAGGCTCTCTTGGCAGTTTTCTTTGGGGGAAGCAAAACAGTACACAAGTGAGATAGTGAGAATAACTATGTACATGAAACCAATAAAACTGTAAAAATAGAAGAAACCGATGACCCCTCTTCGTCAGTTATTATACTTATATCGGGTTTGTGGTTTGTTACCGGCCATCCCTTCTGTGGCTTCTGTTCACGGTCCCGTTCACAAGATCACAGTGGAGAAAACGGAAGCGGCTCTGAAGAAAATGAAGCCCGGTAAGGCGACAGGGCCGGATGATCTGGCAGCCGATGTTTGGAAGTCGAAGCTCTGGTATCCTGCTGAGTGGTTGGCTGAATTCTTCAACTAGGTAGTAAAGGAGAAGAAAGTACCGGAGTGTTGGCACAACAGTACGACGATTCCAATTTGGAAGAAGAAAGGCAGTCCTGCAGACTGCTCCAGTTATCGTCCGATTCGCTTGCTTTCGCACGGCATGAAGATCTTCGAGCGAATCCACGGTAGATGCATTCGTGAAATCGTCAAGCTCTCCGACAACCAGTGCGGTTTTGTGTCTGGTTGTGGGACCATTGATGCTATACACGCCGCCCGCCTCTTGGTGGAGAAGCATCGCGAGAAACAAAAGCCGGTGCATGTAGCCTTTCTCGACTTGGAGAAGGCCTTCGACCGCGTACCGCGTGAGGTTATATGGCACGCCTTGCGAGAACACAACGACCTGAGGAACTCATAGAGTGGGTGCGGATGCTCTACTCTTGCCCAAAGAGTAGAGTGCAAGCTGCAGCTGGAACCTCAATGGAGTTTCCCATCTCTGTTACGGTGCACTAGGGTTCTGCGCTTTCTCCACTCCTCTTTGTTGTCGTCATGGATGCCATTACGCGAGATCTTCAGAAGCCTGTCCCATGGACATTGCTCTATGATGATGACGTGATGCTCGCTTGCGAAGATAAAGATGATCTCGAGCGGCAGGTGCAAGCTTGCTGCGACCGCCTGGCGATGTTCGGACTCAAATTGAACGTCAAGAAATCCGACGACTGACGTAAGCAAGTCCGGCTCCATTAAGATTAACGGTACTGAGCTTGCACGCACTTCGGTGTTTAAATACCTGGGATCAGCAACAGCGTCTGACGGCGGTCTGATTGTTGAAGTGAATTCACGCGTGAGTGCAGCTTGGTCCAAGTGGCGTTCGCTGACTGGCGTGCTCTGCGATAGGAGGATACCAGAGCACCTGAAGTCAAAGATCTACAGAACAGTCGTGCGGCCGGTAGCAATATACGGCGCTGAGTGTTGGCCTGCGACTAAGGAAGTTGAAACGCGCCTCAGCGTCATGGAGACGAAGATGCTGCGCTGGACGGCTGGAGTCATTCGGCAGAAGTTCGGTGTCGCGCCGATAGCTGACAAGACGCGCGAAGCTCGCTTACGATGGTACGGCCACGTTCTGCGTGGGAAGGAAAACAGCGTCCGCAAGATAGGCCTTGAGTCGGAAGTGTCAGGAAAGCGGCCTAGAGGACGCCCGAAGCAGCGTTGGTCGGATACGTTGCACACGGACATGAAAGTAACTGGCGTCCACCCTGATCAAGCGCATGACCGGGAAAGGTGGCGTCATGACACCAGAAGAGCGGACCCCGCAACGAAGCGGGACAAACGCTGAAGAAGAAGAAGATCGGGTTTGTTCAAATACTGGTACTTCATTTTGAAACTGCATCACGTTCTCAATATATTTTTGGTGGTTCTTATATCTACTTGTATTGTTTACTATATTTATTTACTAATATTTATTAATCGTACAATATTAAACACACCATTAATTGACACTAGTAAACCATCAGTCGACCACGATAATAATGTGAAAGGGGTGGTTAACGAATAGCTACAGAAATGGTGAAGGAGGATGAATTGAGACGCTTCCTCTTTATTTCCAGTGTGAAGGATGGGCGAGGCGCGAGGCCTCGCAGAAATGATCTTTGTGGTGTATTTGTGTATTTGTAGGTTGACTGTGTTGTGCTGTGTAGTGTTCTGTTAGTATTTCTGTTCAGTATTGCAGTGTACCTGTATTTTCCCAGTAGCGGGATCGATCGATTGCCGTCCGCCTCGCCTGTGCCCAGCGCCGGCCATTCGGAGGCGGCGGGGCGGCGCGTGTCCACTTAGGGGCCGGCCTTCCCCGCGCGCAACTCCATATAAAGGGGCCCGGGCGCGCCGGGCTCAGTCTGGACTGGTGTCGAGGTCGCGAGCGGTCGGTCTTGGAGTCTGGTCTGGTGTCAAGGTCGCGAGCGGTCGGCTCGGAGGATTCTGGTCTCGGTGGTACCTGGCGAGCGACCGGGTCGGAGAGGAACGCGGGCACAGCAGAGGCGGACGGATCAACCCCTGCTGGTGCCATAAGAAGCCTAATAAATCGATTTCCTGTCCGGTTCAGGCCACAACCCTAGACATCCAGCTCCCGGGTGAAACACCCCGGCGTAACACCAGCATGTATTTTCCCATATTTCCCCATTACCATCAACCATAATGTTACCGTCCTCCTAACCGTGAGTCCACCAACAACCGACCGTAGACGGTCCCTCTTCCGCACGTCACCCTGTTGTTCAGCTGCGGAGAACCGAGAGTTGAGCCACGGCCAACTGGACCGAGCCGACCGAGGCTGCCTGAGGCCAGAGTGAGACCTGCGCGAAACCCACCCTCTCTGCTCGAGGTGTGCGAGTTATATACTACGACGGAGGCGGGCTACCTCACTGACCAATCATCGTGGATCTGATGTCCACGACACTTCACATTCAGTCTATTGCATGAGGATTTTTTAAGGTTCCACGAAAAAGGTATATCTTTGCAGGTGCAGATTTGGCTCTAGCAAAAAAATTCCTTTATGTCTATGGATTTTTTGTCTAATTTGCGAAATAGCTAGAAGCCGTTCATCAATAAAAGGTTTGTTCTATAAAAAGGGAGGAAATTGAGAAACCCAAAACACATTCGAGTGTAAAGCAAATGTGCTGTACAGTATAGTTGCGCTTTTTCGAAATTTTATCGAACGAATGAACAATCGAATTTATTCGACGTCAAAAATTTTCGATCGAATGATCGAGCGAATTTATTCGATGTCGAAAATTTCCGAACGAATGAAACTCGATGTCGAAAATTTCCAAACGAACGAACGATCGAATTTATTCGACGTCGAGATTTTTCGAACGAATGAACGATCGAATTTATTCGATGTCGAAAATTTTCGAATGATCGAATAGTCGAATTTATTCGATGTCGAAAATTTTCGAATGATCGAATAGTCGAATTTATTCGATGTCGAAAATTTTCAAATGATCGAATAGTCGAATAATTTGTTCGAATGAACGAATCCTACTATATACAAAAGAGTAGAACGCGTGTGTTTCCGTACTTCAGTCCGTCCGTCACACTGGCGTATTGGCGATACTCAACAATTGATGTCGTTCAAGGGGCCCGAAGCATCAGCCCTGGGGCAATCGAGGTCGCTGAACACGAATCTGAAGTTCGTTTTTCAAGTATGCATCGCCACCAATCGATATGGATCAAATTCCACTAAATTGATGTCCACGGGAACCACCAGCCACACCATCCCAACGTGTGTCTTATGGAACGCTCTTGCTGGCTTACACCACAGTCTGTTGTAGCCCATCGGCTGAAGGTCGTGCTTATGCATAAGGCATTGGTGCAGTGGAACAGAAAAATAATAGTCACCTTGAGAGGCCCATCGGAACGCAGTCTAGAATAGCCGAAGTCCTAGAATGTCATGTTGAGCACATAGTATGCCCTGTAATCGCCGAATGTCCCGTTCCGCAGTTGAGCGAACTCAAGCGATCCATCGTGATTCCGAAAAAGTTGTTTGGATCAACCAATAAAATTCTGTGCGGCGGTCAATGTCGTCCACATTTTTCTTCAGAATGCTGAGGATTGCTTGCCTCGTTGGTGTTTCGTAGCTAGGATTCAACGACGTAACAAACTTTTCAAAGCCTGCGGTTGATGCAACTTGCAACGAAAGGGAGCAATCCGCTATTAATACGACGAGGTTGCCATGTACCGATATTTTTGATTGCGAGTTCATTATTGGGTGAAGGATCGCGTCATAGTCGTTTGAACTTTCGTAGCCTCGGAGGCTTCGTCTTTTCAGAATACCGTGCGCTCTGCAGGACAGAACTGTGGTGTTTTTCCAAGTGATACAAAGATTCGTTCGTAGTTGTCCTCGACAACGGTATCTTCATCCGCCTTTTGCATATGTTGCACAGAGCAACACGGAATCCATTCTCATCGACATCCTTACTGAAGAATTCCTATACAACACTCGATCCTCGCATTTTTTGAACTCTGAAATGCGAAGGAATACACTTTATTCCAACATCTTTGTCCTTACGATGTTACAACGAAGTGAAACAAGAAAATGTATCTGAATCAGCAACTTACGCGAGCTTTGCTGCTCAGCTAGCAGTAGTTACTGAATTCCTGGCGGTGGAAAGTTCCCTAAAATTGATCCAACCGGTCCGTAAACGAGACCTGGAGGAGGGTGACTCAAACGATCCTGCGATGTGCCAAGGAAACCCTCGGCGAAACAAAGGGAGGAACCAGAGGAGATAAGGCTGCATGGTTCTGGAATGAAGAGGTGCAGGCTGCGGTGAGGAAAAAGAAGGAGGCCTATAGGCAGTGGCAGAAGAAAAGGGCACCCCAGCATTTTACAGCTTACAGGAAGCTGAAGAGGCTGGCAAAAGCAGCGGTAGCAAGGGCAAAGAGCGCGGGGATGGATGCCCTATACGAGAAGCTGGACGAGCCACAGGGAGAGAAGTTCGCCATCCGTCTGGCCAAGGCACGTCATAGAGCTAGCCTCGACATTCGAGCAGTCAAGACTGTGAAGAGTGCTGACGGTAGGGTACTACGGAAGCCGGTTGAGGTCAGAAAAAGATGGGAGGAGTACTTCAAGGAACTGCTGAATGAGGAATTCCCGCGTCGGGAAATCCAAGAAGAACAGCCAACGGAAGGACCCATCCCGTCATGGACGCAGGAACAGGTTCGCAGTGCCATAGGGAAGATGAAGCTCGGAAAGGCAGCTGGCCCTGATTGGCTGCCAGTAGAGGCCTGGAAGGTGCTTGGGAACTGCGGAGTCAATTGGCTGACACAGTTCTTCAACAGAGTCACGATAGAGGATAAGATGCCAGATGACTGGAGGAACAGCATCATAGTCCCCCTCTTTAAGCAGAAGGGGGACGCGTCCGAGTGCTCCAATTACCGCGGGATCAAACTAATCTCACATACGATGAAGGTCTGCGAACGACTGGTCGATTCGAGGCTAAGGGAAATGGTCACCATATCCCAAGAGCAGTGCGGCTTCATGCCTGAGAGGTCCACCACGGACGCGATCTTTATCGCTCGCCAGGTGATGGAGAAGTATCGGGAGAAACGAAAGCCCTGCTACCTGGCATTCCTGGACTTGGAGAAAGCATACGACAGGCTACACCGGGCCATGCTCTGGAAATCCCTTCGAGGTAGGGGTGTGCCGGAACGTCTCATCTCGGTTATAAAGGACATGCACGAGGGCTCGAAAGCGGCGGTTCGAACTCCACACGGAATGACAAAGAATATGGATATCCCAGTGGGGGTGCATCAAGGGTCAGCTCTGAGTCCGTTTCTCTTCGTGCTGACGCTTGATTGCATAGTGAACCACCTTGAGGAAGGTCCCCTCAGGACCATCCTCTACGCTGACGATATCGCCCTAGTAGCCGACAGCCGTGAGGAGTTGGAAAAGAAGGTGCAGTTGTGGCAAGGAGCCCTCGCAAACAGCGGCCTACGGCTGAGCGTGAAGAAGACGAAGTTCATCGGCTCCCAGCAGTGCACCGAACCGATCCTAGACTGCCATGGAGAAAAGATCGAAAAGGTGGAAGAATTCCGCTAGCTCGGAAGCGACCTATCCGAGGAAGGAAGCGTGGATCAGGCGGTCAGGGGACGTATTAATGCAGCATGGCTCAAATGGAGGGAGTCTGCAGGAATCCTCTGCAGGAATCCTCTGCGACCGTAGGTGCTCCAGGACACTCAAGGGCAAGCTATGTAGAACAGTAGTGAGGCCTGCCCTCCTCTATGGCTGTGAGTGCTGGGCCCTGGGTAGAGCACAGGAGCGGCAACTGCACGCCGCGGAAATGAGGATGCTCAGATGGGCATGTGGATGGACCCCTCAGGACAGAGTGCGAAATGAGGATGTTAGGACAGTGATGAGTACAGCCCCGATCCAGCTGAAGATGAGGGAGCAGCGGCTTAGATGGTACGGACACATCCTCAGAAGACAAGAGGAACATCCCACGATGTTGGCCCTGAATTTCGAGGCAACGGTGGAGGGACGTCATCAACAGAGATCTCGCCGCCAGATGACGCCCTTTATAGAATGAGGTGGCGACGGATCACAAAAGCAGCGGAGCCTGCGACTGCGCGGGACTATACGCTCAGAAGAAGAAGTAGAAGAAGAAGAAGAAGAAGAAGAAGAAGAAGAAGAAGAAGAAGAAGAAGAAGAAGAAGAAGAAGAAGGAGAAGAAGAAGAAGAAGAAGAAGAAGAAGAAGAAGGAAAGTTCGCTAAAATTGTTCTTTGTCCTAGGAAACAGCAAAATAACAATAATGTATACTGGGTAATAAATAAGCAACACAGAAAAGGGTGCAAAGTTGCTTAGGGAGGTGTCACCATGTGAGGTAGGGCGCAAATAGGGTCCGGGAAGTGGGTCACCATGCAGTACGGTCCTATTTGCTTTTTGAAACCGAAGTTCTCTGCAGCAATAGTGTGTTTTATCCCTACAATGATCTGAGGTAGGCTATTTATGATGTAACTGTACATACACATATTACAAAGGCGTACAACCTCTGACTAGGGTTGACCCACCTGGACCCTATTTGCGCTTGAGGCAGTCCTAAAACACATTTGATGTTGCACTAACTTAAGATTTTTACACCGCACTGGTGTGGTCAACCTCTTTGCTGAACTGATTTCTGAACTGGTAATTAAGCATTCCGTTTTACGAAGGTGGAAACCACTGAATGTAATGTGACGATAAGATGCGATCACCTCAAGCTAGGACTGCACTGAAGCGTGTGCAATCTCGATTAGTGATGTCATTAGGCCAGACATTTTCTCTTCGTCCTCATTGGCAGATTTTGTCACTGAACGACGTTAGTATCCCATTTTCCTGTTTTAAAAGCAGCACTAGATCCATTTGGATGAGTTTTCCGCATCAAATAGCTATTATGAAAAAGAAAAATTGTGTGATGGAGATTAATAAAAATCTGATAGCCTTTTAAAGTAAAAAGAAAGATGTAATATATTACAAAGGCATTGCAAAAGGATGTGCCAGTCGAAGATGAGGAGAACATGTAGGTCTGGCTAGATAACCTCATTCAAATTGGATGTAGGCAAAAGTCCACTCAGAGCCGTTTCTTGATGTTCACAAAAGGACAGTGCAGTGTTCCTTGTCATCAGCGGTTGTATCGATTTCAGCTCATTGGCCTCTTAACCCGAAACGGAAAATAAGCAGAAAGTGGAAAACAGCTATGTCTCCTAAAAGCAGGAGCACCCGCAGGCTGGGTTCGCGCCTTCGCGGTCGAGTGGTACCACCGCGAAAATATTTGAATCGGGCGATTTTCAGATAATCTGTCAAGTGGTCGACCTCTAGAGGTTACGGGTCTTTTGTCAAGTGGCGCAAATCCATCCTTCCGGCTGCAGGTTTATGGGGAGCAAGCTGAACATACAAAAGCGCGGGCAGCCGCGGCGACTGCTGTGAGAAGCGCGACGTCTACATAGTGTGTGTTGCTGCACTCACGGATTCTAAAGCTCTTGTAACTGCATAAACCTCTTGCTGCCCCTGCTCAGCTATTTGAGAGTCCTACGGTGCACTTATTCAAAGAAAATCGATATTTCGAGAAGGAATTGGATGTCCTAATCGAAGAAATGTTGTTGTTTGTTGTTTTCAGCTGTTACCATTGTGAAAAGATTTGGGGTCCCTTTGTGACAAGAAGCTCCACTTCTTAAAGCCACATATCTAGATACAATACAGCATACCTCAGGAGTTTGTTAGAGCTCCATTTCCCCTGACAGCTCACCTAGAGAGCCCTGCGTCAGTGGCGGTTCGCCGCACGTGCGACAGAGGCCGAAGCGCGCGACCAAAGTCTGTATGTTCGTACTACCAGCTCAGGTTTATCTGATATTCGAATAAAATTATTTGATCGAATAGAGTTTGACTATTCGATTCGAATAATATTCGAATATGGCTCCCTTCGATGTTCGAATTCGAATGAATATTCGACTTTTCAAAATTATCGATAATCGAATTCGAACGAATATTCGACTTTTGAAAATTATCGATAATCGAATTCGAACGAATATTCGAAAATCAAGAAAACCGAATGATCGAATAATTCGAATGAATATTCGAATAAATTATTCGAATAATTATTCGAATATATTCATTCGGGCACAACTATACTGTACAGCATGGTACCAGGTGCTTCAAGAAGAAAATCAGAGTGATCAATTTCTGAAAAGTCGTAAAAGAGTGAAGGACAGTGGCGAATTCTAGGCGTATGGAGGAATTAGAAAGGATAAAGACATGATTCAGCCGAACGATGGTGCACTGCACCATGGATCTTCCCAAAAGGGGGGCGACTTTCCACATGCTAAACGAACTAGACTAGAGGTAGCAAGAAATTTGTTGTTTTAGAAGTCTTGCTGTTATTGTTTGGTTTCGGAATTTCAATGGTTTTTCTCGTTTAGCAAGTTTATTAGTGGTAGATTGACTATTGATATTTATTATGAATATGAAGACGTAGTGATACATATAACTGCCATGTATGTAGACGGAGTTGAACAAACCAATAAAGAAAACGATTTGGCTTTTTACATACTAAAATAAAGCTAAACTGCTGCCAAGGATGATTTTATTTAACGATCTTACCAAATTTAACGCAAATTTTTTCCGTTAAGAAAAGGTCGTTAAAAATTTACCGAAAAGAATTTAACGCAGACCCCTGGTGCGGACAATGTGCCATAAAGTCGAAATATTTGTCGACAAAGGGCTACGAAAGTTTGCGTGGAACACGACGACGTGATACTTGTAAAATGGACATTTAGGAAACTCTTAATTGAGAATGGAAATAGATAGCTATCCGTTGTTAAGTCTCGAAATAGTGTTACGGGTTTCCCTAAGGTAAACTGTGCTTTGAATACCGATAACGTCTGTTATAGGCACCGTATTGCTCATAAATCAGCAAGCTTACAAAAGAAAGAAACCAGGTCACAGCGCTACCTTGAGTTGAGGTGTATATCACCGGCCTCGAACGCATTCCAAAGCCTTTCACAGTTCATTTTCAAAAGGATGGCAGGAGCACCAAGAACCAGCCAGAACCTCTAGGAACCAATGCAGTTCACAGATCGTGCCTAGAAACGCGGAGCACCCGCCATAGTAACAGTAGACTTCCGTACAAAATCCGTACAAAAAGAGCTGTTTCGCATGTAACTGTGGAGGATACTTTTAAAAACCAGACAAAAATGGGAATGTAGCTGGTATAAGACAAGTCGGGATGGGCACACTATTTATAATCAAAGCTTTGTTACAAGGTTACTGAGGCAATAACAGGTGTGGTATTTATTGAAAGCATATTCGGAAACCTTTCATGTGTCCATCCTACCGGGAACAAAACTGCACTGTGGAATTTCAGGTGTACCATGTGTACCATCGGAAACGAAAGGGAGTTTGGAAATCTATGTCCACTACAAGAACAACAGCCCGAGTAAAAAACGCCGACGAGGTGAAACTACATTATCAAGGCTTGCGGCGACGAAATGGACTATTTCCCACTGTTCCAGATTATTATCATTGCTGTCAATGCATTCGGTGCAGCGTCGCCGAACCGTGTAGCGATCGAGGGCAATGAGTGGGTTGGCAGCTACGACTGATTGCCATCGATTCCCGAAAACTAAGGTGGGAATTGGCTTCGGATCCAGTCTAATAAGGATTTATCCGACTTAACTCATAGCAAGACATGTCGTATAGGTATTGAGTCACTGACCATTGTATTGAGTCATCACCGAATGGAATCATTTATCGCATGAACAACCCATCCTATCTTGCTATATATAAAAGAGTTAGTGACTATTCATCTGTCCGTATGTTCGCTTGTCCGAGGTGTTTTCAAGACGTCGTGGCATGAGCATCCGGGTTCAGAAAACGTGTCACGGACGACGTACCACAAACGTCGGAGGACCAGTAATGGGGTGCAAAAGGGACAACAATGAAGGGGCGATCTGGAGGTGGGACCAGTAAGGGGAGAGCATTTAACAGGTTTTCGCCGATACTAGAGACCAGTAAGAGGGACCAGTAAGGGGGTGGGAGGCAATCGGCGGACCACGAAAGGGAACTGACCAGTAAGGGGCGGCTGGAGGGACATGGAGTGGAGGGGGGGGGGCAGGCGTCCGGATTCAGAAGACGTGTCGTCGAGGTGTCGTCACAAGCGTTCGGATTCAGAAGACGTGCCACCGACGTCATGCCATGAGTATTGCAGGACCAGTAAAAGGTACAAGTAAAGGTGGGACCGGATGCGACCAGGAAGAGGGACAGGGAGGAGGAACCAGTAAGGAGAACCAACAAGGAGAACCAGTAAGGGGAGGAAGGGGCGTCAAGAAACAAGAAGTTGCTGGGAGATGAGACCAGGAAGGGGGCCAGTAAGGGGATCAGCAAGGGGAATGTCGTTAGTTTTCCTGTCGAGTTTGTGCACTGTTCAATGTCGCACCTTCTATTATATTATGCCTTTAAATATCTTTCGCCAGCATGTTATGTTGTACTGTTTTATTTCGTTTTCTCTGCAGCTATAAATACATATTACCATATGTGCATTGCGTTTTTTTGTTGACATTTTTGAGCCTACTTGTGGGGCCAAGATATTGAACAATTCTCTCTTGAGCGTAATTGGTAGAGTGGTTATCAGCTCATTTCTAAATCAATAATTAAAGAAATCCAACTGTTAGGCCACCGATCTTGGGACGAAAACGAGATCAAATTACTGTCCTGGTCAGAATAAAGATAATCGTCGTCGATCAACAGATATCGAGATCATTTTAGTTACTGTAATTAGGAACTAATGACGAGGAACTTATTCATCACGAGCCGAGGCGAAAGGCGAAGCGCGAGCCAGTAGTGAAACCGACTGCTAGATGAAGGTCTGGGAAATGAGCAAAGACAACAATTTCAAGGAAAATCACAACGAAGAGGAATCCCCGAGATGTAGAGCTTCTGTATTAAGTCGCTAATCTACTGTAGTAGGATCCTCTACTACAAAGGCGGTTGTAGATTACCCTTTTTGTAAAAAAAAACGGTTGAAGAAAATTTCAAAAAAGGATTCTACGTGCTCCTTAGAGGCTAGCGTGAGCACGACTTAATCATAATGGGGGTCAATGACAGGCGCTTTATGCCATAGGGAAATAAGAGTAGTGGCGATGAACGGAGCTGAGTGCAGACTTGCAACAAGGTTCGAGACTCGCCCCGGCGTGAAGGAGACGATAGTGCTGCGCTGCACGGCTTGTGTCACACGTTTGGATCGCATTCGCAACCAAACAATGCGTCAGTGATTAGATGTAGCTCCAGCCGCTAACAAGCTATGTGATGCTCGCAACCAATTACCCTGTCCTTCTAAAAATGACACTGTTCGGAAGATTCACCTTAGCTAACCTTGGTAGGGAGATAGGGAATCCTATTGTAATAGAAAATTAGCTGTATCGTGTAAACATCACATAGCGTAAACAGTCGGTTTGAATGAGGAAACACCGTATTCCCGAGAGAAGAAACCCCAAGTTAAATCCCAGAGCCTACAGAGCATTTCGAAACAATCAAGCGTTAATTTCCGTCTGGAACTGCGTACTGTTCGTTTTGTGTTCATTCAGCTTATCAAGAAATAGTAGAGCCATAACAGCCCAGTCCGCAGTTATTAAATTCGTTGAGATCAAGGCGATGTGAAGACGCGGTACAAATCGATCACAATTGCAGTTGAGGAAGTACTTTTCCTTATTGTACTTCTTAAAGCCTCCGATGTTTTCTTGGAGAAAAAAAGAGGGGAGGAGCTATTGCTTTCCAATGTACACGAATTGCTTTCTTTCTGAACGTTTTCAGTATAGCTAAAAGGAAATCTAATTAATTAATTCCAGCTTTTCGTTTGTTTGAGTTAAGCTTATGAAACTGCTTTTTTACAAGCTTTTATCATTTTTCTTTTCCGCATTTCCTTTTGTCACACTCAGAATTTAGCGTTTCGTTCTACGTTTTATCAAATGCTGTTCATTTTTTTGTATTCTCCATAATCCGTTAAAGCTTTTGTTCACCACTATTTAAAGCAGAATACAAATAAGAAAAAGCATACACGTTTAAAACGGAGTGGAAGAGGTGATAGTGTGGTTCTGCAAAATCCCTACTAGATGAACCAAATGTTTTGATCAAACTTCTATTTCCGCAGAAAATTCCTGAACGCCGAACTCCAAAATCCTTTGAAATAAAACGAATAATAAACAAAATACAAAGTGGCTTGTAAAGGTGATAGATAATTGTGTAGACATCACTCAACAGTGGAACATACACTCTAGATACAAGCGTGGATTCGATTCCCGTTTACATATAGAGAGTTTTGGCCGACGCAATGAGTTACGAAATCACTCGAAATTGCGCTGGTTCTCTATGTTAACTCGGGAAGATTTTCACTGACTCTATATGTAGCTAAAATAAAAATATTAAGTCGAAATCGAAACTGATTCTCAAATTGTGTAGACATCGCCTTCTGCTGCCGGCGCGCGACGTGGATCCGCTCTTGGCTATATGTATGGTTCCTATATAAGCAGCACAAAGAAACAGTGTTCAATCGCTGACCTTGTAGGGACGGTGCGGCATGTCCTGCTTCATCTCCATAGGCGCTCATAATCAGTTTGTTGTCCTTTCTCCACTCAAGCGAATAGTTCGATTCCTCCGAAACAGGCAGCGAACACGGCAGGGTGATCGGTTTGCCCTTGCGGCCCCAAAATGTTCGCATTCTCTATAAGGATCTAAATAAATAAATAAATAAAATAATTATCGCTCCTGTTTACTCTCCTCTACAAGCGTGCGACAAAAAAATCTTGGGTGACCATGATAAAAACTCGTTCATATCGGAACACGCGGCTCAGTGCATACGCCGATAAAACGCATTCTTCATAGAAAAGCGTAAGTATTTTCTGAAGACATGCAACGATTTGAACAGAGAACAGTGTGGAGGCTTGGGACCAATAGTGAGGCACGTGTCCTGATTCTATAAGGCTTGGACTTCTCGGAGAGCGCTCCGATGGTCACACTCACGCATATGCTATATCTTGGCGACACATCGGGGACGGTGTCGGCGACATTGTTGAGCGGATGCTACGCAGTGCGTGGCAAGCCGCGCAACACTATCGCCGACAGTTCCGCAGGGGGTGTTATACTCCCATCGCCGACAGCGTCGGCAACTACTTGACGCCGTGCGCAGCACAGCGACAGGTTGCTGCTGACCGTCGATCCGCATCTGAAAATTGCGGCCTACGCAAAAATTTTGAATCGGACTTCAAGATACGGCACATCCTGTGCTTATTTAGAAACTACGTGCATGTCGCTAGTGTATACATCTGATTCTTTTCATATTTCGAGCAGTCCTGGAGCTCTACAATGCTCTCATGGGCAGCCGAAGCCATTTTTAGTGATCATTGAGCGACATTGGAGATAGAAGTCGTTAGAAGGATGCCGATGTTGCGATCAAAACTGAATACTCTTTTTAAGGAAATTAGGGACAAGACCCATAAGCAATGTGGTGAGCACATCATGGAAACAAATAAATTAAAAAATAAAAAGGAAGCAAATAAATTAAATAGGATATTCGACGGTGTTTTTTCTTGTGCTCCAATTGACTTTCAATGAATATTTTCTCCAAGAAGCTGACAGCAACCTACCTCGCGGGTAGTAAAGCAACGAATCATGAGCTGAAGTTAGAATTCTACATATGAGGTCTTACAGTTTTAAGCCGTCTTTATATCGCAATCGGCGGTGACCTGCCATGCGCTCCCCGAATCGGGGTTCTTGGAGTCCCGACGTGGCCAACCAAGCCTTCAGGGGTCGGAGAATCACACTTGCTGTAAGAGGTAATCCACGAAATTGTTCATCGTTTGTGCACCGCAAGTCGCTGCATAGGCCAAATACATTCGCAAAATTCCCTTTTATCCTCTGGCCTCTCGATATTCAGAGAAGGCGAACTTAAAAAATTTCACATCTCTGTTTTATGAGTGAAGACGTGATGTTGTGATCAGGGATGTGCGGAGATTCTTTCGAGAAAAGCAGAACACGGAATACGAAACAGAAGACCGGAATATATATATATATATATATATATATATATATATATAGTGGTAGTAATAACTATGTTGCCATTAACGAATTAATGAAAGGGGGAGCGCAGCATGCCGGCCTTTTCTAGCTACATATAGCGATAAAAATCCTTGTATTCGTATCATTACTAACAATAAGAATATTCAAACATTATTAATGTAACAGATTGAAGTTTATGCAACATCTGTTTGTAGATGGGAAGAAAGTATCTTAAACACAACGAACCCAGCTCTCAAGCAAGATGCCAGGGACTTCGCTCTTCACTACACTTAACCGGTCTTTCTGAATGCCAAAAACATAGTTTATTGCATCACATGTAAAAATGTAACATCCAATACGTTGGCATGACGACAAGATGTCTAAAGGAGAGGATAAGGGAGCACATGTATTACATTAATAATAAAAAGAAATTTAATGTTTTATATACTCACTTTCATAACTGTAAGTCGGAATTTGATGTTTGTATTTTAGATTCACTAGACAACAATAAAGACAAAAACATATTACTCAATTTAAGAAGTTTTCTGGATAAAACTACTGAATACTGCATATCCGCTGGGCCTTAATGACAATATAAAAGGATATGGTAATATAACGAACATTCCTAATCCTCTAAAGCATAAAGTTAACCATCCTTACTTCTCATTAAAGATCATTAAAGAGAGAACAAATAGAGGAAAAAAGACAAAAAATAAACACCAGGACCACAACAAATATACTGAAGTTCTAAAGTATCTCAACAACAATGAAGATAACCTTCACATTATGAACCTTTATAGACTCCTTAAAAGTCTTTCAGAAAGAAATATAATAAAACTGTTGGAATTATGTCTTGATCCACTCTTTTTAAAACATCTTAAACATAAAGCAAAACTTGATTTATATTGTTTACTGACAACAGCTAAATATAACCACATACAAAATAAAAACACCACTATGAAAAAGGATTATTTTAATGTAGTAGTACCTTACATACACACTAAATTAGATATAATCAACTTTAATAAAATATTTAATAGCATCTACACTATTGAATTTATGAAGACTTCACAATCAAATAAATTATCTTTTAGAGTAGTTTACAAATACGATCCTCCAATACGCACTACAAGACGACCATTTGAAACTCTATTCGGCGGACTTTAAAGATATGTTTACTAACCTACCTCATAAGACTATCTTAGACAAAATAGCGGTTCTACTCAAAATTTGTTACAATAATGCCAATAAAAATTTCATAGCCTGTAATGGATACAGAACATTTTACACTAATGAAACAAATTTGAATTCTCAATACAAAATATTTAATATGCAAGACATTATGCATTATGTTAATTTCTTACTTAAAAATAGCTATGTGGTATTCAGCTCAACAATTTTTAGACAAAATAAAGGTGTCCCTAAAGGGGGTAACTTTAGTCCACTACTTGCAGATATCACAATGTCTATATTGGAATACGAATTCGCTCAAACGTTTGTCGATAGTAGTAATAACATATTTATACCATACAGATATATGGATGATCTACTTGTAGTTCATAACTTAAACGAAAAGCATGTGGACGATATTTTAAAGCTAGTCTATAAAGATACTCTGGAATTGAAAAAGACGCATATTAATGAACATCACTGCAATTATTTGGACATTACATTAAGAATTATCAATAATAGAATAGAAACAAGAATGTGCAATAAAACAGATGATTTCAACTTTAAAGTTTTAAGGTTTCTACATTCTACGTCAGCGGTCTCCATAAATATCAAAAAAGCTATAACTTTATCGGAAACATTAAGAATAGCAAACATTTGTTCTGACCTAGAGTGTTTTCTAGAAAAAATTATTGAATTGAAAAATATTTTGAAGCAAAATGGATACTCAAAAGAGTTCATTGTTTCGAACATAATTAAATGTTTATATAAACACAGATTCATATATTATAAGTTCAAATTTCATAAAGTTGTAGACAATCTATCTATATTTTTACGGAAAACTTTTGATTAATAAAGAATACATAAAAGAAAAATCTGTCAAATCTTTTATTTGCTATAACTGCGTACTATATTTATTTAATATACAATATAAATTAATAATGTTATCCAATAATTAAAACGATACCGTTTTGTTTTGCTATTAGTTTTATTGCACTCTTTTTTCTACACTAAGTATAGTTATGCAACCCTTCTCAATGATACAACCAGTTTTGCCATATTTGAATTATAAATGAGAATTAGTATGGATATCACTATATATATGGGCGCAAGTAGCGCAGTCGGAGGAGGCGCGACTGTCACGTGCACCCGATACCAGGTTCCTGGTTCGGATTTCCCGCCCAGGCCAACCAAGCCTTCCATCCCTCCGGGGTCGGCGAATTGGTACCAGACTTGTCTGGGAAGGCTAAAGCGCTGACTTGTTCATCGGCTGGCCACCGCAAGTCATTGTATGGCCAAATACGCATTCATGTCGCCTCCACGACATCCCGTAGAAGTAGAATGCGCTGGCGCATCCCAGAAGGGATTGAGTAACGCCGTCCTTTATCCTTTTTATCCTTTATCACCATATATATAACAGTCTATTGATACACACTTCCTTATTTGTAAATGTTCCACTACGGAGTGCGGTGATTGGCTAAATGGTAAGTCGCTCAATTTTAAACATTGATTATAATACTAAAAAGGTATTAATAATAATGATTACTTGAAAGACTACGGTAGTTATTTTAATTATATACTAGATAATTAACCATACATAATAAATTATAATTATACATAATGTTATGGCTGGACGATCACAGTGGTGATCGTGTGTAGCGCGCCCGTAGCCGGCTAGTAGAAAGCCGATGACCACCCACGTAGGCGCGGTGGTAATCCGCCAAGGCAGGTCAAAGTAACGACCGGCGGGAAAACGGGGCGCATATAAGGCCGTTGCCGAGACCCTCAGGGGTCGTCGTCGCAGGTCGCCGCCGAGGAGTTCCAGCCGCCGCCAGCCTACCTCCATCGCCTCCAGCCGTCGTCGTCGTTGGAGTGGAAGCTATATTCTGCTAATAAAACTGTATTATTCTCTGCTGCCTCGTCACACGGAAGTGAGGCTCTCTGTTAATACAGAGAGCAGTGAAAGAGACCTCAGAGGTCTAGTAGCAGTAGGAAGAGACCCCAGAGGTCTAGTGAAGTTGTATCCTCAGGGATACAACACATAATATAATAACTATAGTGATATTTATAAAAATTATATTTAAAAATATTAATTATATATAAATACACCTTTTAATTAATCCCTTTCAACTTATAAGAACATCTTTGATACCTCTTTAGGCTATATGTTTTCATTTACTATAAAAAATTTCTACTCCTTCTTTGTTTTCTGTTTTGAAATCAACTTTCTCATGTAGAGTGTAGTTCTTAATCCTTTCATATTCATTCTTTCTCTTCTATTCTATTCTTCTTTCTCTTCTGACCTCTCCTCCTTTCTATTTCTCTATCTTTCCTCACATATACAGATTTCAAAGATACCTTAAAATATGCTCCTTTTCTTCACTGAAGAGCCACGGGAGGAGCATTACGCAAAGGTTCGTCTGAAGGCAGTGGCGAAACGAACCTTTTAATGTTTTATAATTTGTGACATATCATTCTTTTAATTTATTAAAAAATAAATACAAAAATCTATTATTGTTAAACCTTTCTTTACTTCTTTGAATTTTACATTTCGTTATGTTTTATATATTTTGCAAGCTCAGACATCAATTGGCAGTTGCCTGCTACAGGCTCAGAGACAGACATCTCTTGGTAAGCTTCAAGCTCTCGGCTCGCACAGAACTATCGCAGAGATGGTACACGAAGCAGCCGTATTCTTATCCAATGTTGTCTATGACGGTATCTTCCCAAAAGCCGGTAGGAGAGGTGTAAAGGTCCAGTTGATGGTCGTTCTCAGACTCCCTTTCTTGAACTTTGTGGCCTTCTCTCTTTCACGCGAAAATCGGAACCTTGCGCGAAGGAGGCGATGGTCCGATTCCGTGTAGAACTTGGAGACAAAGGAAGCGTCGTTTAGGCAATACTTGCGGCTGAAGATGGTCTCGTTGTGGAACTGGCCACCGGGGGAATCTCAGGTCCATCGTGGGGCGGGAGGCTTCTGGAACTGTGAGTTTCCATGGATGGTTTGGTCGACATGATAAACTCAGACAGCCAAACCGTTGGTTCCGATGTGAAGTCCTTCCGAGGACATTCGTGGCCCGATATTGGTGTTGAAGTCGCCGGCGATCACCTTGTAGGAGGTGTAATCTTCCATACAGAACTTCTTCAGCTCCTCGTAGAAGGCTTCGACGTTTTCGTCGCGGTAGTCGGATGTTGGGGCTTACACGACGGTCGGTCATAACACCGTCAAGGCTGGCACTCAGCCACATCGCTTCAGCCGCAGACGTTCGATTCAGCTTGTCATCGACTCGCACGAGCCGACGTTCATAGCCAAGTGCGTGTTGACGAGGACACTACCGCCGCCTACTCCCCTGCTGTTGCATGTTCCGAGGAACAGTTCTTCTCCGAAGTCGTAGGCGGCGTGTAGGGTGTGGTGCTTCTCGACTCGGTCAGTCCGATGGTCGTACTTGATCTTCCTGGCTTGCATCATCAGGTCCTCGACAGATGCTTCCGATGCGAGAGTGCGGACGTTATAAGTACAGGTCGTCAACTTTGCCTTTTGGCTAGGCCCTAGCTAGTAAGATTTTGGCAGCCTATTGCTGCAAAAATGGGGGCTCTTTCGAGGTCAGTGTAATGAGGCCCTTTAGTGCTGGAGTACACGTGGCTAGCTAGTCAGGCTCTGTCGTGCGGGCGAAAAACTCCGGGCAGCCAGCCAGACTGCCCGAGTGACGGGGCGAGATTTTAGGCGGCCTCGAACCGCCTTTCATGTACTCCAAGTCTACTGAGTGCAAGCTTTTGGCCGGGCCAATATAGGTACAATTCGCGCAGGCGCGAACACATCCACGCACACTGTGCATGAACATTCCGCTCCCACGCACAAGGAACGCGTTGATCCGACACAGCAGGAGCAAGAAGTCCACCCCCTGCATCCCACCTGCTCTCTGGGCAGTACATGGTGGTTCGCGATTCATTCCCCTATCCATCACCCCGGGACACGCCATGTGGCCCTGCGAAAAACGGGCCGAGATCCCTCCTAACAAGAGGGCCCGAAGACTCTCTATTGCGGGAGATCCGTGACTTAATTAATAAATTACTAGTAGAATAATAGTCAATAACAATGAACAATATCGAATAATATAATAAAAAGTAATATTGAGCAATTAACGAGAATAAATAAGATTAAATATGAAATAGTAGTGATGATTAATAATAAACAATAACAAACAATAGTGAAAAAGAGCAATAAATAACAGTAAGCAGCTATAAATGATTTGCAATCACTCACTATTATTCATCAATGTTTATTACTTAACTAATTATTGTTTTTTATTACAGGATGTTTTGTTGCGATCAAAACTCTTGCGCCAGGCGGGACTCAAACCCGCATCTTCTGCTTTCCGGGCAGCGATGTTCGCCATACACCACCGGCGCTGTTTGACCGCAGGTAACATCCACGATATACGTGCGGTCAAACAGCGCCGGGTTCGAGTCCCGCCTGGCGCAAGAGTTTTGATCGCAACAAAACATCCTGTAACAACGTATGGCCTCTCTACCAGCCGCTCAAGGCTTGAGCAAATGTGGTGAAACATTAATTATTGTTTGTTATTACTTATTTTAAATGACCACTGCTATTTAATGTGTAATCCTAATCAATTTTGTTCGTTATTCTTTTTTTTTTTTTGAACGTAGCTCAGATTTGTACTCGTTTCATGGTGCCTTGGGTTAAGACCGGGCTTAACTAGCATACGTGTCATACAAGAGATGGAAGAGTATCCATTTTTTGATCGACAGCGATGATCAACGTCCTTGACTTATTAATTAAACAACAAAATATCTTACGCAAAAGCACTCGCTGATGCTGAAAATTGTCTGATGACTAGGTATTTACAATATGTCCTGGCAGTACAGCACTGATCAAACCCTAGAAAAAGGATTGCTAACACAATATAGTGCACTCTATCGATAATAACAAACCCAAGATATTGTGAAATACAATAATTACCTTAAAAAGTTCGAAACCCTATTCCTTATCATGCGGTCTAAAACCAATCCAGATACTTTCATACAAAATCATACACTTACATATAGCTAGAAATACATAAGACTGACGACGCTAATGGGTAAGAACCGGGGTTACGCAAGATACGGGAGGCACCGCATCTCTAAATGTCAAGGATTACTTCGAGTCAGTGCGGAATCCGGCAGCCCCCGCGCGCGGCGCAGACAGCATGGTGAGTGGTATTCATTATTACTTTTCATTGCTTATTATTATTCATCATTATTAATTGTTATCTACCAGTTTTTTTATAGTTGTTGACGAATAGAAATACAGGAGAGGTGAGAGTCTCATCCTGTTCTCGGATCCCTTTGTCTCCGAGCTGAGGTCGTCCTGGTATAGTGTGAGGAACAACCGCTGGAGTGGTGGAGGTCTTCGCTAGAACATCGGCTCCTCTTTACTCGTTGTACTGCCGACGTCCTCATGACTGCAGGACAAGCGCTGCACAAGAGGGACTCTTCGCGAGAATGTTGCGCCGACGATCCCAAGTGTCCTGTGCTCGTCCCCTCCCCCTCCCCCCCCCCCCCGTCCGTTTTCAGAACGTCGTCCGGTGTTGCAAGCGTTCACCTGTGCTCGTGCTGGGGTCGGTCGGCAAAACTCTCAGAGAAGGGAGCAGGTGAACGGAGTGACTTGCCGCAACCAATCTGAGACAAGTGCAGGATTCTTGAGCGTTTGGCTCACTCTAAGGCGAATAAAGCATTGAGATTTAGCTATCGTTAAGGCCAAAATTCTTCTGCAGCTTCACCTTTGAGCAGCAGAAATCTCTAGCAATCTAGCCGAAATCTTGTATGTGGAAGGATGCAAGGACTTTCATTAGATTTCCGCACTTCGAACTCACCTGCCTTCAGCAGACGAGTATTTCCCTAACCGCAGAAGAAGTCGTCGATTCTTGGTAGAAGTTGTGTGGCTAATATTAGCAGAGTGGGAATACTAACGACTCTCAACGAAACTTTCCACTTCGCAGCACTGCTTAATTTAACGTGTTTAACGGAATGAGCAAACAAAATTGTCCCCAAACATTCACTTTTCGGTTCATTCCAGAATTGGCATTCTCTACGAGAAATATCCTAAAATTGAATGATAATTTTGAGAAAATTCTATCAACGTTTTGTGTTTCTTGTGCTGCTGTTGAGCCAAATTGTGATGAAAGGGTTATTCGGCTTACGTTCTAACACAACAGCCTTCTTCATACCCTGGAAAAATACAAAAGAAGTTAGAGAAATTAACTCGCTCAGGAGTCGTATCAAGTTGGAGCTTCAAGATGAAGGTCACTGAAAGCATTTGAGAACGCGAGAATGTGCGTGGTGTCGAAACAGCTGAAGGGCTAACAAGGAACACAAAATTAGATCGGTCTACTTTCGTTCTGATCACTCAGGAGGGCATATCCGCTGGGTGCAATTATATTCCGTGAGTGAAGGATTAAGGGCGCATAGGAGGCTATAGGTCTCTAGCTAATTCCGTAACATGCACTAGGTGCCTTTTCATGGAACGATCACCCATGCTGTCCCAAACATGTAATTTATTTTATGAATCCCTGAAAGTGAACTGCGTTACCAAAGAATGACGGGAAAGGTTGCTCTGGACTTTTTGTTCTCAACGCTCAAAAAATACGGGTATTGTTCACTAATCCTACATGTTTGCAATGCGTACTGCTATGCACACTGAACCTCGAGGTTAGAAATCTATCGCTAGGTAAAAACGCTCTTGAAACCAGGGAAACAGTTAATACTCAATTCAACTCAAGTAGATTATCAAAGGCAGCGATTGCCGTCCTGGTTCGATAAGGAATAGGTCGCTGAAGCCGGCCAAAACAGATGTGTGCCAGCTCTCCGGGTGAACTGAAACGCTCAGAAAAGAAGCTCAACAGATATGTGACAGAAAATTGTTTCGTTGTGCGAAAATGAGATTCCGTCGAGAAGCGGCCGGACAGCGACGTGTCCCGTTGCGAAAACATGCGGCTGAAAGACGGGCGTTCGGGAGGCCGAACGAAGTTTCGAAGAGCGAAGGTGTTGAGGTGCGTGTCGAGGAGTAAAAGGCAAACGCCGCGGTGTAGGGCGGCGAAGAACTTCTGCTCAGGGTCAGGCCAGAGTTGCGCGTTGCAGAACCACCACAGCTGTCGCTGCCCGGATGACCCCACCGAGCCGTCGTGTTTACGAACACGGCTGCAGCCATAAACTGCCAACTGCGACGCGCTTAGCAGCACATCTTCACTTGTGGAGGCACGCACTGCTCTGCACATAAGGGGCTCTGGCGGCACAGTAGTCGCACCAATTCCTGGTCGGCTCAGGTGCGCCCAATTTTCTGAATGGAACGCAAGGAAGGTGAGGATGGAGAGCGAAATGCGAAAGTCGTCGAATGCGAAGTTGGAATGAGAAGCATAGGTAGGCAGGCAGTATAGAACTGATCATATGTAAAAATCTCACTTTCGCTTTAAGCTGAACTGCTTTCATTTTAAAGAGGTCACTTTTCGAACAAAAGTAGACGTTTCTGAAACAAGGCAAAGCAAACCATTGTTTCTAGAAAACTTTTGTTGAGAACTCGTCTGTAGAGGATGTCTTAGGAGGAAATGTGTACGCTTCTTAAATGAATATAACATTTATATTCCTTGGAAAAACGATAATGTTAGAATCATTCCGAAGTGCTCAGGTTCAAATGACTTTTCGCGTGAAGCGATGCATCGCAATGTTTACTTGATTAGTGCTGTAATTGCAGTCAACTTAATGTGACGCAGTGAAGAATTGTAGCGTGTTTGTCCTGATATAATGATTTCGCTGTTTGTTGATATGTATTAGGTTAACGAATAAGTTCGTAGCGTTTTCTTTGAAGAGTTTTATATTTAACTTTTGCTCTTTATTTGACAAACTATTTGTACTTATTAGAAGAGTTCTTCTGATCTGCAAAACCGTGTTGCTTGTTTTTAGAATATTTTTATTTTATTTATTTTTAGACTTAGATGACCTAGAGGTAAATTATGCATTTTCGACATCTACTCTTCTTCGCATTTCGCCGTGGTCAAAACGCAGCCGAAGCAGCCCGGGATATTCGCGAGGTGCACGGGGAAGTATGAGTGATGTCATAAGTGAATCTACAGCAGGGAAATGGTTTGCGAAATTTAAGAACGGCGGCTCTGACCTCGACGACAGCTCCCCTCCCCCCAGCGGAATACCTTCGGAATTCGATGAGGAGCGTCTGAAGGCATGTTTGGGAGACAGTTGTCGTCAACCAAGTCGTGAATTAACCGAAAAAAAAATGAACTGAGATCAAAAAGCAGTTCTTAAGCATCATCAGTCGATGGGATTTGCCAAATAATGTGAGCCTGGGTGCTCCACGACCTGACCGAAGTCAACAAGGAACAACGCCTTCAAATTGCTTCACAACATCTATCAAGGCATCCAGCAACATGCTATCGTGAACAACATTTTCCGTACGGAATCATCGCAGGAGTTCTATGTACACCTCGCAAATATGTCGGCCATCTTTGCTGCTTTTTGAGCACGACGAAGGATTAGGTGTCGAAAATGTTGACCTTCGCTTTAGTTCGATTTCTAAGCATAAAATAAAAAGAAACTAATATTTTATAAAAACAGACAACAGTTTTGTAGAGTAGAAAAGTGCTTTCTAATAAACACAAACAGTTTTTCGAACAAAAAGCAAGTCATTTAAATAAAACTCATCGAAGAAAAAGCTACGAGCTTATTCTTCAACCTAATACATACAAGTGCACGCAATCAGCATCTACACTAATCTGTCAATCCAACAAGCAACGCATTGTAATGGGAGAAAGCACGGCAAAATCTCTCCTACTAACGTGCCGCCAATCTCTGATTTTTTACCACTTTCAATTAAATCATACCTAATCGCGTCTAGTGAGACAATATAGCCATTTTTGTAAGCCATTCTGCGAAGATTGATTTTTTAATAAATCCTCCTTAGAAAGTAGTTTCAGATTGGTTTTTCATCAGGCCGTATCTATTTAAAATTTACGTACATCTAACCCGGTTTGCAAAGTGACCTTTTTATTTTCAAAAATGCCTGAATGACCAAGTCGATATTCTGGTGGCGTCCTTATGTCCTGAAATCGGCGTTACAAACATCAGTTAACACCGTGAGATAGTATGTAACACCTGTCGTTCCGTAGGATATCGAGATGCTCTCTCTGACGAGAGCGGACGCCAGCAGCGTCTCCATTCGTCCCTGTCGCGTGCCAGAGTGCTCCAATGGATATCCTCCTTGCTCGAGCACAAACCATCGGCAACGCGTTGACAGGCGTCCTTGTGTTCTGAGATGTCGTGGAACCCAATTGGTGACGGCTCTCGTCTAGGGGGACGGCGAAATGCCGGCCCACCTAATTTTCGACGACTTGGCGACAGCGTCCTTGTTTTCTGAACGTCGACAAGGCTTGGAACGCCGAAAGTCTTCCCTCACTTGGGTAGCTCGTGCCAATCCGAGCACGAAACGGCCCCAGAGGTGTTCTACTAGGTTGTCACATACGTTCTGCCCGATTCCGATAGGCGTTTCATTGTGATTGTTTTTTATGAAGATATTTATTATTTATTTATTTTTTATGAAGAGGGTAAATGAACATAAGTTTTGTACTGTTTTGTAGCGCTTGTTTCGCATTATAAAACATGATATACTGTTTTTGAAAAGTGGTGAACATTGCATCGTTTAGGGTGCTGAACGAAACCATGGAAAAATTCACTTCCGACTAATAATGTTTTATGAGTTCGATCTTGGCCACACTGTGAGCGAGACACCTCAAAACATCAGGACGGCATGAAAAGAGGTCTCCGCTAACGAACGCACCGTGCGCAGATGGTACCAGAAGTTCTGTCACACCGTAAAGTTGCCGTCGAAACCAGGACAGAACTTATGTGATAACCTTACAGATCCACGCCAAAGACCCCAAGGTGAACTGGAAGGAGGAGTGCCTCCATGTGACAGAGGAACTCCTGCCCTACATCAGGTTGGCATTATGATTGGGACGCCTGTGCCTTGATAACGGCGCCGCTTCAGTCTGGCTCCCTGTAAGGTGGAGGTCCCGGTCTTCCTACTAACTATGTGATCGAAAAAAAATCTCGAAGTTTCTAAGGTCACGGCGATGTCTATCGCAGAGGCCACACATTAACTTGATCTTTCCTTTCAAGCTCTGAAGAAGGCGATACCGAAACTTTATCCAATAAGCATCTGTAAATCCTCGTGTGGAGCTCAACCAAACCACCGCTAGAACTGTGGCTTGCGGAAAATTTCCAACATCGCCCAACACTGAGCTGTGAAAATTTTCTTCTGGAGGCCCGCCTGTTCACGGAATAATCAACTGCAGGTAGAGGCTCGGTTAAGCTTTATGGTAGGAGCCGGCGTACGTTTACTTTCTGTTCGGTTCCATGTGCTGTGCGAAATTTGCTCTCAAACTGAGTTGTCCACCGGGTTCTTGCTTCTTTCTCGACTCTTGAGCAACCACATTCATCACAACGTCACAGGCGTAACCAAGGGCTCGGCTCTGCTTGATGAGCTAGCCACGCGCTTTGTCGGCTGTGAGTCTATCATATTTGTCAGTTAGACATATATAGATCACTGCAGCTCCCCAGATTTATCTGGTATTGGCCCTGGGGTGGCCATGACCTTCTGCTAGGTCCGACACTGAGCTGTGAGTCTTCTAAAACTAGTTCCGATATAAGCACGTGGAAGACACATGTTCCAGTGCGACTGCGACACTAGGAGTGCGTCCTTTCCCAGCGTTGCGTGCCGGCAACCCTGCTACCGACACTGGGTGGGAAAACATGCCTAGCTAGATTCGACGATGAACTCGATTGCTATCATAGCGCATGAAAAAATCAATTTGGGGTGGGGTGAATATTAGTTTGGTGCAAAAAATGCAGATGTTTTGTTTTATTGGCTTCAACATTATTTTCTTTAAGCAAACTAAGACTTTTCATAATTTATTGTGCATTGTTGAAATGCTTATTATATGGGCTTTCTAGATATGTTTATGGAATTTAATTCAAATCGCTTACTTAAATAATAATTTGGTTTCTATTTTCAGATGTCTAAACATTTCGATTTCGATTTTTCGAGATTTTCGTCAAATTTACTTCTACGAGTTGAAACCGGGCCGGACTTCCGCTACAACCGCTTGAAATGTCAGCGAAGTATGGGGCCAAGAAACTATAAGGTAATGCACAGTACAACGTTCTCGAAGACGAACCAGATGGAAGTTGATCCGTGCAAAACCACGCGAGATATTGCCGAGGACCTCGATGTCGATCACACTACAGTTGTTCGCCCTTTGAAGCAAATTGAGAAAACCAAGAAGCTAAACTAACCACAAGTCGGAATAATCGTCGCCTTTAGGCATCGTCGGCCCATCTTTTGCGCAATGGCAACTATCCGTTTCTTGAAGGGATTGTGATTTGAGAAGTAGGTACTCCGTGATAACAGGCGACGTTTGCCTAGTTTCTCAACCACAAAGAAGCTTCCCGAAGTCATCCGAAGCCGGAAAATTTGACGAAAATCGCGTTTAGATATTTGAAAATGAAACCAAATCATTTTTTTTCAATGAGCTATTTGAACTAAATTCCATATACATATTTAAAAAGCGCATATAATAGCTTTTCCAACAATGTATGACGCCTTATGAAAAAGGTTTTTTATTTAAAAAAATATTGTTGAAACCAATAAAACTAAACCTGCACCACTTTGCACCAACCTAGTATGTGATGGCCTTAAAAATATCTTTTGATGCGAAAAGTTCAGAGAAGGCAAAGATAGAGAGACCAGTTTATAGGTCCAGGTCCCAATCAGCATTAAAAACAAAACCTGAAACTATTGCAGGCATTTCAATATGTCAGTCAAAACCTACGTCATAACCCCGGTGTTTCGACGACAGTCATTTTATTTTCTTTCCGCAGTGAGAGCGAAAAGACTGTTTGCACCTGGTTTCTCATCACCAACTCTGCAAACAAGATGTCAATTTCCCGAGCTAAGCCTGCAGACGAGCTTTCCCTCTCATCATTCTAGCTTGGAAAATACACGATCATCATTCCTTGATACATATATTCATCATATATGTATCAAGGAATTGGCCCGAATTCAGACAGATCCACAAGCAAAAGCGAAGAGTTGACCAGATGATGGGGATGTGAAAGTTTTGAGTTCTTGAGAAACGAGTGCTCCGACACGCCTAACGGCATGTCTCGCACTTGCGCGACTTTGTAGCATCACTGACCTATGGAAAGTAGTTTTTGTAAAACATAAAGTTCGTTAACATATAGGACCTGGTTCGTACTTTATCAGCATCAAGCCATTCACCAGTTCGGTAGACAGACCTTCGTCATAGACATTCTCTTTGGACCGGCCATTAACGTCACTGGTTTGTGCTGCGCAGTACTTCTGTCCCTCAGATTGCTCCTTCGCAACCGTTCTCATGCTCAACAGTTGGAGTTTCCAGATATCGTTGGCATGTCTTCCGAAGTCAGATTCCCCCTCACTCGTTTCTTCTTACTGGATCTAATGCTGGTCCGTCTTTACTGGTCTCCCTCCCCCTCGTTAGTCCCCCACCTTTCTGCTCCTAACTCCTGGTCCACTTCTTTGTTTCCACTATTGACCACATACTGGTCTCTTCTTGCTGGTTTCCCTGTTCTGGTCCCTCCTTCAGGTTGTTCCTTTCCTTCCTGGTCGCTCTCCTGGTCCACCCTAGAGGTCCCCCTTACTGTCCTTCTCCACCACCCCTTTAGTGGTCCTCTCATGCTCACGGCAGACGTCGGCGACACGTATTCAGAATCAGGACGCTTGTTGCGCGACTGGGGGGGGGGGGGGGGCGCCTTCTGGATCCAGAAGCTCAGAAGTCCGCCTCCAGGTCCCTTCTTCCAGGTAGATTCTTCCCCTCCCCTCGATATCCTCCTTACTACTCTACGCCAATTAAGTAGCCCTCCCACGCTCACGACACGACGACGGCAAGCGAACGCCGCGACATCGGTGTCACATTTTCTAAATCCCGTCTCCTTTACTAGTAATGGATCCCCTGCTGATCCTCCTGATTGGTAACTCCCCACTGGTCCCTCCTTATTGCCTAAACCCTTTTTGGCGCCACCTCCTGGCCTGTGTCATCGTTCACTCTATCGACCCCCTCCCCATCCAGATGCCTTCTCCAGGTCGCTCCTTCCTGATCGCTGTCGGTTCTCCCGCTGGAAATCCCCCTTTCTATTCTTACCCTTTAGTGGTCTTCTCATGCTAATGGCAGGAAGTTGCCTTCTGAAACTGGACGTGCAGGAACGCGCGCAGGTGCTGTTGTGTTAAGCAGTAAAGGGCTGTGCTTCCCATGGTGCAGCAACATCCCACGTTCAATAGCAAATTTTGCCCGCGCTGTAGATGATGAGGCGTACCTCATTCAGGTTAGATCATTCGGCCGCCCCGCTGTGGATGATGCGGCGTATCTCACTTAGGTTAGATCACTCAAACGTCATCGACCGCTAACTTATTTATGTAGTGGTAAAAAGATAGATAAAATGTGGTAACCGCTCCATTTATAGAGCGGTGTTCCTACATCCTGCAACTCTATTTCAAGTGAGGGTTCCCGAACATGTATACACCGCAGGAATACCTCAACCAGGGAGCACGCGTACATATTACGTGATTATTAGATATTCAGGACGGCATTTTTAATGCGCCGTTCAAAACACCATGCCTTCTGCTGTAACAGCCGTAATTCAGTTGAGTATGAGAGCCATCACCACCGTTGTAAGAATGCAGTTACATTGGCATGTGTTCTGCAATACCGCACAAACTGCCTCGTAAAAACGAAACGTATTTTTCTACCGAATGAAGAGCGGAGATGCTCACTATAACATTCATTTCGGCCGTTCAGACATTCGCGTGAGACCCCTGTGGTGTTTAGACTTTAAAACGGCGTTAGGGTGCCATTTCGGCTAGTGAAGGGTTTTTACCACAGCACCTTTCCCAAAGAAACCTTATTTGCCCTGCTTCAGTTACCCAATCCTTCTAATGAATGTCTTCAACAGCAGATTTCCCTTCTTTCGTTGGGCGGAAGACGACAACGTTAACGATACTAGCCAGGCAAAAGAACGTGTTGGTCACATAACACGGGTATCAACAGGAAAGGCTTTCAGTGCTTTCTATACACTTCTGGTTGAAGAGTTGAGTAGCTGTGGTATGTTTTCCAACGAGTAGCTATGCCATCTCATCGATCCCGGCGGGCCTAGTCGCCCTGAGCGGGACCCGAACTAGAGGGGTGCGTGTGACTCCCTGCTCCTCCGACTGTGCATCACGCTCCTGCCTCCTCCGACTGCGGCACAGGACCAAGCTTGAGGTTCGAGGATCGAATGGGATTCGTACTCCCTCTTTGATTTGGCTGACATTTTTCTCGTAATTTTTCCAACTTTTTAGGTGACATCTCTAAATGAATTGTTCTTTTCAGGTGTGTCTTCGTCATTGAAGGAAATCGGGCAGAGCCGAAGAAAACTCACTGAAGAAGACAGTAACGAAATCATATTACGAAAATAAAGATCTTTTAAGGTTTGACCACTTGCAGATCTACATTTGGAAATAAAGACTTTCTACGAGCAGATGTCGAATTATCCGCCAAGGCTCATTTTCTAGATTTTTTTCAGGATGTTATGAACCACTCACGATGCATGAAACAATACTATATAAAACTTCGGTCGTTAATTACTAACGAGGACTCAAGTGTTTTCCCCAGATTTTTTTTCCGAATCGATGACGGAGTTGCAGCCAAAGAATGGACTTATTACGGAATTAATTTTCTATCATCTGAAGGAAGTAACATGAGAGAATGAAATTGTACCCCATAA
This sequence comes from Heligmosomoides polygyrus polygyrus, assembly GCA_947396885.1. Classification (NCBI taxonomy): domain Eukaryota; kingdom Metazoa; phylum Nematoda; class Chromadorea; order Rhabditida; family Heligmosomidae; genus Heligmosomoides; species Heligmosomoides polygyrus. Next base: position 74,127,546 of record OX377202.1, on the reverse strand, counting down.
ATTTTCAAGCTCTGCTTGACATACGGCGATAAAGTCATGTTTTCTGAAAGGGTTTTCTATATGCACAGCGGTCTCGATTTTGCATCACTTGCCAAGAAGGCGTCCCAAAAACCGACCCCACCTAATCAGCTGGAAGCTGCCATATTTAAAACATGCTTTTAGAACATCGTATTCATAATTCTCATAATTATTTAAGCTTTTGAATTTTTTTAGAGATTCAAAAAAATCTTCGACTTATGACAGTTCAGGTGCGGTAACAGCGTTCTCTGATTTCGTCGATCGTATGCTAAGGCTGGACTTCCCTTGGAAATCATTTTCTCCCAACCGAAAGAAACATCATCAAAGAATAAAGTTCTACTTACTTACTTAGTACTTAGTTCCTCCCGTGCTGTTGAGCGCATAGGGCGACGAACTCTTTCCACCGCTGCCTGTCTCGGGCTATTTCTTCACACTCCTTCTTCTTCTTCTTCAGCGTTTGTCCCGCATCGTCGCGGGGTCCGCTCTTCTGGTGTAACGACGCCACCTTTCCCGATCCTGCGCTTGATCAGGGTGGACTCCAGCTACTCTCATGTCCGTGTGTAACGTATCGGACCAACGCTGCTTCGGGCGTCCTCTAGGCCGCTTTCCAGACACTTCCAACTCAAGGCCTATCTTGCGGACGCTGTCTTCTTTCCCACGCAGAACGTGGCCGTACCATCGCAAGCGAGCTTCGCGCATCTTGTCCGCTATCGGCGCGACACCGAACTTCTGCCGAATAGCATCGTTTCGAATGCGGTCCATGCGGGTGACTCCAGCCGTCCAGCGCAGCATCTTCGTCTCCATGACGCTGAGGCGCGCTTCAACTTCCTTAGTTGCAGGCCAACCCTCAGCGCCGTACATCGCTACTGGCCGCACGACGGCTCTGTAAATCTTCGACTTCAGGTGCTCAGGGATCTTCCTATCGCAGAGCACGCCAGTCAGCGAACGCCACTTGGACCAAGCTGCACTCACGCGTGAGTTCACTTCAACCATCAGACCGCCGTCAGACGCTATTGCTGATCCCAGGTATTTAAACACCGATGTGCGTGCAAGTTCAGTACCGTTAATCTTAATGGAGCCGGACTCGTTCACGTCAGTCGTTAGGTACTCGGTCTTCTTGACGTTCAATTTGAGTCCGAACCTCGCCAGACGGTCGCACCAAGCTTGCACCTGCCGCTCGAGATCGTCTTTCTCTTCGCAAGCGAGCATCACGTCATCAGCATAAAGCAGCGTCCATGGAACAGGCTGCTGAAGATCTCGCGTAATGGCATCCATGACGACAACAAAGAGGAGCGGAGAAAGCGCTGAACCTTGGTGCACCCCAACAGAGATGGGAAACTCCATTGAGGTTCCAGCTGCAGCTTGCACTCTACTCTTTGGGCAAGAGTAGAGCATCCGTACCCACTCTATAAGGTACGTTGTGTCGTCGCAAGGCGTACCATATAACCTTACGCGGTACGCTGTCGAAAGCCTTCTCCAAGTCGAGAAAGGCGATATGCACCGGCTTCTGTCTCTCGCGATGCTTCTCCACCAGGAGGCGGGCGGCGTGTATAGCATCAATGGTCCCACAACCAGACACAAAGCCGCACTGGTTGTCGGAGAGCTTGACGATTTCACGGATTCTTCTATCGAGGATTCGCTCGAAGATCTTCATGCTATGCGAAAGCAAGCGAATCGGACGGTAATTGAAGCAGTTCTTCTTCTTCCAGATCGGAATCGTCGTACTGTTGTGCCAACACTCCGGTACTTTCTTCTCCTTTACTACCTGGTTGAAGAACTCAGTCAATCACTCAGCAGGATACCAGAGCTTCGACTTCCAAACATCGGCTGCCAGATCATCCGGCCCTGTCGCCTTACCGGACTTCATCTTCTTCAGAGCCGCTTCTGTTTCCTCCACGGTGATCTTGTGAACGGGACCGTGAACAGAAGCCACAGAAGGGATGGCCGGATGAGGAAATCCCATTTTTGCGGTCTGTCAGAAGATGGCCGCTCTCATCATTGATGCCAACAAACTTTTCAATGTCCTCGGTTTGGCGATGGCGGGTCTTAGCAAGTCGGTACAAATACCGCTCACCATCGCGCGATTCGAGCTTTCGGTAGACATCACCATAATGAGTGGCTTTCGCAACAGCCACGGCTTTCTTTGCAGCCTTCTTCGCCTTCTTTCTTTTGATACTCCTGCCAGTTGTCGGCTGTTCTGTCGCCGAGAAACACATGATACAGCGACTTCTTCTCTCGAACCTTCGCTTTCACAACGTCTGTCCACAGCCATGCCTGCTTGTCGACTTTGCGTCGTCCAGGCTTCGTAGTGCCGAGTTCCAACCTTGCAGCTTGGCGTATCGCGTCGGTTGCTTTCTTCCAAGTTTCATCGACAGTCGTAACTGTCGGTAACCGCACGCGAGAAATCACAGCTGCTTCCTTCTCTTTCATTCGCCACCACTTGATTCTTGCAGCACCACATCGCTCGACCTGCTTCAGCCTAGGAGAGGCGATCTTCAAAGTACAGATCAGCGGTCGGTGCTGTGGGGCGACCGTCTCATACGGCACGACCTTCGCGTCTGTGACAAGGCTCCGGTTGCGATCCTTCACAAGCACAAAGTCTATCTGAGACTTGGAGCTCCCACTATAATATGAGATGAGGTGGGAGTCGCGTTTTCGGAAAACGGTGTTCACAATGGTGAGGCTACGCGATTCCGCATACTCAAGAATACGCTCACCATCGGGGTTACGAGACCCGTATCCGAAACCACCATGACAGCTGTACCCGTCCTTCGCAGCACCTACGTGCCCATTAAGGTCACCAGCGACTATGATGACATCTTTCGACGGTACCTCTGCTGTCTTCTCATCAAGCAGGTTCCAAAACTCATCCTTGGCTTGATCGGAGCAGCCAGTCTGCGGAGCATACGCAGAGAAGAAATGATAGAGTCGCTCCTTAGCGGCGACAACGATCTTCATCAACCGATCGTCAAAGCGCTCGACGCTTACAATCGAGTCACGAAATCGTTCGGAGACGATTATTTCGACACCACTGGTGGTCCTGGGACTTCCACATAGAACGGCCTTGAAGCCACTTCCTATGTCCCTTGACTTGCGGCAGGACCACCTCGTCTCCTGCACCGCACAGAAATCAACTCTTCTTCGCTCCAGTGCTTCAACCAACTCGCACGAGCGGCCCGTCAACGTACCCACATTCAGCGTTGTCACGCGGGTCCTGCTTACGTTACGGGACTTTCGGACTAGCTCAGTTGCCCCCCGGTGTCGTCCTCGCATCAGGGACCCTCGCATACTTCTCACACTCGCCGGGCTCTGCGAGTGCGCGTCGGCTCCCGCGGACGCCATAGCACTATCTCGAGAAACTTGACTTATCATACACCATGTGATGTGACATGGGTCTTCGTAGGCCGGCCTGTCACAAGGGCCTGTCGCCTGCATTCGAATGTCCGTGATTAGCTTAGCTCGCAGAGCGAGCAGTTTCTTCACACTCCTGCCTAGAAATATTCATAACTTCCAGGTCATTCAAAAACGTGCGACGCCACGTGTTTTTTGGGCGGCCTCTGGTTCGCTTTCCTGGCGGTGTCCATTGCATGGATGATTTTGGCAGGCGGTGCGCCGGCATTCGAAGAATGTGTCCGGCCAGGCGGAGTCGGCGTTGCACAACGGTTTCGCAGAGGTTGCTCGAGCGGCAGCGTTGTAGTACTTCTTCGTTCGTCAAGCGGTCCGTATAGCGTATCCTCATTATTTGTCGTAGACATTTGCAGTGGAACGCGTTGATCCGTCTGATGATGCTAGCTGACATCTTCCATGTTTCGCTAGCGTACACTGCAGTGGGGACGACTATCGAAGAATACAAACGCAGCTTGACGTTATTTGAAATTGAAGATGACGTCCACAGTGGCTTAAGCCTCCGGAACACTGCCGTTGCCTTCGCAATCCTGCATCGAACGTCAGCTTCAGCATCTCCGTCACTTGTGATCATGTTTCCCAAGTAGGTGAAGTTATCCACTACTTCCAAGCGATCCGATCCTACGTAGATGCCGTCTCCAAAGGTCATATTTCCTGCGTGCATGACCTTTGACTTTTCGGGACTAATTCGGAGGCCGATTTTGCTTGCTTCCTGGCTAAGGCATTCCGTGCTTCTTTGAAGAGTATCGTTGCCCTCAGCGAATATGGCAATGTCGTCGGCAAAGTCCAGGTCCGTAAGGCGACCGCTAGACCAAGGGATACCCCCTTGTACTTCGGCTGTCGTTCTTCTCAGTACGTAGTCGAGTGCGGTGTTGAAGAACAACGGCGAGAGAACACATCCCTGTCTGACTCCTGTGGTGACTTCGAAGAATCTTGTATTTCAGAGAGTTGTCTTTACGCAGCACGAGGAGTTGTGGTATAGACTTCTAAACACCTTGACGAAGGTCGCAGGGACTCCATAGAGACTGTATTTCCCATAGCGACTCACGGTGGACACTGTCAAATGCTTTCTTGAAATCGACGAATTTTATGAAGAGCGGGTAGCGATACTCCAGCACTGCTCGATGATGTTGCGTAGCGTAAAGATCTGGTCGCAACACGATCTTCCGTTTCTGAATCCAGCTTGCTCCTCCCGCAGTCGATCATCAACTGCATCTCGAAGCCTTCTTAACAATACGGTGAAGAATACTTCGCCTGGCACTGACAACAGGGTGATACCTCTCCAGTTTCCGCAATCCGATATGCTTCCTTTCTTCGGCAGTTTGACTACTAAGCCTTTTTCCAATCCTCTGGCACTTCATGTTGATGCCAGCAGCTATTGAAGAGTGTCGTCAATTGTTCCGCTACCGGTGCGGCTCCAGCTTTTAACATCTCCGCTGCAATTTCGTCGAGGCCAGGGGCTTTTCCGTTTTTGAGACCTCGTATTGCTGTCTTTGTTTCCTCTACCGTTACGTAGCCGGTATTGACGTTTAGCTCTCCCAGGGCTTTTCATCATCGAACGTAGGCGTTGCGGATGGCTGGGGCTGGTTGTACACTTCACGGAAGTGTTCAACCCATCTTTCGTTTTGTTCAGCTTCGCTGACAAGTAGTCTGCCACTTTTGTCCTTTAGAGGGACGCATGTGTTGGGCCTTGTTCCAGTCAGCTCCGATACAATTCGATACAGTGTTCTGGAATCACCACAACTGACCGCTGTTTGTGCTTCCGTTTCCTCCTGAGCGATCCAAGCTTTCTTATCGCGGCGACATGACGCTTTTACCTGTCGATCGAGTTCCGAATAAATTTCGCCCGCTTCCCTTGATTCGTCAGGCGTCTTGGCGCATTCTTTTCTTTGCTTGGCTCGCTTCCTCTCGTCTATCAGCTTCCAGGTTTCTTCTCGAATCCACTGCTCCTTTCGCTTGCCTCGTTTGCGTCCGATGGTCGCTTCAGCACTTCCACATAGCGCGGTCTTGATGGCTTCCCAGCGTTCGTCAATGCTTTCGCATTTGTCAAGCATACTGAAACGGTTTCGTAGTTCAACGCGGTAGTTCCTCGCGGTTGTAAGGTTCTTGAACTTTTCGACCTCATATGGTCGTCTGACAGCCGGCCTTTTTTTTGCAGCTTCAGCTTCAGCTTCAACGTAGCCCTAACAAGATAGTGGTTTGTGCCTACATCCGCACCTCTGTACACACGTGCATCGTTGACTGACGTCCTCCATTTGCGGCTGATGCAGATGTGGTCAATTTCGTTTGTCGTCGTGCCGTTTGGCGATCTCCAAGTTTTCTTGTGGATGCCTCGGTGGAAGAAGAATGTAATGGCGATGCATAGATCGTTGAAATCGCAGAATGACATGAGCCTTTCTCCGTTGTTGCTTAGGCGGTCCGACGATGCGAACGCTCCGACAGATTTTTCCATGCCTTTTCGATCGCCTCCCACCTGCGCGTTGAAGTCGCCTAGAACAAGCTTGAGTTCGTGGCATTTCGTCAATGACATCTTGTAGCCGTTCATAGAAATCGTCCTTCTCGTCGTCGGTTGCGTCTTCCGTTGGAGCGTACACCTGTATCATTGCGACTCTGGTATGTCTCGTTCGAAAGCGCGCAGTGATGATTCTGTCGTTTACTGGCTCCCAACTAACGAGGGAATTCGAAGCTCGTTTGCTAAGGACGATTCCTACTCCTTTTTCATGCCTCCTTTCTGGACCAGAGAACAGGATAGTTTTGCCATCACTAATCAAGCGTCCACTTCCGGTCCATCGGACCTCACTGATTCCGAGAATGTCTAGGCCGTAAATATCGAATTCCTGGAGGAATAAGAAGAATAAAGTATAAATATATATAATAGTATATATATAATAAATAAAGAATAAAGTTGTACCCTATTAAAATTCAAGCTCTGTGTATCACACAGCAAACAAGTTTCTGTGCCGCGATGTCGATATGATTAGGGAGAGGGCGTATTCAGGACGCATTCAGTATTCTCGTCTCTCATGAAAACAACGTTATTTTCTACCGGAAGCAGGCCACCTATATGGTTAGAATTCTGCCACAAAAAAACTCAAGTCATGAACAACACATGCCGAAAACACGAGACTTTTTGAAGAAGTTAAATCGATCTCTGGTCGACATGTACCAACGTCATTGTAGCGATAGAATTGGATGCTCAGAAAAATGATCATAACTCGGTAAGTTTCTCGAATTTTGAAAATCACACTAGTTTTTTGAAAAAACAGAAAAATGCTTTCTAGCCATAAGCATCCATTTTCAACAGAGACTTTTTCATGCCCGCCGCGTATGAAGGACTCCTTGTCGAGAATCGATTCCTATTTGACAAGAAAGCATTTTTCTTCGACTTTTTGAAAAGCTAACGGGATTTCCAAAACTCGCGATACCCAGTTATTTTTCTTCAATGCTATCTTTTTTCAATTCACGAGGTGGAAATCATACAGCTCGGAGTGGCTCCGCTTTGATTCTCCATTCTTCGTTTTTCTTTCATTTCCAGTTCAAAAAAAACCGGAGCATGAAATACGGAGCGGAAAGGCTAGAGATGACCGGAAACCGCATTTCCGATCAAAGAAACGCAAGCTCCGCACATTCCTAATCTAAAGCATTTGAGGCTGTAACTTCCTTGGAGAACAGGGGCGCACACGAAAATTCTGTGAGTTAAATTTTTTACGAAAAATTTTCGTTAACTTTCCGGTAATCGTTAAATTTCGCTAAAAATACAGTTACCTGCGAACCATTATTTCAAGTAAAAAAATCAAGGAAAGCCTCATGCGTTTCATCTGCAAGAGTTCAACAACCAAGTTCGAGGAATGGAGTAAAATATAAAATAAACCATTCAGCATCAACAAACGCCGAAAAATAAAAAGGCTTTCAGCAACAATTATCTATAGGGTGTGCAAAAAAGAACAGGCATGGAATTATCATCCAAGATTATGCATATATGGTGGGATGATCACCGACAAGGCATCTTAGAATGTGCGATCGGGCAGATACCCGGAGTTCCTTCCTTTCCTAGTCCTTTTGTCTGACAGTTCTACGAGCTGTCCAATCTCGACGCGGACATCAGCCTATTAAATACAGAAAAAATTAACAAAAATACAATTGAAAGCCCATCAGTGGAATGTTAACATGTTTTCGAACGCCCAATTTTCGAGTGCCTGGTGGGTGTGACCAATCCAGTTTTTGCGACGTCGGGACCGTGTCAAATATCGTGTCACACGGTCCCGCCGAAAAGGTGTGACACGGCGTGAACGTTCAGGAAAAATAGCTTTCCTAATTTTTGTTACTGGCGTTTTTTTTCTAAAGTCGTTTAAAATACGTCCAACGGCCGCAAACATTCTCCGTCTCAACTGTTGCAGCTGGCGGGCAAAAGTATTTTGGGACAAGCATCGACAGGTGAAGATAGGCATATGTTACAAGGAGGTTAGACCAGTATCTTTGTGGTTCGTTGACGTGCTTGAAGGCTCGGCGAAGAAATTTCTAGCTCTTCTAGCTACGTGGAGGCGATTTCAATGCGTATTTGGTTGAACAATGACTTGCGGTGGCCAGGCGGTGGATAAATTAGCGCTTTATTCTTCCCAGACAAGTCTGGTACTAATCCACCAACCCCAGAGGAATCGAAGGCTTGCTTGGCCCGGGTGGGAAATCCCGAAAAAAAGACCAGAAACCTGGTATAGGCTGCGCGCGACAGTCGGCACCTCCTCCGACTGCGCTAAACGTGCCCCAAATCGCAATATTTCCAAAAATTCAAAAAATCATAAAAGCGTTAAAATATTCTTGCTGATTCCAATAGTTTTTGTAGGAACAGTTCTAATCGGAATGATGAGATTTGCAACATTAGGGAATACTAGGGGAAATGTGATAAACTCACTGACAAAAATGTCCGTTAAAAGTTCCGTTGAATTCCTAAAAATTTCCGTTAGGTCGTTGAGCCAGATTTTAACGAAAAATTCAGTTAATTCGATAAATTCGCTAAATCGTTAACCGTTAAATGTGCACCCCTGTTGGAGAAGGCATTCGATCGCGTACCACGTCTCCGATCACCCTGAGGATCTTCCAGCGCTTGGCGCTCTCCCGCACACAAGGCGTTCGAGGCCATAATTCCTGATGCAGTCCTAGTTGGTGGTGGCCGCATTTAAACGATTTCCCGACATAACGAAACACAATATGACGCCAACAGGGCTGCCCAGATAGATTCAGATTCCGGGTTTCTAGTCGGGAGAAGGGAGCCCAAAAATGATAACTCTCGGGACAGATCTAGTAAGGGAGGACCTGCTTACTAGATTTGCACCTAGAATGGATTCTCATCAAGCAACTAAACACCTAGCATCAGTAAAATCAAATAAAAACAGGCCAAAAATAGGCCCATCAATCAATTTTGGACGGGAGCAAGACAATGTATTTCGCCTTCTAATCATCTGCATTATATATTCACGTGTTCTGTGTTATTTGGTTTAATTTCGTCAGTGTAATTGTTTTCTAAGGAATGAGTGAGATCATTATAATTTGATATTGAGCACATTCAGGGCGCAACGATACCACGGGGGGGGGGCAGCCCATGGGCTTCGACCGACTTAAGGCCTATGTCATACCACCGCTCACCCTGAGCGAAGCCTAACGATAAGAGTTTCCATATCGATCGCGCGTAGTGATGAGTCGATATGGGAGCAAGCGTACCAGTCGGATATGGGTGACGTGGAATTTTCCACATTGTAAGCAAACTGACGCGTACATACGTGTAATGCAAGTTGCAGCGAGAGCAGCCTGTGTCAAACGGGTGCAAACTCGTTCAAATGTGGGCTGGCCCCCTCATAGTAGCATTGCGCCCACAATCAGTTCATTTGAAGTCGTTTGAGAGTGGCCACCACCGACTAGGACTGCACCTAATCCCTTCCTCTGAGCGGAATCACCACGTCAGCTGTGGTCAGTTAGCGGTCCGACGCCGCACTGCCTTCGGGAGGGGGCACAGAGCCGGGACGAGCCGGAAGCCGCGTTGGGCGCTGGCCGGCGGCTCGCAGACGGACCTCCCGGACGAGAAGCCGCGACGGCGCGATCGATCGATCGGCCGCCGGCGGCGTGCCGGCGTCGGCGCCGGAGCGGAATCGACGCGCTGCTGGTCACTCGGCTCCGGCGGTCGCCCGCCCGCGACGCCGGACCTTCGAGTCGGGCGCTGCCTCTGGAAGGGCCTTCGGACGGCGGCTTCCATCTGCTCCTTTCAACGGGGACGACTCCTCACATGGCGCTGAGCAGCCGCAGAAGGAGCTCCAGCTCTCTGTTTGAATTCTCGCTCCTTGTTCGGCTTCGGCTTTTGTCTTCATCAGGCTTTGTTTTGTTTCAGACAAAGACAGTCCCCCCCCCCCTCACGTCACTCCACGCATCATCAACCTCATTCGTGATAGATATAACAGTTTGATTTAGTTAACAGCACTTCGCAGATTTCGACATCACTAGGTTGGATTTTTTAAAAGTCTTCGAATTTCTTCTCCGACAAAGAATTTGTGAGAAAATAGTAGCAGTAAGCTGATGGTCTTAAGACTTGAAATTGCAGAACGCGCGGTCACCGTTGACCCTCAGTGAATTCAGTCCAGCTTCTCCAGAAGACTGTGAGCCGCAGTTCTGTGCAGTTGCTTTCATTACCAGATATCATTTTCTTCATAGTCCCTATTGTGAGGCGAGACCCGTAACACTATTTTTATCCCAGTTTTCTTTTCTTCTGTTTTATCTATGGGAAGGAGAAAAATGGGAGTTTTCAAGACGAAAGTGCCAGAAGCAGACGAAGTAAAGCTACAGAAACAGGAAAGGGTGTAAGTCGAAGACGGGTCCACCTTATAATAGTTTTCCTTTCGATATGTCAAGACGACTTCTCCAAAATCTTTCAAAATTGTCACGTTGGTCAGCGCTCCATACCCATTCTTCTGGAGCCGTAGAGTAACGCATGACTTCTATGTGCTGAGTTTCCAGTTACAGGAGAGACACAGTGTCTCATTCATATCCGATAATGATGATAAGGATGCCTAATGGCGGTAGTCATGGTATTCAAGTCTACACATTCACAACTCTCAATTGCAGTGCTCGACAGTTGGTCTGGGTCCTGTGAGATTTACTTTTAAGTATTGCAATTAGTTGACTGTGTTCTGACTTGAACTTAGAGAAGGGTTCCTAAAATTGTTTTTGGAGCAACTCCAGAAAAAGGAGCCCAACCTTTATCCTTCATAACATTCAGAAAATTGGTCCGGGAAACGAGCAAATCTGGAGAGGGGCCCACTCATCTCCTCTAGTAAAACTGCAGGAGGACATCTAAACCTGTGTTGGCGTGGGTAAAGCAGCCGTAGGTGAAGGAGATGTAGGGTGGATCCTCTCTAGACATTCACTCAGAAACTTTCAGAGTAGAAACCGACGAGACGCGCGTTAAAACTCCACTTTTAGAGGTATTCCCAGTTTTCTTTCTTTGCTTCGTGTTTGGTATTATTCTGGTATGGCTTCATTCTAAGGGTATCCTCATTGTGTGTGCTTAATATCATATTTCCAAACTAAAGTAGTATTCGGAAAGTTAAGGCGCAGCTGCAGTTAACCATCTAATGGCAAAATCAATCTAATGGCACACAGTGGTACTACAGCGGTTTGCAGTCCCCTGAATCGGTTGGGCTCGTACGATCTTCTGTCCCCTCTTGCTTTGCTCCTCTTCCTTCACTCCACTGTGATAGAGAAACGGTGTTCGCGGTCGTTTCAGATTGCGCTGAAGCCGATAATAAATGGTGCATTTCTTTCAAGATCACTATCAGGCGAGCTGACGATTCCATCAGACTGATAGACCTGCGGATATTGCCGTTTTGCTGTGCCGTCTCGGTACTTACGGTTATTTTATTTTCCTTAACCTACTCAGTCAGTAAAAAAATATGTTTGCCAATTTATTTATCTAGTTGGACGTGCAAATAATTATCATACAATTACACTCTATGGAAGCACAATTAAAAGAAACCAGACACCACTAATTCTAGTGCTCTCTCGAACCAGAGGTGGTGGAACTAAACTTTCATTTTCTAGCCTTAGAACATCAGACAGACGGAATTCATTCGCTGTCATGACAGGATCAGCCTATTTAAAGCTTACTAAGACTGCTGCTCCGCCCTGATCTTCCCCATTCCAAAGGTTTTCACATACAATGACCAATTAACTTAGATTTCGCCTTACTCAGAGGCATTACGTAATGTCTGTTTGGTACTCTTTGCTTTACAGACGTTGTTTGTTGTTCGCTTCCTTTTGCATCTGTTTTACATGTAATAAATATCACACTCTACTACCCAATGCGCAAGAACTACCTAGTTACTCTGGGACATATCTGTCAATGAATGTCGATTTTCCACGTCTCTTGCATCGATCTGAAGCGTGGAATGGGTTTTTTGTCTGTCGTGCGTCCTTTAAACGTGGCCAGAAGTTTTTGTAGATATCTGCTGCCTGGGCCTCCCTTGTGGTATTTGCTCGATGAATCGGGCACGACAGCGCTTTAGCCACAAATTTCGTCGCGTTGTTTTTAGCTCCTGTCTGAGTTGATCGGAAGCTGATCTGCTAGGAATCATCGACATACTCTTCCTCGAGGTTCTCTACGAGTTTTTCTTTTCACCGTAATACTGCGGCGTTAGTTTGTTAGCAGACGCAGAGGCTTGTACCTGGCGGTTGTGTTTGTCGAACGAACCGCTGACTGGGCTTTTGACATGCTATCCGTCCGATATCGCACCTGACTCCCATTATTGATCCTGCAATCATACATTTCTTTCTAGCAAGAGGAACTCGACCTGAGAGGCCGATAATTGTCCGCATCGTGTAATTTCTTTGCGCGGATTTTCCTCGTGTTCTAATCAATCCTCTTGCGTTGCTCTTCTTCGGTCCGTTGGCTTAGACGTATTCTCAGGTTAAATTGACCAGCTAAACTAAAATTCGTTTCAGAATGTCTTCCCAAGGGCCACCGGAAGACCTGGACTCATCGGGTGTAGAGCCGGATGTACTCATAGAAAAGACGCGAGCAATAACTCTTGATGGCGATAACGAACCGATGACGGATACTCTTCGGGATGGAGGTACCTTGGAATTTCAGGCGAACGCTTCTGATAAAAGGGGATGAGCGGTGTAGCGAGTTGTTTTTGAAAACTTGATGCATGACTTTTACAGTGTTAGTATTTATGTGGAGGGCTCTTGGAGGTGGGCACGACTCTTGCACGCATTCCGAATCAGTTAAAGGTTGGGGTTCCTCCCAGGCTAACTAGCCCCTCCACCCTTCGAGTTGAAAATAACTTGTATAGGAGCAATGACTGTATATCGGAAAATCATTGCATGAACTAAAGGCGCACTAAGCTTGCCTCTTGGGTATCCTGTAGAAGTGTGATGCGCGGCAGGTTTACCAAAGGGTTCGAGTGACGTTAACCTTTATCCTTTATTTTTTGTGCCTTTATTATATATTTATATGTGTAGTGCGAAATGGAGGGTGTGCGATTTCCAGTGAAATAATAAAGGAGGGGTTATATTGTTGGACAGGGATTTAGATGAGCACCCTAAATGCCAGGTTCATTCGTTTCCTTCGTTTCGTTACTTTCCTTTAGTAGAGGAAAGTGGAGGATCGCTTGAAACATTGTTTAACGTCGAACCAGAACTCGTTCCTAAGACAAGATCAATATCTAGATCCAGAAACTCAGAGTATTTCACGAGGTTGAGATCGAGAAAGCAGGAAAAACTCATGGTCATAAAAGTGCCTCGTCCATCCAGTACTGTACAAAGTGGTACTGTTGTTTTTGTTCTGCATCAATGTATTGGTGGTTAATAGTTTTTTTGGCGATGTTTTCAGCCTCTGTAACAATCGAGAAATCTAGTACATATGTTAGCAAATGTGCGCCAAGAGTTTTAATCTGCATGTTTTTTAAGCCTCACTTCCAGCGACGGTGCGAAGTTTTCTTTTCTCCTGGTCAGATTTACCTGTCATGTGGCACATTCTGTGGGGAGAAACGCTTCTCGACCTTTCTTCCCGAGTGGCTCTATTAACCTTCCTTGTGCCGGATTAATCAACGACGTAGGTAACTTTAACGGAGAATGGTAAGCGAAAAGCTCAGATAACGCGGCTTATCAAGCGATATGGTGAGTAATAATCCTGAGCTTTTTGCCTGCAATTCTCCGTTAAATTACGTAAATCGTTGATGAATCCGGCCCCTTGTTCACTATTGCTGTCTTCTTTAGCTGTCAGCCAAGATTGATATCGGTTTCTATTGAGGCCAACGTTTCGGCGGGTTCGCTTCTTCAGAGCCTGGAAAAGTTAAAATCATTTACGACACTCCTCCCCAAGTAGATGGGGCAGATACTCTACAATCTTCAGGCCAAGATTCACTGAAAGTCTAACGTGGACAGTACTTCCTTGTTTATTTCGTGGATTTTGTGACCTGAAATCAAGAATTCTGTACTTCATGGGATCATTCTTAAGGCTAACGGTATCTTATAATTGACCTTTACGTTTAATGAACGCATCTCAAGGCAATCGTTCAAAGCTACGCTAGACACCCTAAGTTTGTCTATTGATCTCATTACTGTTATTATGCCCTCAAAAAAGGCTGCGTTCATGAACGTTGAAATGTTTTGAGGTTTCATCGAAAATCAATTCCAGCAACCAGCGGTCTCTCAGGAATGGGAGAGAGCGAGGTATCGATGGTGTCTGAGGCTCCTCCAAGCACTATTGCTCATCAGCCATTTCCTGCGACGAGTACGAAGGCGAGTATTCCAGCAGCTTTGTTTTCAAACAGCTTCTTTTTATCCTTGAAAAAATGAAATCGTTGGCCTGTGGCAACTTGAGGCAAAACGAAAACGAAGTTTAGGAGCGCCTACTTTTAGAAAAACAGATGATTCTTATCATATCTTCACCCTATTAGGTCCCTCCTGTCAGATTTCTTATGGTGAGATTATTAGTTGTTGGTTAAAGACGCTGCTTTCACCCAATCACTCGATTCCGATAGAACACGCGTTGTGCAATTATACAAGCATGGTTGCTGCTGAATCACTTCGATAAATAAAGAGACCGTGGTATGGTTTTTGAAATTTTACCACTGTGACTCCGCATATGTTTATTTCGATTTTACTTCAAAGCCCATAAACATATAGGGACTTACCCTTGGAAATAAGTGTTGCAGTTTTTTTTGCAGTACTCATTCATTGCTCTGTTTTTTCAATTGCTCTAGTTCTAGGTCTATTACCACATAGACGATGAACCGACGCCTTATCTCACTGAAGTTCATGTGCCTCCTGATCTCATAACACTTGGAGACGTGAAACGGGTGCTCATGCGATCAAATTTTAAGTATTACTGCAAGGCTCTCGACCAGGATACAGGGTGGTGAGTCATCTCTACATTCGCTTAGCTTATTTGGCACAGATTGGTGTCCTTAGAAGTTATTTTTTGATTTAGAGTATGCTTTGGTACTTGAAAAGTAAAAATAGATTGAAAGATTTGTTGAAAATTCGGTTTTGTTCAAGGATCTATTGAGGCCAAACGCAGTGTGAGTTGCTGCTGAAAGATATCGTAGCATGGGTAGCTGTCCCGCATATATAGTTTGATCAGTAAATAGCCAGAAATGTAGCAGTTTCTGAGGTGAGGGAATTTAGTATAGAGAATTATATATGCCGGGATGCCGTTAGAAATCTGATAGACAACTTCATAAAGAATTGTATATTGGGAACGTTCTTCTTATTACTAAGTGGAGATGGAGGAGACTGCTATGGCACCCGTCTGCTAGGGCGTTGTTAAATGAGACATAAGATCTCGAAATTTCAACCGAGTTTCCCCATGAGATCGCATTTGCTGTTAATTGTGTTTAACTCCTCCACCATTTCCCTGCATTCCCTGAGTACGGGACGCTAAGGGCGAGTGGTTAAACTCAGAAGTGTGTTTTGAAAAATTTCAGAGAAGGATGACAGTCGAAATTTGCAAACTGTTTTCGCGAGCTCCCCAAATCACATTTGAAGACTGTAAGCCATCAGTTTATCGCAAGAAAAACGAAACCAAACAAAGAAAAAAATAGACTGATAGAACAGGAACTAAAGAAGCGTGTTGTAGAAAGGAACTCCGCAGGGCTCCTTACCATGGTGGGCGAAGGGTTTGCGCCGCTTGTGTCCAACAGTTTATTAGTTGTTACTTCACGCCTGTTCTCCTTTTCAAAAATCGTAACTCTTCATCTACCTGCTTAGGGAGCAACGAAATTTGATCGAAACATTATTAATCCGTTTTTATTCATCTACTGCTTATTCTAGTAGTAGTTGCCTTTTTGACAAACACCTCCTCAACGGTGTATAATCATTTATACATAGCTTTTGATAGGAAGTACAAGGTGGCCCATAAGTTACAGGGTGGCCCATAAGTCCTGCAACAAAAACTTAGTTGTATAAAAAGGCTAGAAATGCACCAAATTTCATACAGTTTTTGCCCACACTCACTGTGTAGATTACCGGTGAGCAGTATTATTCATAAGGGGCCATTCCTGGCGTGACAGAAGCGTTTAGATCATATGAGTAGCTCTTCAGCCTGCGTCGGAATTTTATCCCTCATTTGTTATAAAGATGTTGCGTAATCATTTTTCTACGCCACATAAAGCAGAACTTTTCCTCTAAAATGGTAAATGAATAAAGACAAAAATCTAAAATTGCAGGAATTCACAGCTAGTGTTTTGCAGGTACGATATTAGGCAGGTGGAAGGGTAACCGCTAGCACGCCCATTTCTTCTTGACATTAGAATCATCGTTTTACCGGAATGTGCATTTCGCCGTTAAACAACGCGATTGGGCCCAGAAAACATGGTGTTCTTATTTTGTGCCCATCGGGGAAGCATTTTTACTGATTTTCACTCTTTTTACACAAAAACCTAGGGTGTGAGCGAAGGCATTTTGGAAAATCGTGTAAGACGAACATCTGCCATGCGTATCCATTGTTTGCATATTCCCCAGAGCTAGTATTACGTGCACTGTTATTTTGACCTTTCTGGGGATCGCTCAGCTTCGAGAAAATTTTCATCAAATGAAGCGGTGGCTGAATAGCCAGCCTGAGCGACGCGGGCTGCAGAGCTACCCATACGGTCTAATGGCTTTTATCAGGAATGGCCCGTTATGAGTAATACTCCTCCAGTATAATCTTCACAGTGTGGGCAAATAGTGTTTAAAATTTTACGAAATTTGGTGCATTTCTAGCCTTTTTATACAACCAAGTTTTTGTTGCAAGACTTAAGGGCCACCCTGTAGCTCTGATGTTGTGCTAGTTCATAAATATCTTGAAAATGTCCTTTTGCTAAAGGCTGTCACGGTTTCTTGAAACTGGAAACAAGGTAGAGGGTAAAGGTGGGAGTTGGTGTTCTATTAATAATCGGTGTGTGTTATTTGCGTATTACATATATAGGGTTTGTGTTATTTGCGTATTACATATATAGGGTTATAGGTACTATTTTTATGTGGTAGAGGGTGTGAGTGAAAATTCTGGTTAATGGAAAGTTTTACGTGCTCATGTAATTGTTGTTGAACAAAGAAGGTAGAGAAAAGATTTGTCAAACAAAAGAAGATTTTTGCTCGAATTTCAGCGAAGTGAAAGCTGAAATACGGGATGACATGGAGCGACTACATCGGTCTACAAATGGGCGATTTGAATTGTTTCTACTCACCACTGAAGGATCAACGCATTCCGATGGCTCGTCTGGTCTTCCCAAAACCGTACGGCACCACATGGCAAGTGCATTTTTGGTTTATAAGGAGCAATAATAAAGGATAAAATGATAAAGGACGGCGTTACTCAACCCCTTATTGGATGCGCCACGGGTCAGCCGGTGAACAAATTAGCGGCTATCCTTCCCTGACAGCTCTGGTACCAATTCACCCGATCCGGAGGGTTAGAAGGCATTGCTGGCCTGGGAGAAGTCCGAACCAAGAACCTGGTATCGAGTACACGCGAGAACCGCCACCTCATCCGACTGCGCTAAACGCGTCCATAAAGAGAGAGTAAATTTAGGGAAAGAATTCGAATTAGCAGTTTATGATAATGCTTGTAAGATCGCCGAGTTTTAGGTACCAGGACCGGCACCGACCAGCATGTACCACTTAAGCCAAAACGCTTATCGGCAAGCTGCTCACCAGTATGATAATAGCCGTAAGTTTTTTTTTTAAAGATTCGTCTTTATGTTTCCTTAAAATGAATTTTCTAGATCTCTCATTTATCGCCTAAAGACTGGCTTCAGAATCGTCATCATAAATGATGGATCTAGTGACATAGTTGGATAGAGACTCTCACTGGGCTAGCATGTAATGCTTTGTCTGAAGGTTAGAGGGTTCTTGAGCGCTGGTTCTCGTCATATAGAGCTAGTCTCTGTGAAGCTTCAGTGTGCTGCAGGCATGTAATACGGAAGAGTTCGGATGGTTAGTGAAGGCTAGGCGAATAATCGTGCCCCTTTGCCTGTGTGGCGTGGGGAAGACCCGACCTTCGATCGATTCTAGATTCAGTTCAGGTAAAAAAGGTCGGGGCGAACTCTTTTATTCCCCGATGGTGGTGTGGGAGGGTAGCACACTAGCTTGTTTATCGACAAGCTGTCTAAGTCACTTTAAATGCCAAAACATAGTCAGAAATGTCCCTAACGTCAGAAACGAGATGAGTAGCGGATCACTCGAGTGGAGCGATTAACGGCGGCGTGTGTCCTTCACTTTTTCCAGGAATTTTCCAGGAGTCGTACTGCAGCATAAATTAAAATTCGCTTGCCTTCTTGAGTCTCTAACCTAACCGTCCATCTATGCTTCACCTTTTACCCCTCCCCAATTAGAACTGTTTTCAGGAGTTTTCAGGAAAACTTCCAGCAGAGTGGCTGAGTTTTAATGTACATGATTTTTTACAATTAGCAATTGTCGATTTGTGCTAATATTATCGATGCACATTTCAATGCGCGTCATCGAAAACAGTCGGTGGTCAGGTTCTAGGATGTGTTTCAGGGATCTGAATATTCTGCTATAGCGAATGTTCTGTGTTGTTCAAGAACTGCATTACTTTGTTGAAAAAAAAACAAATGCGTCAGCATCGGTAACATGGTCGTAGTACCGAAGTTAATTTCTCCGGTCTTATATGAGCTTGCAAATCACTTATGTGACCTAATTAGAAACTAGGAGAGCTGTGTATAGCGTAGCCGAGAAGCGTGGAAACATGCTAGCTCGCGCTCTTAAGCGCCTTAGCCATGAACCTCATGGCGATTCGTTGCTCAACCAGCGGTAGTAATATATTCCACCTCGACTTCACCTTCTATTTTCTTTGGCCTTTTCAGTACTGCTATTGTGTAGTATCTTATGTCTCATGGGTGGCATAATGGCATTTGTGTGCTTTATTTTGTTTGCGGGAGGTTATCTATTCTCGAAGTAGATGCATTAAAGCTGGTCGTAGCATCAAAGAAAGCAGAAGAGCCAGGAATGGTGCTTTAGGCTTCCTTTTCAAGTGAAAAAATCGGCAGTACCATTGTCATTCTGTGATGACGATGTTGAGACGGCTGATGCACCTAGAACATTTTCAGTTCTCAGCACGGATTCCGAGTCTATGGTGTCGGCGCCGGTCCCGCAATATATGAAGGGCAGTTTGAACAGAAGGCACGTCCAGCCGCAGTACATCGTCGGTTCGTCGTTTCATTGTTCTTTTATCGCTGTTTGTCATGGCTTTCGTTAGTGCATTCCGTCGTAAGTTGTTTAACTAGGCCATCGGCGAAGCTACCACTGAGACACATGTTCCCCTGTACAGCGGATTGTAGCCTACGTTTTCCGTCACTGTAGCGGTTCGACTGCGGATTATTCGATGGGATCTCCCCCACTGCTTGGGTTTCTTCCACGAATAATTATGGACGGCTGATTGATGTTACATGATTGGCGTCATTAGGTGAATTGGAGGAAGCCGTTTTATCACCGGAGATACGGGAGGAGCTGCTCAGGTTAATGCGGCTGTCGCGTTTATCTGGCTCTTTATGTGGTTGTGCACTCCAGGTATGCTCCCACTCCGTTCTTCCGACATTTTCGCCGTTTCTCTACATCCTTCATATTTTTCTTACGATTTAGTCTCCTTAGTTCTTTGTTTACTCTTGTGGAAAATGCTTTTTTCTTCATCTGAGGACATGACAAGATTCTTATCCATGACATGCACATAGGTTATTCATTCACTGTGGGCCGTCGTGTGTAGCACTGAGAACATCGTTGTTCGCGTTGTGTTTAGGGATAGTCTTCCTTGCGGACTTTTTTCTCCGTTTTGCGAGAAGAAGCATCATGAAAAATGAGGAGAAAAGGTGAAATCTGGTTCTGTCAACGTTTTCGGATAGATTGGGGAGAGAAGTGAAAATCGCAGACTCTTACGGTTTTGTTCTTATGCTATTGGTAACAGTTTCCTTGTTTGTTTTCTACTTTGCACTTACGTGGTGAACTGATCGAGTCACAATTTCAATCCCAACGAATGCCCTGTGTGGCAAAATCTCATGTGGGTTTGCAGAGTAAGGGGGACTTGCTGCGCGCATATCCAGTCGTATTTGATCAGTTTGCGCCATGCCAGCGAAGCTGCATGCAGAATATCGTGTAAAACAAAAGGGTTTAGAAGGACTTATTATCGTCTATATTTATCCTTTATATATCCTTCTGCATAGGGGGGAGGATAGCTTACGTGTTTCGTTAGCATTCGGTGTTCCCACCGATAAGCGTTTTCTTTGGTTTCCAGTCATAATATCGAATGAATCCGATTATTATGAGCATGTGTATTATCCTTAGGAGGCATGGATGGACACTGCTTTCGAGTATTCCTCGTTTTCATTGTGACGAATTTAGACGTACTCTCTCTCTCTTTCTCTCTCTCTCTCTCTCTCTCTCTCTCTCTCTTTCTCTCTCTCTCTCTCTCTCTCTCTCTCTCTCTCTCTCTCTCTCTCTCTCTCTCTATTAACCTATACTCCTCCCATTAGATCTTATCAAGCTGTTTACATAGGAATACAGTTCGTTGACCTAATACTTGGAGTGAAATATAGTCGAAATAAGCCAAATCGAAATAAAATATGCGTAGGTTTTCTAGCTTACCATTTGAATTTGCTTGCTAAATAATAGTTTATCAAGAATTACCGAATAGAGCGATGGTTACTCGTGGTAATTTATTTGTGCAGTTACATACTGGTTGTTCCTATGCACCATGCTGGGGCTCTTTTGTTACTCGGTAGATCTGTTAACACTGATTTTGAAACCATTTCGCTTGTTAACAATCTTGACTACATAGGTTGAAAGTCACATCCGTGGACATTTCTTTTGTTAACGTGCTCTCTGTTTTGACCTCAATTTTCGTGAAGACTCCGTTTCATTTTGCAACGTATGGCCTGGTATAGTATTGGAGATCCTGAAAAGTTCGATGCGATGCTCGTTTTCCATTTCGCCTGACTACTTTCGTGATTAGAATTGGGTACGAGGTAAATGGTGAGAAGCCGGCTCTCGCTAGATAATGAGCAAAACTCGAGAATGAGCAACTTTCGTATTGGACGTCAGGTATTGGCGAAATAAAAGGCATGCCTTTTTACTTTACCATTAGCTCGCAACAGACTGCGCTGGTCAATCTCGCTATGTGTTCTACTTCTAGGGTTATCGTGAAAGCGATTTTGGAGGGGGCCAAAGATAGTTTTGTTTATGCATGCCTCCTGAATCGCATAGATATTCTAGTGAGTATTTCGTGATGTGAGGGCATTCGTACAGTCGTATTTAATGGGTTGCTGGCGCATAGAGTAAGAGAAACAATTCCACCAGTCCTGGTTTGTTTTTCCTTCCCACACAAGGATTGCACCCCAGTTTGATAGATTATTTAGCCTTCACAGAGATATGTCACGGTCGGCCGTTGGATAATTCACCGTTCATCCTTGCCCTGGTCTGGTACCAATTCACCGAACCCGAGGGAATTGAAGGAATGGTTGGCGTGGGCTGGACCCGAACAGGGACGTTTATTCGCGGTTGTTTCGACAGCCGGCCTCTTTCCCAGTGTACTGTGCGCTCTGAACCAAAATTTATTTCGATTTTGAACTATTCAAATTGAGTAATGTAAAAAGTTCTTTGAAAGATAATGTTCTTTTTCGTCTTGGTCACGAATCACATTTCACTTCAATCTGCACATAGTATCACGTCAGGATTCTATCCTTCTCCATGCTATCTGCACTGGTCCGGACTGCTCGGGTTGGTCGATATTTCTCATTTCCCTGTGTTCGAGAAAGCTCGGCGTGTTTTCAAGTGTCATCTCGAGTGCCGGCCGATCACATTTGCTGGGTATCCAACTGTTAGCTAACCATCGTTCTGAAGTGCCTTTTGCCCTAACGTTGAGAGTTTTAGTGGTAGACACAATTGGACTGGCTTAATACGATACTTCTATTCCATTTAGAAGCCATATATCATTCCTTAAACGCTGATGGGCGATGATTTATGGTCCTTTTCTCAGTGGTCGGACTAGCTTGCTCTGGCGCTCGTTTGGTGGCTCCCGCTTGTACTGAAATCGTTGACTCATGGGTTACAGCTATCTTCTGGGATAGTCCCGTTAGTGATAGCATGAGAGGAACGTGACCCGCGCTCCGTCGCTGTGTTTATTCATTGCGTTGCTCTGGTGCTGGTGTTCAGCGAACTCTAACCTGCAGATCTGACCTCTAAAATCATTTTATTGTCTACCTCCTGTACTATAATCCTGTTCAATCCTTCATGGGCTAGTAAATTCGGGAGATCTCAGTATTGGGCTGGTCCTAAAAGCTTTGTCTCGCGTGATCTGTGGACACTTCATTGTTCTGTTTCTCACATTTCCTTTCATGTTTAAAATTTTGAACACCAGTCTTCATCTGTCGTGGAATTTTTATTTATCCGGGCTTTGTTCGTCGACTGCAATTAACGTGGTGGCTATCACAGTGTTATTCTGTAGATCTCGTCGTTATCGCTGCGATGACGACCTCCGCTGCTTTCACCAGGAAGACATCGAGCAAGGAGCGGCTGACTCCCTCTACCGTGGAGCGCACCAATTTTTTAATTGACTTTATTGGAGAGCGTCGGCAGTCACAGCGAAGTGTCGTGCCGCTGACTTCCTGCAAAACTCAGTCCGCTTTCCACGGTAAGAGTCGGGTTGCGCAACTTGTATCGCGTCTTGAGAAGACGTCTCCGAAGAAGCCGCCTTTGGCAGTCCCTGAGGTGATGGACTGTCTCGATGAGCCGAGCAAACCCAAGCGGCGGTATGCAAGACATCTGACCAGCACGAAGATCTTGAACACCATATTTGGTCGCGACAGCGAGAAGAAGAAATGGGAAGCGGCTTCGCCGAGCAGCAATGTTGTTGCCTTGACAGGTGGCGCCATACATGAGCCAGTAGTTATACGTGAGCGCAAAGCGGGAGGATCACTTGGGAGTAAACCACTGCGGAAAAGCGGTTCGACAGAGTCGGGGGTAATTCGTAACCTCATAAGAAAGAGATCTGAGGGATATATTACCGTGACAGCTGATGAAGTGGTGAAAAAGCAGCGCACCGCGGTCGCTAGGCACTCGGAGCTTTTTTCGTCCCATAAGGAAGCGCCACCTCTTGGCTCCGCCTTGATTGATATTTCACAAAGAGAGCTGCCACTGAAGGACGGTGAGAATATTGTCCTTCGACCTCTCGAGCCTCGACACGGCGACCGCTTCGTTCCGTCACTGGCTGTCGAGAAGAAAGCGCTGGATCCCGTTAGCTCTGGGAACGCTTCTTCGTTAACGCCTATAAGAAGGAGAACGTACAATGCCACAGGAGGTCTGTTAATGCGAAGCGAAAGGAGACTCTTCCAGTCGAAATCCCTGAGTAGGACCATGACTGAGGTCGAGAGCAAAATTTTGCCTCCGCTTTACGAGAACTCTGGCGTTAACGAGGAGCAACAACCGAAGAAGGCTATGAAGCGATACATGGGGAGCCACACAACAAGCTCCTACCAGGGCAAGAAAGTGGCTGCTCCTGACGCTTCTCCTAGACGTCACCTGATTGGCTTTCTGCACCGAACCAGCCACCTTTCTCTTACGAGCGAATTAAGTGCAAACGCTTCATTCTACCTAATCGGCAAGTGTGCCTAGGGATTTCCTCTAACGTAAATCTCGTCCAACGTTAAATGTCTTGTCGTTCAGGTCACAGAGGACGCCGGTTTGAGGACTCCACAATTGGCTCGGAAAGCGATGCGCGGATGTTCTCGGATGACGACGACAGGTATGTACCGTATTGTAGCAGCTCGTGTTCGTCAACATTCCCGCCATTATCCTGTGTTATTCCTATTAGCCTACTTGTCACATTAACATATGTGGCTATAGACGTAAGTGACAGAAAAAGGGTCGAATGGGGGGGGATGTAGGTGTATAGATCTAAATGAAAATGTTGGCTGGAAAACGATGTGTAAATAAATAAATAAATAAATAAATATATATATATATACATTGTGAAATGAAAAATTATATAAAATATGTATTTATAAAATAATACATATAATATATAAGAATGTATGAATAAATATGTATACACCATTTTCAAGTCAAATCGGACACTTTTCAAACCAAATTGGAATGTGACACATGTCTAAGCATCTAGCTAAACAAGCTTGAGGGCAAGCTTTTGACGCAATATGAATATCCCCCAATTCAAAGCAAGCGTCGTCCCTTAACACTAGTGACTCTATCATGATTAGAATAATTTTTGTTTGAGCAAAATTTAGTGCAATTTTCTTTGAAATTTTTAAATTCCCCCAGCTCCAATAACTGAACACATGTAAACTGTACAACAAGAACAGGTATAAAACCATATTTAAACACCCCTGTTACAAATGAGCAGCATTTACACTATCAATAAATTAAAAATCGCGACGATGTAGTCGAGTGCATGGCGCGATCTCTTCTTTGAATGCACTATGATTGGCCCCCTTGATGCGCTTAATTTTTCATTCTTTCTTAGAAAAACGAAATTTTTATTTTAAAAAATTCAATTCAAAAATCCAGCAGTGTGTTCATCTATTGGTGCAGGTGAATTTTAAAAAATTTCAGAGAAAGTTATATGTCACACAGGTGGCGGTATTTTCTCGTTGACCTCTAGCGATAAGTCGTATTGTTAGTATTGTTCAATACTATAAGTGGCCATGTGTATGAGGTCACCTTATCTGGTAACGGTTGGAGTACCAAGTTTCGACATCCGCGTTCTTTCATCCTGTGATATTGGGAGGCGGGCCACTTGTTAAACGAAGAATAGCTCTGGTTCCGTAGTAGCATCGATCACAGATTTTATTGACTTCGTATCAATTGCGTATTGCGGAGAAATGTTTTCCAGTCGATCCAAAACTGAACCTTCTGGCAGATGGTCCTATCTACCGATGCTGTTGATAAACTGTTGGCTTCACCTTGTAAATCTTCAATTTTCATAAACTGAGTTTTTATTTTACTGTTGTCCAGTACCCTGTGCTGATTCGCGCTTTGCTTAGAGAGATGTTCATTTTTATTCTGACTAAACACAAGGTGTCCCCTCCCCCGCACCCAGCTGACTGCGCCAGCTTCTCCTTTATTTCATTTGAATCAGCCTTTATGCGACGCACAATCACAGTTTAGCTTGCAGTAGATAATTCGAGGGGATTTCCCTCGTTGCGTTTTTCATGGCTGCACATATTTATTGATCTCTTTTTGATCCCTCTGCATTATGTTTGACGGATGAGGACAAGTCGCTGTGTGGGATTAGTTCCATTCGCTTCTCCAGCCGGCTCCCTGCGCGGTGATTTTCCGCCAAGCAGCGGTTTTATTCCCTGCTGTTCTTCCTTAATTGCTCATGAGTGGATACGCTTCCGAAGATGGAGACTTTGAAGGCAGCGAGGGCAAAATCTATTATTCTACTACTTCTAATTCTGAGGACTACTATGCCATAAGGAAGTCGAAGTATGAGAATTACTGTTCTATGTTCATAACATTGGATGAGAGTGTTATGCGGTCGTCAGTTCCACCGTTAGGCTTGCACCAGTAGTTATGTTCTTGCGGAGACAGGCAGCTGTCGGGTTATGATTGCTCTTTATCTTAACAGCGGCGTTAAGTACGTCGTTATGCTAGGATCCAGATAGCTGGAGGGGAGAAAGAGATTCTGTATATTTTTTGAGCACACGAATGTTCAGGGGATCAACCACCACTGACATCACCTCTGTTTCCCGACAGCACGAAAATATGTATCGCAAGCAGCGACGTCGCCGACAGTACCGGCGGCCTTCACGAGCCTCTTCGTTCTCGAGTATAACAGGTATGGAGCGGTCTTTGAATATGTGCAGAAGCCACGCATCAGAGTGTTCTTCTGCTTTAAGAGTCATCAATGAGCCTCGACGTGGACACTGTTATCCTTAACATGGACACTGTGAACTTCCTTGGGATTTCCATCGTTGGACAGAGTTCTGCCCGCGGCGACAACGGTATCTACGTCGCGAACATTATGAAAGGTAACTGGTTACGGTTCTTCTGTTCGTACATGCCCTTCGTTGCGAGTTCGTGTACCGGTTTATGCGAGAAGCCGGAAATAAACTTTCAACTTGTAAGAGAAAGATACCAGGTCGCAGCGGCACTTTGAGACGGAATGTGCACATTGGGATGCAACTTTAACGCTGATTCTAAATATGAGTTCTGAGTCTACAGCGGACCAAGGGGGGGGGGGTGCGCTCATAACAGGCCAATCTCTGACGCCAAGCTCAGTAGACCGCAAACACAACGGACGATAAGCAGGAGTAATACAGTGGATAGAGAAACAATATGGTGGAAAGCGTGAGTTTTGTGGCTCGACCCCCCCCCCCCCCCCGGAGATGCTGTCTTTTGACTTCGTAAAAAGAATCCGACATGTATAATCGAAGCTCTCTATGTAAAGTCCCATAAGTCCCATCGAAAAACCTCGCTAGGGTGGGGAACTTATTGTGGGCGTTGTTGTAATCTCACGACCTCAGAGATCGATCAATTTTTTCGCCTAGACTCCGTCCGTGGGTCTCATTTGAGGTGCTGATAACGAATCTTCTAATTGTTCTAGGCTACACTAGTTATGGGTGGTGAGGCCAGGATCACAAATTTCCAGTTCTCAGGCCGTTTTACCGCGAATACCTTGATACTTCAGCTTAACGTAGCGCTCGAATTTTTACCTAATTCTGACACAGTGTTTCCGATCGAATCCGTCAAAGCTCCCTCACAGGTCTCATTATATAAAAGCGTAGTATAAATTAAGTAACACGAAGTCTTCGAGCTTTGTTTTCTCGACGGGCAGAGCTCATTGCTTAGCTGAGGTGTTCTAACGAGGAATGAGAAATGGATGAAATTACGTGTAAAACATAAATTTATTAAAAGTGCAAAGGTGCTGCGTGTACGGTGCAGTCGTTCATTGCTCGTAGTGGAACTGGATGAGTCTGTGATGGTCTTTGTTGCAGGGGGAGCGGTTGCACTAGACGGACGTATTAGTGCCGGCGACATGATACTGCAGGTGAACGACATCTCATTCGACAACTTTACTAACGATCAGGCTGTGGATGTTCTGCGGTACGTGAAGATCAGTCTCCTTAATTTGGCTTTGAGTGCATATGATCAGCGATGCGCGGGGCTTCCGTTTCTATGTTCCTTACTCCGGTCTCCGTCCGTTTTAGCTCTTCCGTTTGTTGTTTCGTGATCCTCCTTCTTAGACCGGAGTACGGAAACGGAAGTGGTCACTGTTCAGCACCAGCCTTGTAATCTGTTTAGGTGTCAAAAATGCATTCAGCGTATGATTGATCATAAAGCACCTGTTGTGGTGGCTACAAATAGCCTGCAAGTTCTGACCGCGGAGAATTTTTATTGAGACCTGGGTTAACAGCCGCTTGAGCGGTAATTGCGGCTGCCGAGGACTGTCTATGAAATCCTGACAGGAAACTGCTTTTCAGGGCTATCTTGGAATTGCGCTGGCATATCGTCCCTACCAGTAGGAAGCTTCTAGTATCGTGCAGTCTCAATATTCGAGACTGATCAGTCATCTAAGCTATCTATCTTCGATCCCACAATTGAATCTGAGTGACGCTTTTGTAGTAATTAGCAGTCTGATGTCTGATATTCGGAGGCTGCGCAGTTGTGGCGTAATCTATGGTACGATGTGCCCATAAAAATTTCAGGACTTTAAACCAGCAAGCATTTTTGAGGGGAAATTTTTCCACTCGATTTTCAATTACACCTTTAACCCCTTCGCGACATTGTCGGACAGTGCTGTGTTACGCTTTACTGTACATCGGTCAACTTTAGGGGATGCTAGAAGAAAACGTAACCATCATTCTAGAAACAACTCCCTAATTTTCCATCACTATGCACTGGCAAATCATCGGGTGATATGCTTGCTTTATTTAGTTTGATTCGATAAGGATATTTACCCAATAAAGATTACATAGAAGTGCGGCGGGCAACTACTCGAATGAAACTCGTCTCAATAGGTATTCCAAAGAGTTTCATTCGAACTTGAATATTCGATTTCGAGTGTTCAAAAAATCGCGTTTTTCGAATGTGTTCGGATTCGAATATTTAGAAAAACCACGTTTTTCGTTCACATTCGATTTCGAATGCTTGAAATTTTTCGGTATTCGAAACCATTCGAGTTTTCGAAATTTTTGCGAGAGCATAAGTATGCGATGCAAGCAAGGCAGATTCGTTAGCACATTTATATGATCAGAATTGAGTTTTCCGGGAAAAGTGAGAAGTTTACACGCTGTCACGGTGGAAAGGTTCTTCTTGCACTTACTTCTTTTATAAGCATAAATGAGCGCGTGGTAGCTCAGTCAGAGGAGGCGCCAGCTGTGGCGTGCACCGCAGTCCAGGTTCCTGGTTCGGGTTTCCCGCTCAGGCCAACCAAGCCTTTCACTCCTCCGGGGTCCGTAAATTAGTGAACTTATCTGGGAAGGGGAAAACACTGACTTGTTCATCGGTTGGACACAGAAGTCATTGCATAGGCCAGATACGCATTCATATGGCTTCCACAACATCCCGTAGAAGTGAGAGCTTGGCGCCTCCCAAGAGGGATCGATTAACGCCATCCATGATGCTTTGTAAATAGAAATAAAACCGTGGAATTTATGAAATCCGGTAGCGTGTTGTAGTATCAGTGCAAAAATGAGGCCGTTTTGGATGAACAAAGGCAGATTTGTGTTACTTCCGCCTTCGTGTTTTGTATTTTGTGCTCCGACCGTCTTGAGCCCTTCCGTTTTGCGTTTCATATTTAGCGTTTTGTTACAAAAAACGAAACCGGACATCACTGCTTGTGACGATAATGTCAGTTGAGCATCTTGCATTGGACCGAGTTTGATTCCAATGCTTGAGGAGTCAACTATACCAGTTTATCTTATTTTCGATTTTTGATTTTCTAACGGAATTTTCACCATTCCTATCTGGCACGAACCCTGATGCACATAATATTCAGTGATTATTCATGAGGCACAGAGTTGCTGACATTTCAGGGATGCCGTCGCTCGAAAAGGGCCGATAAAGTTAACTGTGGCCAAGTGCTTCGATAGTGGCCCGAAAAGTTGCTTCACCATTCCGAGAGACCACAGAGATGAGCCGGTCAGACCAATAGACACACAGGCGTGGATCCAGCACACAAACGCTATGCGTGGCATGCCGAGCATTCTGGAAGGTGGGAGCCTCACATATCACAATAGGAAGCCGTAGCCATGAAGACTTCCGTAAACCAAAGCGCTGTGTTTAGGCTCTGAGGGCGCTCCTACTCCAATTCCTGGTGACTGGCCGCATGGGCGTCCGCCTAGCAGCTCTACGGTGACCTCTACGGGCTCAAACGGTCAAAACACTGTTGTGGCTGGGCAGCATATTCGGTTAGACATCCACACGGATAAGAAGAAGGTACGTTCAACTGCGTTGATGGCATCTTATGTGATAAATTGGCTCTTCTCAGGTTGTGGAGGTGATGGCGATGCCGAACTCAGGGCTGGACATCAAGAACAGGACGTGGCTGAAGATTCCCATACCGATGTCTTTCTTAGGTACGGTGATAAAACGGTCCATTGTTTCATGCCGTTCCTCACTTGCACTTCATATAGGGAAGGATCTTCTGGACTGGCTGCTGGCGCATGTCGACGGGCTGTTGGAAAGAAAGGATGCTCGCAAGTACGCGGCCGAGCTGCTTAAGCGGAAGCTCATCGCGCACGTTGTGAACAAGATCACCTTCACCGAGCAGTGCTACTACGTGCTCGGCGAGGAGTGTGCAGGTGCGGATCCGCTCCCAGAAGCCCCTCGTCCGTGCCCTTACATGTCGCTTTTGCAGATTTCGCACGTTACCGGGCTCATCCTGAGGACCTGGTGGCGCACCAGCACGGCGGACAGCAGCAGCGAATGCAGTGGAGCAGCGGAGCCGCCGGCGGTGCGAAGGCGCCGGCCTCGATGGTAAGCGACGCGCATGGACGAATGTACGTCATGGACATTTGATCTCTCCTTGTTGTCCGAAGTCCCTCACCACCCAACGGTCCTGGTCGCTTCACGCTTGTGCCGCCCGTCCGTTGCAACCATCTTCATCGTACGACATGCACGCTGTCTTCGAACTCGGTCCTGTCCAGATCCATATGTGTGTTCGTGTACGCATCTCACTTCTCATGCGATCCGTGTTCTGTTGTATGTGTCCGGCGACCTTGCACTCTGTCCGCCTTCGCTGGCAGCTTACGCCTCCGAACATTTTCACGATTGCGGGTCTAGTCTCCGTTGACATGTGCTGAGAACTCTAGGCTAAAAACCCTTACTGAACTTGGGTGTACTTGGTACCTTGTGCATTTTAGTCTTTTCTGCCCTCAAATTTTCTTGGTGGGTTCCTTTTCGGATGAACATGGCTCAGCAGCACAAGCTTGTGCAGACATCGCGGTAGGCAAGTGAACTTGGTTTCAATTACTTTCCGACGCTATGGGCACTACATATGTTGTCGGTTCTCCATCCTTCTCAGTCAAAAAGTCTTGGTTGCAGTTCAGGCTAGACGTATGCAGAGGAATATAACGAGGGTTAGAACAAGCTCGACAGGTTCATTCGAACGCGACAAACTCGTTTGCTCTGGCAATATAGGCTCGTTCAGGTTGTTGACCTATCGCTAACTGCACCCATCGCAATAACTAGAGGCTCCCTGCGGCGCTGACAGCATGGATGTGCCATTGCGTTCGGAAATTGATAACCGACTTCGGTATATGCAATGTCATTGTAGAATCCGGGGAGCTATTATATACTGGTAGAGACGGCACAGGATACCACTCTGTGTCCAGCATCTACCGCTATATAATTGTATCTTGACTAACGGTTAGGTATCAATTAGAAGTTACGGTGTATGCCATCCGGTTGTTCCCTTGAGGTCTATCAGAGGTACTTATCAGTGAATTCATAAGAAATCACCCAAATTACAGGAATATTAACAGGTTCACAATTACGCCAACACCGCTCAGTCTGTTCTGTAAACTCGATGAGAGTGATAGGTACTACTGATTTTCCCACAGAAGCTTCATAAGAGTAGTTTTGAGCGGCGGCCAAGTTGATGCTTATGAGTCGACGGCGAATTTTTGATTACAAACTTGAATAGAACTAAAGTGGGGGGGGGGGGAGGGAGGTTCTGGCAAACGTTTTGAAGGAATAACTCCCGACGGACAATTTAGTTCCACGGAAGACCATGGAATTTCTGAACAATTTTGAAAAACGTCAGGACCATCTATTCTCCTACTATAAGGAGGAATTCTCAATAGAGCAGCACACCTGATATTCGGGTGATCGGGGTTGCTAATGAGGCTGAAGTGTGATCCAATGTTTTCGCACGCGACGACTACACAGCGTCATCCAAGGTTCGGCAATATCCTGTTATCTAAAGTGAGCTCCCGTTAAGACTGTGGATGATGTCAAACAGCTACCGGCAGACTCAGCACCTGTTGGAAGAGATTGATCTGCCCCTTCTGCCTTCCAAGGTGGTGCTGCTCTGGCATAATACTATGGCGAAAAGTCAGTGAAGAGTGGAACACACTCTTCCAGGGAAGTGAAGTAACCAGAGCGTGGACCGGATGAAGGATAAAGGACGGTGTTACTCAATCTCTTTTGGGGTGCGACACGCATTCTACTTCTACGGGATATTGTGGAGGCGATTTGAATGCGCATTTGGCCATACAATGACTTGCTGTGGCTAACCGATGAACAAGTCAGCGCATCCTTCCCAGACAAGTCTGGTACCAATTCACCGACCCCGGAGGAGTGGAAGGCTTAAGGCCCCAACAGACTTCTGCGGCGCCGCTCAGCGGCTTGACTCATCATCAGTGGGAGCGGTGACGGCGAGGTACTGTACTGTTTCTAGTCGGGACCGACTGGTGCTTAACAATAACGCGCCCCGATGACGATCGCGCGCCCGCATCGACCGTCTCCGCTCTGGATCCCGCCGCGAAAGGGCAGAGCGCAGACAGACGCTGGAGCGGCGCCGCCGGGTGGAATGATTCAAGTCATTTCCGCCAGCGACGCCGCCGGTGCCGCTGGGCGGCGCCGCTGGAGGCGAGCTCTGCGTCTCTGCCCTATGGTTAAGCATAGGGCAGCGGCGCCGCAGAAGTCTGTGGCGGCCTTTACGGCGACAGCCGGCACGTCCTCCGCCTCCGCTACACGCGCCCTTAGACGGGATGCTGTGAATATTTACACTGGGTTCATTTGTGTAGGAAAGCACCGGACATGAAAGAGGATTCCCTTATTACATTGCATTGGGATCAATTGATGCGGATGTTGGCGTGAAGCGGCCCTCCCCGCTCTTAGTGGTCCGATTGTCCTTCTGTCTTCAATTTCGTCAGCGATGTTTTCAGTTCCAATTGACTTTCTTTAAGCCTCAAGTGGCTGGTAGCGGGGATGTGAGCTGTTGAAACGGTGTCTTTTTGTGATCAAAACTCTAATGCCAGAAGGGACTCGAACCCTGCTGATTAGGCGTGGAACGAGGGGCACCTCTCACCTGAGGCTAAAGAAAATGAATTGAATCATTTCTGTCAAGTCCTTCAGCTTAACTGGTTTCATGCTGATATCAGCGGCCTGCTCATCCCGATATACGGGTGAATGCTGATTTATTTATTTATTTATTTTATACGCGAACAATCACGCAGGGTTAAAATAAAAGCAGACAAACAAACAAACAAAAACGACCATATTACTGAATAGGAAACCAAGATGGCGATAACTAGTACAAACACCAACAACTCGGTAAGCCATTAAGAAGCTTCTTGGAGATACCGGTCAATAAGCCTTTTGTACTGCCTCAGTGAATTTGGCATAATGATTTTCTTAGAAAACTTTAGGAACTCAGAGCCAGCTCGATGTGTAAAAAATGCCGATCTAACATTAGTTCTAGCTCTTGGTATTTGTATCTTACTTTGACCACCTCTAGTGCTAGAAGGTGATACAGAAGAGAAATCACGGAGGCGAAGGCCCCATGTGCCATTCATCTACTTGTAAATTGCAATTAAATCGTATCGCTTCCCATTGGTCCCAAGAGGTGTGGATGTTGCGTTCGATCAAATATCGCCGAGAGTGTAGTGGTGTAGAGCATTCCCGCCCGGTCAGTAGGAGGTCTCGCTTGGCGCTAGAGCTTTGATCGCAACAAAAATCGTAACAGATGTTTAGCGTGTTTGTAGTTGAGTACAGGTGTGGATACCCACCATTGTTCGACTTGCTTCTCTAAAGGTGTCCCTCTTGCATTAGGATTGATCGATTGTTGTAGTTTTTATTTATTGGCCCACTCACTCTAAAAGGTTAACAGTTCTATAGTTATGTTTATTCATTTCCTCGGGTAGGCAGTCGGATGAGGCGCCGGTTGTCGCGTGTACTTCGGATCGAAGTGCATTGTTCGGGCCTTCTTACCTCAACCCGACCATGCGTTAAGTTCATCCGGGGTTGGTTACTTCGTACCTGAGCATTTGTGCGGGGAGGATCATCATTATCGTCATTAGCACCCTTTCCGCGAGGTGGCGTTGTCCGCTCTTCTAGTGTGGTGACGCCAATTCTCCTGATCAAATGGTTGAGCATCGCTTATCTTTAAGTCGAAGTGCAACGAATCTAACCAACGTTGCTTTGGACGTCCTCTGGGCCGCTTTCCCGTCGTTAAGGTTTGGGCCAATCGTGCGGACGGTGTCGTCGTTAGCGCGAAAGACGTGGCGATATGATTCTAGGCGAGCTTCGCGCAACATGTCGACTATCGGGGCGACACCGAAGCTTTGTCGTATGGTGTCATTGCGAACGCGGTCCAATCGCGTTACTCCGACCGTCTACCGATGCATTTTGGTTTCCACTGCACTATGGCTGCCCTGAATTTCCTTTGTCACGGGTCAGCACTGTAGGATAGCCACCACAAGTCTGTGTAGCATCGTGCGCCGCAGCTGGGTGGATGACTGTTCTATTCATCTTTGATTTGATGGGATTTGAGGTGTTCAGTCGTAGTTGTCCGGGAAGGGTAAAACGCTGAATTGTCTGTCGGATAGTCACCATTGTGTGGTCATTCCACGGCATCTTGCAGGAATTGGATGCGTGGCGCATCCCAAGGAGATGAAGCTCGTCCTTTCTCCTTATTTATGTTTGCTTAACGTCAAGTTCCTCCCTCGATGAGAAGTTCAGCGTGAGCTGGCTGGTCATCCAGGCGGCGTTGCGCCATTCTTTCGGTGTTCAAAATTTCTAGGAAGGGAAGCTTGTCGTGAGTAAACTTATGCATTGGAACATGTTAAGACGCCTCCAGGTGGGAAGACACACACACACACACACACACACACACACACACACACACACACACACACACACACACACACACACACACACACACACACACACACACACACACACACACACACACACACACACACACACACACACACACACACACACACACACACACACACACACACACACACGCACACGCACACACAAACACACACACACACACACACACACACACACACGCACGCACACACACACACACACGTGAGGTGGCCTCATGATGGGAGGCGAATTTCCAACCTTATCGTTGGGATTGATAGGCGTGATGAATGTCACTACTTCTTTGATTTCCATGTCCAGAGAGTGTGTTGTTAAGCCAAGTGTTATTGTGTAGAAGGTTCGTGAACAGAGAAACAGGTTTCCCGGGATTCTGATGCCATGCCATTTCTGATGTATAAAGTGCGCTCCGGCTGTTACATCCGCATAGAGCTCCACCTCCGCATGGAGCTCCACCTAATGTGGTGATGAAAGAGAGCCTAACCGACAGCGTCAGAGTGTTCACCATCACCTCCTCTTAGGCGATAGCTGAGCAGTCTGCTGATTCGAGTCCATGCCTGTCAGCGCCGCGCGCCGATTCCCTCGGGTGCGCTTCCGTTTTACCCCGTCCACCGGTCTACTAAATGTAGTCATTCTCGCTCGCCACTGAGCTTCGCATTCGTTCCGACGATTCATGTGCATTTGTCTCCTTTCGCATCTGTCTATTGTCGCACTGTTGCATCAGTTTTCATCGGTTTGCTCAATTTGTGCTTTATATTAACAATTTACTGAACACACGCAAAGCATTTGTTCATGTGAGAGCATTATATGAACGTTCTGAAATTTCTTGTGTATTGACCGAGAGGCATCCGCAAATCAAATGTGACCGTTCTATTCCTAGCTGTCCAGAAATTGTTCTCAATAAATGACGTTCTTTCTAGATGGTTGACGATGTGCATCGGGTTAATAGAGAGTGCTTGGCTGGCTGATGCATACGAAACCTACTCTGATTGCTCTGGGCTGTGTGCAACCGCTAGGGGAAAAGTGCCTCGATCGTTTATTGAGACAAATTACGGTAGATAGCAAAGGTCATAAGATTAGACGTTGCTTGAATAGCCGTAGGATCCATGCTCCTTCAGTCAAAGTAAAGTTCTTCTGCTGCCACCAAAATGAAGGAAAGCGGAAAATTTTCGGTGTCGGTTTTTGAGATTGCACCATGCAGATGTCCAACGTAACCAATTTTTATTTTATTGATAGGAAAACGTCATATGATGGAAGTTTCAAAATGACGGAGTCCACTTTCAACAATAGCTGTTCGATAGCAAGCGTGGAGAGCTTGGCGTTGTTGAGTCTTCGCGTGGAAGAGCAGAATTAATGTCACGATTTTTCTGTGACACTCTCTTTCGGACGTAACGCTGCGAAGGGGAGCTAAAAAGAGGAGAGCCGCGTCAGTTTCCAATCAAGGAAAGCCCTAGCAGTCTCAGTCGTCCGCACATGCATTTTACTTGTCCGTCAGATTTCCGAAGTGAGACTTATGCTCGATATTTTTACCTATGGTTGGGCTGGCTGGTGGTGGTCTAAACCGTGATTCGACGTTATTGTGGAAATGTTTAGAGATGGCTTTAAAAGAATCTGAGAAAATAACATGGCTACCCTCTTCCTTGATACCCTAAGTACATTTTCGGAGTAAATCTTGATGAAAGTGTTATCAGAGTTGTTAGAGCGTTTGGTACGAGCATAAGGAAACATCAAATGCAAATGAACTGCACCCTGTCATTGAAAAGCTGTGTAAAGGAAATTTCGCTATCACTCAGGTAAATGTTGATATAAGAGGGGTGAACGTTATAGCGCGATCTAAGCGCGTAGTACACCTTAGGATTTTCGCTGTTAAAAATAGATAAAAATTCTCTATCGTACCTGAAGACTTGAGAGTTTCAGGGCAATTCAGGAGTTACTGGACTTTTCGAGAACTCTTTCTATTCCGTACTATCACCACCCATTTGGGAATCGGACCTTTGCAGAAGCCAAACATGACAGTGCTCGTAGCGTTAGGGAATTTTGCAGGGCGATGGAGGTAAATTCTTCAGGAATACCATTCGGCTTTGTATTGGACTGATCCGACGTAGATCAGCAGCAGATTTTTTGTCCGCCCAAGGACCACACTTTGCAAAACGGCACTGCATTTTGTGTTCTGGTAGGTAGTGGAAACCCGTAGTGTTACTTCAGACTCGCCACGGTTAGTTGCCGATCATTCATAAGGTATCAGGTCCCACTTCGTCACGCTGCTTTTCAGTTGCCAGTCAGTCACTCAATCAAGTACCGTTTTAGGTAAGCGGGTACGCATCCATGCCTGTGTCACCGTTTCCTCATTTTGCTGTGCCAGGTGGTGCAGGGTCGCATCGCGGCGCAGGTCCTGACGTGAGATCTCAGGCCAGTGGCGGCTCAGGAGAAGGCAGCGGTTCCGGTAGCGAGCACAAGAGGTAACTGGATCTCTTCGCCTCCATTTTCGTTGCCAAACGTCCTAATATGCTCTGTTCAGGCATCGGACCGTGGTGATCCCTGCGGCACCCTCGACCTCGGCGATTCCGTCGAGACTGGACGAGCTGCCGTCGGACCTCGCTGCTAGTCGGCAGTCGTTTCGGCTAGCCATGAATCATCCGTACGAGTTCTTCGTTGATAACCTCTAACAGCCCGATAATCCGCACAATGGCTGACTGCCCGCTGCATGAGCCACCTGTATGTCTAAGTGTTTTCAAAGTTCCGTAGACTCAGTTTTGAGTCCTAACAGTGGTGTACCCTGCGCAGAGGATCCTCTCATGCAAAGTTCGCTTCGCGGTTGTTTGCTGTCCTGTCACGAGGATTTTCATCTGCTATCATCATGACTTCGGTAGTCATAAACGTTTCTCCTACAAGGCGGGAAGAATAGCTTAATGTTTCGAGTGTAGGTTGTTCTTCGTCAATGCTCAAGATAATACAGTTTGGGTGCTACAAGCATGGAAATAAAGCATTATAACATGACTGGTTGTTACTTCTTGAGCGGTACCCGAAAGTCCTATAACCGCGTCGTGTATTAGGGTGTCCAGAAAGTGTTTGAAGAAAACTTCGCAATGTTCCCGATTTTTTCTAGAATGTTCTGAGGATTTCAACATAAGTGCTATATGAAGACCGATTTTCTGTTGGTGTTGTTGTAAGGTCGCACTCTTCTGTGCGATTCCTACCCACAGCATCTCGGCGATGCATCACAACATGCAAGGAACTTGGAAATGGTGAGTCTCGAGCATACAGGTCCTGAGCGGCGGAAGTCTTCGATGACGCTACGCTTGGGAGCTGTTCATAGATTTCGCTTGCAGTGATTCTCTCGCAACGAGAACGAGTGCATTGTGCAACGTATTAGGGTGTCCAGAAAGTATCTGCAGAAAGCTTTGCAATGTTCCAGATTTTTTCTAGAATGTTCTGAAGATTTCAACATAAGTGCTGTATAAAGACACTATCCTGCTGTATCTGCTTAACATATCCAGCTCCGTGTTCCTTGCCTATTTCACTGTACGGTGGCCGAACTGTCTACCCATATTAGACACGTACTCCTTTACGAGTTTGAATCTGGGCACTCCGCTGCAGAAGCCTATCGAAACTTGTGTCGTGTATTCGGCTCTGAAGCCCCTGTACGGTCTGTGTGTAGCTGGCTTGAACGCTTCAGAAGCGGGAAAAGGAGTCTCGAAGGTGAGCCTCGCTCTGGTCGACCGACATCGATATCCTTGGATGAACTGAGGAAACTGGCGGAGCAGTCACATGAAGGTGCGCGTTATTTTGCTGCTCTTTTGGCGATTCCCGATCCACCGTGGACAATGGACTGCGATCTCTTGGAATGGTTAAAAAGCTCGGTCAGTGGCTTCCACACGAACTGACCGACGACAACCGGCGAAGACGTCTGGACATATGCACTCAGCTGCTCTCCCGAAGTCGCACCTTCAACTGGCTGAACACCATCGTCACAGGAGACAAAAAATGGCTCCTCTACGTCAACACGCTCGTAAGCGTGCGTGGTGCCAACGCGATGAAGAGCCGAAATCTTTCGTAAAAGGTGAAATTCATGCGAGGAAAGTCATGCTGAGGGTCTGAGGGAGTTTGTGGGATCTGTCATTTCGAGCTGCTGCCTGACAACACGACGGTCACTGCCGAGGTCTACTCTACACAACTGCAGAGACTGGCCGACAATATGCTCAAGGAACAGTCCAGGCTCGACAAAGTTCGCTTGCTGCACGATAACGCGTGCCCACACATCGCGAAGACGACTTCTCAGAAAATTCTGGAACTCGGATGGGAAGTTCTGCCGCGCTCACCGTACAGCCTAGATCTGGTACCAAGTGACTACCACCTTTTTCGACCACTTTAGCATCATATGGGAGGGAAGCGTTATGAAGATCGTGACCACCTCGAAAATGACCTCCCAGCTTTTTTCGCCTCCAAGTCGCCGGATTTCTAGAGGAATTCGAAGTCTTGTGGAACGTTGGCAGAGACTACTCGATGTTGATGGATTTTTTGTTTGATTAATAAAATGCTGATAAAAAATTGCGTTATTTTGAAAAAATTGCCGTATTTCTGCAGATACTTTCTGGACACCCTAATAGCTAGACATAGGAAGCTCTTCGGGAAGAACGATGAAATCGGATTTTTAGCACTCTCCTTCAAATTCTGATTGCTTTCTGGATCTTGGAAATAACCTGCATATAGTTTCGTAGCATTTTGAACACCAGGAATTTTGCACACAGCATGGAGCATCCGTTGATCGGCATAAAAGTCAGGAAGGATCTTGGAAAAATATATGTTAACCACCTGGGGAAGGAGCATCACCTATCTATCAAGCAATGGCTGATCAGGGTGCCTTTTCTAGTTACACTCGAGTGACCGTTTCGAATAGGTATTCGATTGATTTTCAGTAGAATTAATGTATTCAGGGAAACCGCTTTTTTCGATTATATTGGAATTTGAACGTTCGCAAACTTTAGCAATTGGACCGTTACTCGATACTCGAAATTTCTCGGAATCGCACAATTATTCGAATATTCGTTGAGTGATACCCGAATGTTAGAGTCAGATCGACTCTATTCTTCCTTCGGCAGTGCAACAATAGGCTATTTCCAGTGGGGGACTTCTTGCTCTACAAGGTACCTTACATCAAACACGGATATTTTGCATAGGGAGACCAGGTAAGTGCTGCGACATCGTTTCCACTCATGCGCTGTGGTCTCTTCGATGTTACCTCCGAATTGCCGACCGCCAAAACGCTACTTTAAGGAGGAGGAGGCATGCGTTTATAAGAAACGTAGAGCATTAGGTACGGTAACAAATATGCGTGAATTTTCACAGGACACGTGAAAAGCGAAGATTTACTAGACGACTTGACTTGAGCAGTTTTATTTTTAAAAATTGGTAGATAGTGGGATAAGTTGCGTAGGACGAAGGAAGGTGTAATACGACCACTCGCTTCCTTCTGCCAGCGGCGTGGTCCTCTCCAGATGTTTCAATCATGAATGGCTCCTGTTTTATATGGGATGAGAAGCCATCGAGCGACTAATCTCATTCTTTGCCCTCCACATCTGAATCATTGAGTCTGGGCTTGATCTCCCTCACGCCTTTCTGCTGGGACATGTAAAAGCTCTTCACGATTGATTCAGTTTCAGAGGCTAATCCGTCGCTGGATTGCCTTTCTCTACGCCGGAAAGGATCAAATCCATTAAGAGTTATTACATCAAATATCGCCTCTTTCGAAAATTCGGTTCTAAACTTTTCAGCTGATATCATTTGATAGTGTCCGAATAACATATCCTTCCTTCAAACTGGACAAACGGAGAGCCGATATCAGATATGTTTGTACAGTTGTAAGGTAAATGGTATAATGCGAAACCGATGCTGTGCTGTAGCTCAGCTCTGCCTTGAGGCCTTCTTGATCCAGAGCTGCCATGGTAGGATAGACGGGTCCGCCATTCTACCTTACCATAACACTTCTGGAGCAGGAAGACCTCAAGGTTTGACACGCGGAGGATTGAGCACATTGATGCAGGATCTCCGTCAGTCCAAATTCCTCTTCACGGCGACAGCGACTTAGCTTAGCCAGAGCATTGAACTTCTTAAGCTTTTCGCCTCTTTGTTAACATAAAGACACCTCTCTGTTTTCATATCCATAGGACGTCTCATTTTACCCACGTGGTCATCCCCGTAGACTACTAAGAATAAGATCAAAAAGGCCATAAAGTGCACTTTTCTTCCCGGCCGAGGAGATTTCACAGTTGAACGGGTTGGGCAGATGGTCACATAGGTTGTCACCAACTAACCGACCGCTTTGAGATTTGGTGACTGGCATCTCAAGCAAGTCATTTTTAAGCTCAGATCTTCTGGGGCACGTAAGTGCTAGGTTGATCTAAAATAAATGTCACTAGGTCGGAGATCTCCGACACCGGAAGATATCGACATCTTGAACCTTTCATTCACGCAACCGTTCATTCATTCCTTCTTCAGTATTGGTTTCTGCGCATTCGCTGAAGTGTCAACTTTTTTAGGCACTATCGACCGCAATGCCAACAATGTAAGCGTTCTATTATAGATCACAAGTGGATGGTACGGGATGTCTTAGAGCTCAATTGGCGCAAAGATTTCCAAAATTAGGCGGCAAAGTGTTCTTTTTCACTCCGACCGATTTGAATCGTCTGATAATTGAGTATCACATTGGAGGCACTTCTCCTTGCCGCTGCAAAATAGCTTATCAATAATGCGCAGCAACGATTGCCTTACAAGTGGGTCAACGATACCTAGATAAGCGGATTGGACTAACCGCGTTAGATAGGATGAAAACTGACCATGAATGATCTAGTTGTCCGGTATAGAATTCATTAGCCGATAACTTGGTTGTAAGTTGCGATTCTGTTTCCGGTAAACGCAGTCTGCATTTCAACTTCTATGTATTTAGCCACCTACTTCTACTCAGGGTTTCACAGAAGCTTGGAACCCTTGATAGGTAAATGCAAGTGTATGGTCCGATCTAGGGTAACGTTCAATCATCATAGCACCAGTGACGTTTCGTAATTCCAAAGTAATCCCGACCACTAAGCAAAATTTGCAGCGAGCAAGTTCTTGCAGCTAAGAATTTTCCGGTGACATAAAATTACATTTTTTAATTGCTAACAGCCAAGCAGATTGTGACCTAGTTCCAGCGCTAGTTGTTCGACTTTGAACATGAAAGGTATATGAATCTGTAACTTATCGGGATTACATAGGCTTGTACGATGGTTTAAGCTCATTCTTCAAGTTTCCGGTGGTTGCTACTGAGGTTGTAAGCTGTAACAACGATGCTTTCTTTATAAAAACTGTATGGCAAGGACATACTCGAACACGCTACCCCTGCCATCCGGGGACGATGCTATACGACATTACACCATCAGCGCAGTTTGATCGAATGCAACGATCATTCCTATCAAGACCTGAAGCCAATTTCACTTCGGCCGATGTCAGCGGCCGGCTCATACGGGTATACGGATGAGCGCTGATTGGTCTCACGTGCTTCGATCAACCAGACCAGTGGTCTAATGTTGTGGAGCATCCTCAGGTTGGGTGCGGGTTCAAGTCCCGCCTGGCTCATAACCACCCAGAATTTCCGAAAGAGGCTGCCGTGGCGGGGTAGCACGATCTTGATCAGCGCAAAACATTGAGGAAAGCCCAGGAAAGGAAATATCAACTGCCAAGACTCTCTATGCTGTAAAAACGTGGATAAGGAAAGCATGTGGAAAATACGGACGACCATTGACAGCTCCCGCTGACGTCCGCCATAGCAAGTTCTTAAAGTTTCCATGAAAAAGCTTCCGATAAACATCGCTTCATAATTCATTCAACGGATCTGGAAAAATATTAGGATGTAAGAAATGTCCCGTCAGCTTTCGCAACGTATTTTCAAAGAGTGGACTTGCTTCGGAAGGCAAATTTCCGCGAAAGATGCTAATGTTAATTTCACATTGCCATGTCTGTGACACTGTAAAACATGGGTGGAGAATAGTAATAAAAATAGCAATTTCAAGAGCGGAGGTCAGATTAGCGTCCAGCACCTAGCCCCATTCAATATATTGTGGCCGTAGGGTTTCAAATGTTTGAAAATGAAATATTCGTGATAAGAGCGTAATGCAGCTTTGTGCTCCGTTCGCGTTGGAACGTTATGACAGAAGTATCTGTTTTGAGAGTGTTCATGGTGCTTTTGAATTCTTCTATGTTGAGAAAAGAAATCGGTTGTAAGAGAAAAATTCGGATTCAGATTCCTCAGCAAAGGCATACGATATGTATTTGTTCCTAGGCTGTAGCCAGGAGCTTATTTGAATGAAGGATAAAAGAGAAAGGAAAGCGAAATCCGGTTTGGAGTGTGTCACACATTCCACTTTTACGGAGGAGGAGAGAGACCAAACTTAGAACGCGTATAGTGACCTAGGAAGAGATGGAGTGCCAGTGTCTTATCTTTCCCAGATAACTCTAGTATCAATTCGTTTACCCTGGAGGGACCGACGAACGGAGGACCTCTCCAAAGGGGTATGTGTGACAGCCGGAGTCTGCCACCGCTCCGCTAAGGCTCGCTGTTGAAACTCGTGCTAAACATCGACAAGCAAGCTTACATAGTTACCAAAAAACCCACAGTGCCCGAAGGAGTCGACCAGAATCGAACCAAATGGCCGTTTTCTGCTCTTCTCTAGCCGCTGTCAATGACGAACAGCTTGTTCGTGCCATGACACAGCAACCACTGCTATCCACTTCCCTGGCAGGGTTCCATTCAGTTGCTTCCAACAATCCTATGCCGGTAGGGATAGCTCTGGTGAGCACAGACCTTCAAACTGCACTCTGTTAAACCTTTATATGTCTGAATACCTGCATGGGTGCATACCTGAATTTTGCCCAGCCCTGATCGTGAAACAAATGGAATTGGACTTTCACGAATCACTGGGCTCCGAATTCGATGCTTATCTTTTACATATAATACCACTGTACGACCGTAGGATTTTGTGCAGCATTTATTTTAGCGCGACAAAGAAGGGAAGGTACAGATTAATCCTATCTGGTTGTGGAGTTCTAGATGGCTTCAGATGGGAGAAAAAATTGTATTGAAAAACAGGCTT
Organism: Heligmosomoides polygyrus polygyrus; assembly: GCA_947396885.1. Lineage (NCBI taxonomy): Eukaryota > Metazoa > Nematoda > Chromadorea > Rhabditida > Heligmosomidae > Heligmosomoides > Heligmosomoides polygyrus. The sequence continues at coordinate 74,084,167 of OX377202.1, read as the reverse complement.
TAAACGCCCACACTAAAACAACCCACAGGTAGCAACTAATCAGAACGAATGTTTGTATCACGTGTAACAATCCAATGAAAAAAATTATGCCGCATATTTTATTCTGATGACATCAACATTTTTTTCTGCAGTGAGTTCTTTGAGGTGGTCGGCGGTCAAAAAACGAGAAGTCCATTGTGTCATTGTTATTTTTTCGGCCATGCCCTTAAGTTTCTCCTACTTTGGGATTGTGATTGTGTGCACATTTATGTGAAAATAAATAAATAAATAAAGATCCACTAGCCGTTTGGGGTGAAGAATAGCAAAAAAAAGTGTAAAGAAGAGGAGGTAGAAAAGAAAAAAAATGCACTTCATTGCTTATAATTGAGAAATGTTAGGATTTTTTCGGGACGATTTATGCTTGAAAAAAACGTCTTCTGTTGCCTAATAAAAATGTTGGTGGCAGCAAATTGGTAGCAAAGTTGCTCAAATTTAGTATGCGGTGCAAGGTAGTCCGTGATTTCTCTTCTCAAACTCCAAGGTATTTATCTCAAAACCAGTGAAATAAAAACAATCAGCCCTCAGTCCATACTATAATGGCAGTTGGTATTCTAGCCCTGTCTTGGGAGGGGGGGGGGGGGGTAAAGAAAGCAGATCTGGAAAAGAAGTGCAGGATGTAGCCCCTCTCTATATTTGCTTGCACCTGGTGTGCCTGGTGTATTATAGGGCAAACAGTGACAGAGCAGTCCTTACACTCTAATATGTCCCTTGTAGGAAACCAGCCTCACTTATGTCTCGTAATATTCCAACCGGAACTTCAAAAGGATGTGTTGGATACAGCACTCGGTGAAGGGATTTTTTATAACGGGCAGTGAAAAATAAGAATCAAAGGATGCGCACGCCACTGTGAGCACGATTTATCTCAAAGGCGCTGACCAAATCTTGTTGTATGCTTCCAACTGTATTTCATCTGGCAAATGTGCATCTCATGAGAATGCTGATTTTAATCACGATGGCTACTTTCCAATAAACACTTTTAAAGCACTTAAAACCTACTCTGTTAGATAATACATTCCGTGCTCAACTTTTGTTGAATTTTGCCATAACGTTGACGGTAACTGTAAGTTTCAAGACGAGTAACATTGCAAATCCCTCTTGTCTTTTTCAGGTTCTGAAGAAGGCGGTTACCCCTAAACGTCGGCTGTGTAAAACGTGAATAATAATCTTGGTTCATCAATTTGAAGAGTCCAGTTACTAAATAGATAATATTCTGCTGTGCATACTCTCTGTGTGTTTACAGATGGCTAAGTACGTATAGGAAATGCTTGGGCGTTGTATGTGGTATTTTTTAAAAGCTGGAAGCCTGATCATATTGCTTAAAGTGATTAAATTTATATTTATTAACGCTTTTAGATATACTGAGCACATTGCTAAGCGCAGTATTCTAGAATTGTCGAGAAGAACCTCAAAGCACTGAGATATCCACATTTCCACGCTTTGGTATAGTAATGAAGCATATAGAAGAGTTAACCTATTCGCAGAATTAGATGCGTCATAATGAATAGTCTAAGGTGACTTGAAAACTTGAGCTCTACACTAGCGACCAAGACCAGTGCATCGTATCTTTTGGGAAAGGAGTAATTGTTGAACGTGTTTTCAAGCGCAATAGCGTCACAGCATTATCAATAGACGAGAGTTCCTTGTATTAGGGTGGGCCAAAAGTAATGAGACTCTTCATGCCGTGCCCGTACATGTCGTGATTGAAGTCCGGTTCCGTGCTCCTCGTATTTGTATGTTTGTTTGCTACTTACTGAAGGCCGTCTGAGAAGTTACCACTTTCGCCCTTTCCAGAAGCATGCCAAAACCCCAGTCTCTCTCATGTCGAAACCCCAGTCTGACGAGTCGACCTATGTCGCGCAAATCTCGCCCAATTCCCAACCCCGAGCAGCCTGGACTCAATAGCCACGCAAGATGAGAAGGACGTCCTCTACTTTAACACTGCCAAGCAGCGAGTCTGGGGCCTGGTGACCTGTTACCGACCTTCGTTCGGCGGGATGTTCACGGCGAGAAGCACCTTCTGAGCTTTTGAGTCTGCACCCATGGATCGGTTTACCGGAGTCTGTCTTCCAAGAGCACCGCGATGGACTGCAAGGCCATGATGAACGAAATAGAAGAGATGGACCGGCGACTCGCACTTATTCAGTCGCAGCGCGTCAAGAAGATCCTTCTCTTCGACAACGCCGCACCCCATCGGGCAGAAGTGACCACGGATAAGCTTGCTCCGCTGGGCTACGTTCACATGCCTCAACCACCGTATTCGCCGGACATCTCACCATGCGACTACCGCTACTTCTTGAGCCTATAGGACTTCACGGTCGAAAGGGACACAAGGACCCAAGCAGATCTCGACAACTACAGGGTGCGTAAAAAGTATTGACGCACTAAACCTAAGCGTTAGAAGTGACAACACATTATAAAATTTAACAAGTTTATATACAAAATGTCAACAATGATCTAGCGAACAGAATAGCATCACTTGTATTTTATATGGGTTTCTTTGCTGCGAATACAGCGGCGAAGGTGACGAGGAAAGGCATCGACGGTGCGCCGCAAGTAGTTCACGACGATTTCGTTCCATGCTTTGACCAGATCATCCTTCACTGACTTCATACTTTTCTGGGGAGTAGCACAAGCCTTGTTCCCCAAAACTTCCCATACAGAGTAATTCAGCGGATTCAAATCCGGTCTATACAGAGGTCATTCCTCTGCCGAAATGAAGTCCTTCAAGTTGGCGCGGCACCAGTCCTGAACAATCCTCGACTCCGCGCAGGCGCCTAATCCTGCTGGAAGACATACTGCTTACTCTCGAGGTGGGACTCGAGCCAAGGAAATAGTTGCTTCTTTAGGACATCAATACAGATAGTTGTACTGATTTATCTTCACTTCTGTATCCACGAAAAGGAGAGGCGCTTGTAATGAGTGCTCAAACCATGATACTGGCCGGATGCGCCTCCCTTACAGCGGGCCTTCCCCCAGGATTAGCACTTTGGAGGTCCTTGAAGAGTACGTAACACTCACAATTTGAATGCACAAAAGTATCAAGTCGCTGAAGGTCTAAGCACAGCACGAAATGGACGTGGACTACTTGCGGCGCACCGTCGATGCCTTCCCTCGTCGTCTTCGCCCCTGCATTCGCAGCAAAGAAGGCCATATAAAATACAAACGATGCTATTCTGCTCGCTAGATCATTGTTGACATTTTGCAAATAAACTTATTAAATTTAATATATGTAATGTCACTGTAATTTAATGTATAATGTATTGTTACTCCTAACGTTTACATTTAGTGCGTCAATACTTTTTACGCACCCTGTATAACCAGCAGTGGATCAGCACCAGGCCCAAGCAGTTCTGGAAGGATGGGATCAGGAAGTTGGCTGATCGATGGCAGCAAGGTCATTGACCTTCATGATGAATACACTCCTCAGCACCGTTGGGTTGTAATTGAGTTATAAAGAGATAAAGAAACTTGTTGAATTTGTCTCATTACTTTTGGCCCACTCTAATAGTTCATCTTTCCTTCACTGATAGCACCAATTTCACCTGGAACCCCAGCAGTATTCGTTACGTGGGTTGCGATGCAATGTTAACAAGAGAATCCTTTCGTCAAACATTTACATTTCAGCTTGCGTGGTGAGTTTCTCATGATCTTTTCACAAGACGTGTACGACTTTGCGCGGGTTCGAATACTGAAAGAGGCGTTGCCCCGAAAACCCGTGCCTTACGGGATGGCCATGTATTCATACAACAGGATACTGCGGGCGATATTTTCATAACATCGCAAAGCAGGCAAGAAATAGTGGAGGGATCAGAAGGAGGGATTTGATCGAGTTGCACATATGCTTGTTGTTGCAAACTTCACACACACCGGAACCCCCGACCCGCTGACACACATCCAGCGCCTGATGACAGCTCTCGTTCGGTAGGCCGGCCGCCGTGGTCAGCAGAGACACTCCACATCCGCGTGCTACGAAGCTATCTGAAAAATGCATCGTGGTCTGAAAAGGGATTATTAATCAGAAGGCCTTTAGGTTAGGTCCTAACGCGGTTTAACAGTGCCGTTCCCGCAAAGCGTTCATAATTGCAATTACTGGGCGCATGACCGAGCAGCAGGGGAGCGCCGGTTGTCTCGCACACACCTCACTGATGTTCTAGGTTCGTGTCTCACGAAGACAAACTTAGCCTTCCATCCCTCCGAGGGGGCCAATTTGTACCAGACTTTTTGAAGGACCCCGAAATAGACTTATTCATAAGCAGGCCACCGCAAGTGTAGCCCAAATACGCATTCAAACCCCCCGAACAGCATCTCGTAGAACTAGATACATGGCGCATTCGAAAAAGGAAATTGATAAGGAATTGATTAATGCCAGCATTTTTCCTTTATCTCTTGATTGAATTACTGCAAGGCCATTCTACCTTAAGCTTGCAACTTTTTTGCATGGTTGCTGTTATATTATTTGGTGGCTGTTCAAACGGCAGTCTGGCTGTCTAAATGTCCATCTTCGGAATATCTGCATCTTTTCACACTGCCTTCAGAAGGAAATCTCTAATCAGAACTGAACGTTATGATCTAGCAATGACATATCGGAAGTGCTCCAAGTTGGTGTGTTTCGCAACGTCGGCTTCAAGAAACGAAGATGTTACTGGCCAAAAAGAACTGCATCGATCTTCTTAGAACGGAGTGCAGCCGATGGAGTTCTTCACGATGACAAAATAAACTGCCTAGTCAGACGACTGTATAAACGCGGTCCGAACGGAAGTGACCGAATTCACTCGTACTCGGAGAACTATGTATGTACAACAGCGGTATGTCAGTCGACATCCAATCAGTTCGCTTAGCTTCACCAGATTTCCTGGGCATGTCATTAAGCCGTCTTGTCTTCCCACTTACGTGATTTATCTGCTCATCTACATCTGCGTTTCTAATCAGCTGAACCCAATCTAGAAGCCTACTTTCCTCACCGAGTGTTTGAAGAAAGAGCGCTTTAGCGTATAACTACTTATAAGTACACCCTAGACAGTATGAAGGCGACTATTCACCATTGGATGAGCTAACGAAAAATGATCTTAATAGCCTTCTTTGCTATTCGAATTATTCTAAGTTAAATACTTCGAAGCGTTCTCGAACGCAGTGCTTTGTGTGACATAGAGTGACAGCTGCTACTGCGTTCCGGAAACCTATGGAATTGTTTAGTTGTTTAAAAAAAACTTGTTCTGTGGATGGTCCACATAGGATAATGTGCCGATTTATGTTAGAACTTAACTCGGCTGGTTCTTAACGTCAATGAGCGTCATGGTGACAGTGTCTCACTCGTGTTAGAAGAAGCGCTGTTCGCTCTTAAACGCAGAGCAATGTGAGTAGGAAGAGGTACATATGTACGTTCTTAGTGCATTGATCATCACCCTCGAATTGCGTGGTGCAGTTGATTCGCAGCTGCTGACCCGGATTTCTATCCTCCTTTATTTGTGGACCTCCGAATTTTCTTTGCGATCTTTTCGATTGATGGCTGCTTATGCTTTTGTGCTGAAACGGCTAGATCTCTTTCAACAGTGGAGAAGACTATAGCAGAGATGGAGTTCTCGCTACGGAATGGTGACGACGACGCTAGCTCGCGAGGTCAACATCGCAGCGTACAAGGCCCTGGAGGCGCTAAGGATTCCGTTCAAGAAAACGCAATTTAAAAACCCGGAGAATGCTTGGCCGTTACCCAGAAGTTGGCTCAATCTTGACGCCGGAGGGCGCTAGCCAGAAGGTCGCTGAGGTGGCAACCTGAAGGGGGGAGCTCACTCACCCACATTTGTCTCCATCCGAAGGGTGACTCAGTGTTTAGTTCTTGGATTGGTAATTTTTCCCTTGTATTTTCCAGGCTCTGGAGGAGGTGGCTACGTTGAAATGTAAGCGAATAAAGGGTCAATATCAATCTTGGCAAGATAGCTTAGGACAAACTCCTCTACTGTTCGAAGATATGCCGAGATTCAAGGACAGTCACACGAGGAATACCTTATGTGGCATAAAGCTCGGTTTCTGCAAATATTGATGCGTTCTTGATTTTTCTAATCATTTTTGATTTCGGTAAGTGTGGTGAAAACTACGTGACCACGGCCTCTAGCCTGTAGCTTGTCTTAGTTATAGAAAAGTTAGAATTATCACATTCAACTTACTAGGGGTGGGTTTCGAACTCCCATGGGACATCAAGTTGAGACCACGAGAAAGAGCTCGGAGTGCTGATTACGAAAATGGGCGTCAAAATTGCCAAATGACACTCCTGAGCAAATGATGACCTGCCGAAGTTGGGTGGCCTGACTTCAGGCTTGTCGTGTGAAAGAGCTAGCGCGAGTGCGATGAGTGATAGGGGTCCGTAAGATTGGTGCGCTAGCCGCGGCGGTGGCGCAGGGGTAGTGGTCCTGCTCGTCGGGTACGGTGTCTTGGGTTCCGTCTGGGTTGCTGCGGTTTCTTTGTTCATCGTGATTTATCTTCAAAGCGAATTTTGTACTGAATTATGACACGTGTTTGATTAAACAGCCGAGAAACTATCATACGAGTTTGTAAAAAAATGCTTGAAGGCGAAAAACTGCTGTGGTGACATTGGTGACACCTCTAGACGTTTTTTTCTTCGGCCCGATGAAAAACGTTCTAAAAAAGGTGAGGTCTTTTGCCATAGCAAATAGCGTGGAGTTCAACATGAGCCGGTGCGACAACCTACTTCTATCGCAGATTTACCGTATGTTTTGTGCTCCTAGGTTTTCAAACTTTTTAAACACTTATGGCAAAAGGCAGGTTACATTGATGGTCACCCTTGTGTGCTTGTCACACCCGGTGAATATCTGTTTGACCTTGTACAATTGATTGTTTTGTTGCTGGTTGTAGAGAGGCTGCATGTAAATGATGTCAAGTGTGAGAGCGACATGTCGGCTTCAGACATTTTTTGTTTTGTTCCATGAATGCCAAGATTGTTAGAAACATCTCCAGTTGTTCAATGTAAGATTTCGACTCTATTTGGTAAAAATGTCACCATAGCAGTTTTTTTTCCCTTCAAGCATTGCTACTGACGCGTAAGATAGTTTTCCCGGCTTTTTAATCAAACACATGTCACAATTTAGAATAAAAGATCATTTCAAAGATAAATCCTGATCTGCAAAAAACCCGCATCAGTGGGTAACGAACCAACGACGTTATATGTGACGAGCGTTCACCATTGCGCCACCATTGCAACTGGCGGACCATTCTTACGGAGCTGCTATGACTCATCGCTCTTGCTCCAGCTCCTTCGCACGGTCAGCCTCTGCTCAGGCCACACAACCTCGGCAGGTGATAACTCGCTCAGGAGTTCCATTTTGCAATTTTGACACGCATATTAGTAATCAGGATTACGAGCTCTTTCTAATGATCCTCGTCTCAACTTGAAGTTCCACGGGAGTTCGAAACCCTTTTCTAGTTAGTGGTCCATTCAGAACGTCTGGTGAGGAATAACAGAATGAAGATTGCTCGCTGCAAAGTTTAGATCTCTTCTTGTATTGATGTACGCTTGATGCGTTTTCATTTAGCACTTCTTCTTCAGCACTTTGCTTTTGCAGGAGAAATTTGTGCAGAGGAAGTTAGACTTTGATAGACATTGTGACCTTGTTCGTCTGCATGCTCTGTTTCAGGAACTCACTGCCAGAGATGAACAGACAAGGGTAAATACAACTGCAGCGCCGAAACCGTTGAAGGAAGGAGGAAGGATTGCTGAGGTGCCTCCAAATTCGCTCGAGTTGGTTTCATAGAATTAGCCCAGTTAGAGCGAAGTAATTTGCTCCTCTCCATCATTGAAGCAGCCATTAAGGCTCTCTCACTGCGTCCTTCAGTGCCTTGCAGCCAACGCGCAGCGGCATTCTTTATTTCACTGAGCTTCTACTTCGCTACGGTAGAGACCCTTCGCTCTTTTTGAATTCCTCAGCGTTCTACTTCGCCATTGTTCATTCTCCGAGTTTGGATCCTGTATGAACGAAGCTTTTTGTCGTTATTGCTTAATGCTGTGCGTGCGGTTTGACCAGTGAGGAACAGTTACTGACGATGTCGTAAAGCGCACTACTAATAGTCATAGACGATTTTATTCGAAGATATGGTGGACTCGATTTATCACACCTTCATATTTCATAGGAGACTAAATAGCAGTGTACAAAAAACTTGACAGAATAATTCCAGAATGAAAGAATCTGTGGTGACACGCTGTAGATCCCGTCACTCCCTTTGACTACTATTACGTAGAGACTAGGTGACGTGATATGTCCCTGAGACTTCGAATGCGTCAGCTAGCCAAGATAGCACAGTTTTATTCGGCTGACGCTTCGGCCTTATCGCCTTCACGATACTGGTGTCATGACATGACACTTACTAAGGAATGCCTTCAGCTTCCCATGGAACTTCGTATAGAGATGTATGTCGCGTGAAAGATCTCGAAACCTTGGTCACAAATATGTAGACCAAATTTGCTAAATGGATCTCATAAGTGAATTCTGACTGGCCAAAGTCGCGTTGTCCCACGCTCCTACACACATGATCGAAATCGGAGAGCATGCGCTCCGTTTGGCTGATACTCTGTGTTGTCTGAGCACAATGTCGTCAGCGAAGCGAAGACGGTGCTACCTGCCGTCGATCTTAACTACAATGTCTTCCCACTCTAACTCCTGCGTAATGTTCTCACGGGTGGCTTTGAGGAGCTTCGGGGATATGGTGTCTCCATGCTGACCCTCTCTTTTCACCTTGTCGACGATGTCGATATAGAATGGTGTAACGTGGTTGTGAATCCATTGTCCAGCTCAAAATAAGTAAATAAATAAAATTTCTTTTTCTTGTTCAGCGTATGTCCTTCTTCCTAGCGGGGTCCGACTTTTGATGACATGATGCCACCTTTCTGATCCGGCGCTAGATGGGTGGACACCAGCTGGCCCATGTACACATGTTACGTACCAGACCAGCGCTGTTTCGGACGTCCTCTAGGCCGCTCTCCAATTACCTCGAAGTTAAAGCCTATCTTGCGGACGCTGTCTTCTTCTCCACGCAGAACGTGGCCATCGCAAGCGAGTTTCGCGCATCTTGTCAGCTATGGGCGCGACGCCGAACTTCTGCCGAATGACTCCAGCCGTCCAGCGCAGCATCTTCGTCTCCATGACGCTGAGGCGTGTTTCAGCTTCCTTGGTCGCAGGCCAACACTCAGCGCCGTACACTGCTACAGGCTGGATAACTGCTGTACAGCTTTTTGGCTTCAAATGCTCTGGTATCTTCCTAACGCAGAGTACACTAGGCACTTGGACCAAGTTGCACTCAAGCGTGAGTTCACTTCAAACACCACTTGGCTGTCAGACCCATTTGCTGATGTACCTAAAAACCAAAGTGCGTGGAAGCTCGATGCCGGTAACCTTGATTGAGCTGGATTCGTTCAAGTATGTAGTTAAATACTCGAGCGCTCCAAGCGATCACGTCAAGCTTGCACCTTTCGCTCGGTTTCACCTTTATCTTTGCAAGTGGACATCCCGTCATCAGCATAAAGCAACGTCCAGGAACTGGCTTATGAACATGTCGGGTAATGGCATCCATTACAACAACATAGAGGGATTGGGAACTACAGAACCGTGGTGCACCCCGACACAGACGGGGAAGTCCGTCGAGGTGCTTGCTGCAACTTGAACTTGACTCCTTCGGCAAGAGTAGAATATTCGTGCACAGTCTTTATGTTGCTCACAAGCAAAGGTTGTTAACTGAAGGTGAGCTTTTGCAATGCTATTTTGACACGAGAGCGGAGTCCAGAATCACAGTTAGTTTTTGCTGAACGCTTTTTTAAGAAACTGAAGAAGAGGTGTAAAGACATGTGCACAACACTTATAAACCTCTATGACAACCCATGTCTCGGTGGCGGACCCGGTGGGAGTTTCGCCTCATCGGAGCACACCGCCGGGCTTTTGAGATCGACTCTGCGTTCTGCCAATGTTTTTGCACATATTAAATTGTTGTTATTGCGCTTTCTCATGATCGTAGGAGTCAATTTTAGACGCTTACAAAAAGCCAAGGCTGTCTATTTGAGCCTTCGTATGTGTGCTAGCCTTTCAACGATGCGTATCTGCACCATATCATTTCTCTGGAAATAAAATGTCCTGCCTTGCTCTCACCTTTTAGTCGACACCTACGGTACAAATCTATGAAATAAGTAAACACAAGCGCGTGTCACACTAGCAGTATCTTACAAAAACCAGTGAGGAACATTCCTCTTCCTGGCATGAAATGATCAGTTCTTCGTTGAACGCGTAATTCGTGAGTGTAGAGACTATAAGCACTTATGAAAGCGCAAATATAGGCAGCCTTGGTTTGCTGTAGGCATTAGGGGTCTAAAATTGACTCCTGTGATCATGGGAAAGCGTAATAACAACAAACTGATACGTGCAAAAATATTGCATTCGGACTCGAACTGAAAAGCCCGCCGGTGTACTCCTATGAGGCCGCACTCTCACCGAATGCGCCACCGAGGACCACTTCGTAGGGTGTCATAGGGGTTGATGAGTGTTGCGCACTCGTCATTGCACCTCTTTTTCAGATCCTTAAAAAAGCGTTCAGCAAAAACCAACAGCGCAGCATTACCTTCTTCTGATAGAGGTCGAACTTTGACTGCTTCAGCGCCTTCCGGGTACAATTGACGTAGAAGATGGCGGACTCTTCAGTGACCACTTTTCCAAGAAATTTCTTAATACGAAAGCAGAGAAGGACAGGTGATGAGAGTGACGCTCAGTCGCGCTGACTGTTCCGAGTAAGGGAGATCATGGGCCACTCTAGTGGAGATCACCTTTATTATAATCTAGAATACCCTAGAAAGTATTACGGCATTGTATTTTAGAATATTCGAACTTGTTGTTACTGGAGTTTCCCGACAAATGAAGAGAAAATCTAAGACCTTTTCGCGCGTCATGGGATAGAGTTGCGCCATGGATTAGCTTAGTATGCGATGTTTGCTAAATGCATGCGAGATTGCTGGTTTCGCTGTGTTAATGAGTGAAATGTTTTTTATTTTTTGTTCTGATCAAAAACTACTAAAGAATTGGAAATGATCATTCAAACAATAAAAGCTTTTTGCTGAAACACCATATCTTAGGTTAAGGTAAAGTTTTTGAATCGGCAACTTCTCGACTTTCTTAGAACATGTAAAGCTTGATTTGGAAGATGTACAACAGAAGGAAAGCTAAAAGTAAAAAAGGGAAAATTGGCATGAAAAGCTTGGACTGAAGATAACCTTGTATTAACGTTGGCAGAAAACCTATAAAAGTTCAGCTCTACTGCAGCACACGTCAGGAACCTCTTACGATTTCCGGTTAACGATTTACGATTAACGACGCCTTTTTCGTAGTTACGATTTACGATTTGCGAAATTTTGAATTTCATTTAAGCACACCCTTGGTTAGAGCCGTTGAAGGGATGGCTGGATAAGGAAATTCTACTGTGGGCAGTTCCTCAAAGTAATCGCTTCAATGCCTTCTTGCGGTCCATAAGAAGATGGCCGTTCTCATCATTGATGTCAAAGAACTCAATATCCTCGGTCTGCTGTTGGCGAAACTTTGTAAGTCGGTACAGATACCGCTCACCATCGCGTGACTCGAGCTTTTCGTTGACATCTCCACAATGAGTGGCTTTTGCAACAGCCACGGCCTTCTCAGCAGATTCCTCGCTTCTTGGTATCGAGCAGTCATTGCTGAGAAAAGCGCGATAGAACCTTCTTCTCTCGAACCTTTGTATTTACATCGTCTGTGCACAGCCATGCCTGCTCTTCGACCTCGCGTCGTCCAGGCATCGCGATGCCGAGTTCCAACTCTGCATCTTGGTGTATGTATCGTGTCGGCTTCCTTTCTTCCAAGTTTCGTCGACAGTCGTGACTGTAAACGCGAGAAATTCTAGCTGCTTCTTTCTCTTTAATTCGCCACCTGTTGATTCTGAATGCGCAGCAAAGCTCACCCTACTTCAGTCTCGAGAGTGTTATCTTTAATAGGCAAATCAGCGGTACCGTCTCATGATGAAGGAACTTCGCCTCTGTGACAACACTTCGATCACGGTTCTTCACAAGGACAAAGTTTGTCCGGTCCCTATATGTATACATGAGATGGGAGTCGCTTTCGGAAGTCGATGTTGACTATGGTGAGGATATATGCGATTCCGCGTAATCAAGAATACTCTCACCTGCTTCAGCTGTAACCGCCCTTCGTAGCATTTACGTGCCCATTAAGGTCATCAGTGACTATGAAGACATCTTTCGAAGGTACCTCCCGTGTCTTCTCATCAAGAAGGCTCCACAACTAATGTTTGGCTTGATTGGAGCAGCAAGCCTGCGGAGCATACACAGAAAAGAAGTGGTAGAGTCGCTCCTTAGCGGCGACTCACTGCCTCGATACTACCACACAGAACGGCCTTAAAGCCATGGCCTATGTCCCTTGACTTGCTACAGGACCACCTCGTCTCTTGCACCGCACAGAAATCAACTCTTCTTCGCTCCAGTGCTTCAACCAACTTGCACGAGCGGCCCACATTCAACGCTGCCGCGGGCCCTGCTTACGCTACCTCGCACCAGGGACCCCGCACACTTCTCGCACTAGTCGTGCTTCGCTCGACTGCCGCGAGCGCCATAGCACCACTATCTCGAAAAACGTGAACTGAGATACACCATGTGATTTGTCATGGGTGTTCGTAGCGTGCCCCTCGTCCGCAGAATGTTCGTAGCCAGCAAAGGCATGCAGTGACCAGTGGCACCACGTGAAGCAGCGGACATCACCATCAAATAAATAAATGTACGATTGAATAAACAAGTCAATAAGTAAATAAACAAAAAAGAAATAGTACATAAACGAGTGCTATGTGCTCAAGAACCGTGGCCCCTCCCCCTTTTCATAATCTAACAAAAAATACAGTAACTATCTTTAGATGGAGAAACGCTCACGGAGCAAAAGTGCAAGTGCTCCTCAAGACGTGGTTGCGAAGCCTTGTCGTCACATCTCTTATTCTTCCCCTTAAGAAATTCCTGTCGAGGTGGTTTCTAGAGCTTGTGCACCAGTATTCTTCTCATCAAAGGGTTTATTCTCCACAGCCTATAGCAATTTTTGTCATCTTCGAAAGCCCTTTCACGAAAATGGTACCGAGATTATCGCTTTTAGTTCCTCTACGTTATGCATTTAGATAATTATATATCCGGCGTTGCTACATCAATGTAAAGCGGTTTTGCTAAGAAATCGTAGTACCGTTTCTGGTGGTCAACACTTTCAGCGCCCCTGTAAATAGCCATGGTTGTTGTTGATTGTGACGCACTGATTGAGCTAGCACACTTAAGATGTCCGTTTCCTGCTTTGTAGATGTAACGTGGGTGAGATGAGGGAAAAGGAAAAGTGCTGTAATTTCGACAGGGATTAGTTTGATGTAGAAACTCACTATCGCTTGATTCACACGTGAATTTGAAGCATTCCAATGTCTGGGCAGGACACTGCGTAGGAGAATATAAAATTTTCTCGCCTTCATGACACCACAGATGACCTAAATCAGTAGAGTTCGTTAATGCGTCCTTTGCTGTAGTGCGTCGTCGAAGAAAGAATGTGTCGAATGGGAACTTCCCGTACTGCGTGAACCCCAGACCGATCAGACAAGTGGCGAAGATAAGATGTGAGAACGTCGCTGACGAAAACATCGAGTAGAGGGGCGAACGAGGACGCTTGAGACGATTAGCACTACAGACCCCCGACAGAGGAGCCACAAGACAGAGAGGAGGTGAGCAAACAGAAGGTCTCTCGCAACAGGTGCATCCCCGGTCCGCAGTATCGCTCTCTACCGTCGAAGAATGGCAATCATGGAATTTTTTCCCGTTCTTATACGTAAAGGGGACGGTTATTACGCAGAAGAAGCAGGTAACGAAAGCGGCAACTGAGAACAATTCCGAGCAAAGCCAGCATGCATGAGGCAGTCGGATTGAGATTCTAAGGTTCTTCATGGTCGTCGATGATTAGGTGAGCATGAATGGAGCATTTATATTGTAGTATACCACCTTCGTATAAGTGTCATCGACTTCTTACACATTTGCTGCGATGACATAAGCGGATTGAAAAAGGCACGCTAAAGGCTCACTCCTACTCAAGGTGAATTTGAAGCTCAACATTTCCTGAAATATTTGCTAGAGAAATACGTAGGAAGGCGTGAAAAGTTTCCTTCGTTATTTTAGAAGTACAACAGCAGTGATTGCAGTCTATTTAGTGACAAATTAGTGCATTTAATCTGCGCAAACAGAAACTCTGACTGCGTGTCATAATATTTATGAACAAGGAAACGACCTAAATACAGGCATACGAAGGATAAAAATATGTGGTATGAGCTTTAAGATTTGGTAGAGTTCGATTCTGCCTTTGGAATAAGAATTCTGAAGAAACTGTCTCATTTCGGAGAGTTGCCGAGGCGGAGAATTTGGTGAGATTTTTTCGTCATCGCTCGAAATGTGTAGGAGGCATTTGCCTAGTGCCTAGTTTTTGAACCAATCGCTTTAAAGCGAAAAAAAACTTCGGCGACGACGGACAGGCGAAGAAGCGCACTGCCACGAGTAGTTAAGTTCCTACATGAATTTGAACCGAGTAAGTCTTATTGGGGCTTCTCAGTCACTGAAAGATCATTGATTTTTATTTTCAAATTTCCACTATAATTTCGACAATGCTCTTGCGGAGATCTCTCCTTCAGCTTTAGCGGGTTGAACTAGTGCACGCCAAAAAATACTAGTACAATTAACGAGATTCACAGGAGCGATCTTCACGCCAAGTATCCGTTTATGTTCCAAGTTCACTGTTAGAGTACTTACTAATTGACGGTAATTTCTTCCATTCGATGTAAGGGCGTTCTCTTGCATAGAGTGGCAATGTTGACATAACTCATTGACAGAGCTTCAAGAGAGTAGAAGTTGGCAGCCGCCTCTCTAGAGAGATTCCTGTCAGAATTTTTATGGATTTGTAGAAGTTGCCTTGGGCACAATTTCCTGAGCGGTACTTTACATCAGCGCCCTGATACCAACTCCAGTTATCGGCGGCAAGTGAGTTGCCGAACACTTCTGAAGCGGCGGCGGGCTCGTTAGTGACCAAGCAACCGAAGAACAGCCGGGTGTAGTCTCCGGCAGATTTGATTCTTCGCTCCCTCATTCGATATTCGGGCCGACGGTCCACATCATCTAATCTGAGCTGCGTCGTCACACGCCAACTCAGGGCATCAATGTTCTTCTGTAGTCTCTCTAGCTTCATTCTTCTCGCACTTCAATCCCGTCGAGTGAAAAATTGCTTGAGAATGGAGGCTGGGATATGTCGCTCACTTCAGACTTTCTTTCAGGCACTTTCCGTCCCCTTCTCTGATGAAGTTGGGATCACATCCATTCTTGGCTTCACAAACGGTTTTCGCAAGCGGAGTATTTTTCTAATTCTGTGTTGGAGAATCACAACGTGATGGAGCTGAAGCGTTTTGACGATTGTGCTGGAGAACAACCGCATTCCCTTGGGAATAGTCTGGCCTCCACTACTTCGCTTGCGCGCCTTATTATGACAGAACAAATCGATCTACGCATACACCAGCACAAGTTTTTTTTTGCGAAAATATTTGCTTTTTTGTGCATCAAATTTAATGATATTAGATGACATTTTTAAGGTGTTAATAAATTCTGCAAGCGCATAGCCTTATTTTTTCGCGGATTTTCCAGTTATTAACTCGTTGAAAACTGCGAAATCGATCCATATTCACTAACAAATAACTAACCTTTGATGAGTTGGAAGAAGTCGCTGAAAGCGTGTTGGGTAGACTACAGGAGGCTATTGCTGAGATGATAGCAGTCTGCTTTCATTTGTGCCTCAAATTGCCAAATCTTCCTGGTTTACTCCTCTTCAGATCTTCTAACGTTCTTGCTCCTTCTCATGGATATCCTACTTTCACTGATGCATGAAAGGTATTAACCCGAAGATGTTAGTAATGTATTGTTGTTATAAAATTCGGAAAGCCAAAAGCTCAGATCGATTTTCCATCCTCATTAATACGTTTTTCGTTTAATTTGAAATACGATAATTTCGGTTTGGAAACCGTCCATTTGAATTTGTAAAATCTTAGTGCTTTGGAGAGCGTTCACTTTGAATGAAAATGGCATATGTAATACAATAATACTTGCATGCATTCAGAGCCAATGTCTGTCTAACGGCATCTATTATTATTAGATACTTTGTGAACTAGGTGGGCGCGTGTAGCGCAGTCGGAGGAGGCGCGACTGTCACGTGCACCCGAGGTTCCTGGTTCGGATTTCCCGCCCAGGCCAACCAAGCCTTCCATCCCCCCGGAGTCGGTGAATTGGTACCAGACTTGTCACCGCAAGTCACTGTATGGCCAAATACGCATTCATGTCGCCTCCACGACATCCCGTAGAAGTAGAATGCGCTGGCGCATCCCAGAAGGGATCGAATAACGCCGTCCTTTATCCTTATCCTTTATACTTTGTGAACTACCCTCGGGAGGCACCAGTGCTTGACAAAACAGCTAATAAGCCAGTACTCTCCGCCAAAGCGTCTCATAGTCTTCGGTGTGAAGTTGTTCTGAATATTTTCTGCCATGTCGATGTGTTTCCTCTGGAACTGGTTGAACACTGCTGTCGTCAACTTACTGATGAGCCACACAGACTTTTTGTGCGCACGCAGAAGGAGATGAAGATTGTTACTCTCCAAAAACTTGGAAAGGTTATAGGTGCGAAAATTTGAAAATTTGACTAAAGGTTCGTAAACAGCACTAAAACGTAGATTCCCGTTTATTAACAATCTAATATCGCGAACCTCATCGGACATTTGAGCTGCAGAATTCTAAAGTCTGCAATAAGTCGTCGGCGTTTGAACGCAGTTAAACCTGTTCCTCTTTTAACACAGTATGTATACTAGGGCGCGTGTAGCGCAGTCGGAGGAGGCGCGACTGTCGCGTGCACCAGATCCCAGGTTCCTGGTTCGGATTTCCCCCCCAGGCCAACCAAGCCCTCCATCCCTCCGGGGTCGGTGAATTGGTACCAGACTTGTCTGGGAAGGTTAAAGCGCTGACTTGTTCATCGGCTGGCCACCGCAAGTCATTGTATGGCCAAATACGCATTCATGTCGCCTCAACGACATCCCGTAGAAGTAGAATGCGCTGGCGCACCCCAAAAGGGATTGAGTAACGCCGTCCTTTATCCTTTACCCTTTATGTATACTAGATGATCTGCGTACATACTGAGCGTGATTCCAAACCTGCAAACGGTGTCTTGAAGTTTATAAATATGAAAAGC
This sequence comes from Heligmosomoides polygyrus polygyrus, assembly GCA_947396885.1. Lineage (NCBI taxonomy): Eukaryota > Metazoa > Nematoda > Chromadorea > Rhabditida > Heligmosomidae > Heligmosomoides > Heligmosomoides polygyrus. The sequence continues at coordinate 74,066,817 of OX377202.1, read as the reverse complement.
ACGAGAAGGAGAAAGGGCATCCACATTGTGGCTCAAAGGAGCTGAAGCAGAGGAAACCTACAGCATTCGGTTTCTGCATTCCATCCATTTAGTCAACCACTGACAGAAAGGAGAAAACTTTGAATAGGTCTTGCTGACGAAAGTCCAAACAGGTTATCTGGGATTATCTCAATAACTTCAAGGAGCCCTCTAAGGTGCTTTTTGAAGTTTTTTTGAACGCCGTAGAGAGCACTGACGCAGTGCTCAATGCACATTTACTACGAGGTCATTAAAAGAAGATTTTTTGGAAATTTGAGTAACGAACGCATTCTTCCATATTCCATTCAATTATGCTGCGAGAAAGCTAAAACTAAAAATGTGCTCTTATAGTGAAGTAGATAAAGGATAAATAAATAGATCACCTGTCAGCTGTTGTTCCGTTTAGGAAAGCTATGTGGTACAGATCCTTTTTTAGAAAGCTCAATAGGCTGAAGCCTGGGACGCATGTTAGATCTTACCGTTTCAAAAATCATAATAGCATTCCTTATGAAACCACAGAGAGGATTCTAATTGTGGAACAACACGAGCAGGAACTGAAATTTGATCACAATTTCACGCTTCGCTTGAACCTGGCACTGAAGCGACAGCGAGTTGGAATGCATGGTCGTTCGAAATTACCCTAGAGGAAGCACCTTAACGTATCATTTAAATTTGTTCCTAGCAGTTGGTCTGAAGAGTTAACTCTTCCAGTTAAACACTATATCTAGGGATGGCTTTCTCTATTTTTCCTGCTGTACACAGTATACTTGCTCCAGTCGCTAAGTTTACCTCCTTACCACGATGCCAAATCTGATATGAATTGAATGCCCCTGGCGTACGTCATTGAGGACTGTCTTTATTTCTGGCGTATCGAAAAGGGATGTTGGTCAAAGCACCTCTACATCACGACGATGCAAGTACAGTTTTCAACTGTAGGCAGTTACGTGTATAAATTGTCTCTTGAAAAAGTGGTCGTTCCCTATTCAGGAATGGTTTCCTCCTCTTCAGTGCAGTTGTTTTCTAGTCGGGGAAGAAGTCTGAAGACGTCTTGACGGGCTGTAATCTCAATGTTCGGTTTCCTTCCTGGCCCAGTGTATTGTTATTGCCGAGATTAGTCAAGAGCTTTAGAATTGTTTTCAGGCGCCACTCTGTCTGCGCCACATTATTCCCTCTAATAACTGAACCGCGCTTATAATTCGTCCCGAGCTGGGCGTCCTCCTGCGGCCATTGTTTCCTCGCGCGGCCCATATATCTCATGACAAATCGCCGAGCTCCCACGGGAGATTCGCTTCTCGCTGCTTCATCCGATTCCGAAATGCTTCCGCTGTGCGGTGCCCCACCAAGCGTTTCCTGTTGCAGCAGCGGGTACACGGGAAGGGGCAGAAGGCTTGCTCCAGAAGTTCGCTTCGAATTTTTGCGAATTTTCTCTTCCTCGCGCTCAGGCACTAGCGGCCCTCTTCCGCTGGCCGTTCTCGGCGGTGAAGAGGCTCGAAATTGCGCTGGAATTGCAAGTGCGAAGCGTTTCGTGCGGCCGTCAGCCCATCTGCCCCCGAACTCCAAGCACTTCAACTTCCTGCATTGTCAGCATCTCATCATCGCCCTCCAGCCGCCAGTTCATCAGTGCTAGACGGCTGTTGTCGGTTAGTTTGAGCTGCCTCGCAGATGTTTTCACTGCCCACATCTAACACGGTTTCGTCCGCCTCAGTCAATTAGACCGATTCAACGCTTCCGCTCTCAAAATTTGATTCATCTCCACTCGTCCCGCCGTCATCGCCATCGTGTGTCTTCTTCGTCGATTCCTTGATTCGCTGCTCTAGCTCTCTACTGCCTTTCATTTTCCTCACGCTTTGGGATAACCTCTCTTTGAAAACTCGAACTGATACCGAATTTCGTTCTAGCTTCGCTTCAAACGATGCATTTGAATCAGATTGGACTGTGGTAGCGCGGAATTTATCTAATTTAATGCTCTGGCAAAGAATTTTTGATTTCAGTACAGCTACAGGCTTTTTAGAGGAGTTTTCGTTGTTTTCATTATTTTTTTTTCATTGTACTTCCAATAAATCGTTAAGTCAGATTCAATGTATTGCCGCGACTGCTCATTGTCCAGACCTGCAATGTTTATGCGCCTTCGCTTCTAGACCTGTATCATCTTTCATACACTTATCCTGCCGCTTGTTTTTACGGCGCAATACACGATATTCTGAATGCTGAGTAGAGTTTTTCTCTCCATTCTCATGACGTTTATCTTCCAGATATCAATCCACAATTTGTGAGCGTTTTCATAATTCAGAGCAGAAGAGGGCCAGTAGGCATAACAAATATGTAGTTGATTGACGTCTTTCTGACTGGTTCCAATGTCCTGTTAGCTACATAGATCTGGAAAGGCTGCAAATTTCAGACACTAGAATCTCTACGGCCAAACCCACTCAGCTCCAAACACATTAGGGGATGTCGCTAACGCTACTACTAGTAGGGGAAGGGTGGTTGTGACGTTGTATGCTGTTCACTCCTGCTGGACTCTTCTATTATACTTTCGTTCGTGAAAGTATACAGCCAGCCATCATCCTGCAGGCGATGTATTCGGAGAAAGGAAAACGGCAGCGTTGATGAAGGACGTCCACGTCGCCTTTTCACTCTCACCCCTGCGATCAGTCGAAGTCGGCACTGCTCGTAGTGTTTCTTTTCAATACAAATAAATCGTTTTGTAGCGTGAGAGAAAACAACACCGCTGCCCGCTCCTGCGTTCGGTGGTGTTTTTCTTTGCTGCTTCTGTGAAAGCAACCTTTCAGTGGGACGTCTTCAGCTTCCGGTTTAAAGCTAGAAATTCGAATGACTTCTCGTCGGCATCCGTGAGGTTTGTCATTGCCGTGTTATACCGCTCTGTAATACCTGCACTATCCGCTAGTGCCTCGTCCAAATGCAAGATCCAAGAATTTCAAAGATTGAAGACTCCTAAATCGTTCTTCTCTAATATAGGAGTCTCCATTTCTGGAATTATTTCTGAGTAAACACGATAAGAAAACACCTTTTTCCCAAACAAGAAAAGAAATTGAAATGTGGTGAAAACGAAAGTTTTGTGTTAGATGAGCTGCGATTCGACCCATTGGAATTTGCTAGTGTTTGTTAATTTCCGGCCTTAATGTTTAAAATTCGATTAAGTTGCATCCGATTTCACTCCAACCCATTGTATAAGTCCAGAAATCCTAGGACGTGTGTTTTCCTGGTTGATCAGACGACAGTAAAAACGCATGGCCAACATTATGCCAGAATACTCATCCACGTGGGCGTTCCTAGCGTATCTCGCATGCTAATCCAATCAAGGCGTAGATAGTCCAGCAATAGAAGCAGCGTGCAGTGAATCACAGCAGCTATTTGGATGCAAGTGTAGCCAGACGTCTTCTATAATATTCGAATGTCTTCTCCAATTTCACCAAATTTCTTCTCCTTTTGCAACACATGGAATAGGCTGCGAGAGATCACTGAAGTCAGGGCACAACAAGAAAGGACACAGGTGCGTTGCATAGATCTCTCGTCCGTCCGCTCTCCTACTGATGAGCACAGGTATACTTCTTACGATTAGTTTGGTTTTCGTATAAACGGCTTCTTCTCTACCATCTTCCGTGACATGGAAGGCTCGACTGATGGTGGCAACGACATTTTTACCACTGATGGGAGAGTTGAAGACGTGACCTGAAGCAGTGAAGCCGTCAGAAAGAACATCCTCCTGCGCTCACTTCTGCCTAACAAATCTATTAGGTTGAATCATAATTTTTGCAATATTTCTGTTTTTTATTTCTTCTTTAACTCAAAGTAAACCCGCTGACGTATTATACCCTTTTGAAGGCAGGTTTCCTAGCGATCATTTTTGGTTATGAATCGTTGATTTTTCTTACTCCGTTGAAAGTTTTACTCTCTAGAACGATGGCCACTCAGTGTGAAATAGTGTGTAATTTAATTTTCAATTAGCAAGCTCGGCTGCAACCCAGCGACGGGGTCAAACACATTCAGGAAAACAATATACCAAATAATCAAAGGCAATTCAAAGGAATGGTTGACAGGAATCTCCAGGAAACTGTAGTTTGCTGCTGGTTTTGAGGTATTGCGTTGTTGTGCAAGCCACAAGTCACTTGTTTAGTCACCTTTTGTCTTGTGTTTGGACGTATTTTGGGCTTATTTTGCCCGTCCGCATTCAAGAAGTCATCGGCAAGATCACCCCTAACCGAACAAATTATTGGAGATGGTATCAGAAGTTCCTCTTCTCCCAGAAGGGCAACGGTGACAAACCATTCCCAAGAAGACCAACTGCTGTAAACAAGGGGAGCCTCCGCAATCCCATCAAGTCGAGTTCTCCTCAAACCACACTAGAACTGACCGCAGAGCTCCGCTGCTCCCAATGAACGCTCGTTGGCTGCAAAAGGTTGGAAGGTCGCCATAATCGCCGTCGTCAGTGCCCCATGAGTTGGCGGAGACCCGAATAAATCGCTGTGCTTTCGACTACCGAGAGCTCCTGCACCTCTTCAGACGAAGGGGCCGGGATCCATTCTTTACCAGCGATGAAGAGCGGATGCTTCACTACAACCACGAAGCTGGAAAACAATAGCTGGAACGCAACGAGCTTTGGGTTCTGACGTCAAAACCGGAGCTCCATTGAAAGGAGGTCTACTGTGCGTTTGGTGGATGTGTACTGGTTCAGTCCACCGGGAGCTGCTTCGCGTAGTCAGGCCATCCTCGACGCTCACTTTTGGCAATAACTCGATCAGATCCAGCAAAAATTAGTGCGGAAAGAAGACGATACGAGGCAATGTTTCATCCACTAGGACAACAGCCAACCGCTTGCGGCACTTCAGACTTTGGAAAAATTTAGGAGATGGGCTGGACCGAAAGCAGGCAACTACCATACACCGCGGACATTGCGCCGTCTGACTGCCATCTGCTTTGGTCGTTGAATCACTTCCTCCATGGTAGGGGCTTTGCCGAAGACGATGAGGCCGCGACGGTGTTACACGACTTCTTCAGGTCGAAGCCGACCAAATTCTACAGAGACGTGATCCACTCAGCGCAAGAAAAGCGGAAGAAACTCATTGAGAATAACGGCAATTACTTCGTTTAAGTCAATCATTTTTCTTTTGTGGTATAATCTTCCTCTTGCTGGAAAGCGAATTTTGCTGCAAAATTTATGACTCAACCTAATAAATTTGAGCGATCATATAAATAAGTGGATTCATAAAGTTGAGCGGTGATATCGGTTTTCTTTTAGGTTCGTTGGATGAAGAAAAATCAACCAAGAGCAGGAACCTTAAAAGTAGGGAAGCTGTTATCATTTGCAGGGCTGGAGAGGTTGAGGGGTCAACATTCACTTTCTTTCGTAAAATCCAACAGTTTTGTTCAAAAGCTTTAAAATTCCTTTAAATTCCTGAATCCGATGGAATTTCCTTCGCTCGACGCTTGAATCATCACACATGTTTCATTTCTGTGTGTTACACTTTGTTGTCTACAATTTCGTTTTGAAGGTCTGGGTGCAACTCTTCAGAGGAAAAGGATTCAGCCTCATATTTGCTTCGTTATTCTACAATTTGCCATTTGAATTAATTGTTTTTTATTTTCTACAATTTTATCGTTACCCGATATTCCTGTTTGCTAAATCTATTGAATACATGGTGTATCACTCATCTACTTCCGCTACTGAAGTGCAATTGTTTATGGGTAAAAATAATGCTTTCTAGGTCCCATATTATGTTCGAACATAACATAAAGTGTACCCTCTCATCTCTTCGAGCAACATGTTGTCGTAAAGCCTTCTTCTATAATTGTTGTAATTTCAAAGCGTCTCGAGCAATAACAAAGGGTGATGGACACAAGACTGTCCATTGTCAACGCGAACACCTAGCTACCTTATCCTTTCTTATTTAGCTGATGTGGTTGAAAGGAGCGAAATGGGGAGAAACCATTCACTGCCTCTTTTGCCTGCCATATATGATGATAATGTGTTTGTATTGTTGCCGAACCGGTAAACAGAGAGTACGCAGGGTAGAACTTGTCAAAAACGACAGATTTGGTACTTTATGTTCAACAAATCTGTCGTCGAGATTCAAAAAACTTCTGATTACACGAGATGAACCTCTCAATTTTCAGATTTTTTTCAGTTCTATTAAAACACTTCAAAACTCCTAGTCTCTTCATTTAGGAAGATAGGACTACCTTGAATTTTGAAGTTGCTATGCATGGTTGATCGTATGGCAACACAAGTCTTTGGATGTTCTGCATTACACTGAATATTCGGGAGAAAATCAAGCGATTCAAGCTATTTGTGACCAGGTTTTTCATAGGGAGTTTCAGCCTTAAAGATGCCTAATTTGTTATGGGTTTTGATGAGGGAATGTGCGACCAAAAGGAACTGCGTTCACTTTTTAAACCTAAATTTAGAAAAAACTTTGAAAATAGTTTTAATCTAACTTATAAAGGCGGAGAGCAATAGGCGATTTTCTGTGAGCGCAACAGCAACATCATCTGCGTATTTTGGATGCACCATCTGACTTGTCATGCCTCCAGTAAACGTTTAAAGGTGCATACATAGGAACTCTTCCGTCAGCCGTGCACTTCTGTTCTTTCTTCTGTCGTTCGCATCCATATCCTCCCTCAATCACTTGCGTGTCCGTTAGCGATACATCCCCTCTTGCAGGTGATGTTGGGCAGTGTGATGCGCAAGAAGAAAATCACCGAGCAGTTTCTTCGTCACTCGGAATTCAATCGATCTCTGGGTCTCCCGCTCACAATTGCCTTAGGTAGGTTTTCACTTTGCGAAGAATTTTCTGGATTTCTGCCAACGGATGGTTTCTGCATTCTTCTTTTTTGTTGTTCAAAAAATATGGAAGCGTTGCATAAGCCCATGCTGCCGCAATCAGCAATACTTTCACTGGCCACTGATCGTGAGTAAACATAGAGGGGCCTTGCTAGCCTTTTCTATGTACCTTCGATGCAGCATCCGACCCGTTTCCGTCTGAACAACAGTTTCCAGGCAGGTTTGTGGCCTACACAACAAGATGGAAATTTGAGAAGCCAAACCGGATGTTCTCGTTGTCGGCGCTGTTTACAGCAACCAATTACGTGGCAATTATCATACCAAGGAGAGCCCTTTTTAGATTCATAGAACTACGCTGCACTGGAGAGAGGTTTGCATCTCTGTGGTGGTCCTACTCACCATCTTCAGGTGTTGCTTTCGTCTAGTATTCACTTCAGATGCAGCGGTAAATTCGCTGCAGCCCCTTTCGCATGCCTTTCTTAGACAAACTCAATTCCGTGCAGTGGACGCGAGCGAGCGAGCGCATCATATAGCACGAGCCAAAGGGTAGCTGGGAAACTGGGCTTTGATCGAGATTTCATGAGAACAGGAAGGAAGAGGGTAACGGAGGGAACGCAGATGCTGCTCAAGCATGCACACATACATACGTGTGGGGAGAAAGCGCAGCTTTCATTCTCTTGATTGCAAGCTAGTTCTACACAGTTTCATTCTGTATGCTCTCAGCGTAAGGTGTTTGAGGAAAGTACTTTCCTTTACAGAAATGCCTCATACCTGGCTTATTATATATGACGATATCAGAATTAGGTTCTTTCCGGGCAGAGTTTGCAACGCACGCTGACGCAAAGCGGCTCGGAGGGGGTCACTTTGCATTCAGTGGTTATCCTCCTTCGAAAGGAGGCACATGACTGCTCAGTTACAACAGAGGCCCGATTCATGATTGAGTTTACCCTGGGTTATTTGGGTAGTGGGTAGAAATTTGAGCATTTTCTGTGATTCACAAGGGTGAAGCGGTGGGTGAAGGGCAGGGTAGAATTTTATCATTCGGCGATTGATAGCTATTATCACCGTCGATTCTAAATTGATAAGCAAATACTCAGAGGTCGACTAGGGTGAGGGGTAAAATTCCATGCGCTACTCAGCATTCATGAAAACCGGTTTAGAGGGAAGGGCAGTGAAAAACTCTACCCGACTCTAGAGATGGGGTAGAGCCTTTACCAAACAGAAATGCGTTGCCAATTTTGCTTTTGATTCCATGATTTCGTCTTTAGACCCACATCCCATTATATTTGAATAAACTACGCCTAGGAACAAGTGTTTTTCTTTAACAACCCAAAAATATTATACGAAACGTCGTCCAGTAATAAATTCTTAAAGAGTCCTATCTTCCTCGACCTGATCCGCCAGAATAACCTCACCAGCTGTAGCATAAGCCTGGCCGATCGTTTCCTTTTCCTCAAACGGCAGTTATTTAAGCTATCTATCTAATTATATCTATTATATATAGTATATATATACTATAGTATATACACTACTATATATTCTATTATATATACATATATACTACTATATATACTACTTATATTCTATTATATATACATACATAAAATTATATATAATTATCGAGCAAAGGGAAGAAAACGCTACGACTCTATTGCTAAGTTAGCCTTAAATGCTATGCAAATTCTATTTTTTACGCACACCCTTACTGCAATTCAAAAATTTTATGCAGGAAGTCGTTCAATAGCGTGGGGTGGGGACGTGCACTGTCGTGATGACACCTTTTCATACTTTTTCTTGCTATAGATTCATAATCTAGCTGAATCCTAGAGCCGAGGTAAACCAGCTCACGCTGTACCTTGAGTTCCGCATTGAAGAAATCCGTAAGTACGGGGAAGTGCCCTCCCCTGCATAGTGACGGGTCCTTTTTTCTGTCTGGTTCGGCACATGAAGTTGCCAGCATCAGGTAAGCACGAATGTTGAAATAAAGCCACACATAGGCCTAAATCTTGGGTCTGTCCTAGTGGACACTTATTTGACAAGGAGGGTAAAATAGAAAAGACACTATTTTACAGAGACTACACTGTGAGCAAATCTACGAGAGGTCTCGTCCCTTTGTTTTCAATTTTCTGGCTTTGCGGGACACCGTGTTTGTGTTTGTTTCCCTTTTCTAGCCGAACACTCCTCCGACTAGAGAAGTTCCATATGTCCGTAGTAATTGGGAGCTGCTACAACCACTAAAATATGTAAAATATGTAGCGAAACTTATTCAAATATTTCAAGATCTTCGTTAGCCCTTCGATATCGAAATGATCTGTTAGAAATGTAGGCAGTATCTAGTGATATCCGGTGATAGTGCTACCCACTCTTATGAATACCAAATCTACCCTACACCCATCATTCTCACTAAGCAAGCTTATCAGTGGGTAAGTTTTATCCAGTGAGTTTCATTCGTGAGCTGTTCTTCATGCAATCGTCAGTCAAGAACCCTATTCCACACAAAATTCCTTTGTCACAACACCTTAATTTAGAGATCAAAATACATATTCTAGCTAGAGAATTAATATACTCTAAGAATATTGCATTATTTTTGTGTCATTGTGAACCACAGTGACAGACGAGATTCTTCTTTTTCGTAAGCGCGTAAGAATTTTCTGTGGTTTGCTAATATTTTTTGGCTATGAAACCCTGTTTTACTAAATGTACACACCTCCCTCCACACATAAGCTGTCTAAGGATTAACTATTCTTAGAGGACTCCACTAACTATCCATTCTACTGGGTAGAAAAGATGTCTACAAATAAACTTCGAATTGGATCAAATGCTCTTCACTGGATGAACCGCTCGACGAATTTTTTCGCATGAAATTACTACGCTGATAAGCTGTTCATGAATACCAAACTTACCCTCCACCCACTATCTTCACTGAGTAAACTTCTTCATCCTTAACCTTACCAATCAGAATCCGGTTTCAGAAGTAGTCTAGCTCAGTTCACCACAGGGGTAACAGTACCAGTGCTGTGTAAGTTTCTTAATTTAGTGTAACACAAAATGTTTGGTAGGGATATATCGCATGGTGGCCCACTCCAAGACGCTTTGCGCCTGCGCGCTCCTCGGCGGGGACCAATCCCAGAGCCTCGTCCCTACCATTCTTTTCAGGGGCCGGATTCGTCAACAGTTAAACCCGTGGGTATGCGGGGTATGAGGGGTAGAGATAAGATAAGAGTCAGGTAGAGATAAGGCAAGTGTCAGAGGCGCAGGCCTCATAGTGGGTATCTCTACCCCTATACCCGCGGGTTAGTCGTTAATGAATCCGGTCCCAGGAGTCGTTTTTCTGCGGCGTGGTTTCCTGAGGATGCAGTAAGTGAAGCTGGTGTATTAGGACCCTACATATTATCTGAGACGCAGTTCTGAATAGAACTGCTGAGAGAAGAACGCCTCTTCTGTTACGAAGTTTGATGTGCAGTTTTCTGGAGGCATATTTGCTGCTTAAACTCAAGGAAATAAAGAAGGGCTCTACTAAGTCCTACAATGCGTAACTCTGCGCAAATAGTGCTTCAACACGAATAACAGATTTGGAACTGTCCACCAAACGATAACAAGGAGTTATAAGAATTACTATCCGACAATAGGTAATAGAGTTAATCACGCCACGTCCAATCCGATTGCTTTCGCACAGCATGAAGATCTTCGAGCGGACTGTCAACGGGCACATTCGTGATATCGTCCAGCTCTCTACCAAGCAGTGCCGTTTCGTAGCCGGTTGAGGCACAGTCGATGCCAGTCACACAGATCGTCTTCTGATAGAAAAAACACCGCTAGGAGCAGAAGCCGGCACGGAGCCCCGAAGAGCTCATAGAGTGGGTACGAATACTGTACTCTTGCTAAGAGAGTGCAGTGCAAGCTGAGGCAGGTACGTTGATGGAGTTTCCCATCTCTGTCGGAGTACGTCAAGGGTCTGCGCTCTCCTACTACTCTTCGTCGTCGTTACGGATGCCATATCGCGTGATCTTCAGCAGCCTGTTTGTTGGACGTTGTTTTATACTGATGATGTAATGCTCGTTAGCGACGCCAGGATTGAACTCCAGAGGCAGGTACAAGCGTGGTGCGATCGCTTGAGGAGATTTGGGCTTACGCTTAACGTGAAGAAGACCGAGTACCTGACCGCTCCATTAAGGTGACCTACCACGTACAATACCCACCATAAGGATTGGAAAAAGGGCGCGGTAGGCGCGTTTTCCGCGTTCTTTTTGTTCTTTTGCTGTAGCCGTCTTGATCTTGATCCTTTTTGAAAAACTGACATACCGTCGTGATCTCCTCGACGAGATCTACTCAATGGCATAAAAACAATTTTCGTTACTCCGTTTTTGATAGCTATTTTTTCAAAAGCACCAGGGGATACTCATTAGCGAGCGACGTCTCCACTAATTGCGCCCAAAGGACATTTAAGCACGCGGATTCAAGGCCACCGCGTTGACAGTAGCTCCTCCTTAGGAAAAATTTTGTAGACAGAGAAGCTTATTAGACCATAGGTATACCATTTTCACATCGAACTGGACCCTCTTCAAATCAAATTGGACACTTTTCACATCAAATTGGACACGCCTCTAAGTTAGCTTATGACTTTTGAAAACGAATCAAACTCTTCCGAATCAAAGTAAACTTTTTCTACATTAAACTGAATATTTTTCAGAAAAGTTATTTTCAATAATTTTTGTTTGAGAAAATTTTTTGTATTTCTTTTCACTTTTAATTCACTTACCTAATAAGTGAACACTGTTTGAAATTTTATAAAATTCTCATTTTTTGTGGAAAGGTAAAGGTTTATAGCTTGTCTTAGAAACAGGAGAACGGCAATTTTTGGTGCCAAAAAGGGATTGCGCCATGCCCTCGTCCAAGACGTCGCATTTTTTACTCGACTGATAGCAAAATTTTAGTTTTTTCGGAGTCACACTTCACGCTTACAAAAGATTCCACTTTGACAATTGTGAAAACACTCATATTCTCACGTTGATGTTTATGTGAGCAGCATTTACACTATCAATCAAATAAAAATCGTGACGAGTTTATCGAGGTTCCTGGCGCAATCTGGTCTTTTTTGCACAATATGGTTGCTACTTTGTTACTTTAAAACAAAATTTAATTTGTTATTTTTTCTCCAAAAATATTTTTTTAATTATTGCACTTATTCGGGCAGTTGAAGTGAAAAATCTTAACACACCCCTTCTTCTAACACTACCTGAGAAGAGTGTAATTTGATTTGAAAAGTTGAATTGGTATATGTTGTTCTACTCTATTTTATTTTTTGATTTTTGATTATTCTAATATGGAATAACAAATTTTTTTTATCTACTGAGCACCAAGGAAAAGGATGCACAATAGATAAAAATTCCTAATTGGGGCGCGCCATGCATATTACTTCTTCGAGATATCGTAGGGGAGATTTGAGATTGTAGTCCACATAATGAATTATGGATAAGTCAGTGATTTGTCTTTGCTATACAAGGCTATGATACCGGTTATTCGACAAAATTGAAGGTTTGTATGGTCTGCGTGGCGCCCAGCTAGAGTGCCTCGACTCTCCAGCTGGCGACAGCCGTCGTATCCTCCAATTGCTCTACCACTCGCACAAGGAATAGCTAATTTTTATTACTAAAAATTTCTTTGCACCTCTATCGACTTAGAAAAGGTATCATATCTAAATAATCGTCTAGATTTCACATTCCAAATCCAATTCTCCTATTTTGACCAGCAGTGAGCTTTTCCTGTGTAGAAGATACTGTAACTTTTTAAGAAGAAAGTTACAAGTTGAAACTTGCTCCAAACTCTCGAGCACGTAGGTGATCGGCTTTTTTAACTTACAAAAAAGAGAAAATTTTCGCTAGCCACGAATCTACTGCGCAGCAATATTTTTCCCAACGTTTTGCGTACTGCAATTTTCTAAGGACGGAAGCGAGTATGCTGAAATTTTTTCTGTACAAAGTAGGCTTGTGTGGCTCTAACACAGGCAATGTAGGAGAAGCTGAGCTCACTTTAATATAGTTTTTCAGGTGCCTAAACTCGAGAAAAATCCACAATTTCTTGATCCTATTTTGTTTTGGGCGCGTGTAGCGCAGTCGGAGGAGGCGCGACTGTCGCGTGCACCCGATACCAGGTTCCTGGTTCGGATTTCTCGCCCAGGCCAACCAAGCCTTCTATCCCTCCGGGGTCGGTGAATTGGTACCAGACTTGTCTGGGAAGGATAAAGCGCTGACTTGTTCATCGGCTGGCCACCGCAAGTCATTGTATGGCCAAATACGCATTCATGTCGCCTCCACGACATCCCGTAGAGGTAGAATGCGCTGGCGCATCCCAGAACGGATTGAGTAACGCCGTCCTTTATCCTTTATCCTTTATTTTGTTTTGAAAATTTAGGACTCCACGCTGGTTATTTCCTCAAACGCTTAGGACGGCACATCTCACCATTGAAAGCGCTTCCCAACAGCATAGTTTTATAAAATTTGAAGAGACCCGATATTTTGGCCTTTTCCGCAGAGGTCGAGTTCTGAGCAGCGTTCGGCTCGACCTGGGCTCGGCGTGCATCGCACGCACCCGATGAAGGCCTCCTCGCGCCTGGGTGCGAGACCCAGCGGTACCTTGCCAATTATAGGAAACTGCACAGTGCCGGTCGATGAACGATACCATCGATTCGCCTCAGTCTTCACATTTTTTACTTTACTACAACAATTTAAGTATTGCTTTGATCTGATTTAATTTTCGCACTCTAGGCGTTGAGACAAGAACAATGGACAATCGATTGCACTAATTAGGTTCCAGGTTCGGATTCCCTGCTCAGGCAAACCGAATTTTCCATCCCTCTGAGGTCAGTGAATTGGAAATTTTTCTCGAGACTCTGGGAACGTGCACTTCCATTGGTCATTGATACAATTTGTATACCGCATTTTTGCTGTTTAGAAGTTCCTAAACTTTTCACCAGAGACCTCGCGTTAATTCTAAGACAACAGTCTTTCACGGGATTGCACTAAACACTGCCACACCTTAGAACGTGTTCCTTCAGATCTACCAGTACCTATTAGTCATGTTTTCTCTAGCGGCACAATAAAATCGATTGTTGTGTTCAAGTTGAGGTTGTTTAATCCTCTCTACTTGATTTCTTCTTTTTTCTTGCACCGAAAGCTATTCAGTTCCCGTTTTCAACTTCGGGTATGTCCTAGTCGGAGAGGGCACTACAACCCGTCTTTTTGACGACGGCTTCAAAACAGAGTGTGAACTACTCGGCGAAGATAAAACAGGGAACTAACCTAGAAGAAAACCTTTCGATGCAATTTCTTACCGAGAGACACAATCATGTTGGTGAATGCTTAGTCTTCCTTCCTATCTGTGCTTCCTCCGATTAGGGTAGATCCTGAGTTCAGATCTACTCGACCTTTATTTACCAAGTTTTTCTCGTAATTTTTGTTGAGGTCATCTCTCTTCAGAAGCTTTGTCCGCATCCCTTTCCTTATCCTTCTGAACTTCATGAACGCTTTTAAACCTGATGGGAGTTCTTCAAAGATCTTAAGCACGTATTAAATGCTTGCCTCTGCTGGCCCTTATCCTTGACTAATGGACAAAGTATAAAGGACGCGTTGCTTAATCCCTTTTGAGATGCGCCATCTACTTCTACGGGATGTCGGGAGGCGATTTGACAGCGTATTAGACTTTCGCAATGACTTGCGGTGGTCGGCCGATGAACAACTCCCAGGCAAGTCTGGTACCAATTCACCGACCTCGGGAAGGATGAAGGGCTTGGTTGGTCTGGGCGGGACAACCGAACCAAGAACCTGTAACGGATGGACGCAACAGCTGGCACCTCTTCCGACCGCGCTCCACACCGCTCCCAAAGGTACTTTAAAGATTCGTATATCAAGACGAACTCAGACATCAATATCAATATGAGTTTGAGAGCGAGGACTTGGCGCCATCCAAGTGTAGGTAAAATGGCAGATCTAAAGAATTTCCTCCCCATACCATAGTGCTTGTTCAAACGGTTCAAGATGCAAACGGTACTGTGCTACCACGCATCATATCTGAACCCGGAAAGCAAAGAATTATGGGTTGATGGGGCTAGCAGGCTAAGCGCAAAATGGCCAAAAAAGGTCTGAAACGGAAAAAATAAAAATAAAAATGACCTGCGATGGACAGCCGATGAACAAATCAGCGCCGCCAACTCACCTACCCCGGAGGGATGGAAGACTTGGATCGCTTGCGCGGCGAAATTCGAGGCAGAAATCCGGTATCGAGGGCACGCGACAGCCGGCACCTCCTCCGACTGTGCCACACGCGACCCTCGAGGGGTACGCAGAGTTTTCTAGGCAAACGAAAGTCTCCACGCCAAGGTATTGCTTGTCGAGAGTCGATTTTTGAACGTGCGGTGGAGCATCAGGACACGTTACAGTCGGTCCCTCCTCCGAAAGCGTTACACGGGCCCCTCGACTAAAGCTTCTGAATAAATCGGATTCACAAATGGTGCAATTGTTTATAGTTAAGCATTGAGCATTTTCCCATTGAGCATTTTCCCATCCCAGGCTTAGCTAATGCATGCCGCTAGCAGCTATTATCACTCCAATACTTTAACCTGAAAGAAAAGTAAGGGGGAAAATTGAGTTTCGGAATAACCGCAACCCAGTGACCTGTCACGATTCAAAAAGAGAGTCATTTGTGATTCGCAAAATGTGCTAATGAACGACCAAAAAGAGAAGAAAATGTATCGTAGCCTGAGGTGATGTGATAAGCATTCGGAGGGAAGTTAGACAAACGTAATGAGCAGTGTTTCGAACTTCGGTAAAGAAAGAGTGTAGGTGCACAGCGCAATGCAATAGTTTCCGTTGGTGCTCTTCAAAACATGCAAAGTTGGTGGTCTAAAAATTGGTAGTTGAATATGGTATGTTTGAAAAAATATTTCTATTAATTGCTATATACAAAAAGTGTTTCAAAACAAACAAAGGTACAATCAATAGTCCCGTTGGTCCAGCGGTGCTGAGCCGTCCCCTAGAAATGACGCAGTACCGCTGGGTCTCGCACCTAGGTGCGAGGAAGGCCTACAGTGGACGCGGGCGATGAACGCAGAGCTCAGGTCGAGCCGAACGCTGCCTAGAAGTCGACGTCGGCGGAAAAGGCGCAAAATGTCGACTCTCTTGAAATTTTATAAAACTACATAGTTAGAAAGCGCTTGCAATGATGAGGTGTGCTACACTAAGTATTTTAGGAACTGAATGACCCAGAGATCTTGGGGGCAAAAACAAAGTGGCATCAAGACGCCGTGGATTTTCTCCTAATTTCGACGCCTATAAAACACTATTCCATTGGACTTGGTTTCCTGCGCTTTGCCTTTTTCAGAGACGCTCGAGCCTGTTCTACACAGGAAGAATCTCAGCATCCTAGCTTCTCTTTTTGAAGAGTTACAGTACGTGCAACCTCGGTAAAATCCGTTGCTGAAGGCAGGGATGCAGCTGACTTGTTTTCGCTAGATGATAGCGTTGTCTCACATCAAAGTGCTCCAGGCCATCTCCCCTTGTTTACAAAATTATCTACCGAACATAGGAAAACCCTTGGGTAGCGCTCCTTTTTCACAGAAGATATACTGCTTGTGAAACAGGAAAAATTTGTTACTGAGAGTGGATGGTATAGGGTTTATGGCAAGCAATTTTTTTCTTTTTTCAGCCTTGAAATGGCTCCACCTGCTCCTAATCGAAATGTCTTAGAGTTCAGGATAGGGCCTAACCTTGTGACTTCCTCTTGAAAGAAGTTACAGTGCATACAGGAAAAATTCACCGATGAGGAAGAAAGACCGGGCTGGGGATATGAGACCTTGTAATTCTTCCATTTAATACTTTGAAGATCAATAGTTCTACAAGGGAATTTCTTCCAATAAGACGTAATTGCCCATCCCCTGTGCGAGTGGTAGCGCCATCGGGGACGCCGGCTGTCGCATGCAGCAGTGTCGAGATTTTATGTTTGGACGCCGCCCAGGCCAACCAATCTCTTCAGTCCTCCGAAGTCGGCCGATCAGTACTAGACTGGCTTAGCAAGGACAAAGCATTGACTTGTCCATCGGCCGTCACCGTAAGTCATTGTGTAGAAATATGGATTCTAATGTCAACAATTTCTCGCAGAAGTAGAGTGCATGGCGCGTCCCGAATTGAAACTAACTGCGCCATCTTCTATCTATTTTCAATCCTCTTCCTTAATTTGACCAGATAGACAATTTTTTTTGCTAGTCATCCGTAGATAAAGGAAAATGTGCTAGTAATTATTGAATAACCCAAAATAAATAAATAATATAGAGTAAAATAATATACCTATGGTCTAATAAGCTTCCCGGTCTACAGAATTTTTCCTAAGGAGGAGCTACTGTCAACGTGCTGGCTTTGAATCCGCGCGCTCAAATGTCCTTTGGGCGCAATTAGTGGAGACGTCGCTCGCTAATGAGTATGCCCTGATGCTTTTGAAAGAACAGCCATCAAAAACGGAGTAACGAAAATTGTTTTTATGCCCTTGAGTAGATCTCGTCGAGGAGATCACGACGGTATGTCAGTTTTTCAAAAAGGATCAAGATCAAGACGGCTACAGCAAAAGAACAAAAAGAATGCGGAAAACGCGCCTACCGCGCCCTTTTTCCAATCCTTATGGTGGGTATTGCACTTCGGTTTTAAAGTACTTGGGATCAGCAATCGAATCCAATGGTAGTGCACTCGTTGAAGTGAACTCGCGAATAAATGCAGCTTGGTCCAGATGACCCTCTCTGACTGGAGTGCTCTGCGACAGAAAGATACCAGAGCGCTTCAAGTCGAAGACTTACAGAGCGGTTGTCCGACCGTTAACTATTTACGGAGCTGAGTGCTGGCCCGTGACTAAAGAAATTGAAGGGCGCCTCAGCGTAATGGAAACGAAGATGCTGCGATGGAAGGCCGGAGTTACGCGTATGGATAGAGTACGCAACGACTCCGTGACTCGGTGTGACACCGTCCGGAAGATTGGTCTCAACCTTGATGTGCCGGGAAAGCAGCCACGAGGGCGACCAAAGCAGCAGTGGCTTGATACGCTGCATCAGGACTTGAAGTTGGCTAGGTTGCACCTAAATCAGGTAATTAATCGGGAAAAGTGGCGCCAGCATTCCAGGAAAACCGACCCCACTACTAAGCGGGACAAACGCTGAAGAAGCAGATAATAGAGTTAATCACCGCATGTTTTTCATCTGCTCATCCAAGCCTAGCTGTATATGTGTAGTGTTCACAGATGGGTCAATAGTATTGATCAGGGGCGGGAGGCTCACGAATATAAACGCGATCTCGCCTGAAGTTGACCGCTTGGGGGGAAATGCAAATTAATCTGCTATGAACAGGCTTTACAACAGGTACAAGATCGGCTCTCCTCAGTTATTGGAGCGAGGCCCCCACGCCGGCTTTTGCGCCGGCTTACTGGTTGATAGATCATTGATTATCTTTATTATTATAAGAGGGATATTTACCTTCTGCTCAGTTTTGGAATCTACAAATCCGCTCTGACTATACCTAGTTATGAAATGTAATGCTCTTAGACTTTTGATCGGACGGTAAATATGCAGTAGGTTGAACAACGAGAAAATTTCAGTATGCGCTTCCTCCATTCCTCTGCTGATATTCGTCCTGATGCCCTTCTCGCTTACCACGCTGGCCGGTCCATCGACGCTGATTGCCGTGTTGATCACCTTCCTCATCGTGCTTATGTCATGTGAGTATTTTTTCCAGTGGCATTTAGTTCTTCTGTCGCCGTTTCGAGGACTAAGGAACAGCCACACTTGCAGCTGAGGAATCGCTGTCTATTTGCAGCTGTTCACCTCGCGGAGATGTCGTGCGCCCTACCAAAGAACTGTGTTCTGTACCAGTTCAGCTTTGCGACGCTGGGCGAGCTGCCAGCATTCTGCGCAGGATGGACGGCCGCTCTGGACGCCGTCTGCATCTCAACGATCCTTTGCAGGGCTTGGAGTGACCATGTGGTATGGGCTCCTCCCAGGTGCTTTGTGCAGCTCCATTAAATTTAGCTCCTCAGAATCTGCTCTTTCGACGTCGCTTGAATGGAATGATGTCGCTGCCGTTGCTGCACCGTGACTCTCGCATCTGGATCATCAGCGACGAGTATGACTTCACTGCTCTTCTGGCTGCGCTGATGTCCGTCTTTCTCCTCTGCTGCAATCTGCGGGTTAGTCTTTTCGACATTCTACGGTGAGCTCATTGACTTTTGTCATTGACTACGTTTTTGCTTGCTTCTTGCGTATAAACTGTATGCTCATCCAATATTGCCGTGTGGCACGGCAATGTTCAGTAGTCACCTTTAACGTTGAATGCAGAAGCTTGACTCCGTTCAAAACAGCTACACTAGAAAGCTGTGGCTGCACCGAAATGGCTGACTGCACCTCCATTCCATCAGCGGTTAATCGTAATATAGGATTCAAGCTGGAATCGCTTGCTGTTCTTGGAAAGCAAAGCGATTTAGTTATGGATTACAAGATGGTGGCTGGAAAAGTTGCACTTTCACTTAGTGAGCTCTACGCTGTCCTATATTACACCACAGATGTTGAAGTGCTAAAATTAATTATTCCATGACCTACGCCTAAGGTCTATTTGCGCCTTCTATTTTATTCAAAGGGTCGATTCGGAATTCCTGAAGTTTTCCAAAAGAAAACATGCTTCGAAGTCCTCATTAAACCTGTATAAAAAGGAAGCTGGTAGTTATCTCAAACTCTGTAATTCGCCGTTTTTTGCGTAGTCGGGTTTATTACCAATGTAGTTTCTTGCGAATGATATTTTCCTTGTCGCGCGTTGTCTAATTCTACCGTCTAAACAGAGTTCATGTGCAGCATCAAATGGATATTGAATGTGCGGGGCCTCCCAAAATCACTTACTAGGATCAAACTTGTAGCTGCCATCTGCTTGCTACAGTGCGCTTCAAAAGTATGTAGCCACCTTAAATTCAAAATTTTTACCCTTCGCCTTTGTTTCTACGAACCGGCGTTTGTCGCATTTAATTCCTCGTAGTCGAAATTACCTACGTTGCTTTTTACAGGAAAAATCCTGATCTCTAGCAAAAATAGATAGTTTTTGAAATTTTTTGTTTGTTTCAAAAGTATGTAGCCACTCTCAAAAAAATACGATTTTTATTAAAAATTAATAGTCAATTGGACCACCATTATTTCTTATCACATCAAACACTCTGCTACGCATGCTACTAACAGGTTTCTGGATCACTTCATCACCGATGATGTCCCAGGCAGTCAAAATAGCGGTTTTCAGCTCCCCATCATTGTTGAACTGTCTGTTATTCAAGTAGACCTGCCGGACCAAGACACCTCACATGTTATCCATTGGGTTGCAGTCAGATGAGCAAGCTGGCCATTCCATTACTCGGAGTCGATTACGTTGGAGCCAGTCTGGGTTCGATTTGGACACATGAAGTGCAGCGCTGTCCTGCTGCAGAACATGTGTCTGCCGTTTTCTCCCCGTTAGGAAGGGCAGTACGGCTCCAGTACGGCTTGATACGCTAGACTGTCCATACGATGATGGGAATCTGAGCTTCAGCTTCCCCCTATTGCAGAAGCTCGCCCATGTCATCAGAGACCCGCCTCCGGAGTTCCGTCGAGAGAAGGTGATGGGAGCCTGTCGTAGATCTCTCCAGTAATACCGGTAACCATCGGGACCATCCAGATTAAATTGTTTGTCGTCAACGAAGATAACCTGAAGCAATAAGCGCGTGAAATTCATGACGTCGACGAAACCAGAAAGTTCCTACATTTTCCCATTGCGTGCCATGTTTTTGCGGGCAAACTCCAGTCGCGCCTGCTTGTGGAAGTTCGTGAGATGAGGTGCTTTCTGCATGGTCTGTTTGCAGTTGTGTTCGATCGAATGCAGCGCCATATCGTTGTTCTTCATGCAGATAGACCCGTCTCAGCACGAATTTGGCTGGCGCTCCATGTGGAGTTCGACACCATGCGGCTGATTCGTCGACGATTCTGGCTCGAAATCACACGCGGACGACCCGGTACAGGTGCAGACCGATAACCATTGGGATTTCGAAGGAAGTGGTCGATACATCTTGCGAACATCCGAGCTGACGAGCAATGGCGCGATTTGTCAAGCCAGCATCCTTGAGCGCTCGGATCTCAGCTTGTTCCTCGATAATCAGGACACGTCCACGGACTGGCATAGTGGTTATTTTTGAAGAACAGGTCAAGCTGGCTATTTATGACAAGAACTTCCTGCCAAAAAGAGCGCAAAATTTGAATAGGAGTGTAAAAATGCCCGATATCTGGAGTGGCTACACACTTTTGAAGCAAACAAAAAAATTCAAAAACGCCTAGTTTTTGCCGGAGATCAAGCTTTTTTCTGGAAAGAGCAATCCAGATATTTTCGTCTACGGGGAATCCAATGCTGATAACGCCAATTCGTAGAAACGAATGCGAAACGTGAAATTATCAATTTCAAGGTGGCTACATACTTTTGAAACGCACTGTATAATTAGTGATCCTATTAGTCCTTGCAACCAAATTAATATGGTGCAGTTTTGATCTTATAACTTTAAGTGTTTACGCAAATGTCACTATTCTTATTCTTTAATTCTTCTTTAATTTATTCAATTTCAAATTGGAGTTCCCACATTCACCAATGGATTGAAAAACACTCAAACTGAACATATGTCATGTTTGTGGTCTGATGTAATCTACAGTAATTGTTTTGTATATTATTTATGGCACACATTTTGTGTAGTAAATAAATAAATAAATAAATAAATAATTCTTCTGGACGAAAAATGCTGATTCTGACGAATCTACACTCTAGACTTCTATTCTATTCTTAAACCTAAACTGCCCGTAGGCATGGCGATGTCAGTTCTATAACCGAAAATTTGCAACCGGGCATCGCCACCACTGCCTCTCTCTCGAACGTGACAGCTTCTTTGGAAATTTCGCGTCTCAGCCTTTGCTGAGAATCCCGGGGAGTACGCCTCCAAGGCGAAACAAATGTCTCTGCCCTGAACAGCTTTCAGAAATGTCGTAAACAAGACGCGTTGTAGTAAGGCGATTATTTGATAATCACACATAGTATGCATTTTCCCTTCCGTTTTCCTGTGTGCATAAAGTGCCTGAGGCCGGATTCAACAACATTAAACCCGGGGTTCAAGGGGTAGAGATACTCACGATGAAGCATTCATATCTTATGTCGTTATCTTATCTCTACCCCATATGTCTAGTATAGCTGCAGGTTCCATCGTTAACGAATCCGACCCCTGGAGTGAGGCAGCTCAGGAGGCGCCGGTTGTCAAGTGCATGTCGATATCAATCGTTTTGGATCGAGTCTCGCCCAAGCCAGCAAAGCCTTCCATCCCTCCGCGGTCGGCGAATTGGTATCAGACTTGCCTGGATGGGATAAAATCACTGATTTGCTGGCCCTGCAAGTGGTCGTATAGGTCAAATAAGCATGTCAACTGCCCCATGACAGCCCGTAGAAGTAGAAGGCGTGGTGCTTCACCAAAGAGATTGATTAACGCTGTCCTTTATCCTTCACCTTACACTTCTGGATTTCGGCAATCATGAAGCTTCATGACTCAAAAACCGGATATGTGACCAAAAATAGCACTATAGAGGTTGCACACCTCAGATGAAAGACGAGCGTAAAGATGGCCGTGTCCAACCTTCAACTTATATTAGTGGGCATCTTCGGTACATCTTCCCGGAAGGGCACAAATTCGATTTGGAAGCAGCTTCACTTTTTTCATTACCGTCTTCCTAATACTTACAGCTGATCTTCCGAGGGCATGGGGCCTTCCTAGCTTTCTCGTAGCTGTTGTGCAGATCCCATTGCAGATCTCATGAGGCCCTAGTCTTTTACTGTGCCAACAATTCCACTCATCACAGCCTTCCTAATACTGGTACTTGCCAGTCTTTGTAAGCTAAATCTGGCTTTCGTTGGACGAATGACAACACCGATAGGCGGTCGAGAGTCGAACAGCCCGTCATCTTCTGTTGCTTGGGTTGGCTGTCATTAACACAACGTCGGGATCAGCACCCCATTATCGATCCTCTTGTCGCTTTTGCGAGGCGCTGGAAAGTACGAATGCAAAGGTATGGGGCCTTT
The DNA here is from genome assembly GCA_947396885.1 of Heligmosomoides polygyrus polygyrus. NCBI lineage: Eukaryota > Metazoa > Nematoda > Chromadorea > Rhabditida > Heligmosomidae > Heligmosomoides > Heligmosomoides polygyrus. Next base: position 74,043,855 of record OX377202.1, on the reverse strand, counting down.
CTTTGCTCCGCCCCAGTTCAGCGCTTCGTCATATTTGTTTGAGATCTTCGTTCGGACAGCACCGCAGCGATGGCTTCCGTAGTCCTCTGTAGACAAGAAAAGCACAACGACCGTAGAAACTCGGATAGCAGCGCGCGTGAATCCACTTCTCTCAAAGAGTCCAGGTTGAAATCCTCCGAAAGTACTCCGTTAACAGAATTGAAGGATGAGCAGACCATGGAGGTAGATACACATAAAAGATAAGGTTACCGCTCCACCAACCATTAGTAGAAGTAGCAACGCGGTTGTCCGTATTGCCACTGTCTTTGTGAACGCAGAGATGAAAGGGGTTCCCAATGTGCAAGCTATGCCGCCTTGCCGTTTTCGCGGGCCACATATCACTAGGGGATCGCTTTGGCAGATGTTGTCCTTCCCCTATGTCATTGCTGTCGCTCGTCGTAATCGTAAGGCCACTAAAAGTCGTCGTTTCTCTGAGGATCTGTTTCTTGTGAGTGACCGCCTTTGTCGTTTACCTGGCGTCAGTTAGACTCAATCTGATCTTCAACTCCATTACTTTGGGGAGTGTACTATCGGTTGGAAGCGCTCTACTGGCTGCAGCCGTTCACTCCCCTCTTCGCGTCATGTTTGTCTCACTGTAGCGGAAAGGCGAACAAAGTGAAAGCAGCCTCTTCCGGTGTGGAGTCTTTACACAGACAGAATCTTTTCTTCTTCAGCTGAAATATTCCCTCTAGTCGATATCGTTCACTACTACACCTCCGTGTCTGTGACGGAAATAGACTGGAGAGACTATGTATAGGTGTTTTTGCTCACTCCTGTTGAATTAGGTGAACGAAATGTATTGCGATAGTCGTCTTGCTTTCAACAGTTGTCGATGTCTTGTACCATCTTCTCAGTGGTCGCCGTTGCGTTGTCCACAACATAGCGGCGTTTGCGTTCTCTTTGGTCCATCTGTAGATTATATTCGAATTGCTCACACTATCTTCTTGTGCTGTTGTCTCAAGTCGTTTCTTGATGCCTGTGATCACGCTCAAAACTATGTGACAGCCGCGTTTGCCATCTCGTGTCTGAGAACCATGTTTTATTTCTCCCTCTCTTTTCCAGATATTCTCACCGGTAGTTCAGGATGAACAGAAAACTTCAGGACTCTGATCGCTTTTAGTCTACATATCTCCTATTATACTTTGTATACTGTAAACTGCTACATGTTGTGCATAGGGTTCCAAACTTAATAATGGATGTGCTCCTTGAAAATAAAATCGGACTTTTCTGCTGTCTCGGAAAGTGGTCTATATTCTTCAGTTTTTGTAGTCGTCTTCTATATTTATATTTTTATCTGCATGTAAAACGTGTACTCATATATGTATTCTATTGTATTTATGTATGTACATATTTGCTATATGTCTTTTCTACTGAGGAGTATCAAAAACGATTAACCCGTAGAGTAAGAATCGGAAACAATGGCGGGAATCTTCAAAGCCTAAAACGACGATAATTTTCCCAACAATCTGCATATTATGTAGATCTTGATTAAAGCCGAAACTTGCCTCCAGATGTGGTGGACAGCCCTTCCTTTATTCTGCGTTCACACCAGAGTTGCATGGATCAATATCACGACTGAAAGCAACTCGTGTACAGTCTCGAGAGGAATTTTTATCACAGCTTGGTTTCCTTGTAAAGTGAACATACTGACATCTGGTCTTAGGAGAGACGCCGGAGATTCCCAAACATCCGCATTTTCCAAGGAAGCCTTTTCTTTGACCTCCTTGCATTCTCTTCACACTTACTCCTTTACCATTACTATGCCAGAAATTGTGGTCATTCAACTGTGTTGGCCCAGAAGATAAATATCTAGAGAAGTCTGCTCGTAAATGTTTCAGATCTCTGGGGCTAAGTCTCAACTCGTTCTGAAGTGGTCCATATTCAGGTTGTGGGCACTGTGTCGCTGTGCCTGATTGTGGTCGCAGTGCTGATGACAGCCAGCTGCACTATGGTGGGATTCTTCCATGCGGATCCCCAGAACTGGATCGACGCCAACTTCTTCCGATTCGGATTCGATGGCGTGAGTGATCACTGCCCCCTCAGGGGCATTAGAATCCTTCGTGGTTCATGCACTTGTAATAGGAATCGCGGCAAGGTGAAAACAGACTGACGCTTTTACAGTCTTGTCGATACCTGTTGTCAAACATAGATATCATGCAGAATTCATATTTGCCCTCTTTAGAGTGCTCAAAAAATGTAAGCACTGCTTGAACAAGTATACAATTGCTGCCAGTGAAGCAAGGAAACTCTCTGACATGTGTAGGAGTTTGTCCGTGCACCAAAACCTTTGTTTGAGACTCGACTGACTTTATGCGGAGCGAATGCCTGCCACCATATGGTTGTCATATCATTTTTTTTTAAAAGTTTAGAACAAAACAGCGAAACACTGCAATTGGAAGAATAGGTATTCTCATAGCCAGATGAGCGACGAGCACTCATTGAGTGGACATAATTTTTTTGCTGATAAGGTTATCAGCAAGTGCTAGGGCTTGTGTAGAAAGCAAAAAAGAAACAATGCTAATGGCCCTAACATGTCATGTTTGCGCCTTGCAGTCCTTCATAATTTCGAGTTGTAAAGGTGATTGATTATGTAGGTTCCACGCGCATGTTTCAGTCTTATGGCGACAGCAGTTTCATTCGTTTGTTCATGTTTAACTACAACAGTAACCCACCTGAACAGACTTTGCTATTTACATTGTCACTTGCAGCAGTAATGCATGAAAACAAGTCCGTTCCCTAGAGCAAAGACAATGGGAAACACCAGTAGACGCTTGCTAGTTATGTTCTTGTGGCTAGGGTCTTACTGTTTTTTTTTCGATAGAACTTAACAATTGAAGCAATGGTCTTGAGTCTATCCCAAAGTTGGGACATTCGTGCGACACGTTGCATAATGAACCAGATCTATGTTTCGAAATTTGAACGAGAGTGTGGATCAATATTGGTCAACATTTCCACTTTTTTCTCGCATATCTAGGCTCTAGCTCTTGTCAGTGATCTTATCGATAACACCAATATATTAGGTTGTTACGAAATAAATATCACTGAACCACTGTAAATTTAAACAGTTAATATCTCGGCTTGTAGGCAAGTTTATTAATCGAAATAAAAACCTGATTCTACACATCTTTGCCAACGTGACACAAGCTTTTTATCCCAGTATCATAAAAATCAGAAGTTCTGGAATTGACGAAATCTTCGAAGGCACTTTCGGCATCCTGTTGGTATTTGAATATTTTCCCTACCAAGAAGTCGCCAAGATGCTTGAAGGAATGGTAGTCTGTTAGGGAGAGGTCGGGAGAAAACGGAGGATGTGGTAGAGTTTCAATGCTCAGCTCATTCAATTTCTGCAACGTTATTCGTGCTACATGGGGGCGAGCATTGTCGTGCAGAAGGAGAACTCGCCTTCGATTTACCAAGGCCGGCCGGATATCCTTCAACTTTTTCATCAATTCTTCAATTTCAATGCAGTACTTCTCTGCCGTGATGGATTCACCGGGAGGGAGGAAGCTGTGGTGAATAATTCCCAGCGAACACCACCATACTGTCACCATTACTTTCTTTTGGTGCAATTCCGGCTTCGCAAAAGCCTTGGGGCTCTCATCGCTGTCCACCCACTGTGCCGATCGTCACTTGTTGTCGTACATTATCCATTTCTCGTCACAGGTTACGATGCGATCAAGGAATAGGTCCGTTTCGTTCCGTAGAAGCAGTGCGGACGAGATCTCATATCGTCGGTTTCTTTGCTCCTCAGACAGCTCGTGAGGCACCCATCTTTCCAGCTTTTTGGTCTTTCCAATTTCCTTCAGATGCCGGGCAGCTGTGTTGTGACTGACGCCAAGAACCTTCGCTATCTCCCTGGTGCCTTTGTGTGGATCCTCCTCTACCACATCTCTCAGCTTGTCCTCATCAACATTACCACTATGCCTCCCACGACCTTCATGTTCTTCCAAGCTCTCATCTCCATTCCGGAACTTCTGATACGCCGTCCGAATTGTGGAACGTCCTTGACCGAATGCGGCGTTGATCTTCTCGTCCGCCTCCTTAGCTGTAGTGCCCAGCTTGAATTCATACAAGTAAATGCCTCGGATTACCCTTTTGTTCATCTGCAAAAAAGTCAATAAAATTCTAAAGTTTTCCCACTTTTACATAGAAAATTTGGTACTCGCCGATAGAGCAAAGTTTGCGCTTCTAAATGATATGCCACATGTTTCGGTTTGTTTTTGATCAAACGCGTAAAGTCGCGCCAAAAAATGGCGCGAGCCAGTGCCATTTAATTCGTTACAACCTATTAGTTCTAGTTCCTCGATAAGTATTCACACGTCGAACGTAGTGCAGCGGGATGGCCAATTCACCAAATGCCAATGCCCAATCTGCGACAGGCATTCATGGCCTACATAACCAATCGAGCCCAAAACTTGAAATTCCGGAAGAAGATTGCGTGTAATCCTACGCATTTACATGTGAGAGAATTTATACTTTTCTACGTTTTCATGCAAATCTTAATCTGCTTCAATAGCTTCACTGACTACAGTCTTACAAGTCGTTCAAGCGGAGTATGTGTTTTTGAGATACCGTTTATTTATTTATTTATTTATTTATTTACTTGCGCCAAATTATGCATTAAAACGAGTGATGAATACTGTGAATTCGATGCATTGCAAATCATAAACCACTGGATGTGAAAACGAGAGAAAACCTCAACAGATCGACTCATTTCTTTCTTATTCTCATTCAGCGTTTGTCCCGCTTCGAAGCGGGGTCCACTATTCTGGTGTGGTGACGCCACTTTACTCGATCAATTGCTTGATCGGGATGGTTACCAGCAACCTTCAGGTCCACATGCAACGTATCAAGCCAACGCTGCTTCCGCCGCCCTTTAGGCCGTTTTCTGGGCACACCTATGATAAGGCCAATCTTCCTAACAGTGTCACCACTCTCGAAGAACGTGCCCATACCACCGAAGGCGAGCTCCACGTAACTTGTCAGCAACTAGAGCGACACCAAACCTTGGCGTATTTCATCGTTGCGAATACGGTCCAGACGCGTAACACCAGCCATCCAGTGCAGCATTTTCTTTTCCACTACGCTGAAGCGAGCCTCAGCCTCCTTGGTTACAGGCCGGCTCTCAGCTCCATACATCGCTACTGGTCGGACGATGGTTCTATAAATCTTCGATTTAAGGCGCTTCTTGTCGCATAAAACACCCGTCATCGAGCGCCATTTGGACCGCTGCGCTCACGCGCGAGTTCAGCTCGAACGGCAGACTACCATCAGACGCAATTGCAGATCCAAGGAACTTGATGTTTGTCATCCGTACTAGCGCAGTGCCATTGATCTCAATGGACCCGGCTTCGTTTACATCTGTCGTCAAGTTCTCAGATTTTTTGAGCCCGAACATCGCCAACGGTCGGACTAAGCTTGCGCTTGTCGCTCGAGTTCGCCCTTCTCTTCGCTTGCAAGCATTACGTCATCCGCATGCAGCAGCGTCCAGGGGGTGGGCTTCTGAAGGTCTCTCGAAATGGCATCCATTACGACAATGAAAAGGAGCGGGAAAAGCGCAGAGCCCTGGTTAACACCGACGGAGATAGGTAACTCCGCCGATGTGCCGGCTGGCGCTCGCACACTTCTTTTTGGGCCAGAGTAAAGTATGCGCACCCACTCAATAAGCTATTCGGGAACACCGTGTTGTCGTAGGGCGTACCATATAACCTCCCGCGGAACACGATCAAATGCTTTCTCTAAGTCGAGAAAAGCTATGTGCAGCGGTTTCTGCTTTTCGCGATGTCTCTCTACCAGAAGACGAGCAGCATGTATGGCATCGATGGTGCCACAGCCTGCTACAAAGCCACATTGATTGGTGGAAAGTTGGACGATATCGCGAATACGTCCGTCTACAATTCGCTCGAAGATTTTCATGCTGTGCGAGAGCAAGCGAATTGGACGGTAATTCGTGCAGTCCGCAGGACTGCCCTTCTTCTTCCATATCGGGATCGTCGTGCTTTCCTGCCAACTACCAGGTATCTTCTTTTCCGTAACAACCTGTTGAAAAACTTCGTTAGCCACTCAGCAGGACTCCAGCATCTTAACTTCCACAGATCGGCCGCTTTATCGTCGGGGCCCATTGCCTTGCCTGGTTTCACCTTCTTCAAAGTCACTTCCGTCTCCTCCACAGTGAGTTTCTGCACAGAACTGCGTAGCAGGGACGTAAGGGATGCGCCGATAGGCAAACTCTACTGTCAAGATTCTCTTGAAGTAGTCATGCCATCGTTTCATAACCCTCTTGCGGTTTGCCAATGCCAGTGCGAGAAACAAAAGCTGCAGCGTTTTCCTTCAACCGCCAACACTTGATTCTCGGTGGTCCGCATCGCTCGATATGCTTCAGCCTCGAAACGGCGAACTTAAGAGTGCATACCAGCGGACGGTGCTGTGTGGCGACAGTCTCGTACGGCACCATCTGTAACCAGCTTTCGATCGCGATGCTCCATAAGGATGAAGTCAATCTGTGTCTTGGTGCTCCCGCTATGGAAGGACACCAGATGGGAGTCACGCTTTCAAAATACGGTGTTCGCGATGATGAGGTTATGCGAGTTCGCATACTCAAGGATTCGCTCACCATCAGCGTTACGTGATCCTTATCCAAAACCGCCATGACAGCTGTGACCATCTTTCGCAGTCTCCACATGACCGTTGAGATCACCTGCGATAACGACATCGTCTTTTGACGGTGCCTCTGCTGTCTTTTCATCAAGCAGGGTCCAAAACTCATCCTTGGCTCTCTCAGAGCAGCCTGCCTGCGGAGAGTACGCAGAGAAGAAATGATACATACGCTCTTAAGCAACGACTACGACCTTCATCAAGCGATCATTAAAACATTCCACGCTTATATTCGCGTCTCAAAAACGTTCGGAGACGATTGCACCAACTCTGCGGCAGTCCAGGGACTGACGCACAGAATGGCCTCGAAGCCTCGGCCCCCTCGACTTAGAACAAGACCACCTCGTCTCCTGTACCGCACATAAGTCGACTCATCTTCGCTCCAGTGCTTCTGCCAACTCACACGAGCGGCCCGTTAACCTATCCCCATTTAGCGTAGCCACGTGGGTCCTGCTTACGTTGCGGGACTTTCGGACTAGCTCAGTTTTCCCCGATGCCGTCCTCGCATCAGGGACGCTCGCATAATTCTCACAATCGCCGGGCTTTGAGAGTACGCGTCGGTTCCCGCGGACGGATGCCGTAGCATTATTTCGACACTCACTTAACGCCATCAACCATGTGATGTGACATGGGATCTTCATAGGCCGGCCTGTCACTAGGGCCTGTCGCCTGTACTCGAATGTCCGTGATTAGCTCAGCTCGCAGAAGCGAACAGTTTCCAGTGACACCACGTGGAGGAACGGACATCGCTACCAACAGATCAACTCATTTCTTCAACTTTAATTAGCTAACGAGAATAATCTTCAGCGAGAGCAAAAGGTAGTCTGACACCCGCCAACGCAGCAAGTCGCTAAGCACAACGGCTGCGGATACCAGCTTAGTATGTAAGTCTGCTGCATAAATCGGTATCCACTTGATACTTATATTGGGTCACAGAAGGTAACAGTATTTTGTTGTTAGATGGAGCGGAACAGGGGTGTGCGTAATTACGATTTACGATATACGATTTTACGATTTACGGCCATTTTTATCAAATTTTTCACGATTTACGATTTACGACATTTTGGGTCGTAAGTCGTAAATTTTCGTAAATGTGACTTTTGATCAACAACCAACTAGCGACCAAATTTATGTGGACTGTGTTATAAAGATGTGCCCATTCTAGTAGTCCTCTCTTGCTGCTCATTTCCACTTCCCCTTAAATTTGTTTTTTGGTGCTCTAATGTGTTGCTATGGTAGACAATACCGTCCTGTGCACAGACTTCTCGAATCCGACTTTTCTCTTCGCTTAATTAACTTTTTCATTTTTTAACATTGTATGGGCTGTCGTTTGGAAACGGACAGGTTCAAGAGGAAAAGCAAATGCAATACGATATTAAAAATAAGCTTCTATCTAGGACGCTGGGCTCCTCCGTTTCCGGCCGAGAGCTAGCACGGCACATCACATTCGTACTTCGTTATTCCATTCCAGCCCACAGAAAGGCAGACGTTGTAGGCAGTTTCTTAGAGACAGAGAGACGAGTATTCTTTGATCCACGTCCTGTTTGGCAATAGCGTCTATATAGAGAGTGGCAGAGGCGTTTAGGACGTAATGTCTCAGAAGAGGTGGTTCAGTGGCTTTCTGAGGAAAAAAAATAAGCAGACTAGGTTTATTACGGCAGACAATATGATAAGTGGCACGATAGATATTAGGTTGTCCCATAAGTCTCCGCCGTTTTTTCAAAGATTCACTGCAGATTTCTCCGGCGGTCTCTCGCATAGCGCTGAACAGCCATTTGCGCACTTGTTCTCTCCGCTTAGGTTTGTAATTTTTTGCGCAGTTTTTTATAGCTTTGGAATACAATGTTCTGTACTACAAGAATATGTGTTAGTGCTATTTGCTCATTTGACCTTTATTGATTTTTAGGTCATCAAATTGGGACGTCCGAATTTTCCCAAAACTCCGGTTCTATGGTTGGACTTTTTTGCTTGGTGTTATATGTCGCTTGGAAGAGGATGTCTTGCTCAGTAAGAATTTGTGTCGCGTTTATTGACTCACGCTGATTTCTGTCGAATACCAACAACTGAAAAAGGAGAAGGAGTTGTTGGTGATGACGATTTTTCTCTTCTTGGCATTTTGTTGATATTCAATAGAAATCAACAAACGCGACACATATTCTTATAGAGCAAGACATTCTCTTTCGAATGACATATAACACCAACCCAAAAAGTCCAACCACAGAGCAGGAACTGTCGGCAAAAATAATCATCCTCCTTCGAACGTCCCAATTTGTTGACCTAAAAATCAGTAAAGGACAAATGAGCGAATAGCACTAAAAATATTCTTGTGCTACAGAACATTGTCTTCCAAATGCTATAAAAAACTGCGCAAAAAATTCAAAACCTGAGCGGAGAGAACAACTGCGCAAATGGCTACTTTTTCACCTTTCACTTTTCACTTCAATGACCTAAAAATTGACAAAATTCATAATAAAAAAGGAAATGCAATATGCTTTGATAGTGCAAATCATTCTCTTTCGAAAGCTATGCAGCGCTATGCAAGAGACCGCCGGTGAAATCTGCAGTGAATGTTGAAAAAAACGGCGAAGACTTATGAGACAACCTAATATATAGGAGAGGCCTTCTCCACATCACTGTAGCCTAGCAGCGGCTACAGTGATGTGGAGAAGGTCGAAGGGGAAGCAGCACGGGGAGAGGCGAGAGGAGACGAGACCGGCTCTCGTGAGCAGGGGAGGAGCACTCTCTCGACAGTGAGGTCGCCTCCACAACCTGTAACTGGCGGAGCGATAAGAGGTACACGTTGGGATCGTCGACGACGACGATGCTAGTCAATTTGTTTGAAACAGACACATGCTAACCCTACCGAATAGAATTTCACGCAAGTCCACGATCGAACGTCATTCGTGATTTTTTTGATTCGTGATTGCAAGCGGGTCTAGGAAGTTGCTGCGCTCATGTGGAAGGATAAACCACTGTTTCTATCGGTTTCTATTACACTTTATAGGGCTGAGCGAATTCATATACAAAGTGCGGTAAAAAGGGCGCGTAGCATTTCAAGATTGGGTCGAACTGGTTCTGACGGTTTTCATCTCCATTTCCGGTGGTGTGATTGAGTTTATCGTATTCCCCTTATCTAGTCCGCTTACGATGCTGGAAGCTTTTCGAGAGCAAGCGTTTGTTACAGAGCTGGCGAAGGGAAGCCCGAGCGAGTGCAGGGAGTTATCAAACAGAAGTGTAATTTTACAAGGTTTTCGAAATCGTAGAAGTGCAGGCTTGAGCAGGAAACCTGCTCATTGCTCATCGGTGAGACAATTTTTCAATTTTTTTGACAGCGAATTTTTAGCTGTTACTTCTGCTAAATTCTAGATTTATATGCAAGCTAAAGAATTGGTAGTAATTGGGAATCTAATGAATATTTAAACGATGCAAGCTTTTTGTTGGACTGCAATGCATAGGCTCAAGTAAAGTTTTTGAATTTACAATTTACAATTCTTCTGAGACGTGTAAAATTTAGTTTGACAGATGTGCTAATAGAAAGAGAACATAAAAACAGAAATAGTTTGGTAAGAAAACTGTTCAAATTAAGCTGAAAGTAACAAGACAAATAAATAAATATTGAATCACGCCTGAATAGCAGAAAGGTCTCTGGAACTTTAGTTGTACTGCAATACAGTTCAGATGCCTCTTACGACTTACGGTTTACGATTTACGAAATTTCATATTTCATTTACGCACACCCCTGGAGCAGAAACAACAACAAACTATCAAGAAAGGCTAAGATTGTACAGAGAGAGTTATTAAGATTAAGAATAAACACACTGAACTCATCTACAAACCGTAAGGTAGGAACGAAAATGTATATAGTACTTCACAATTTGCCTTTTATCGTAGTTGAAAAAATCGCATCTGTTCGACACTAGATCAGTGGCCGATTGTACTTGAACCTATATCACACCGCAGTCGGGAGACCTGCCCTGGTTTGGGGAAACACTCGTCTTGAAATGGCAGCTGCTTAATCGAGGGGAACATATGATACCCTCGACTTTGTGCCATCAGATAATAATTTAAATAGAAAGAAATAGTATGCGCACTGCATCTCTCTTCTGCACAAAAATACGAGAGCCTTTCCCAACGGCAATGTTGACTCAGCAGTGCTCATCGGATGTTCAGGTCCTGCGAGCGGTCTGCGCGCTGTCGTGCGCATTTGCCGGAGTGGACGCCACCTCGTACCTCTTTGACGAGACGAAGAGTCCCCGACGGAAGATGCCTGTGCTCCTGCCGACGCTCACCACCTTCCTCTCGCTGTTCTTCTTCATTGTCGTTATGATATTCAGGTGCGCCTCACTGGTGCTCTCCGGTCACCCATCAGTGCAGCTCAATATCATTTCAGTCTTTCCACCGACGTGTCGAAGCTGTCCACGAAAACACTTGTTCCTGAAATGTTCTCAGTACTGAACGTTCCAGCAGCAAAGTGAGTTGATCCGTCGTCGGTGAGAGAGTGAGTGAGTCTAGTCGCCTGTGTAATCCTCGAGGAGCAGTCTGGTTCTTTCGACACTTTCTTCCTTAGGGATCCGTTTCTCAAGCAGTCCCTTTTTCCTTCTTTTTCCCCTCTATTGCATAGGTTTTCCTTTCCTCTAATTTAGTGCATGAAAAGGCAGGACAGATTCCGCAACATATGAAGGAATGTGGTGGCATGATCGAGATGCATCACCGTCAAGGTGCACGTGAATTCATCTTCTGTGAAGGATAGAACCTATGATGTTTGCAGCCAAGATGTGCTTGGAGAAAGGACGAGTTCTCTTGACGCCGGGGCCACCATGGTGTATTCCATTTTCAGAGAAAATGAATTATTTTGCATTTCGCTGGTTATTCAGCATTTCTGAGTTGCAATGTTTGGCTGGGAAGTCATGCGTCTGAAAACAGCGCTGCCCTTCCGACAGAAGCTTGAGGATTTCCAGGATCAGTTGGAACAGAACAATGCATAGTCAGAGGCGAACGTTGTGATGGGCTTTCCATTCAGATCTCATCACGAAGCCGGTTTCCAGCGCATGCGGTTTGTTGCAAAATAAGTGCACGGCTTTCTAGTTTCTCTTCATCGTCATCATTCAACTTCCTTCAGTTCAGCTTTTTCCACTTGTGGCTTGCTTTCGTTTACCATCAGCCACCATCGCGCTTTTGTATAGCCAAATTAGCGAAACTCGCAGTGGTTAAGGAACAGCAGCTCGACCGTTTCAGGTATATGCTGACCGTGTCGGCAGTATGCGGTCTTTCTGGAGCTGTGCTTTCATCGTTTCTGCCTGGATCTCGGATAATCAACGCACTTAACGCAGGTCACTTCCACTGAAGTTACTTGACCACGTTCGAAGGCAGATTTTTTATTGGAACAAAAAGCAGTACTCACATAGAATCCTTCCTAAAAGGGTCCTCAGCTGGACTAGCTGACAGCAAACTGGACAAAAGGAAAACTCCCTACGTCTAGCAGTATTAGTGGTTAGCAGCGCAGCGGACGGAATAAGAAAAGCTGTCGGCTCCCGCGTGCACACTGAACCGATTTGGGGCTTGTGAACTCCATGCCAACCAAATCTTCCATGGCTCCGTTGCTACAAGACCTGTCTGGGAAAAGTAAGCAGTAATTGTCCATCAAATTCCAGCACAAGTAAAGTGGCGCTCAAGTTGTATCCACGATAAAACGAAAAGAGCAAAGGAGTACGTCAGTCAATCTATTTTGGGATACGTGATACATTTTATTCTAGATTCGGGATGTCGTTGGGGCAATTTGAATGCGTATTCGGCCTAAACAATAACTTGCGGTGGCCTACCGATGGACAACTCAGTGTTTTAACGTCCTCGGGCAAGCCCGGTTCGACCCCGCAGAGTGAAAGGTTGGATTGGCCTGGGAGGGAAAGAAAAAGGAACCTGGAATGGGGTGCATGCGACTGCGACTGTCAGCGCCTCCTCCGACTGCGCTACCACGTACCACGATAGCTTCTGAAATACAACACCGATGGCACGCTAGTCTTTCAAGGAATGCTAAATTGTCCGTATATTCGTGTCCAACGGTATTTGAAGGGGAAGATAAGAACAGACCGTTGTAAGTGCTCTATGGGGCTGATGTACGAGTTACTCAATCCAGGGTTGCCATAGCTCGTTGCGGCTGCTACGTGGGTGACAGAGCGAACCGAGGGATGCTGTACCAATCGTTGGTCTTTCTCATGACAGTCACTGTTCAGACCGCCTGCTGCCTCTACCGGCCGATATGACTCGTCGACCGGTAATGTCGGTGTTCATCTTCTTCATCCTGGTCTCCTTCGGTCTGCTCATCCATCGCAACATCCTTCTCAATCTTGTGCTCTTCACAACTCCGCTGAAAATGGTGGCCACTGTGAGTTCTCCCTCAACCTTTGGTGAGAGCCGGTCGATGGCAGATATGAAATTGCAATTAGCAAAGCAAGTTAAGGAGGCGTTCAGATTTTGACGGTTCTTATGTGACTTCAGCCTTGGGGCACTCGCTTTCAGGTCGTGAGTAGTTCGAAGGATTACGACGGCACAATATGTCCCACTGCAAAATCCATGCTCAGAGCTGCTAAATTTATCTGAGCGCCTTCGTTGACGTGAAAATATGAAAAGCTTTATGTGTTCAGAAGACTCTCAAACGATCGGCTGCTTTATAGGTCTGTCTGGTGTTCTTGCAGCATTACCGAACAGAGCCGGTCGGAATTCTCCACGAGACCAGCCACTACAAGTATGACCAGCACTTTTCTAACTTTGTTGAACTCATTTCAGAGCAACGTTCCCGAGTTCTCCTTTTCTAAGGGAGGGGGAGGAAAGGATTATATTGGAGTGTACGCTATAAATTCATCTGCTTGACTCCAGTAAATAAAATTAGGCCTTCGAAGAAACTCGAGTGAGTGAACGGCTACGTTACGGAGTCGAGTAAGCACATTTGGAACCTCCTAAGCAGTGCATCGCAACCCTATGTAAATTACAACGATAAGAGCTAAGCATGAAGCGAGACGTCAATCATCAAACCTGTTTGGGATACACCTAGCATTCTACTTCTTCGGGGTATCGTGGAGGGGATTTGAATGTGTATTCAGCATAGCACGGTAGCTATTCGATAGACAGGTCAGTTTTCTATTTTTTCCAAATGGGTTTAGTAACAATTCATCGACCCTTGAAGCATAGAAGCTTGGTTGGCGTCTGCGGATCCTCATTCAAGCATCTGGTTTCGGGGTGCTCGTAACTTTCAGCGTCTCCTCCGACTTCACGAACATGAGCCCACCCTTCGAATACCCTTCTCTGCGACCTAGACACAGTTATGTACGTCGACACAGTTTGGTTATTATGGCCTACGTTATACTTCGCGACGCGTCGTCAGCGGCGTGGCCGGGAGCTCCGCAGAGGTGTTATACACTTCTACTTCCGTCGCCGACGTCGCCGACGTCATTCAAGGGTGGCAGAAAAAGCTTTCCGATGGAGTACACGAAACAAAACCGTGAAGAAAACTGAAAACGTGGAAAGAACGGTGAAGAATTGCGAAAAGCTGATACGGAGCAAAATATGAAAGACGGCTTTGAAACAGAAAAATGCGAAACGGCGGCAGAGAAACTGATCCAAATAAGTAGTGTTTCCTCGCTTTCTGAAACGATACTGCAAACCTCTACAAAGAGCTTTTTCGAATTACAATTTACATTAATTAAAAGTTAAATTTTCCTGTGAATGTCGAAAATTTCGCGTAAATTTAATTTCAATGCGATTTAACGAAAAAGGTCTTTGCTAAACTCAATAAAGAAATTTAACGAAAATGCTGGTGAATTTGTTAAATCGATAAATCAATAGTCGTTAAATGCTCAACACTGCGCCGTACTTCTATTAGTGCACTGGATGCGATGCTGAAAATTCGCTCCGAAGCTCTCCTGCCGACGACGTCGCGGAATCTGTCGACGACGCGTCGCTGAAGTCTAACACAGGCCTATGACTCAACGGAATGTGCTGTTTTCTCCCTCATGTGTCATTTTTGCCGCAAGTTAGTTAAAATATAACGAATGAAACAGAAGGGATTGAGGATTCTCGGATGTAGGTTGGTTCGGTATCAGACTGTAGTTAACTTTGGAGTGAAATTAAAGCAAAGGTGGTTGCGCAGGACGCTCGTGTTCCACATTTCGGTCGAAACGTGATTTTTAGAATTGTACTCTTCGTGCTAGGCACGTGTAAGATCTGCTTAGTTCTAGAGCCAGTATGGAGAACTAGTTTCTGGATAAAGGGTCCATAGATAAGAGGGGAACGGGTAAAAAATAAGGGGCGACGTTAATCAAATCTTTTTGGGATGCGCCACGCACTCTACTACCACGGAATATCGCGGAGGCAATTTCAGTGCATGTTTAGCCTACACGAGAATTGCCTGTGACTTGCGGTTGCCAGCCGATGAAAAAGTCAGTGTTCTTTCCTTCTCAGACAAGTTTGCCACCAATTAATTGATGGAAGGCTTGGGGGTATTCTTCCGACCTTAAACCGCGTTAATTTGCATTCTCGCTTCCCCAGCAGTATAACAAAGATCCTCTACTAAACTTCTCTATCATGTGTAATCGAGCCGCTGGGATCGCAAACATTTCATCAAGTATCTAATGAACAATGGACTGGATATAATACTCTATGTCCCAGTGCCAACTCTCTTACATTCATAGCCGTAAACTGTTATACCATCTCAATACCTAAGTATACGATCAATCATCACGACGGTCAAGATCTATGCTCAATGTGCTAATATCCTACCACTTCCAGATCGATTCGAAAGAAGAGGCAACAAGTGAGTATAGCCGGGGACGATGGGAGCATAGTGACCAGCACACTAACCCACGAAGATGATGAGAGCGACGAGTCCTCGGTGGACACCTCGGTCTTCGTGCAGATGGCAGTTGCGAAGAGGGAAACGCATAGGCTGCAACGAAGGCTCGAGAAGGTATTTACGAATGCGAGAAGGTCGAACCACTACCAAATATCGAGACCATTTCAGAAGGAAGAAAAACTCCTTTCGGAGAAGCTGCCGGTGCTGGCCAAATCCGTCTCCCACTACAATTCTATAGTGAGCTTTCCTACAGTACTATACTTTAATTGCCCGCGAACGTTGGACTGTCGCCTTTTGCGCTCTAGGTGCTGTGTATGATGTTCAAAAGCAGAATTTTCAGGGTCCTGGGAATGACCACGATTGCTCCGGCATGCACAACTGCATAGCAGATTCATGCCCAGCTGGAGGATCAGATGGTAAAACGATTTGCGTCACTTTCATGACTAGACCGCTCTACTACGAAAGTTGAAAATCTCTCTTAGCTTTTGCTTGCTTCAAATTCCTTGAATTAACGTTCAGGAGGCAATAGAGATCATCTGACGGAACCCGGTCATTGCCTATCGTGTGGTAATTGTCCTTTTCAATATCACACGTTTTAGTCAAAGCAATAAAGCATCTAAAGGATATATGACGGTCTTTCGGTATATTCTTCGCAAAAGCTTCTGCTTTTCGCGCCGAGAGGGCGCGAAAATTGATTCAAGATGAGGAATCCCAGAACAACCAGCAGTTGGGGCCCTAACATATCCTTGCTGGTCTTTGGGAAGGTACTGTCGTGGACAACATTGAGGAGGACTACGACCGCTTCGCGCATCATCTTCCCGAGAGTTCTATGGGAGCCGATAGCTTGAGGCCCACCGAGACGTCGTTTGTCTGCGGAAACTTTTGAGCTAATACACCAGCGTGGAGAAGCACGAGCGGCAGGCAACTACCAAGTGACGTCCGAGCTTGCGAAGCTATGCGGAGTGGCGATAAAGGAGGGTCTTAAGGAGAGAAAGGCGGAAGTGTTGACTGAAGCTGCAGAGGCAGGTATGTGCATTCGCAATGCCCTCCGGAACTTCGTCCACATCAAGACAAGGATGACCGCTTCCCACGCCCTGATCGACCCGTCACCTCCTCCAAAAGGGCAAGCAGGAGGAAGACGTGGACGATTAGCCACGGTAGCCGCATCTACTTGTCCGCATTCCAACACTGTACACATACAAGTAAGTCGCATCCATCATAACACAAGGAATTACTAGAATACGTGGAGCATGCAGCAATGCATCACTGCTGTGTTGTTCTTGTTGGCTGCCGAGTGATAATCCTTATTGCACTGCAGCTTAGTAATTATGGGCCCCTTCAGTTATGTGAAGAATCATGTATCGAGCATGGTTATCGTTGTTCGAAAAAACCCAACCAAGATGTGGTTGGCAGGATTTCTAGCTGCGACCAAATCTCTTGCGCCACTCGGAGCTCCCTTAGCACATTATATCTGTGACAGCCACCGAATAAAAGATAGGCCATCGTTTCTAACAAGTAGGCTCACACTTAAACGCTGTGTCTACCAAAGATAGTTGCGTCCCATTGATGTTGATGGACTCATGTTGCGCTCGGTCAAACAGGCACCGGTGGTGTAATGTCGTAGAGCATTCTCACCTAGTCAGAGGAAAGTGCCGGTTCGAGTCCCGCCTAACACTAGAGTTTTGATCCCAACAAAGCAACGTTATGGCATCGCTATGACGGCTTACAACTTCAGTGCCGGGCACCTGATTCTTGAAGAAAATTATCTAAATCTATGTCCTAGATCTTTGCTGCCTTGCAGATACAATCGGGGAAAAGAAATTAGGGCGAAATAATTTCCCTGTCTCAGAGGATGTGCATCACGTCCACTTGTACGCTCGAGATGTGCCTGAAGTGCCCTTTGTGCAGACGTATAACCCAAATCGCCGACCGTCAACACCCCTGGATCTGAGAGAGGAGTACAGGTTAGCAGCGAACGGTGGACCGCATACTGCAGCCCCCTTGATTGGCACGAGACAGTCTGACACCGGTCTGTTCCAGGAAAGCCAAGTGGCTACTGGTGCTGTTCATCATCTCATCTGCACTTTTCTGCCAAATCACACTCATGACAGGATTCGATTCGGTGAGAAGTTCAGCTGGGTTAATGCTGATCTATTAGATGTTAGATGTTTCAGGTCTCCTCGTCGGTACTGCTGTCGCTGTTTTTTGTGATTGTTATAATAGCGGTGGTTCTTGGTTGCCGACTCACACCAAACGATTACTTGCAGAGGTTGTTTGGAGAAGCAGCAATTTCACGACTGGAGTTCTTCAACAGAAACTCTTTTATTTAGGAGGCAAATCACTGTGCCGTTCTTCCCGTACTTCTCCTACTTCACTCTATTTGCTCTGATCCTCGCCCTTGCTTCGACCAAATTCTTCACGGTTGCACTGTATGCCGTATGGCTGTTGATTGGTGAGCGAATACAGCGTTTTGTTGTCGTGCTAGCACGCAAGGTTTTTGCAGCCCACTTGTGGCCTCCCAATTCTTCTAGTCTGTTCCAGTTGTTTAGGCAGATTAACAGTTCTGTAAAGAAGTATGCCCTTTTAAAGTGATAGGAGATAGAAAGACGAGAATATTCTCAAGGCAGAGTCCTAGTCATGGTTGTACCGTTTTGACCACTGCCACCTTCAAGCGGACCACACAAGGACTCTTAACACATTGACGACAATATGAGCCACCGGTGGCTCATAACCTTTCGCGCCATTTTTTGTTGTGGGCGAGTAAGGCTGTCGGAGTCATGGTCACCGATTTTGCCCGATCTTGGTCTATATGGGGGTTATCAGGAGTCGATCGCGAACCTGACAACCGTTTTCGAAATTTTGGCCAATTACAGTGGGCTACGGTAGGTAGTCGTCACCGATTTTGCCCAAACTTCTTCTAAGAGATCGTGACTCCGACAGCCTTACTCACCCGTACCTACCTTGACCTACCGTAGTCGGCTAAATTTTCAAAAACGAATGTCAGGTTCGTGATCAGCACTCCAAATTACTTTATTGGGCGAACTTTAGGCCAAAAGACTGACTGGAATTGATTTGATTCTAGAATTGGTCTCCTTCCTAATACATTTCGACATATGATTTCAACATAATTCGCCATATGTAATGAATGCAGCGACATTTTATGTTGCTTATTGCTGTTGAGTATTTTCCTATTACAGGTGATTAGGGAACAGAAAAAAAAATGTGCGTGAAAGAAAAAAGTGGTCCGCAAGGGACACTATGAGCCAACGGTGATTCATAGCAGCCGCGTCCCACGAGGCTATGTGCCGCAGATTGTCATGAATGTGTTAGAGAAGCAAAGGAGGGGATTTTGGACACTGTTTTTGAAATTGATTGCTTGAATATGACCTTGTTAATTTATCACATTGGTTTTGCTTTTATCCATCATTTACCCCCTACTAATAAGCGAGAAGGGTTTGGGTCGAATAATCCCTATGTGGAATACACCACGCATCTCGGTAGGCGATATCTCAACAAGAACATCATTGCTCTACTGTATTGTATGCACTCGCGGGAGTGTCGTCGGTTCACAATGCACCGTGGTGGTTTAATTGGACCCTCGTGGCAACTGATGTAACTGCTGTTCAGTCAAGACCAAGTCGTGCCCACTGTTAAGCAATTCTTTCTTTTCTTTCATTTGAAGAATGCGTTTCACCTTCTGAAGCGATTTCGCTTTATACCTTTTCCCGAGCTTGGATTCTTTAATTCACTGTTGATAGCATAACCAGTTATTTAGAGACTAATCACTGCCAAAATGTTGAATAAATAACATTGATTTTGGAGATCTAATGGTCGAAAAAGTGGTGGTACATTCGTTGTACGCGGTTTTGTCTACTTGTTTAGTTATAGAGCATGCTGTATTATCTAATTTTTGTAAGCCTGACCTGAAATAATAGGGAAATGGGAGATAAGAGAAACATACGACAGCAGATATGTAGTACGTACGGTTAGTGACACTATCCATGAAGGATAAATAATAAATGTTAATCAATTCCTTTTTCGGATGCGCCACGCATTCTGTTTCTCTCAGGATGTCGTGGAGGCAATTTTAATTAATAATTAATTAATTTAGTTTAATTTTTGTATTTGGCCTTCACAATTACTTGCGGTGGCCACCCCATGTACAAGTCGCGTTTTGTCCTTCCCGGACAAGACTGGTGCCAAATCCCCGACCCCAAAGCGATGGAGAACGTGGTTCGCTTAGAACCCAAACCAAGAACCTGGAGATGGGTACACGCGGTTGTCAGCGCCTCCTCCGACTGCGCTAGCACTCTCCCGACACTTTCCATAAAAGCAAAAATCAAATGTGCACCGTCAAGATAGCTGCATGAGAATATTATCTGAAACTACCATACATGAGAACCGATGGAAAAAAAACTGCACCAAAACTGGGGAGCTATTTTTCTTTTGCATTGGAAACATTACTGAGGTGAGAAGTAATCCGACTGCAAAAGTACCTTGCGAAGACACTTGTTGCTGCACCAAAGGGGTTAAGAAGAACACAAACAGCAGCACGCGTACTGTTCGCGTTCGAGTGCATTTCTCAACTATGGTAGAGAAACTCTGTTCACTAGTTCAGTGAAAGTCGTGTCTGATCCTTTTGATGTTTACACTTTTAGAATAGCCATCTTGTCTTAACGGAAGTTGGGAGACCTTCGATCGAGTTCCTTCAGAGTAACAACCGACAAGTTTCTCCTTCAGGTCTGGCGCTGTACTTCATGTATGGCTACTGGAACAGTAACGAGAGGACTGGCGCTGGTGATGGTGTCTTTGCCGACGACGACAACGAGATGTACCGTGCCATTATCGGCAATGACTACACCATACAGATCGAGTGATGCGTCCTTGCACAGCCTCCCACTGATCTCTCAATCAGCTCGAATACTGGTACTTGAGGAGAGCCGAAGTTCGTTCCTCTCTGCCCGATCTCTTCGAACGTCAGACCATACTCCGGAAGCTCCCTCTCCGTTTTTGGATATTTCCTAGTCAATTCTTTCAACAAATGACTATTTATTTCAAGAATTTCGGTACAAGGTTTACGTTCCATAACAATGCCGCCATTGTCCGCACCATTGCCCGTGTATTGTTTTCCACAGTTTAATAAAACAAATATTATATTATGGGCCATAGCTGCAGAACATCCTCTCAGATATTGCACGTCTTCAACTGTCGACAGCAACCCAGACCGGAAGCAATCGCTTTTTAGATGTACACGTAAAGGTAATAGCCGACGTCATACAAACTTCGGAATGCGCCACGTATTCAACTTCTGCGAAATTGAATGCATATTTGGACTGTTCAATGACTAACGGCTGACAGTCCATGGACAAGTCAGTGTTTTTTCCTTCCTGGACAAGCCCAGTAGAGGGTCTTTCCGACCGCGGAGGGATGACAGGCTTAGCTGACAAGAGATATTAGGTCGTTACCTAAGTTCTGCCTTTTTTAACCTCTACCTTTAAACATGAATATCTTAGCCCAAACATAACTTTATTAGTCGGAATAAGAACCATTACAATCTACACATCTTTGCCAACAAGATTCTAGTTTACTTATTTTAGTAGGGTAGAACTCCGGAGATCTAGAAGCGATGAATTCTTCGAGAGCATATTCTCATCATGTCCGTTCCTGAAGTATTTTCCGCGAAGGAAGCCGTCGAGATGTTTGAAAAAATGGTAGTCTGTAGACGACAGGTCGGGCGAATACGGTGGATGGTCGAGGTTTCGTATCCCAAAGAATGGATCTTCTGCCTAGTGATCATCGATACGTGCAGCCTAGCGTTGTCGCGCAAAAGTATCGGCTCCCTTCTGTAGATCAGCGCTGGGTAGATTTGCTGGAGCTTCTCGTGCACTCCGCCTTCTAACAGTACTTTTCCGCCGCGATTGTTTCACCAAGTTTGAGAACGCTATAGTGGATTAAACCGGTGGCACACCACGAAACGGTCACCATCACCTTTTCCTGGTGCATACTCGGATTTGTACAGTGTTTAGGTGCTTCGTCAACATCAAACCATTAAACAGCTCGTCGTCGATTGTCGTAGACAATTCATTTTTTTTGTCACCAGCCACAATTCGCTCCAGAAACGGGTTGAAGGAGCGCTGACGACGCTTGCAAACGGTGAGCTCGAAGGGCGAATCTGCTCTCGAAGAATTCATGGCTTCTAGATCTTCGAAATTCTTCGCTACTGGAACAATTAAATCAGTATCTCGTTAGCAAAGATATGTAGATTGTAATAGTTCTTATTTCGCTTAATAAAGTTATGCTTAAGCCGAGATAATTACATTTGAAGTTAGAGGTCAAAAAACGATAGAACCTAGGTAACGACCTAACAAAATCCGAAACAAGATCCTTCAGTCGGTTAAGGAAGCACGCGACAGCAGGCGCGTCTCACTCGACTGCGCTAGCACGTAGCCAGTTGTATACATGTACACTGCTTTCAACTAATCGCTGAAGGCTTTGTTTTTGAGTTAGTGGTTCACCATATTGCTCTTAAAACGTCTCGTTGAGTGAGTCAAAACATTTCCCCCGTTGGAATCCAATTCTTCGCTAACCTTCAAGGCGATACGAAGGAAACACCTAATTTTTCCCTGCATGGAATATGCGCGAATGTATCGAACCATGTAAACTCTTCAGGCTGCTCTTCAAACTTGTACTGATGCAAGGCAGTTTCGAACATTTGCAGGTATACAAAGTTAATGTTTAATAGGGTTCGGCGACCATCGATATTTACCGGAGGTAAAGGCATCTGCGTCTGCCATCAGATTTTTTTTACTACGAAAAGCATTTGAGCTGGGTTCCTTCTCCATTCTATAAGCATTGGTAATAAGAGGCAAAGCTTATTGTTTTATTGAACGTGGCTTCAAAATAAGTACATGCGAGTTTTCACATGAGATTTCAGCCATGCCCGCCATTCTGGATCATGCATTTGCCAGCCTTTCAAAGAGGCATGACATTGGTCGCCTTCTCAATATGTAGAAGAGTAAGCTGTATTCTTTTCTTCTGTCTGACAATTAGAAGACAAGTACGACACCTTGGTCGACTTTTAGATCTTGAAAGCTCGATTCACCTGTTGTGTGCCGGTGCAAAGCTTAGTAGCGCATATCACTTCTGTGTCTACTCCCGCGGGCTCTCTCACGTTCGCCACAGGTTGCTACGGGATGGACGCTCAACCTGAAATTCCACTGCAATAACTCATCTGAAAACGCAAGACGGTCATCGGTCCAAAGCCATTTCACGTCCCCACCGCGTTGGACAGCGCAAGCTGCAATGGCTGACAATGAGCGCGGAGTCGCGGTTTTCCTCCCCTTCTTTCGCGTGCGCTGCTGAGACACCGTCGACAATTCGTGCTGCATTGTAATTATGTCGAGGTACTGTGAGCAAGGGGAAGTATTGTCACAAACGCGAAGATCGAGCCGTGTGAGGCGGTCGCCCCATATGATATATAACAAAACAAAATTAACACATTTGCTTTGTTATTTATTTGAAACATTCATTTACTACTAAATAGCACACAATAGTGAGCTAACCACGGAAGTCTCTCAGGCGTATGTCTGAACAGCGAAAACGAATACTACTGTGAGATTCTCCACCCTTCAAATAGTGGGAAGGGATGTTCCATTTCTGCAAAGTCCTTGAACCCAAGGAGCTAGAGGCCCATGAAGGCCCAGCACTACATATATTGCACTGTCAGCATCTAACGCGTACGTGCGTGTTGCATTTGGAGATAGGAGAAATGGTGGAAGACGTCGACGCAAGCAGCTCGGTGGCTCAGTGGGAGTGAAGTGCTTCATGGGCACAGGGTCAGATGTTTGATTCCTTGACCTCGAAGTAATATTGCATTTTTCGGTGTTCATTCCTTGTTTAGTATCAATCACCTTCCCAACTTTTTCTATGCATATATTCCACTGTAGGCTGTGAAGTACGTGTTCAGTGAGAAATTTTCATCAGCTGCTTCCTCTGTATACGGCCCCTTGTATATTCTGCAGAATTTAATAGGACCCTTGGCTATATGGGGAGTGGACCTTCCCAACTAGACATAAATAAAACAGTTAGAAGAGTATGTGACGGCACCAGTCCACAAGCCGAGAATGGCTGTCCAGTCAATCTCATGTCATCTAGTATGTGTTCCACGCGATCAAAGAAGGGCATCCACACGATCAAAGTAGGGCAGAAGGGCATCCGATCGTTGCACAAGTCCAGTTGTACCCTACTGCCCGTCGAAGGTGTACTAATGAACTAGACACAGTAATGATGACGGGCAGGTAGCTGCTGCAGTCCCCGTAGGTCAGCGAGTATAGGTCACCGTCATATTCTAACGTATCGCTAGACGGCGGCACGTTGATCTTGAAATGAGCCGACAGTGTCAGATTTAGAGATTTTTTAAATTGAAGACAGGGTGGAGAGATATTTTCCAAAAGTTGATCAATGGTTCGCCGTGGCATGAGAGCACGCTCCCTTGAGTATGCGATTGTCAAGGTAAATCTGAAGTGGCATTATTATGCTGTAGCAACTCCTAGCTCATTGGTCGAGGACGAGAAGAGGTAGAAAAAATAATCGCCGAACCTTTACCTAAGGGGCCTATATGGGGCGCTGATCACGAATATGATATCCATTTTTGAAGTTTCGGCCGATTACGGTAGTTTGGCACGTGTGCAAGCAATCCCAAGGTAAACTTTGAGGGCCCCTTGTTCCTTGGGTTCAAGGACTTTGCAAAAATGGAACATCCCCTCCTACTGTATGAAGGGTGGAGAATCTCAGTGGTATTAGTTTTCGCCGTGTTTACTTTGAGTAGTTTCCATTATAGCATTTCCTCACCCGGCCATCCCTTTTGTGGCCTCTTTCCACGGCCCCGTTTACAAGATCACCGTGGAGGAAGCAGAAGCTGCTTTGAAGAAGATGAACCCTGGAAAGCGATAGGAAGATCCGGATGATCTGGCAGCTGATGTTTGGAGGTCGAAGCTCTGATATCCTGTTGAGTGGTTGGCTGAGTTCTTCAACCAGGTAGTAAAGGAGAAGAAAGTACTGAAGTGTTGCACAACAGTAAGACGATTCCGATTTGGAAGAAGAGGAGCAGTCCTGCAGACTGCTCCAATTACCGTCCGATTCGCTTGCTTTCGCACAGCATGAAAATCTTCAAGCGGATCCTCGATAGACGAATTCGTGAAATCGTCAAACTCTCCAACTACCGGTGTGACTTTGTGTCTGGTTGTGGGACCATTGACGCTATACAAGCCGCCAACCTCCTGGTAGAGAAGCGGCGCGAGAAACAGAAGCCAGCGCATATCGCCTTCCTCGATTTGGAGAAGGACTTCGATCGCGTACCGCGTGAGCTTATATGATACGCCTTGTGACAACACAACGTACCTGAGGAACTTATAGAGTGGGTGCGGATGCTCTACTCTTGCCCAAAGAGTAGAGTGCAGGAACCTCGATGGAGCTTCACATCTCTGTCCGGGTGCACTAGGGTTCTGCGCTTTCTCAACTCCTGTTTGTTGTCGTCATTACGCCATTGCGCGAGATCTTCAGCAGCCTGCTCCACGAACGCTGATGACGTGTTGCTCGCTTGCGAAGAGAAAGACGATCTCGAGCGGCAGGTGCAAGCTTGGTGCGACCGTCTGGCGAGGTTCGGACTCAAACTGAGCGTAAAGAAGACCGAGTACCTAACGACTGACGTGAACGAGTCTGGCTCCATTAAGATTAACGGTACTGAACTTGCACGCACTTCGGTGTTCAAATACCTGGGATCAGCAATAGCTTCTGACGGCGATCTGATGGTTGAAGTGAACTCACGCATGAGTGCAGCTTGGTCCAAGTGGCGTCCGCTGACTGGCGTGCTCTGCGATAGGAGATACCAGAGCACCTGAAGTCGAAGATTTACAGAGCAGTCATCCGGCTAGTAGCGATGTACGGCGCTGAGTGTTGGCCTGCTACTAAGGAAGTTGAAACGTGCCTCAGCGTCATGGAGACGAAGATGCTGCGCTGAATGGCTGGAGTCACCCGCATGGACCGCATCAGAAATGATGCCATTCGGTAGAAGTTCGGTGTCGCGCCGATAGTGGACAAGATGCGCGAAGCTCGCTTGCGATGGTACGTCCACGTTCTGCGTGGGAAAGAAGACAGCGTCCGCAAGATAGGCCTTGAGTTGGAAGTATCCGGAAGCGGCCTAGAGGACGCCCGAAGCAGCGTTGGTCCGATACGTTACACACGGACATGAAAGTAACTGGCGTCCACCCTGATCTAGCGCTGGATCGAGAAAGGTGGCGTCATGACACCTTAGTAGCGGACCCCGCTACGAAGCGGGACAAACGCTGAAGAATAAGAACAAGAAGAAGATTGTGAACAATGGGACATCTGACAACTCGTTCGCGCTTATTTGTTTTGCATAGACTGTTTTACACATTAATGTCGAGTCACGATAACACAGAGCCTCCCAAGAATATCAACATAGTGCTGAATAATTACGGTGCTTGATGAAGACAAAGAAGGAAGTAATGCTCTGTAAATAAGTCTACTGTATGAGGGAGAGGATTCTGGGGAGGAACACTTCTGCAAGACTACTATTTAAAGGAAGCGTCGTCATACGTATAGGTACTTGCATGGTGTATAGTGTATGTTGAGCATAGGCGATAAGACTTTGGATCTCTCAAGGAAGGAACGGATCACCAGGTGCGACAAAACTATTCGACGTAGGGTTGTATTAATTCCCCATAACGCGGCAATGATACAGTACCGGACATGTCTTTTGGTCATTGGCCGAAAAAGCCGCGCCGGCCAACATAGGCCGCTTTGGAGCGTTCCAAAGCGGCCTTTTTGAATAACTTCTTAAGAAATCAAATACTTGTGAAAATAAACATATACTTGAACTCAGCAGCTCAAGCTCTATCTTTTGGTATATAAATCTCAGTAGAGTTGAACAATGCATATAGGCCCGACAGAATCAATCGAGTGGCGCCCGCGACAGCTTGCAGAGTGGGCGTTTAGGTAATTTTTTTTTCAGAAATTCTCAGCCGTCTTACTGAAGAATTGTTTTAAGACTGTACAGCTTGCCTTTGGAGTGCGCCGTGAACAATGCATATAGAAACGGACCTATCAATCGAGGAGGGGACAGTTTGTAGAGGGAGCATTTAGGGAGTTTTATCTGAAATTCTCTGCAGCCCTACTCAGGAATTGCTGTACTCTGTTCCGGCGAGACTTTGGAGTGCGCTGTGCACTATGCATATAGGATCGAACCTGTCAATCGACTGGGCGAGTCAGCTCGCAAATTGCACCGCGGGGGTGTTCCGAGCGGAATAACTCTGTCGATTTCGAGTCTTTCCGGCTGCAAGTTGTGGATTTTGTAGGCAGAGGGAGGTTCAAAAAGCGCGCTGAAACATAGCGACCTAGCCTAAGACTGGACAAAGTTACAGCGGCGCGAAAATGCAGGCAAACTTTGTGTCACACGATTTTTTCCGAGTTCAGTCGACTACTACAGGAAGACGAGGCTAGCTAATGGCATCCAAATGCACGGGCGAGCACAAGACTAAAAGCGCTTTACATGCTCGCAGCTGTGGCGAGGCCTGTCATCTAGGCGAGTAAGAGCGCGAAGTACATAGACCGGTGTTGTGCTAAATTGCACGCGCGGGCGTGTTCGGAGCGCGATAACTCTGTCAGTTTCAATCTTTCTGGTTGGAACGTGTGGATTCCGCAGGTAGTAATATGCTTTAGCAAAGGGTTAAAGCACAGTAAATTATCTTACGAATTGGCAAGGTTACGGCGGTGCGAAAATGCAGGTTGGGCATGTGTGACACGATTTTTTCAGATTTCGGTCGACCGCTGCGGGTACATGAGGCGAATTAACGGCATGGAAACTCGCGGACGAGCAAAACACCGAAGGCACTTTACGATGATCTGCTCCTAACTCTCCAGCTGCCTATACTGCCTTAGCCCCATCTGCCATTTTAGAGCGGCAGACGGTAGCGGTGAAAATTCTTCCGCCCTTACTTGCCCACATTCGAGTTCTCGACGCTATCAATGGTACCACTCTGTTCAGCTGAGAAGCTCTATCGAATAGTGTCAATCTCGACCAATTCCGGGAGATTTTTTTTGACAATTTCGCTTCAAAGGCGAGGCGGCTCAAGGCCGCGGCAGAAGGACAATGACGTCATCGAAAGTCGATATTTTGGAGCCGGGCCAAGTCTGATACCGTTCGATAGAGCTTTTGGTGGTGAATTGATTGGTTTTACTGCGAGCAGGAAAAACTGTGATCTGAGCGATTAAGAGCGCGGAGAACATCGACCGTTGTTGTGCTAAATTGAACGCACGGGCGTATTCTGAGCGCAATAACTCTGTCACGTTTAAATCTTTTCGGCTGCTACTTATAAATTTTGTAAGCAGTAGAACGCTCAATAGGTGCGCTAAAACACAGCAACGTAGGTTACGATTGGACAAGGTTACAGCGGTGCGAAAATGCAGTTTAGCCTTGTGTGACACGATTTTCTCCGATTTCAGTCAACCACTGTAGGAACACGCGATAGGCCCCGTTTATACTTCATCGCGGCGCGACGCGACGCTACGTATAGTGGCCATATTGATTGTGCGACGCGATCGATCAATTTGGCCTCATTACGTGGCGTCGCGTCGCGCCGCGACGAAGTATAAACGGGCCATAAGCTAGCGGTGTACAAATGCGTAGGCTAGCAAATCAGCTAAGGTACTTTACGATAAAGTGCCCATAATTTTCCAGCTGCATAAACTGCCTTAGTCCCAGCTGCCATTTTAGAGCTGCGGAGGGCAGCGGTGAAGATTCATTCACCCTTACTCGCCCAAGTTTGAGTTTTTGACCCACGAGATGGCATAGTTCTGTTCAGCTCGAAAAGCCCTATCGAACGGTATTAATCGCGGCCAATTACGTGAAAATTGATTTTTTGACAATTTCCTTCGAGGACGTGGGCTCTTCGCCGAGCCTGCCCGGACAATGACGTCATCGAAAGTAGGCGAATTCGAAAATTGCCAAATGTTCTTGTCCAAAATCATCTAGGGGTTATTTGGGGCGCTGATTACGAATCCGACGTCCGTTTTTAAGAATTCCACCGATTTTGGGATGTTGCAGCCATTTGAGGTTGGTAGGATCACGATCACTGACCACCCTCAGTTGTCGGTATGGGTGGTCTCCTGCCATAATCGGCCAAATGGACTTCGGCATCATATTCGGCACCCTAAATAAATCCTGCCCTTTGACTAAGTTTGAGCAAAATCGGTGTTCCTGTCCCGACCACCCTCAGTTATCCAGAAGAAAATCCAAAACCTATCGAAATCGGTAGAATTTTTAAAAACGGACGTCGGATTATGAATCAGCGCTCCAAATAATCCCTAGATGATTTTGGACGAGGAAATTTGGCCCGGTTCCAAAATATCGATTTTCGATGACGTCATTGTCCTTCTGCCGCGGCCTTGAGCCGCCTGCCTTTGATGCGAAATTGTCAAAAAACCGATATTCCCAGAATTGGTCGAGATTAACACCATTCGATAGGGCTTTTCGAGCTGAACAGAATGGTACCCTGGCTGAGGCTCGAAAGCTCGAACATGGGCAAGTAAGGGCGGAAGAATCTTCACCGCTTCCGTCCTCGCTCTAAAATGGCAGATGGGGCTAAGGCAGTATAGACAGCTGGAGAGTTAGGAGCAGATCATCATAAAGTGTCTTCGGTGTTTTGCTCGTCCGCGAGTTTCCATGCCGTTAACTCGCCTCATGTACCCACAACGGTCGACCGAAATCTGAAAAAATCGTGTCACACAAGGTTAAACTGCATTTTCGCACCGCTGTAACCTTGTTCAGTCATAACCTACGTTGCTGTGTTTCAGCGCACCTATTGAGCGTTCTACTGCTTACAAAATTTGCAAGTAGCAGCCGGAAAGATTTAAACGTGACAGAGTTATCGCGCTCCGAACACGCCGGCGCGTGCAATTTAGCACATCATCGGTCGATTTTCTCCGCGCTCTTACTCGCTCAAATTACAGTTCTTGTTGGTCGCAGTAGCATCTTACAATTCATTACGAAAGGCTCTATCGAACGGTATCAAACTTGGCCAGGTTCAAAAGTATCGTTTTCGATGACGCGGCCTTGGGCCGTCTCACCTTTGATGCCGCGGCCTTGGGCCGTCTCACCTTTGATGCGAAATTGACAAAAAATCGATGTTTTCGGAATTGATTGAGAGTGGCACTGTTCGATAGAGATTTCCGAGTTGAACAGAACGGCACCATTAGAACTGTCGAAAACTCAAATGAGGGCGAGTAAGGGCGGAAGAAACCTCACCGCTGTCCTCCGCCGCTCTAAAATGGCTGCCGGGAGCGAGGCGGGTTAGGAAGATGGGGAGCTCTGGGCACTTCTTCGCAAAGTACCTTGGCTAGTTTGCTCGCTTACGCATTCCTAGACCGTTAGCTCGTCACGTCTTCCCACAGTGGTCGACTGAATTTGGAAAAAATCGTGTCACACAAGGCTAACCCCATTTTCGCACCGCAATAATTTCACCCGTTTAGAAGCTACCACGGTGTACTTTCGAGGACTACAAACCCATTCTACTGCCTACAAAATCCGCTAGCCGCAGCCGGAACGATTCGATCTCCATAAGTTATTGCGCTCCGAACACGCCCGCGCATGCAATTTGCGAGCTGTCGCGCCCACTCGATTGATAGGACCGATTCTGTACGCATTGTTCGTGGCCCACTCCAAATGCAAGGTGGACATTCCTAGAGCAATTTCTGATTGGGGCGGCTGGGAATTTCCGATAAAACTCCCCAAACGCTCGCTCTACAGGTTGTCGCGCTCACTTGATTGGTAGGTCCGGTCCTGTATGCATTGTTCACGGCGCGCCAAATGCAATCTGGACAGTCTTAGAGCAATTTCTGCTTGGGACGGCAAGAAAATTCCGATAAAACTCCTCAAACGCTCGCTTTGCAAGCTGTCGCGCCCACTCGATTGATTCTGTCGGGCCTATATGCATTGTTCAACTCTACTGAGATTTATATACCAAAAGATAGAGCTTGAGCTGCTGAGTTCAAGTATATGTTTATTTTTACAAGTATTTGATTTCTTAAGAAGTTATTCAAAAAGGCCGCTTTGGAACGCTCCAAAGCGGCCTATGTTGGCCGGCGCGGCTTTTTCGCCCAATGACCAAAAGACATGTCCGGTACTGTATAGCGCCACACCAGTGCGACACGGGAAACTTTGGAGGATCGAGGATAGAATTTCGCGGATGTCTTTTGAGGTAAACCTGCTTGTCTCAGCCAGTACAGCTTCGTTGTTTCTGTACAAAGAGGTCAGGAGAGCGGCAACATCAGTGAGTGCAGAAAGTCAACTGACGAAAAAATTTTGTAGTGGGCCAGCAAGATATAAGAACTCATTAATCAAAGGCGTTTCAGTTGGAATTGGACCGAACATGTTGTCATCGTCAAGGCCCTCAGGTCCCACCGGCCAACGGAAAGAGCTAGAAGCGACAGGAAGTTTTTGAAGACAACGCAGATGGGCTGTTTCTCGACAAGCAGCGTCTAAAATTTGATTCAACTCTGTGTGCCGTGCGGGGTCGAAGAGAATCGCCCCCATCGCTATCGGTGTTTCTGCCACGTCTCTCAGAGGCTTCAGGCGAGACACACTCCGAAGCGAAGGAATACGCTGTGCCTCTGTCTGATCTCGCAGGTTGGATGAAATGACCTCCTTTTTCAATACATTCGGTGACGGCTGGCTGTCCGTTCCCGTCCACCCAGTTGCTATGGCTTGACGTTGCGTTCCTAGTGTTTCTGTTCTTCTTTCAAATCTCTTCGCTAATACTGCCATGACTGCTGGTGAGTGCAAATAGAAAGTAGGGGTTCACACTCTCTTCCGTTCATAAAATTCAGGAAATTTGCCAATCTTTTAAAACCAAGGCGACGAGGACTGTGCGGTGGCTATACATGGTAACTATAAAACTATACCTAGGTTTGCTGCGGCTAGGGCGAAGCTACCAGTTCTGCAAAAGGTGCAGGGTGGTTCCCGCTTCAGATATGCATCCATTGCAGCTTTCCTAGCTGTAGAACAGCTTATTCGCAGAGTGCTGCACATGTTCTGACCGCGATGCGACATGCCGACATCACATAGATCGTGCTATGAGAAAAGTAGGAATTCTAAAGTGAAGCTCGGAACATCTCCATTAAATCTCGCCATCTTTAAATCAAAACTGTGTTCGTTTCGCTACTTAGCGGACTTGTGCACTCATAGAGATTGCATGTGCCCCTTTCCTGAACGGTCAGGTCAAAATCCTGTAAGTACATTTGCTACTGGCTGAAAAAGTTTTGTTAAACGTAAAATATTTTTTAAATCAACTAAAAAATCGCTGAGCAGGACTCGTCTCAGGATCTCTTTTAGGCTACGCTTTTCCTAGTGCATTTCGTCAGCCTTCAACACCTTAACCTTCCTATGAAAAGCTCAAAGAGATTGTGTGAATCTCGTGAATGAATGAATGAATGAACGTTGCCAATCATAGCAGTTTTGCTTCTCCAGTGCTGTACGAATTTTCGAAAGCAGCTTTACTGCTGCAAAATGAGTGCGGATTCCAGCCTGTCTCTTATTTTCTCCCTTCATAAAGTTATTTCCTACCCATTCACACTCCACAGTCGGCGTCTGCTGAATCTTTAGCTGATATCCTTCTTAATCTGCAGGAATTTCGACGTTTCATGATGGAAGACTTGCTGTCGACGGCGTGTGATCAAAGCAATCTCATCCAAATCGCAGAGGGCAAGACCAAAACGATTTATGAAATCAAAGGACACAAGGTACCTTTACGTTGAGTATAAGGATCGTTACCACTAGGTTTGTTAATCTTTACCGCCTTAGAGTTTTCAGAGGCTTTCAGGACTTGGTGCTGATTCGTTCTAAGGACCAGTTAACGGCTTTCAATGCTGTTCGAAAGAACCAGCTGGAAGGCAAAGCTCGAATAGCGAACAGGACCACTGTCAACGTCTTCAAGTTCCTCAACGAGATAGGTAAAGGATTTATGAATATATTGCTCTGTTTAATCAGTTCAGCCTCTAATAATCAGTCTTCATACTGAGGTATTTCACGAGGAAAACAATTGCGCCTTCAGTTCATGCCATTTGTGCTTCCAAAGAGTTCATCGTATGGGTAGTGGTAAACATATTCTCCCAATTTTAACTTCTACCGGTCAACTCCGGACAAAGGCACATAAAACCGGGTCGCTAATGGTTGACTGTTCGATATTACCTATTTGTTGTGAAGTTTGTTAATCGGCCACCATATTCACGCGGTCTCTACCTCAAATAGCCAAGGCGGAGTGGCGTTCTACCCCACCCCGCCCTCTGAACAGAGGCGTACCAAATGTAAGCGTTTCCACTACCTGGTAAGGCAGCCACTGGGCTCTCGAGCAAGCCCAGGGGGTTGGGGTGGGCGAGCCGGGAGGACGAAGGGTAGAAAGCTCGACCCCCAATGGCCAACATCGGACAAAAATAGATAAAATCAATCAATATCTTAATGTCCGGCTCTCATTAGGCCTGGGCATGTTGCCAGAATTGGTACAATGCTTATATGCCACAGAGGTTTGTTTGTGTTTGTGGAACAACTTTACTCGGCGTGACGTTTCGACAACTTCGTCGTTTTCAGAGGCCTGAAAGAAGTTCGAAGCCTAAGATACACACCCTTCTCGACAAAGACTTGTCTCGAACTCTAACACTTTCAGTGTTTCCCAAGAGTGTCAAGCAGAATCTCACTGACGCCAACCGAATTCACCGTTGCTCCACAAGTTCTGAGGGAATGCTCAGCTATGCGATCACCGTGGAGCAACTGGGACCTACCAACTGCGAATCCATACTGATGTAGGTATCCTGTTGAACGAGCTCTAAGACCATGCAATCTATATGCTTAACATTAGTATGGATTCTTGTGGAACAACGGTGAGTTCGCTTGGTGTCACTAAGATTCCGCTCGACACTCGTGGGAAACACTGAAAGCGTTAGAGTTGGAGATGAGACTTTGCCGAGAAGAGTGCCTGGTCTTAGGCCTCGATCTTCTTTCAGGCCTTTGAAAACAGTGAAGTTGTCGAAACGTCAGGCCGTGTAAAGTTGTTCCACCGAGACAAACCTTCGCGGCACAGAAGCATTAGAACTCTCGATGGATATCGTTTATTTGTTGTAAAGTCCGCCCATCGGACGGACTTCACAGCAATTTCGATGCGTAGATTTCCACCATGAAAGGTTAGCCCTGAGCAACAGTTCAGAATGAGACGTGAAGCCCATCGTATCTCCAATTGCGGCTGTAATGAATGGCCGTACTAAAGAACAAACAGACAATATACATTAGCAGAGTTGCTCTTTTATGCACAGTAGGATATGATGAAAAAATGCATCTTATATGATTTTCGTGGGATATGTATAGCTCTTCTTAACATTATTGAATAAATTTAAACTTATTTTACAAGGTAAGGCTTCAAGAAATGAATTGCTTCTAATCAGGTCTAAGAGATCAGTGTAAGAAACGCATTAACGCTGAACATCCTCAACCTCCAAAACAATTGGTCATTTCTGCTGCAGATAAAATAAATCATAACTTCCTGTCTAGGTTTAGTTTTTTCGTGCTCACCTGTTTACGCCTTTTGGAATATACTGTGTCACAGTTCTGATTGAAGAGGAGCACTCAGGAATCGGTCATTCTCAGTGCCGCAACCAGCCTAACTAATCTCTCCACTATCCCTCAGTTGTTACTGCATGTCCTCCGCGGGGCATAATCAACTACTGCGGAAAAAATGGGCCTCCTTTTAGGCATCTCCACCCACTTCGTCACCTCTCTGGGGGACTGCGAGTTCATTGCGAGGAAGTGCGAGATGATCCCCATAGAATGGGTAGCGAGACGCGTCGCCACAGGCTCGTTCCTCAAGCGAAATATCGGCGTTCCGGAGGGCTACCGATTCAGTGCGCCGAAGATCGAGACCTTTTTCAAGGCACGTCTGGCAGGGAGTATAAAGTGAAATGAATGTGAAAATCGACATCGCTGCAGGACGACGCCAACGACGACCCGCAGTACTCAGATGAGCAAATCGAGTGCGCCGGATTTCGGTTCAACGGAGTGAAGATCTCGAAAGCTGAGGTTTGCATGTTCCTCTTATTTCTTAATTTAGCAGGAGTATATGAGAAAGCTGTGCATGCCGCGAACGAGCACCGCAGATGGTGCGGGAACGTGCAGAGGTGTTATGATGACGTGCCGTTGCTCCTACAGTAGTCGCGGCAGCCAATTGTGTGCCTCTGCCCTGCCTCTGCCGCTGAGCTGGTGCGTGATTGGCTGTCGTAATTACGGTAGGAGCAACTCTACGTTCCCCCACTTCTGCGATGCGTCTTCGCGAGAGTACCGATAAAACTGACGAATGAACCAAGGAACGCAGCGCCCTAGTTATTGCTGCCACCATGCCTAACCTTAAACGTTTTCTCCTTTTGACACGTTGCTTATGCCTGTATTGCATTTATTATTCTTTTATATTACTCATCATGCAAGGTTTCTCTTATTGTATTTATTTTCACGTTTGTAATTTTAGGTCGATTCATAATATTTAAATTTAACCCGTTGTTTACCATCTTTATCAACGAGACCTTCACAGTTGTTGGAGAAATGGGGGTAAAGGGCCCGACAACGCTTTTTGCAGGGCAACCAGAGTTTTTGAATTTTACAAGTGGTATCCTATTTATTGTTATTAGTTTTGTTCGTGTTTATTGAATTGCATAAGATAATACGCTGAAAAACAAACAAAAAATAAAAAAGGTAAAAATCTTATGAATACCAGACGATGAAGGGAGAACATAGAGACGCAAATCAGACGATGGAGCAGTTCATGCGGAACAAAATTGCTGCTCAACCAGTTTCAAATCTAACCACAAGAAACAAACTTTCGATTTGGCTTCTAAATTGTCTCGATGCTAAGGAAAACTGAGATGCTTAGAAATTTTTGGGTATAAACTAAAATTTTGTGCCTGCCCTACAGGTAAAACTCATTATATGTACAGTAGACTGCTTTCTGTATAATATCATAGTATTTGTATTTAGAGTTCGATAGCTAACACCTCGAATATCCTGGGGTATTTTATTGCGAAATCGTATTGAAAGGCATGTGTGCTGGTTGTCTTTTTTAATTTATCGATGGGGTCAGGATGAAGTTAATTTCAGATAGGTGTGATGAAGCGAATGACGTTGGTAATTTTCAAAGCGCTCGAACGTTGCTGGAGTCATCAAAGCTGCGCCCTCATTGACATGAAGGTTTGAAATCCCATTCCTTCTATTTGCACTTCTTTTTATTTTGGTGGTGTTATTGATGGCTCTTATAAGCCGGTCGTAACAATAGGTTGAATCGGCTTTGAAGCTTCTCAATGGAGGCTTTCTGCGTTCCACACACAAAGCCAGCTTTCCTGAAGTGCCGCATTGGAATATGTAAAGACTGCATCTAGCTTACGTCAGCTAAGGAATGCAAAAGAAGCAAAACTTCAATGTGTCTCCAGAAAATCTGTGCATCCTCCGATTGGTCACGAAATGCTCATCTCTTTGGCACAGGAAGGAGTTGCAGCTTAACGAAAATGGGAGAAAGCGAAAGTCATATATACAGTTATGGCCGTATCTTTTGATCAAATCCCGAAAAAGCCGCGTTTTCCCGGCTTTTGCGTCTTTTTGATATCCCTCGCCTAAAATTCATTAATTTCAAAAACAAACGATATATTTGAGCTCAAAAGCTCAAGCTCTATAATAATAGGGTGCTCCAATCGCAAAATCCTGCTGCAGTTAATTTTTTAGGCCACCCACGGCGAAAACGCGGTGACCTGGTAAAGTCTTATACATGGTTTTGTAGATCTCGAGGAGACGAATCGAATGGTGCCAATAGTTTCTGAAACAACTCAAAATTAAAGGCGTTATGAGGATGCGACGGTTTGCGACGGATTTTTCCGTCGCAAACCGTCTTTTTGGTTGCGCGATGCGGGCGGTATTGTATCTTCTGTTGGAACTGGGCCACCTGCACACAACGCTC
Organism: Heligmosomoides polygyrus polygyrus; assembly: GCA_947396885.1. Taxonomy (NCBI): domain Eukaryota; kingdom Metazoa; phylum Nematoda; class Chromadorea; order Rhabditida; family Heligmosomidae; genus Heligmosomoides; species Heligmosomoides polygyrus. The sequence continues at coordinate 74,007,261 of OX377202.1, read as the reverse complement.
AGAAAATTCATAGTGTATTCGTCATCTAGCTCAAATTATCAACAAAGGATTTCATATATTTCTGTGCTTAGCTATGGTAAACCTTCGGTTTAACCTGCAAGCTTTCACTAATGGAGCTTTGATAAAGGCGAAAAATTGGCTGGAAAGGTCATTCCTTATTCCGGAAATGCGTTGTTTGACTAAAGCGGCCTCCAAATCATTAGCCTCAGTAATAAGCCATGAATGACCCTACGTCTGGTTAATCTGCACATCCATCGAGATTTGCACCCACTCGTGACCTTGCCTTTCAGGATGGCGTTTGAAGACGGATGGATGGATATCAGTCAAAAAAAAACTAAAGTTTTCTGAAAGGAAATTAACCACTAAACGGTACCACTTATATTTTTCGTTCGAAACTGTGCTGCACAGCTATCCTTAGTTTTAGGCGAACCTCAACGATTTAACGGAATGCGCACCACTGTTTCCTACCCTCAAATGCGTGCCTAGTCCATCTCCTTTGTTTCCACAGGGCGACCTGCTCGATGACACGCCTTGATTTCCTGACGCCTTCGTGCGCTCGCTCCTGAACTAATTCTTGAAACTCTAACATTCCTCGGTCGGTAATGGATGATGAGTGTTGTTTGCGCAACAACTCTCCTCCACTCTGTTGAATGGGTTCCCCCTTCTTAATGCCTTTCAATTAAGGTGGAATATGGCGTCACAGCCGACGGACAGATAGTGTTAGCCGATGTGATCGACAACGACTCCTGGAGAGTTTGGCCTCACGGTGACCGACGTCTCCAACTTGACAAACAATTCTACAGGTTAGCGTCTGAGTTTGTTTCTCTGAATAACGATTAGTTCTGCGTCTCCTAAGTGGCACGTCTTCGCGAACTGTTCCCTGAAGCCAGCGAATCCAGGAATATGTACTGCGTACCTTTTCTGCCCGCAATGTGCCTACAGTTTCGGATGTCGAGTGCATGTTTTTTTGTGGAACGCACTGCAGCAAGAAGAACTGGCTGCCGCGTGAGTCCGAATCGAGGATCTGACTCTCCCGGGGCAACCAAGCTTGCCATCTCTTTGTCTTTGGTGAATTGCTGCCTCTAGTGTTCGGGATTGTCAGAACGCTGCCAAGCCCATTGCTAACGTAGCTCACTGTATAGGCCAGATATGCATTCACATTGCCTCCACGTCATCCTTTGAAATCGTCCATCCACAAAGAAATTGATCAAAATCGATTTGATCAAATTGCCCTCCTTTATTCTTTACCCCAGCCTTTCATTAACTAAGACATGGAACCCTTGAAGTTGTGCATGTGCTGAAAGAAGCTCTAGCAAGAGTGGGCCGCAGCGAACTTCACAGTCGTTGTGTGGTGCTGAGCATCACTTTTCGTATATATTTACTTGTTCTTCATTTTGTTAGCACAAACGGTACCACAAACGTTTCACTAGGTGTAAAGAAACGACTGACGAAAATATTTTAGGGATATGAAGGAAGTGACTCCAGAAGCTCTACAGATGCTCATCAGCAACTATGAAAAGGTCAGAGGGAGCGTCAACACTTTCTCAACGCATAGAGGCAGCGCATACTCCATTTCTAAGGGGTTTTGGGAATCACGATTGGCCAGATGTTCTCTGGTAACCAGTTTTCTAGGTGATGGAGCTCACTGCTGGCTTCTCGACGCCGCCCCGCTGTCGAGCACTGATCATTATGGGCTCGGCGGCCGACATGGAGCACTGTGCGAGAATCGCCACCAGCTGCAGGTCGCTTGGCATCATTCCTACACTTCGAATCAGTTCCGCTCACAAGGTGTCTTCGTCAACATGTGCTTTTAAAGAGCGACCGTTATTCGAACCACTTTCAGACTACTCCAGAAGCTCTCGACATCGTTGCCGAGTTCGAATCTGATGAGACACCCACGGTGGTAATCGCAGTTGCTGGTCGATCGAATGGCCTAGGACCGGTTGTTGCTGGCAACTCCGTGCTCCCGGTGAGCTGCCTGAGCACAATATAACGCTGTTCCACTGATGAGTTGCATCAGATGGTAGTCTTGATTAAGGTAATCAACTGCCCTCCCTTGACTGATGCCAACCTGTCGTCCGACATTTGGTCCTCTCTGAAGATGCCCTCCGGATTGGGATGTTCGACGGTTTATGGTCCTGAAGAAGCTGCTTTGTGTGCTGCGAAAGTATGTATTTCTCTACTGAATTGGAAAAGGCAAAATTCAAAAATGGCAAAGAAACACTATTATTATCATATATTATTATTATTATTATTATTATTATTATTATTATTATTATTATTATTATTATATTATATTATTTATCAGAAACGCCTGTCAAAAGTGAGAAACCCCATAGCTCACAGCTCACACGTAATCTTACTCGAGAGTTGCCAGTCTTCGTTTCAGAATCGTGGAGGTGGTAGAATGTGTCAAGCACGGATACCATAATTACTAGTATTTCTAGTTGGAAGATGATGTTGTCTTAGTTAACATTCCAAACGACAGCATCAGACGCCAGCTGGTTCGAAATAGGCTTTACGACAGGGAGTGCGTAACGGAGAACTGTGTTGTATGTCCTTACGGGAAAGTAGGGGGTTGTGCCAAAGTTGGCGTTATCTATGAGCTTGAATGCCGGACATGCAGCCAGACATACATTGGGGAAACCGGAAGGGTACTTGCTATTCGTGTTAATGAACATCTAGCCTGCAAAAGGCGGGGTATCATAACCTAATTTCTTCTGGGCAAGCATAAAGTGGAGGAACATGGCGGAAACGACTTTGATGTGAAGTGCACGATTTTGACCATCGAGACAGATATTTCGTCTAGAAAGGAGCTGGAGGCGTTCTGGATTCTTTCACGAAATCCACGAATGAACAATCGAAATGAGTGTCCTTCGGTCATCGAGGACTTTCTGCCGTTTATTTCGCACTGTAAATTATAGAGCGACCGGTGGTGACAAGGATGTGGTTAAGAATGACACTGGTATACACAGTATACATAGTGTAGAATGAACAGTATAGTGAGTCTCAGTCACCATCTGTCGACTAACTGCGGCAGCGGCGTCGCTCCGCACAAGCGGTGGATCAGCGGGTGAGTTTATCGTTCATGGGTTCGGGATTTCTTGCTATGCCTCAAGATGATATCCGAAAGGCTAGAGTCGATGAGGCGTTTGGTCGGATAGATAGCAACATCCGAATCCTCAAGCCACTTTTAGGCCTCCGAAGACGACGAACGGGTCGAAACGTTAGGCCGCTCAATAAATACTGGTCCACCTAACAACCTCGTTCGGCACAGAAGTAATCGAAACAACTAGTATTTCTGTTTCCCTCAGCAAATTGATGCACCGGTCCCTCATGTGCAGTGTTTTGGCAGATGCGAGGAAAGCTGCAAAGAAGGCCGTGGCTGTTGCAAAAGCCACTCATTATGGAGATGTCAACGAGAAGCTCGAGTCACGCGATGGCGAGCGGTATCTGTACCGGCTTGCTAAGAATCGCCATCGGCAGACCGAGAACATTGAAAAGTTTTTCGGCATCAATGATGAGAATGGCCGTCTTCTTATGGACCGCAAGAAAGCATTGAAGCGATGGCGCAATTACTTCGAGGAGATCTCTACGGTAGAATTTCCTCATCCAGCCATCCCTTCAACGGTTCCAACCCACGGCCCCGTTTAGAAGATCACCGTGAAGAAGACAGAAGCGGCTCTGAAGAAGATGAGGCCAGGCAAAGCGACTGGGCCCGACGACGTGGCGGCTGACCTGTGGAAGTCAAAGTTTTGGTACCCGGCTGAGTGGTTGGTGAAGTTCTTTAATCAGGTTGTAGCAGAGGATAAAGTACCTGACTGTTGGAGCCAAAGTACGACGGTTCCGATTTGGAAGAAGAAGGGCAGTCCTGCAAACTGCTCCAATTACCGTCCGATTCGCTTGCTTTCGCACAGCATGAAGATCTTTGAGAGAGTTGTCGACGGACGAATTCGTGACATCGTCCAGCTTTCCAACAATCAGTGCGGCTTCGTGGCCATACACGCCGCACGCCTCCTTATAGAGACGCGAGAAACAGAAACCAGTGCATATCGCCTTCCTCGACTTGGAGAAGGCTTTTGACCGCGTACCGCGTGAAGTAATGTGGTACGCCCTGCGATCACATGGAGTTCCTGAAGAGCTCATAGAGTGGGTGCGAATTCTCTACTCTTGTCCAAAGAGTGGAGTTCAAGCTGCAGCTGGAACCTCGATGAAGTTTCCCATCTCTGTTGGGGTGCACCATGGTTCTGCGCTTTACCCACTCCTTTTTGTTGTCGTGATGGACGCCATTACACGAGATCTCCAGAAGCCAGTCCCCTGGACACTGCTTTATGCTGATGACGTAATGCTCGCTAGCGAAGACAAAGGTGAACTCGAGCGAGAGGTGGAAGCTTGGTGTGATCGCTTGGAGTGTTTTGGACTCAGATTGAACGTAAAGAAGACCAAATATCTAACGACGGACGTTAATGAGTCCAGTTCCATCAAGGTTAACGGCATCAAACTCCCATGCACTTCGGTGCTCAAATACCTGGGATAAGCAATAACGTCTGAAGGCGGTCTGATGGTTGAAGTGAAATCACGCGTGAGTGCAGCTTGGTCCAAGTGGCGCTCGTTGACTGGCGTGCTCTGCGATAGGAAGATACCAGAGCACCTGAAGTCAAAAATATATAGAACCGTCGTCCGGCCGGTAGCGATGTACGGTGCTGAGTGTTGGCCTGCGACCAAGGAGGTTGAAACGCGCCTCAGCGTCATGGAAACGAAGATGCTGCGCTTGACGTCTGCAGTCACGCAGCTGGACCACACCCGAAGCGATGACGTTCAGCAGAAATTCAGCATCGCGCCAACAGCTGACAAGGTGCCCGAAGCTTGCTTACTATGGTACGGCCACGTTCTGCGTGGAAAGAAAGATAGCGTCCGCAAGATAGGCCTTATGTTCGAGGTAATAGGAAAGCGGCCTAGATGGCGCCCGAAGCAGCGCTGGGCTGATACGTTACATACGGACTTGAAAGCAGCTGGTGTCCACCCTGATCTAGCGCTGGATCGGAAGAGGTGGCGTCATGACACCAGAATAGCGGACCCCGCTACGAAGCGGGACGGACGCTGAAGAAGAAGAAGAAGAAGAAGAAGAAGAAGAAGAAGAAGAAGAAGAAGAAGAAGAAGTTATGAGCAAGCGAAAGAAAGTTCGTTGACGGTTCTGGGTAGTTGCTTTATCCTACTCCTGAAACTGTGATGATAAAATGTCAGTAAAATTAACGAAAAGTTACAGAGCACAAAGGCAGTGACAGGATGCTAGGAACAGTGCATCTCTTAATTCATCTAGTTCAATTTCGCTCTCCTGATCTCTTTATGGCAAATACCTGTCGTTTAGCAAATGGCCTCTCACGACCACATGGTTTACGGTAGGATCCTCGCGATGCAGCTTAACAACGCCATAAAACTCGCGGTGAGTGGACATCCAGATATTTCGGATCTTTCTTAATCAGCGGGGCCATCACATAGGCAGCAATAGTTTCAGTCAAATAAACAAAAATAGCAATAGAGTAACGATAGGCAAATCCCAATAGTAACCCACGCCACGTTTAGGGATGAGCCAGTCAACAGTTGAGAAAGTTATGCCGTTCGTTGCAGTACTTTTTATAGGATAGGTCTAGAATAGATCCGGTATTTGACCTCATCATGTGTGCAGACGCAGTGTCACATTCTTGGTTAAACTCAGAAAGCCGACGGAGCGACGCTCGAAGTCTGACTGCCGATGATGCTCGACTGTCGTCCGCAAGGATGCATTCCTTTCTCATAGATTTCATAGATTTGTTGCATGTTTTCAGTCACTCAGTAAACATTCTGCAGACCGAGTTTTTTGTAGTATGGATTGATGGCGTCTATTTCTTGGTTAGGTTTCTCAGATTGTCTAGTACAGCTGCCAAGTCGTTGCCTCAATGTCCTTTCATTTTGTAGCCAGCATTGCTGCTAATAACCTTGGTTATACTGGTTTGCCACCAGTCGCTGTGTGGACCAGTTTGCTGGGCTATCGATTCGACCATCCTGGCCCTCGAGGCCTAAAATCTTTTTGGGAATCCTATCTTTGCAACCGGCAGGTTGAACGCCTCAGCCATGCTAGTGATGCCGATCAGTGGTGTAAGTAACCACTATTTACGATTTTACGATTTGCAGCGATTTTTGGGATTTTCTTTACAATTTAAGATTTACGACATTTTAACTCGTAAATCGCAAATTTTGGTGAACGTGATCTTTGGTAACCAGACTATATATCACATACCTATTTGTTGCCCTTTAGTTTGGGTGCATCTTCACCTTGTTTTCGACTTTACACACCGAAAATTTTTAGTGCGCTAGAGTATTCGCTGCCTCTTTTTTTATCAGCTTTTTGGAAAAGAGATGGGGATACTGCTTGTTATAGTTGTGCTTGAATAGCCTATTCGAGTAGAATAATAATTCGCATGATTTTGATTCATATTTGATTATTCAAAAATTGCATTTTCGAATGTAATCGATTTAAAATATTCGAATAACTGTGTTTTTCAAATGCATTCGAATTTAAATACTCAGAAAAACTTTTTTTAATGATCGCTAATTCGAAGTTTTTAAGCATTCGAAACAATTCGAATGTTCGGAAAAATGTCGAAAGCTGAAATTTTAAGAGAATTTCAACTAGCAAGTGCGCGCTTGGACCAGGTCGAGTTCGGTGCCACGACTAACCAAGGGAATGTCTCCTTTTACAGTTTCTAGGTCAGTTATTTTCACGTTTGCGTGCAATGGATAAAGGAATGACATATCCTCAACTGGTGCCAGAAAATCCCTTATGTAGGTTGAAATCGGGAGCTATTGCAGCAACGGTCGGTACCTTGTGATGAGCCCATGAATGGGCGGAAAATCTAGGTGGAGCTGCTCTAGGTACATAAAACTTGGTCGGAATGTGCGGATTACTGCTCAATCTACCATATAATCGCATCTGCATATGACTTCGAGGATATATCCACTCGGTCAGAGATACGATTAGCAGAGGGTGCATCAGTAATTATGATCGTGACATAATTCGCGATTCTCTCTTTAAGTTATGAAACGGCTCGAGAAAAGAACCACACGTTTTACTGAAATGCAGCGACTCCAGCCCAATTTTCTTCCTCTCCACAGCACCAGTTGCACCTCGAAATTCTACAAGCAGTATTGCTCAACCAAACTCCCTGCTGAACTTTATGTATGTAAGTGGTGAATACCTTATCAATCACAGCGTAACACAATGGGCTAGGGTTAGCTACACATAAAGTAGATAGCTCTTCATGTTTCAACAGCGCCTTTCGGCATCAAAACGTGTTGCTGCGCAGAACGCTGAAGAACGCCATTTTCCATTTTGTGAGGATTTTCTTTGAAATTCTGGCTCAGCATAGATCAGTGGAGCCAAGTATCATTTCGTTTTGCGCCTTTGGTGGCATTTGCCATGCATTTATATATCAGAAAGTTTCTTTCGGCACCGAGCTGATGAATGTGGCTTAGAGTTTGCTCACCAGATCACCATACTTCGTTTAGTTGCCGTCACATCCCCTCCGCTTGTACCTAAAACTTCAGAAAACAAATTGATTCAAGCATTTTACACCGTGGTAAGAAGCAGGCTTCTAGAACCTCGCTTGGTTATTTTTCGACGTGAAGTGTTTAGTGCTTTCAGGGTTTAGAGAATGCTGAAGGAAGCTAATTTATACGAAGCAGCTGTTTACTTTATTGAATCCGCATACTAATTCCTCCGAAAGCCCGGCGACACGGTCCTTTTTGTGCGAATAAATGGCCAAATAAATAAATACGTCAACTGTCTGGCATCTAAAACAGGTAGACGGAGTACTTCTAGCAATGCAGCTCTCCAGATCCCTTGCCGATCGTGTCCTGTTCCGCATCAGAAGAAACCAAAGCAGTTCTTAGTTGCATATATGTATAAATGGGCGCCAAGGCACTCTGCTTCTGATATCAGCCACTTCTACATGACAGTTCGTGCGTGAAATCGACAGTGAAACAATTACATTATACCATTATCATACCATAACATCATTTCCACGTCAAATTGGATTATCTTCTAAACAGACTTTATGCTTCCGAAATAAAAGTGAACGTCTCTCCAAATTGAAAGGGGTTTTCACAAGTTAAACTACAGACTCTTCAAAGATTATTGGAACAATTCTTGTTCAACGTAAAATAGGTATAACATTCTTTGAAATTTTTTAGTACAGTTGAACAACTCAAAACCTCAAACTTCTCTCTTCCTGAAACCTCAGTATTTTTGTAAATTGTCAGTTACGTACACCACACCACGTCCGCCACCCAGTCGCTCTTGTCGATCTTGTCGTCTGTTCATACTTCCGCGCTCAGCGCGCGCTCTTGTCCCTCTTGTCGCTGCTGTCGCGAAGTATGAACATGTGCATACTGATGTATTTGAGGCAAAAGGGAAGCGGGCGCAACACATGGACGGGGGAGGCAGTCCTTGGCTTCGACCGCCTTGAACATAGCAGTCGGGTTTGGTGACGTGGAATTTCCCCCATTGTACGCGTACGTACGTGTAATGCAAGTTGCACTGAGAGGGGCCTGGTCGAACTGGTAAAAACCCGTAACTTTTTCGAGTACTAATGGACTGCCCCCCCCCCCCCTCGTCCGCTAGTTGCGCCGAGAAGCGAACTACTCCATAATATTGAACCGTATGGATACCCAAGTGATGAAGCTGGCGAAGCAAGTTTAGAATAAATCCTTTATCCCACCTAAGTTTCGATGTAACCGCCTTCTTCAGAGCCTGGAAGAGTCTAATAGAGTTTGAAAAATCATCCGTCCAAGTACCATTTCATTTCAGACAATAGCGATGAATCAAAGATTGGCAGCAGAGGGAGACGAGAGACGAGTAAGTAATACAGAGAGTGCAGTTGGGCAAAAAAGAACCTTTTTTAAGGCGACAATAAGAAGATGAGGTCACCTTCGGTTCATCCTCCTAGCAAGCGTCTGGGAGACTGTCCCCCGGTTCAGGACCGTAAAGGTCTCAACGTACGGAGCCAGCTCCTGTATCATCGCTACACGTTCCTCCTTCCTGTTGATTGTGGCGTTCCTAGCGGCAATCCACAGCGCTTCCAGTGTTTTCGCTCCGAGATCTCGAACTCGCGTGCCAATATCGTCACCGCCAGGTCAACCCGCGCCATTATGACATCCTGTGCTCACAAAGCGTACCGGAGATATCGCACCTACGGAGCATGCGGAAGGGCTCCTTAACGTGCTCCCCAAGGGGTCTACCCGTCTCGCCCGCCGCCGTTGCAACCCGTGCACTTGGTATACCACACCTGAAACCATGCAGTATCCTCCCCCCCCCCCCCTTACCGAATGAACAAATAATGCAGTGGCGAGCCTTACAGCTGGAATCGTATAGTCGATTCCTTACGAGACGTGCCTTGAGACTGGCCTGCGGACCTCGATCATGCGGACCGTGCTATCAAAGACAGCTTTGCGAATGCAGTTTCGCACTTCGGTACTGAAATCATCCAAGACAAAAGGCACCTTGGAAGGAGTTTTGTTGTCGCTCTGATGACTCGGTCTCGTCACCGGTATTCGATGACCTTTTTAGCGTATGTTATAGTTCAGCGACGCGTCGCCGACCTTGCCCACGTCATCCAGGGGTGGCACAGAATGCGCCCCATTGGAGGATTTTGTTTGTACGTTGGTTCTTTGTTCCCGGCACTGCTATCATCCCACCCGGACCTCGAAGTACGAAATCGAGAAGTGCAAAAACACCCGTCTTGCGGACACCAATAGTGCCATTTTTACTCTCAAGTTCTTTTATGGTTAGTCTCACAACCGTTGCCTAATACTGTGCGAAATCCGTTCAGCTTGCTGAAACACTGTGTGTTTGGGGAGGGAGTGGGACCTTAATCTTTACGTTACCTTCCCTTTGTCACCTTTCTTCGTTTTTCTTTCGATCTTACCCGTTTTATTCGCGTTTTCTAGACCTCTTCGCTTTCTTGCAGAGCAAGTAACACAAAATAAAATGGTATAGAAAACTGAAATCGTGAAGAGAACGGTGAAGAATTGCGAAAATCTGATACGGAGCAGCCAGAATATGAAAAACGGCCTTGAAACGGAAAAATACGAAACAGAGGTAGAGAAACTGATTAAAATAAGTAATGTTTCCTCGCTTTCTGAAATGATGCTGCAAATCTCTACGAAGAACTTTTTCGAAATACAATTTATATAATTAAGAGTTAAATTTTCGTGTAAATTTCGAGAATTGCCGTAGATTTAATTTCAATGCGATTCAACGAAAAGGGTCTTTGCTGAACTCATCGTCAATGAAGAAATTTAACGAAAATGCTGGTGAATCCGTTAAATCGATACATCAATAGTCGTTAAATGCTCAACACTGGGCCATACTTCTATTAGTGCACTGGATCCGATGCTGAAAATGCGCTCCGAAGCTCTCCTGTCGACGACGTTGCCGACATCGCCTTAGACGCGTCGACGCCACAGAGGCCGACTTTACTATCGATGTTTGTAGCGACGTTGGCGTCGGCAACGTCGGTGACGGGCTGTCGGTGACGGGTCACCAAAGTATGACATAGGCCTTAGTCAGGCTCTGTTCGGGGTACCTGTTGGACACCGCGATTCGAGATGCCATTTGCAATGATACTGGTTTGAGGTCGCTTTTTGAAGACACCGCGGCCGCCGTTCGGAACATGTTGTTAATCGTAGCCCTCTTAGTTTGAGAGGGGTGAGCAGACCTGAAGTGCACGATGATTGTTTTTACTACTGGGCTTACGATACCATATAGCAAGGAATCTGCTCCGCGTGCAACTGACTTGAACGTTGAGGAATGGCAACCATTTATCAGTGGGTTTTTCCCTTGTGAGCTTAATGCGCTCTACCTGCTGGTTGAGTAACCGAGACACATATCCATTTCGTTTTGTGTCGCACATACAGTAGTGAATCAATCATCAATGTAGCTATAGAAAAATTCGCCCCAGAAAATATCATAATACAATAGAGTTTTTCTGGAGCTATCGGAGAACACCTTAGGATCAGATGATTAGTCGACAAGAGACTCATGACATCCTCTTTCATACCGTTCTTTACGTTTATACATTCTGACGTTTATACATTATGGCCATAAACGCATTCGTAGATATTACACACTACAAACTACGTGCGTGCTCGGAGTGAAACGATTCCTGCAAGTGAGAGGGATAAAGGTCACCCGAGATCCAGGCTTCGTCGACGTTCGAAGAACAGAGACGCTGTCGCATGGGCGAAGTCGTCGGAAATTAGGCCGGCCAGCCACGCAATGTGTTTCGCAAACACCTGTTGAACGAGACCCGACCCATCACGGTCAACAGAACACCAGGGCGCCCACCAATGCGCTGTCAGACTTCTTCATAAAAGCCTTTAATAAAGAAATATGACATTCTTCGGGTCGGTCGAGCGTGAGATTCATTGCATCACTCTAGCACTCGGAAGGGACAATCAAAGAAGCTGCTGGTGCGCCCTTGAGCAGCCGGATAATCAACAGGAAGACAGGTGTTACATCTGATACACACTATATACATACTATATGTGACTTCAAAAATGTTAATTCTACTGTACTTTTCAAATCCTTCCAACCTTCTGTTTGTAGTGTGAGATACTCGTGTGAGACTTACATCGATTGGTATGGAGGTTGTTTCTTTGAAATTACATTTGCATTACGAGAGAAGAATATCTAAGCACTCTTCTTGCAGCTGTTTGAAAAATTTCACATGTTCGCATTTTGAATGAAATCCCGCAATTCGGAGGAAAGACGAACTATTGAATACGTCGCTATAAAGAGGCGGAAAACTCAGTCGTCACTGCTACGTCTGTCGAAAGCAGAAAAAGAAATAGTGGACAACGCATTTGTATCAATGAACAGTTCTCGTACGAGGTTGAATACAACAATTCTTCCCACTCTTTCAAAGCGCTTCATGTAGATTAACTATTGCCGAATGTTTTTAAGAGAGAATGTAGTTCCTAAATTGCTCCTGAAGTTCTTCCAGTTCAGCAGAATTACACCTCTAACAATTAAATAGATTGAATAAAACGGTGTTTGCAAACTGACTCTATCGGCTACATGCAGCTTAGGCTGTGAGTTTGAGATCAAAAATAGTTGCTATTTCTGCGTGAGTGAACATTTCTAGGAAATAAATGTCTAGGCTTGGACCTAGCCAGTTCCAGAGAGCCAGGCAGGGTCATGTAGTCAAATAAATGTAGGAAGCTGGATGAATCCTCATTCAGAAGGAGGTCCTAGATTTCGAGTTTCGCACGGCTTTAAGCAATCCGAGATATGCGGTAGATGCTCTAGTTATCCTCTCCAGGCAAGACGTCAGGAGCTACCAGCACCTCCTTTTTCGGAGAGACCGTAAGCGGCCTTGTAATGACAGGTGTGGGCACGGTTGTCCGCTGGAGGGACCTGAAGAGCAGGAATGGGTCTGGAATGGTGGCCTCAAACGGCGATCCAGCGTTGCCTTCATTCGGCGCCGTAAAGGGAACGACAAAATCCGGTCCTCGGGTTCTGGATCGTAGCAGTAGGGCAGCTTCACGGCGGCCCTTTCCGTTCACCTTCTGATGCGTCCCTCCATCAGCTCCGGTCGGCCTCCGATTGTGCTGCACTACGCCGATGTGGAGCACACGCGATCCACGGCTCTGAAATGAATTGCTTGTTGAGAAGGAAAATAAGAGGCCTTGGCTATCATCCCTTTCGTGGGATGGCCGTGAGTGCAAGGATGCCCAAACTGTCAACCTACATTTTTTGTTGTAGTCCGTACTTGGCTTTCATCATCGGTGACATCGGCCTCAAAAACTGCTTTCAATTGCTAAAAAAGACTCATTATTGAGCTGAAAGTGTTATTAGTATCACCAATTAACACCTTGTTGGGAAAAGATGGGGATATTATTATTGTGCAACTTCGTCAAAGATTGATACTATCTCACTATGTGCAGCATGTTAGAATTTATAGAACCCGAAAATAAGGTTCTGGCCAAAAGACTATCGAGTTCTTATCCAATGTCTGAGCTGCTTCACATGACCTGAGGAGCAAAAGCGCTGTGAACCTTTTACAGCTCTCCAACCTCGAACAAAGTTGAACGCTCGATCGTTTTCCAGTTTTTAACACAGCTTCCTCCGAGAGGTGTTCCTTATACCAACGGAAACTATCCGGCTCCAAAGCCTGATACCGAAACAATTAGTCGCCGAAGCAATCTAGCCATAGTTGGTATGATTGTTATATAAGATCATAAGCGGTAAAGGAACTCCGATAGCGTAACAGATTGCACCAAAGACGAATAGGCACGACACCGCCCTCCGGCAGAGAGCGGCGGCGGCGATCGGCCAGCGACGGGCGGAGGCGGAGCCATTGGAGCAGCAGCGGCAATAATGATTCACATCATTGCCGCATCATTGCCGCCGAAGCTGATTTCGCGCCGATTCGGCGCCGGCAGAGACAGTCTGCGCTCTAGCATTTCGCGGGAGGGAGCGGCCAGAGAGCGGACGGAAGGAGGGAAGGCATATAGCAGCAATAGGCCCTGGCTAGAAATACAGTGCCTCGCCGCTCCGTGCCTCATTGTTTTCACAGCCGCTCGCCGCAATAGTGTGTGGGGTCTTAATGAATACGAGATGGTCAGAATGTTTACCCAATAAAAAATCGGTATGTTACTCAGGCGCTCAGCTGAGATGCGGGAGCGCGTAGCTAGGGTGTGGGGGAATGCGCCATGGTTCTTAGCATAATCGCGGCAACCAACCACTACACCGACCCCGCGGTGAGGGCAGCGCGTCAGGAGGTACATCCTAGCACGCCTTGAAAAAGATGTAGTTATCCAAATATGTTGGTGCACTCCTTCGGGATTAGTAGGCTGAGAAGATCAGGTGGCCAACTTCGCTGTCCCTCTTCCTGAATTTCCTTAAGAGTCGAATAACCGCATCAGGACGAGATGGTTTTCGAGCAACAGCGATGGAGGTGCTAACGGGACACGAAAACGAAGCAGTCACACCCCCCCCCACCCCTCCTTAAAACTCTGCCCCAAAATAGGATCTACAAAACTTCCGTTAAGCCGTGTCATTATCTCTAACAGACCACCACCTTCAATGTCTGAGTCGAATCAGGGCTTTGTCGTAGAATACAGGAGTGCGATCGAACTCGTCCGTGATTCCACGCCCACTCCCCGAGCAGCAGCTGAGTGCACCTCCTGACGGCTCCAGGACCTAACTCCAACGCGATGTCGCGCGCTAGTCGCGGAGGCTCCAGGACCTAACTCCGACGCGACGTCGCGCGCCAGCCGCGTTCGACGTCGCGGCGCTGAAACGCGGACGTGCGCTCGGTGACGCATGGTTAGCCGCGGAGCACGAAATGTTCTCAGTGTTTAAGCTCCCAGACCACATTTCTAGCTAGGAACTTAAGATCCCACAGAATGTGGTAGGCTACAGCCTGCAGTAGGACAATTGATCCGAGAACGGGTGATAGTGACCTTTTTCCGCAGTATAACCATAATCACGGGTGAAAATTGACCGAAGAAGTTGTAGTTGGCAAATACTGACGCTAGAAACCATCCACTGACCAGGATTCCTGTATAAACTGTCGCTGATCGTCCCATTGAAACCACATTCATATACCATCTTCAAGAAACGTTGAAATAAGGTAAAGGCGTGCCGCATGTCCCTGTAGGAAGCGCTTCTAGCCGTCGGCAGCATCGGACTGCGACAACTCGTCCACTTTCGTCGCGCACCGAGCGCGACGCCAGGGGGGTTCGCGCGGCGTCGGAGTTATGTCTGCCCCCGAGTCGCGGACGTACGCTCGGTGACGCATGGTTAGCCGCGGAGCACGAAATGTTCTCAGTGTTCTAGCTCCCAGACCACATTTCTAGCAAGGAACTTAAGATCCCACAAAATGTGGTAGGCAACAGTTTGCAGTAGGACAATTGATCCGAGAATGGGTGGTAGTGATCTTTTTCCGCAATATAACCATAATCACGGGCAAAAATTGACCGAAGAAGTTGTAGATGGCAAATACTGACGCTAGAAGCCATCCACATGACCACGATCCCTGTATAAACTGTTGTTGATCGTCATATTGAAACCACATTCACTCCAAGAAACGTCGAAATAAGGCAAAGGCGTGCCGCATGTCCCTGTGGGAAGCGTTTCTAGCTGTCGGAACATTGGACCGCGACAACTCGTCCAATTTCGTCGCGCACCGTGCGCGACGCCAGGTGGGTTTGCGCGGCGTTGGAGTTATGTCTGCCCCCGCCTCCTGACCGTTCAAACGCGGTGCGCGATTACAGTCGGTGTTCTGACTGTTCTCTCACCCTGCTGTGCGCCAAAAGACATGCAGAAAAATATCATATCAGCGAAGGTCTGCAGCTCAAATGCCGTGCACAGGAAACACAAGTTATCAGCGAAGTGGTGCGAAAATGCAATTTCTAACGTGTTGCAAGATCAGTGGTTGTAATGTTTCTTAACATATTTATTTTGAAGCAGGCCCAATTCGCTCTGAGCGATTGAAGCCAATTTTTTACCCCTTTGGGTATAAAGGGCGGATCGAAAGGGTAACATTACCTTATCTAAAGCAGCCCACACAGTGTGAGGAATCGCTTCCGATGGGGCTCCAGATTTCTGAAGTAAGTCAGCAATGAGGTATTTGAAGAAATTTTTGGCGAAATTCGGAAATGCTCTGTCAAACTCAATCGCTAACTGGTCTTTGAGCAAGGAACCTGCATGGACTATGGAAAAGAGCGGGAGTGATCACGAAGCAAAGCGCTGACCTGATTTCGTCGGAAGGGAGCTTTGTCTATTCGCAGTTGGCGGTCTGTATAGAGATAGTGGCGAGGTGAACCCTGCAGTCACTGTAGTCATGAGAGGGATCAGTTTGCGCATTAAGTTCCATCACTAATAAAGAGGTTGCGTAGGGGAAATCCTAAAAGGCTTTTGGTCTACTTGTTCATATAAATCTTCTTAAAATCATTTCCAACTATTAGTTTTCTCGTTTACTATTATAGTATTTTACGACTTGCATGTATACTGATCTGATCTGCAACGTATATCGATTGCGTAGGAAACTCCATAGACCTCCAGAGGAAATCGCAAGGATATCTAACTTTAGTAGGAGTAATTTAGATTGAATTGTGTTGTGTATCAATTTAAAATATACGGGAATCGATCACCGTTCCTTGCGGGCTCGACTTCACGCGGATCGAACGAGAGTACAGAGGAGATTCGCGCAATGGTGGAAAGTGCAACCCTTGAGATGTTAGACGACATCGATGAAGACTGTACTCGCCTGGTAAACGATGATAGCCAACCGGTGCAGTGACGCGGCTCCAAATGGTGGAAAGCCAACACAGCTCTCGCCGAATTTCCGATGTCACGCGACATCTTCTTGCACAACGAAGACTGATGGACGGTCAACGAAATCATGTTACACTATATTGTGCAGGCTATGCAGACAAAAGTTGACGGAGGATCACAGGACTTTTCCATGTCAGCGGATATTGTACGCAGCACTCAATAAACGAAGTCTGAAGAAGACAAAACGTGATCTTGCAGAATATCGTCATGTGACTACCTGCTTAAAGACTACTGAGGGAACGCGATCTTCATTCAAGCCAGAAATTGAGTCTATAATAACGGGTTTCTACACGAACCTTTTCAGGACAAAACGTCATTCTATCGCCGCACGTCTACCTCATGGCGACGGTGTTCCGACGTTCCTGCCATCCGAAATGCGTCGTGCGATCGAGACGATGTCCAAAGGAAAATCCCCAGGCGCCGACGGAATCACTGTTGAAATTCTGCTGGCTCGTGGTCATAAGCTGTTCAGCGCCTTGGCACAGCGCTTTTCCCACTGCGTAACAGTGTACAGTGCTAAGTAATGTCTCCTTGGAAGAGGTCCAAGACGATTCTGCTATTCAAAAAAGGTGACAGGGAGCATCCTTTTAATATCGGCCAATAACTCTCCTACCCGGTGCTGTGCAAGGCCTTTACCAGATGTCTGCATAGCGCATCAGATGAACTCTGGAGGAAGCGCAGCCGATGGAGCAAGCAGGCTTCCGATGGAAGTTCAGCATAATTTACAATAACACATTACATTACATTATCTCCTGCTGTCGAATAATTAAAGCTGCTTAAGAATACCACAGACCTCTGGTGTTGATCTATTAAAGTTTATCGACAAACCGTTCAATTCAGTGGAACCGCAGAAAGTTTGGTTCTAACAATGACTAAAGCTGCAAACCTTTTCAGGATCATTTCTGGGCACGGCGAGCTTATTCCAGTTCTCAGTTTTGCCTCGCTGACCTTCCTCGCCAGACTTATCTGGGAATGGTAAAGCGCGGATTTGTTCATTGGCTGGCAACCGCAAATCATTGTGTGGCCAAATACGCATTGAAATCGCCTCCGGGAAATAACGCAGAAGTAGAATGCGCGGCGCATCCTAAAAGGGATTGAGGAACGCCATCCTTTACCCTATATGCGGGGAGATCGCGTGAAGTATTCTCGAGGACTGCTGCAATGATCGTTTAATTGATTGTGCAAGCTCCAATTACGTGAAGTTTTATAACACAGGCTTGCACCTTTTTTCGGGCTTTGTATTCTGACTGACACTCAAGGTTTCTAGAGAATAAAATTTCTGGAAAACACCGACTCACATTCATGCTTCAGAATCCATCTAAAAGTTGGTGTACATGTTAACTACAAACAATGAAAAGAGAAGAATATCCTCAGCTCAAACGTCTCCAGGGTGGATTTAGACGTCTCTTATGGTAAATGGTGTCTACCATGTAGGATTCAGTGTCTGCTCGAGATATCGCGCAGGATAAGCGAAGCGTAATATTAATTTGTATTAGGTAAGTAGCAAAATGTTCCAACCTGAGTTGCTGAAGAGTTTCAGTTTGAACTTAAAGAAGCAGATATCTTTTCAAACCATTTAGAGAAAAAATCAAGCAGCAAATTTTCGAAGTTCTTCCTTAATAACTGGAGGCTTGCAGCAAAAACCACACCCTCTAAAGTTTTTTCTAGCCGCTGTTTTGCAGAAAACGTCGTCATGCAAGTTGCCAACAGAATTCGCTCTTTTCAGAGATCTGATCATTTACTCGAGTGACGTCTCCGCTACTGCATTATTTTATTTTATTTTGTTATGTCGAGTGTTTTTGTCCAGAATGTTATGACAAGAGGACGTGAGATCGTGGACTGTCCAATCTTTTCAGCGGAACCTGCGCTCTAACGCACGACTGACTGGTAGTAGAAAGTACACATACATACATACGTTTCTCCATGTTTTCAACTTCCCATATGAAACGTGTGCAGAACTATGAGCAACAGCAATACCAGGGCGATAGCCAGTCAACCGAGTTCGTGTGTCTGACGATGAGCGGCACATTGGGTGTGTTTCCGAATTCGCACTACAAAGGGAGTGATGGAGATTGGAGTAGACTTCTGGCTGGTAAGTTAAGTTTCTCAGAACATTGTGCCACTCAAGGTTTTTTCGGTGAGTCTTTATTGCTGCGACCTGACGTTTCGACTTCCCGTCGTCCTCAGAGGCCTAAGAAATGGAGCACGGGTTTAAATATGCTTGAGAATTATGGAGAAACAATATCAAATCTCAATGGTTTGTTTCGCCACCTCCCTTCAGACAAACCGCTCGGTGGCTCATCAGTGAAGAAGTTAAGTTTACTCTACCAAGCCCCTCAAGTCAGCTACTCCAGCATTTTCAACAACTCCTAGAACCACGTTTTATGCCTCTCAAGGAAGGAAGCCATTAGGTTTGGCCACAGTAATAAAGATCCATCTAAAAACCTCGAGTGGCGCAACATACTGACAAACATGACCTACCATGACAGGTTTCAAGGCGAGAGAAGTTGGGGGTTTATTTGTGCCTGGATTCAATCGAAGCAGCTGAATTGCCCCGTCCTTGGCTTGTCTGCGTTCCGCTGCATCTCACCTATGTAGCCCGCTTATCAGTATTTCTTGGCGCGCGCCGCGGTCGTAAACCACCACCTATTCCGACCTGATTTTCTTCAGGTCTTTTGCAGACTGCAACTTGCATACCCATCGCAACACTGGGTTTAAATGGATCGCGACTGCTTCGAGAAAGCACAGAATAGGGCATAGCGAGGACAGAATAACAATTAGGCGAACGATTGAGCGGCGGAGCGCTCAAGACGTAGGTTGTGAGAAACCAATAGGCGAAGGTACAGCATCGACGGCTGAGCCCTAACCTTAAAGGATAAAAGGATAAAGGACGGCGTTACTCAATCCCTTCTGGGATGCGCCAGCGCATTCTACTTCTACGGGATGTCGTGGAGGCGACATGAATGCGTATTTGGCCATACAATGACTTGCGGTGGCCAGCCGATGAACAAGTCAGCGCTCTATCCTTCCCAGACAAGTCGTACCAATTCACCGACCCCGGAGGGATGGAAGGCTTGGTTGGCCCGGGCGGGAAATCCGAACCAGGAACCTGGTATCGGGTGCACGCGACAGTCGCGCCTCCTCCGACTGCGCTACACGCGCCCTTGCCCTATAAACCAAAAACCTTCAAATCACCAATCACCAACTGTAGAAAAGTGAAGTACGAGTCAATATCAATCCAAGCCAGACATTTTATGGTCGAGCAATACTGAGGTGGCAGAGTATTTATTTATTTATTTATTTCGTACGCGAAGGGTCACCCTGATAAGGCTATCCAAAGACCGCTAACAAGCAGAATTTAGAAGGAACAATGAAAAAATAATTTAAAACGACCAAAGCCGGTGAACTGTGAGGCATCCCGGTGATGTCTGTCAACGAGCCCTTTGCATTGTCTTAAAAAACTAGATAAAACTTTTTTCTTTAATTGCTTTAAACATCCGTTCCGGCTCGATGGCGTAGTGAAGAAACCTAATTTTAAACTACTGTTCTGGATTCTGGGTTTCCACTGGCCACATTCGTGTTAGAGAAAGGGACAGAATAGAAATCTTGGGTTGAACTGCGTAACATTGCAGTTATTATCCTATAAAGCATGACAAAACCGTGCTTTCTCCTACGGTACGCAAGTGTATGCAAATTGTAGACTTTATTTCTTATAGAGGCCAGAAGAATGCTGCTTGGATCATACATTTACATGAACTCTTACTTCCCTCGTGAAACAGTTTCGAATAGCTTCTGGTCTAATAATTTCTCTTCTGGGTTTACGGCTTAACAGGATGGTGCCGTACTCTAGAATGGGTATTTCTTGAAAGCGAGGATCAAATGCTTTGTAGTTTTTTTGCAAAGATCTGGAAAGGCTCTGTTCAGTTCGTCAATAAACCCTTGCTGCCACTACTTGCTGTGATCCTTGAAATAAATATTATTGCATAAAGTGCGGCTGGATTATAGGTCGCTAATCAGCAAAGGTAGTTCTGACACCGTGTTCTCTCCCATTACACGTCTCCAAGTTTCAATGCACTGGAAGGTACGCTCAAAAATCTGAAGTTTCGGCTTTCATTTCTACCCTCAACATCAACTTTGGGTACAGCGTAGCCTTAGGTTTTCAATGGCAAGGCCTACACGGGGCAAGAAGTTCATTCACTTACGCAGAAACCGGCTTTGCCGGGACTGGACTGTAGTGGGCAATGACATCACGCGCTATGAAAAGCGATCTCTCGAGCCGTCTGT
This sequence comes from Heligmosomoides polygyrus polygyrus, assembly GCA_947396885.1. Classification (NCBI taxonomy): domain Eukaryota; kingdom Metazoa; phylum Nematoda; class Chromadorea; order Rhabditida; family Heligmosomidae; genus Heligmosomoides; species Heligmosomoides polygyrus. The sequence goes on along the minus strand of OX377202.1, from coordinate 73,986,596 downwards.
CGTAAAATGGCGGGACAGGAAAACGGCAAAAACTGTCATGCACGCTTCAAGTTTATACCGTACGAACTGGAGCCAGAATTGTTCTTGCAAAGAAGGTCGTCAGCTCTTTGTTTGTCACTGATACGCCCTGTAATTCGGAAAATTCTCAAAAAGGACTAACCGATTCAGTCAATACCTTGAGGAAACTACCATGAGGAATTCGTTGCTGCTGCTCGACATGCGCTCGACTATTTAGCACCCCTGTATTCTATCGAATTTCCTTGCTACTGGCTTGAGCACTCATGATTTGCTGCATTGAGGGCGAGTTCCGAGTGTGTAGGTGAGTGAATGAGTTCTAGACCAGCGGTTAGAGATTGAGCTGGACATGTACATAGGTGTCCGCATTAACAACTTTTGAAGTTCTTTGCTCAGAACATCATACAAGAGGATCTGTGGCTGTGAATGTTGAACCATCATATGCGAACCGTTTTCAGGTATATTCACTTCGGTGAACAAGATTTAGTTGAATTGAAAGGCTCTATCGTGTTCTCAATTTATTTATAAATTTAAAAAATGGTCTCAGATTGGTCTTTAATTTACGGCTCTTATTAACGCCTAATTCTAGATCGCACAGCACATCTTCGTTCATATTATAGAAACTAAGACGTCTTGGAAAATGGTAATTCGATCCGGGAGCATAAAACTGTCAAGCTCCAAGAGTCGATGACCCCTTTATCCTAATACAACGGATGATTTCTGACGGACTGTGCGAGGATTTAGCGCACGTGACATCAAATCGAGCACTGGTCGTGGTGTAATAGCGTAGCTTTCTGCTTGCAGAACCGACGGTATGGATGAGAGCGAGGGCTGGTGCGAAACCAATTATCGACACGAAACATCCTTTTGATAAATTTCTTTTCTAATTTTTCGTTTTGTGCTCACATTTAACACAGTTGGGTGGCTGCAACTAACTCAAATGGACACTGATTGTAAAACTTCTATCCAAAGAACCTGCACAAGTTCTCGTGGCAAAGCATATTCATTTATTTATTTATTCAATACACCGAAAGTGTGCTCAAACATTAGTATTAAAAGGATCAGTCGCTAGTGCAAGAAATGACGCAGTTTGGCCAGAAAATCAAACGAAAACAGAAAATTACAAACGCAAGAACATGCGAGCACTAATACATAAGTACATCAGCACACCACAAACCCAGCGTAAGCTCATTGCAAATATTAGGTAGCCACTGAAGAGTACCGAAAAGTTGTTTCCCGTAGGTGGAATGCCTGAAACTAGCCCGGTGGTTAAATGCACGTAAGTGGGGTCAGCGACATCTCATCTCGATCCAATCACGTGCAACCACGGCCACAACACACAAGTTGCCCCACAGCAGTTCGACAGCAGGGTTATCCATTTGTATATAATAAAAAATAATAAAAATATTACATTAATATTAAAACTACAATATGCATATTTTATTGAATGCTTGTATGTGTGCATACAAAAGAATTCACAACCTTCAGCAAAAGCTCAAATCTTTCTCGACAGTATTTGAACATCCTCTCTTCTAAAACCAGTATTATTGAAATATATAGATGTATGTTTATTACATGGGTTACCCATGTGAATCAAACGTCTAGATCAAACAAACCGAGGAAAAAAATCATCTTCCTTATAGAAGTCAAGCATCTTGCAACGAAGGAAACAAAGCAAAACAAAACAAAAAGCGACCAAAAACAGAATAACAAAAATCACTCTCCCATCAAGAACAAGAAAACAACATAAATCACAAAACAGCACCTAGGTTAAACAAGCTAGTCGACGGCTGACAACTTCATAGTGCTATCCAACAGCCTTATAAATGAGCTCAGTTTAGCTGGAAGAACCATTCGTTTGCTGAGTTTAGCATATTCGGCACCTGCCTTATACACAAAGAAATAACGCCCTATGTTTTTCCTCACCCGAAGTAGTACCAGGTTGAGATCGCTACCTCTAGTGTTGGAATTGGCAACTTTAAAAAGTATCCCACATCTGGGCTAGTTCCCATATAGTTGTGCCCATACGCGCTGAAAAACTCTCTACTAAAGTTCAACGAATGCGAATTAGCAAATTTACCACAATAGTACACTGACGGGAATATCAGATTGGTCTAAAAATAATGCTTTCGCTCCATAGTAAGCCTGCCAACACACTAACCACCAATAGCATATACCACGAACATTTTGACGAGACCATAGAGGACGATGGTAACTTTTATGAAAAACCAGGCCTGACCCTTGCAAAATGCTTAGCACCCTTAGAAAAAGTTTCAAATTTTTTGAAATCTTGAACGTTTTGAAATGGAGCATGCCGGTAGAGATTGTTTCAAATACTAACTCAAGTTCAAATTTGGCGCTACTACAGTGGAAACAGCTCGAGAAACGCACCTCGCATTTGTGCACGAGATCTCCACCAAACGTGTGCTTGAAATGCGAGTTCGAAATGCGACAAGCATGTGATAAACGTTTAGCTGACACACGAGAAGAAAATAGCACCTACAAAGGCAGGGGAACCACTTCTGAAGTGTAGCAGAGGCATGCAGTAGCAGTAACACGTGGAACGTAAACGAATAAGTAAAAAAATGTAGCAAGAGACGCGCCTTCTAACTCATATAAATTTACTGCTATTTCTTGTAGTAGAGAGTAGGAAGGGCTAATAACTGTAATTGTTATTAATTGACCGGCGAACAGATAAGGTCTCAGTAAAAGACAATTTCGATTTCATTCAACAGCGGTAAGCCATTTCTCAGATTCTGGGATTATATTTGTTTTATAGGAACTGGAACTTCTACGACAGAACAAACACTGGTAATTGTGACGCAGGCACGTACGGGCCTCATAAATAAATGCTTTTGAAAGACGAATTTGCACACATGACAAGGTTGCCGTCACTAATTGACCGGATTGCTCTTTTAAAGCAATCTGGGATGCCGTGAAACAGCTATGGAGTTTAGGAGATTCCTTGGCAATAAAAAATCCTCAAGATGTAGTAAATCCAGTGGAAACTTCACTGAAGAGATAAGAAAATGCTCAGCGGTACGATTGTGTTGAACCGCACGCTGAGAAGGCGGCTGCATGCACGCTAGGCAAACTAGGTCTAGAAATCCTTGTCCTCCATAATCCTAAGCAGAGCTCTCGAAAGGTGAGTAGCACCTCATCAAGTGTCTAAAAAACACCTCTGAGACAATATAGGTCAATTACTGAATCCAATATGAACTCCACCTGTATCGCCTCTGTATGTCCAGTACTTCAAGGGCGTAAATCTTAGCGCCAGTTTTTAAATCGCAAAGACATGTGGGATTTTTTTCGTTTGACCTAATATGTACGTCTCCAAGCGAAAAAAATTCAAATTAGATGTGGCGATCCGAATCCGACCTTATTTTTAGACTGATTTGGTATTGTAAACACAATTTGTTTCATACCCGTGGAACAATGATAAGCTCGTCAGAGGAGAGGTCAAGAAGCCTAGCCGAAACTGGGTAGGAATCAGCGTAGAATCTGTTCTAACAGCCTACGAGGGCTGCTTTCCAATACTGGTTTCAGGTCTGCTAGAGAGCGACGATCACCTTTGAACAGACTTTCCATAATGCGTAATATTGTGATGTAGTCAGAAGAACACAACGATTTCTGAGTTGGTCACATTTGACGGCGACTATAGGGTGTTAGTAGTACAAGTTGAAGAAATTTGTCTACAAATGCAATTTCTCGAGCGTTCGTCAGTTTTGTGTCACACAAGTAGTTTTCATGAACTTTGAGGATGTCTTTGGATAGAGTTTTATTCATCAATACGGAACTGACGGTAATTAGAGTTCGCAGAATCACATATTTTGGCTTTGCTTGAATGGATGAAAGCTCGTGAAAATTACATGGATCTGTAGAACGAAGCGACTTGTATGACCTACCATTCTTGTGGCATCAATAATAATGAAGGTGGTGAGCATAGATAGCAGGATCGGCAGAGCCATCGAGGCAGGCGGCTGGCAAGCAGTTTTTTCCGAACTCAAAAGTGTAGATCTATCTGCAACAACACGATGATCCATACCGAGTTCGACGATCCAATCGGGTTTTCGGGTTTAGCTATGCTTCGTTAGCGGCATATAAAAGCGGCTTTTTTCGCTGCAAGCCATACATCGAAGATGAGGCTCATCTTCGCCGCTTGCGCAGCCCTTCTGGTCATCGCAGCAAATGCAGAACAGGTACGCAGTGCTTTGCCCTCATATCTCCCTACGCTCGAGCTCAAGGGCCTTCTTTAACAGGCAAAGGACGATGAGGAGGACCAGCTGGCCGTTGTCGAGAAGAGCAAGGACGCCGTTGCACTGACATTCGACAAGGTCGGGGAGCAGGAGCAGGAGGTCGAGGCCACCCTCCCGGCCACCCGAGTGAAGAGACGTGCTGCCGCCCGCAGATCCCCTAAGGCCATCGCCAGGTTCAAGGTGGGAGGAGCGGCTCTTCGGCCCCGGCTTCGCTCTCACAACGTTTCTGCTTATAGGCTCACCGTCGTCGCGCCCACGCCCGTCGCCACGCGGCCAACATCCGTCGCGCCGCGGCCAAACGCGTCCGACACCAGCGCCGAGACGCCCAGGTGCACCGCGCCATCGCCCGAAAAGCCATCCGCAAGCACCGTCGCCACGTCGCCGTCCACCGTCGGAAGAACGTCGCTCGCCGCCAGCGCGTCGCCCGTCGCCAGCGAGTCGTCCGTCGCCAGCGCGCCCGTCGCGACCGCGCCCTCCGCTTCGCTCGTCGCCAGAACCGTCGTCTGCGACGACTCCGCGCCGCCCAGAGAGGGTAGACCTCCGCCGCCCGCTTAATCTATTCATCACTAATCTAAATAAACGCTTCAGACTATGTCCAGGTCGTGCGACCGTGTTCTTGTTCTTTGCAGACATCGAATTCGATCTCAGGATTAGATGGCTCTCCGATGGTAACTGCACAGTATCTGCTACCGAGAAGAGCTTTGCTTAGGATCTCGGCGACTGCAAAATGATCCTGGCTGTCATACGCTTCCGTTGAGGATGTTCAATGCATTGCGTGTTGTGCATTTGCAAAATTCAAACACTGAACACTAGAGAAGAAGTAAGTTACTGATTCCCTTGTCGAGCGTAATCTGGCCAGCTGAATTCTGTAGGGAGCATTTTTCACCGCGATGAAGTTTGAGAACCGTCGGGTTGCCATTTTCGTAGCAACTGGCAGATAAAATCACACACTTCAAAAATGATATTATCGCAGTCTTCTCACGAGAAGTACAAATCAGCTTTCCGTCACCATGAGAGTACATCGAAATTATGGAGTATGAACACTATGGACCCATCCTATTGCACGACCACCTTACCCACTCTGTTCGACAGTGGCGGCATATCGAAAAATAAACATGTACGAAGACAATATAGTGAACCACACTATTAGTAGGCAGGCGATGTTCTATTCGAGGAACATTTCTGCCGACATCTCCCATGGCTGCAAAACGACGTTGAAAACGTTCGCTCGCTCGCATCGCTTCTGCTGCTGATCAATTCTGGCTCCTCACCAAAGAATTATCAAAAATGATGTCATGAAAGAAGCTAGAAATACTCTAAGTCAAACTGCTATCATCAAGTCCAACAATGCGTAACAATTCCATTTGGCCTTTTCGATTAACCAATTTACCCAAAAAGTGACCACATCGAGATTAAGGGTACCAATTTGATTAACGAATAGAGTTTCCTGGAGGTTCCATGATGCTCACGAGCTGAAACGTACGAAATATCGTTGACGCAAATACATACTAGCAGACACAACAAAGCTACCTTAACAAAAGATGAAAATAATGAGCGCGTTTATCAGGTATTTCCAGCGCAAGCCAATCTGCTCTTCTTGCGCGACATATGTATTAGGGGGGGGGGGTCAAAAGTAATGAGACTCTTCATGCCGTGCCCATTCATGTCGTGACTGCAGTCGGGTTCCTGTCTCATGCCGAAACCCCAGCCTGACGAGTCGACCTGTGTCGCGCAAATTTCTCCCGATTCCCAACCCCGAGCAGCCTGGACTCAATCTTAACGCAGGATGAGAAGTACGTCTTCTACCTTACCCCTGCCAAGCAGCCAGTCTGGGTGAGGCCTGTTGACCTGTTACCGACCTTCGTTCGGCGAGATGTTCACGGCGAGAAGCACCTTCTGAGCTTTTGAGTCTGCGTCCATGAACCGATATGCTGGAAGCTGTTGTCCAAAAGGATGGCGATGGACTCCAAGGCCATGGTGAACGTAATTGAAAAGATGGACCGCCGACTCGCTGTTATTCGGTCTCAGCGCGTCAAGAAGGTCCTCCTCTTCGACAACGTCGCACCCCATCGGGAACAAGTGACCGCGGATAAGCTTGCCCAGCTGGGCTACGTTCACATGCTTCACCCACCGTATTCGCCTAACATCTCTCCATGCGACTACCATCACTTCTTGGGCCTACGGGACTTCCTGGTCGGAAGGGACACAACAACCCAAGCAGTCCTTGACAACCATATCGAGCAGTTGATCAACACCAGGCCCAAGCAGTTTTGGAAGGATGGGATCAGGCAGTTGGTTGAGCGATGGCAGCAAGTCATTGACTTCAATGGCATACACACTCCTTAGCATCGTTGATTTGTAATTGAGTTATAAAGAGATAAAGAATTTTTCTCAATTTGTCTCATTACTTTTGCCCCTCCCTCCCCCCTAGTGCAACCTCAGTACATTAGTACAACAAACGTAGAACGGAACGCGAAGGGTGGAGGTTGGAATTCATTCTGGACCTAAGCTTTCTTCCGATCAAATAACCCAAGCCAAAAAGATAAGGCGGCAAAACTCCGCGTTATTCTTTCACTTCATGGGATGGGTCGTACCAGTTCATCGAACGCGGCAGGGTCGACAGCGTGTTCAGCGTCGGTGCGAGCTAACCACAAGTCTCGAATCCATAAGTGCTGCACGTGAAGAACGGCTCCACCTGCCGACTACGGCACATGTCCTCGCAGAAAATGTGCGCTTGCACATAAGCTCGACAGAAAATGCTATATCTAGGGTCGGAAGAGAAGTTGTACGAAATAAGGGACATGCGAAAGCGATGTAAGCCACCACACCAGGAGGAACCCGGGTTAGTCATTGGCTCCACACGAAGAGGCGGCCATAAATAAGAACGGAAACGGTCACAGAAGGTGTTGCATAGGTCAAGCAAAAACCCAGCGATAGTTAAAATGAAATCGGTTACACCGGCAGAACAATTGCTTCTGTAAGAAGAATGCACAGAAGAATGTCGATTATGATGTGCGGTCTGAGTAGAAGAATGGAAATCGAGTTTGCATGACTATCCTCGCCATAATGTTAAGCGAGATGTACACAATCCAGCACTATACACTGAAACCGTTCGAAACGATTTCGAACTTCAACGGCTGGATCCTATCATTCCACTCTGCCTTTTGTAGGGAATGCGAGCTCGCTAAGACATACGTTCCACTCACCATCAGATGGGGCAACTAGTCGCGCACTATCTACGATGCCACCCGCCAGTTACATGGAACTTCATCGTGCAGAACATTCAGGTGCTTATGAAACAGCTTAAGTACAATGAATGTTGACGTTCGAAAGCCCTAGAGGCTTCTGGAAATCAAAGATTCCTTACAAGAATTGTAGTCCTACAGTGGTTAAAACTCTCAGAGAAGCCACATTTCTCATTAAAAGTTTTCAAAGTCAATCGGGTTAGTCGTAAATTGTAGCAGTTATGTAGTCTGTAGTTAGCGCTTATAATCTTTTTCACAGCGAAGAGCCATGCCGAATGGAACACCAACACAGCAAAAACTATGTCGCCGATGGATATCTTTTTGCTAACTGCTCCTGATCACATAGCTGAAGAAACTACTCGTCTGTTCACACACATGTTTTTGTGCGCTCCAGTCTTCGTCACAATGAGCCGTTTTGTTGACCAAGTGCTTCCTAAACTGAGTTTACAATGTTTTTTCGTCCAAATGTTATTTTTGAATTCTCTTAGAATTGGTATCTCAATGCCTTTTAATGCTAGCAGGTCGAATTTGAAGCTAAAATTGCAGTCAATGACCGGACGGCTTGTTTCCCGATCAAGACAGAATTTTCGTTGCTCAAAATCTCTAGTGGGTAACTATCCAACTCCAGTAGTATCTTTGATTCTGTCTCAAAGTTGGAGTTGGATTTGATAAGGACATTTGAAAGACTTGCAGGGCACAAGGGTTGCAACCACGCCAAATTTTTGAGAGGAAAACCTGCGATCCGCTGCTGCAGTGTTGAATGCAAGTAGCACGTATTGTACATAAATCGCCGATGCTGATACACGGAAAACATGTAGTTGGCGAGTATAGGACACAAGCTTCACATGTAGGCATTCGGAAAGTTTCTGGCTCTTTTGTGCACTTCAGAATCCTCTTCTTCTTCTTCAGCGTTTGTCCCGCTTTGTAGCGGGGTCCGCTATTCTTGTATCATGACGCCACCTTTCCCGATCCAGCGTTAGTTCAAGGCGGACACCAGCTGCCTTTAAGCGTATACGTAGCGTATCAGACCAGTGCTGCTCCAGGCGCCCTCTAGGCCCTTTTCCTACTACCTAGAAGTTGAGGCCCATCTTGTGGACGCTGTCTTCTGTTTCAGGCAGAACGTTCTCGTTCCATCGTAAGCGAGCTTGGGGCACCTTGTCAGCTGTTGGCGCGACGCTGAATTTCTGCTGAACGTCATCGCTTCGGGTGTGGTCCAGCTGCGTGACTCCAGATGTCAAGCGCAGATCTTCGCTTCCATGACGCTGGAGCGCGTTTCAGCTTCCTTGGACGCAGGCCGCACATTGCTACTGGCCGCACTGCACTGTAGTTCTTCGGCTTCAGGTGCTCTGGTATCTTTCTATCGCAGAGTACGCCAGTCAACGAGCGCCACTTGGACCAAGCTGCACTCACGCGTAAATTCACTTCAACCATCAGACTGCCGTGAGACGCTGTCGCTGATCCCAAATATTTACTAAAAGGCTGAAGTACGGGGAAGTTCGATGCCATTAACCTTCATGGAGCTGGACTCAGTCACGTCCTTTGTTAGATTCTCGGTCTTCTTCACGTTGAATTTGAGTCCAAACCGCTCACATCGAACTTGCACCTCTCGCTCGAGTTCACCTTTATTTTCGCATCTCGGTCAAAGCAGCGCCCAATGCGACGGGCTTCAAAAGTGGGCTTCAAAAGTTCTCGTGTGATGGCATGCATGACGACAACGAACAGAAGTTGGGAAAGCGTAAAGCCTGGTGTACCCCGTCAAAGATGGAAAGCTTCATCGAGGTGTCATCTTCGAACTCGACTCTTTGGGCAAGCGTACAGTATTCGCTCCCACTCCACAAGTTCCTCAGGATCATCGTGTTGCCGCAGTGCATACCATATCGCTTCCAGTGGTACGCAATCGAAGACCTTCTCCAAATCGAGGAAGGCGTTATGCAGCGGCTTCTGTTTCTTGAGGTGCTTCTCTAACAAGAGGCGGGCGGCGTGTTAGAGAAGCACCGCAAGAAATCATCGATGGTGCCACAGCCAGCCACGAAACCGCACTGATTGCTGGAAAGCTGGTCGATGTCACGAATTCATCCATCGACAATTCGCTCAAAATTTTTCATTGTATGAGAAAGCAAGCGAATCGGACGGTAATTGGAACACTCTGCAGGACTACCCTTCTTCTTCCAAATCGGAACCGTCGTACTTTGGCTCCAACAGTCAGGTACTTTATCCTCTGCTACAACCTGATTAAAGAACTTCACCAACCACTCAGCCGGGTACCAAAACTTTGACTTCCACAGGTCAGCCGCCACGTCGTCGGGCCCAGTCGCTTTGCCTGGCCTCATCTTCTTCAGAGCCGCTTTGGTTCACCACGCTGATCTTCTGGACGGGACGTGAGTTGGAGCCGCTGAAGGGATGGCTAGATGGGGACAATCTACAGTTGCGATTTCCTCAAAATCATCGAGCATTCGCTTCATTGCCTTCTTGGCAGAACACGGCCGTTCTCTTTTTGGTACACATCAGAAAAAAACTTCAAAAATTGCGAAATTCACCGTTCCTAAGCCAATGGGCATTTCGTGACCAATATTCGTGTCGTGCACATAATTTAAGGCTTTTGTTCCTTTAGTTGTTGCTTTCCAAAAATTCCACCTTTCCAGCGCACGTCTGTGTTTAAGAAAATACACCACTCTTTCGCCTTACAACGCTCAGGTGAATAATAACCGTCGTTGAATCAGTTGTAATATCATTGGTATGACAAGAGACCAGGTTTTCTCAACCTATACAGTTTTTTTGAGAAATGGTCAAGGTCAAAAGTTCTAAAGAAATGAAACATAGTTACAGAAGGTTGGTATGTATGGGAAGGACCTAAAGCATACCCTTCAAAGTGGAAACGAAAACTTTGAGTGAAAATAGTAATAGCGGCCGAGAAAAAGATGGGTTCTATTTCAAAAAAGGAGCATGGAAGATTTAATGCATGAGCCACGCCATGGCCCATTTCCTTGCTCAGAAAGCGTATTACGATTGCCGGTTTCCAGCATAGCGATTCATAAGTTTGGGGCGGTTTGCTAATCAAGCGAACTGTGGAGCAAGCAAGTATAAGCAGCCTGAATTGAATGCAGAAAAACCTTTGGTGATGTGGAAAGCTTGGCCCTCTCAACGGATGTCAAGTATGAGCGGCGAAACGTGCTCGAGCCGTTCAGCGGAACTGTCTTTCCGCTTCTTTGGAAAGAAGTGGCCGCGAGACACTTGGACATTTGCTTGTCCAACGGGAGCAATCAATCTTAAGCGGGTTTCCGAGAATTCTCGCACGATTGAAAAAAATGCGGACGATCAAAGCCGACGTATTGGAGTTGAAAGACGGAATTGAGAGGAAACAGACCAGTCTCTAAAGATGCAGAAAAACCAAGGGTGAAAGAGGAAATGGAATATCGCTGGCATGCCAAAGAACGGAGAGAAATTAGACTGGGAAACGATCAATTCGAATGGCCTTTGGAATGCTGAACACGAAGAGGTCGTGGAAAAACCACAGCGTTCAAAAGAAGCAGGTGAACACTAAACGAGAATGGCGGTGAAGAAATGGACAGGGAGTCGACAAGTGGTCGCCGTCCGCACATCTCCGCGTCTCCAGAACTGATGTCGCCAGCGGAACTGGTGGTAGAAGTGAAAGGGTCGAAGGGTATCTTACGTGATCAGTGGGTAGCCGCTGCTACCAGGGCACTCAAAGGAGAGAAAAGCTTTTTGCAGTACACTTCTGGTGCTTGAGGCCCATTTCGAATATGATTGCTGTCGATGAAATCTGTTATCGCTCCAATTCAGATGAGATTTCTGATACTCCTCGATTTGAACCGATCTGGAATCTCTTTCTCGCAAGCTGCGCTAGACGTCAAATGCTGTTTGGGCCGGTTGCACTCACGGCTTAATCAACTCTGAATGTCAGGCTACAATCAGAAACAGTTGCAGGCCAACGGTACATGAATTTCATTGCTAGCGAAAGTGCAATGCCATTGGATGCAACGGTATCATTCATGTCGGTCGTCAACTATTCAGATTTTGACGTCCAGCTCACACAATTTCTTTAAGAAATTATAATCATTTACTAGAAGACGACTACTAGGAGAAAATGGAAGATCTTCATGGCTGTATATGTATACAACGTTTTCCGACTTCGATCTTGCAATCCAACAATGTAGGCGCAATGGGGGTATGAGAGATCGTTTACTTCCCGGTAATTTGACCCCCAAAACTACCCCAAAACTATTGCACTTCATTCACCGCCAAACGCTTCACTGAATTTCTCCAGCCCCCTTTCCTATGGATCTCAGGCCGCTAACATGTTCCCTGTGTATATGTATGATGTTGTTGTAAAGAAGGATAACCTTGCTATTTCTAGAGGCCTAAAAGATTTGGAGCCCAAATGTTTTCTGTAGGGGATTGACTAACCAGAGGCCACCTCAAAGGTAGGTCGGAACGGCCCAAGTATTGCATGTATATGTGCAGAATCTATTCTCTCTGGGAAGCGAAAAATGCAAGTATCTCAACCCTAATACGACCCTAATGCGCAGAACTAGGGACGACGACAGTTGGATAGTAGGCGGAGTTTGCCATCAACCTGCGCGCTGAGGGCAGGCTCAAATCATTTGTCTTTAAAAATTTTCGCCTAGAGGAGTTGCTATTTAAGGCACTGATCATCCAACCCAGGGTTAAGCATGAGGTTCGGGAATTAAATTTTTAAATGCTGATTGTTGAACAGTAAAAAATAAAGATTTTCTGTCCGCATACTTAGAGTCAATAAGAGGTCTTCAACTTTTTATACTTTCCATGACGTCATGGTCAGAACATTTTTTTACTTGAAGGCTGCGACATCTACGTCAAAAATCGTATTGCATAAAATTTCAAGTGTAAATTATTTCCGACAACCTAAGTGCTTTCCCTGCAAGATTTTCGAAGTGCTCCTCGAGTCGATGATGGAATGGTAACGAAAGATGGACTTGCTACGAAAATATTCTTCTCTCTTTTGTAGGGAGCAGCGTCAGAAAGTGAAATTGTACTCTCTGCAAACTTTAAGCCCATTTCTCACATTGTGATAAAAGTTTTTTTCTCAATCGATTTTCTACATGATTTTGCATCTGAAGAAATATCGGCTGCCCCCTGACTACATAGACGCTGTTTTTCGTTTTTTTAGAACCTGTTTTTTAAAGCATAGAATCCACATTTATTAAGGTTTTGTGCAATTTTCAGAGGCCCCAAAAATCTTCGAGTTATGGCAGTTTACTTTCGTCTACCTCGTTCTCTGATATCATCGATCACAACTGAAAGGTAGACTTCTCGCGGAAAAAATTTCTACCTTCTGAAGGAAAGAACATCCGAGAGTGAAACTGCACCGTATAAAATATTAGGTCGTGATTATTGTACAGTAAAAAACCAAGCTTCTTTGCAGCGATCTTCGATATGATTAGGACGAATTGTGTTCAAAATTTTTGTTTTTTCTGAAAAAAATATTTTCTACCTAAAACTGACATCTATGCAGTTGAAATTTTTCCTCTAGAAGTTCAAAAGAGGCCTTATTACGCGGGCGGAGGATCTAACTTTTAATCTAAGCGAGAGGAAGTTTTGAATTTCGAAAAATTTGCTGAGTTATGATCAATTTTGTGAAGTCGTGAAATGAAGTCGTCCTTCATCGTCGTCATCGGGGTGATTTCACAAAAATGTTCGGCCATCGGGAAACAGAGCAAATGTGCTTTCTAGCCGTGTAAGAACCGGTTCCCAAGAAAGGGGTCTTCATGTGCGGCGGCCAGGGTCGAATTTCAGCACGTGTTTTCGTGAAATGAACCAGAAATCGAACCCGCCATAAAGCCCTTTTTGGAAAGTGATTTTTACATGGTGAGAAATTGCATTCTATCTACCTTCTGGAAAGCTAGCGGGATTTTCAAAACTTGAAAAACTTACTGAGTTATGATCAATTTTAGGAAGTCACTTCAGTTTTTTCGCTCAAAAATTAGACCCTCCGCCCGCGTACGAATGTTTTTAGGTAGGAAATATTTTTTTTTGCAGGAAAACAAAAATGTTGAACACAGTTCGCCCTAGCCGCCCATATCGAAGATCGCTACAAAGAAGCTTGGTTTTTTACTCACAATAATCACGACCTAATATAAAGACAGTGGGATTTGAGTTTGAAGATAGTGTTTTATTCTTCTACATTTACAAGATTATCGCCTTCTAGTGTATCTTCTCGGTGTCTTAGTAGCCTACAGAGGAGAAATTGTAGAGCGTACAATGGAATGTCAAAAAAAGTATTCCGACAAATCAGGAGGTGCGACTCGCCAACTGTTCACAGTTAAGAAGAAATTCCCAGCGGAGATTTTCGACAGAGCTATACGAAATGTTGCGGCTCTACCTTAATTAAAAGGATTGGTTTCAGATGATTTATGGTCACTTGAAGTTGAACGTCGAAGTCGGTGGAGCATTTCAGTCCGTCCTATTAATCAATGACGGCAGCATTATTCTAGACAGTCTTTCTGCCCAGGTTCTGTGTTTTCGTGTTCTAGGTACTGCGCTCACGTCGTAGATACTTCCTATGAAACATCGATCTGAATCGGAAAGTTAGACTAATGATAAAAAGGGTAAGCAATAGCTGTCACAACGATGTTTTGTTGCGACCAAAACTTCTAGCACTGGGCGGATGCGAACGAGCACCTCATTCTGACCGGGCGGGAATGCTCTACGCCTTTACACCACCGGCGCCGTTTGATCGATAAGCAATAGCGCTGCTCAATCCCTTTCGAGATGCGCAACGTATTCCATTTATACGAGATGTCGTGGAGGCGATTAATGTGTATTTATTTATTTATTATTAATACATCCATAGGGATCTGCCACCAGTGATCGAGAACAGGCCACGAAAAAATTGCCCGGAAAGTCCATGAATAGGAAAAACGCAGAACTCAGCTTACAATCATCAGCGAAAGCACTAAAAAAGCTATTGAGAATATTGAGGAAAGGCCCACCATCTGTGAACCTGCGCATCTATCGCATCATTTGATCTATGCAGTGAATTACGGTGGTCATCCGAAGAACAAGTCAGCGTCTTATACTTCCCAAGCAAGTCTGGTAGCAACTCACCAACACCGGAGGGATGGAAGGCTTAGTAGGCCTAGCAAGAAATCCGATCCAGCAACCGGATATCGGGTGCACGCCACAGCCTCCCCCCCCCATGGTTCTGCGATGTCGCCAAAACAGACTGGGAAACTTCCCTCCTAACTGAGAAGTGTAGCTGGTAGGCTGCATTTCCCCATTTTTAAGCGACCTTAAAGCACGAGTCTGACAGAATGTTGTGTAAGATATTGTTGGCGATCGAAGTAGTTAGGCAGCACCAGCAGCAAATCTAAACATGAGAGCTATCCTGCACCACTCCGCAAAATGTCGTTAAGCCTTGGGGTGAGGTTATCATCACCATATGGTGTCACGGTATCCACATCAAACAAACCGTACGATGCACACTGTCCCACATATCAATGATTGCAGATAAAGGGGTGACGCCCAAAATGTAGACGCTTTCCTAGACGCACTGCTAAGGTGCAGACAAAATGCCTTGCAAGGCATACGTCTGACTGACCTGAGGGCGTGTTCAAGTAAAGGAGCGACAAGAGTAGTTTCGGACACCATTTTTCAATGTTGTGAGAAACACTGCTTCGTTGTCGCCCGTGACGACGGCGCCCCTGCTTCAAAATCCACCCTCCGTCCGCAGCAGCTGCAGAGAAGCGGTCACAGGGTAATGATGATTGCGGCAGACATAGCCGAGGCAGTTCTCGCGATTACTCCTATCTCTATACAACATTAATATGCCATTAGCCAACACAAATTGTGCGCGGCAGAACTCTTTCCATCACAAGCCTTTCACTCACTCATTAACTCACTCTCTCTCTACCATTTCCTATCAACCCAATTTTTGCGCTTCAAATTCCGATTTTCGGCTACGTTGCTCGCTTAAATGCCCCTTTTGCATCCGTCTTTTTTGTCCAAAAAGGCCGCAAATTCCTGCGGCCAAACAGCTCTTGTGTGACCTAATTTCGTTGTCCTCCGGACGAGAACTGCGGTTTCATCAATCGCTTACCGGCCAGTAACAGTGAATACTACTGCAAACCCCTGATACAGCGATTCAGGCTTTGTGGTGCAAATATGGTTGCATAGACTTGCGTAGAGGGCTCTGTGGTGAATCCGCGCTGAAGCCGTGGCGCGGTGTCGTTGATGAACCTGCCCCCCGAAGTAAGGAGATTGATACGCGTTAAGTCTCGCCTCTCATGCATGGTGCATCCAACAAACTATTTCTGGAGTTGAAAAGCTACACTTGAAGAGAGCTCTGCTGGGTTTGTGCAATTAAGGACATGTTCGCAAGTGTTTATTAAATGAGCAACGGCAGGACCCACAACGAGTCCAGTGAAACAGCTCACCACTCACTACCAGCCTGTTAGAATAGAAGCATTAGCAGAATGCGAATGACAATAACGGCCTCCTAGCCTACACTTAACAATAGATATGAAATCCTAGAAATCACGCTGCACTAAGTAAAGTATCACAATAAGTTGATCAAATTTACAACAAGAAAGGGAACAAGTTCAGCTCAATCAACGGCGAAAATCAGACGGAATTCACATGACTTTGGATTCCTACATCAGGTTAGAATTTAAACAACAACAAATAGAAAACACAACTTAGTGGCGATGCAATTCGCTATATTAGCATGAAGATCTCCAACAAGGAGTTGGCACAATCAGAGGATGTTGGAGCACTCAACCTTGATGGTGCTTCTCCTCACGCGCGGCTCCTTCTCTACCATCTTCCGTGACATGGGAGGCTCGACCGATGGTGGCAACGACATTTTTGGCACTGATGGGTAGAGTTGAAGACGTGACCTGAAGCACTGGATCCGTCAGAAAGAGCATCCCCTGCGCTCACTTCTGCCTAACAAATCTATAATTTGTGGATCCCACCTAGCACTTCACCACTATTAAAAGAAACCGCTTTCATACTATCTAAGCTCTTTCGTTGGGACCAATGTAGCGGTAAGAGATATCCCAAGAAATGCGAAACCTCTGAATAACTGTTTAAAAAAACTCCGCAACAAGGACACAAGGTGTTTGATATGCAGAGAAACGGAACTCGGAAGTATTAGTCGCGGAGTCTGCACCCACAGAACATTTTTGACTTAATAATTATAGCGTAAACCGAGAAACACAGAGTGTGATATAAAGGACTGGGTTCAAGTCCAGTTAGGTAGAACAAAGCTGCGTGAAGCGACGTTAGGATTGCCCAACCTAACCTTAACCGCACGGAATACGGTAAGCATTTTTACCAGTAAGTCTTACGGGGTCTTCTTAGATTTCCCATGAACCCCCTTACGCACATCTACATACTCCACGCCAAACCGGGCACTTCAACATGTCACCAGAACTGGGGCGGTACATTAGATCCCGCAAACAAACAAGATCCTAAGGCGAGAGTTACGGATTATGCTGTGAGCGATCAAACCAAATACGGTAGACAATCAACAGCCGAATACGGTAGGCAATCATGTCTTTGATCGCATGCTGAGATCGAAGGGAGAATAGTGGAATTAAAAGTATCACGAATGGTTGACTTGCTCCAAAGTGATCGATATTTTAATGCTCACAACTCCACAGTATCGCCGAAATCCCAAGACTGACTAACGCAATATGTTTCGCTCATCTCATGATAGAGAAGTCGCACGGCTAACCAGCACTGCTGCTAACCTTAAAGCACCAGATTTTAAGCGGCATTTCATAAATGAATAGTTCACAAATACAATAGGGTGAGCAGTAGCGCGGTTGTAGTAGGCGCCATATGCCGTGAATAGCTTGGATCAAGCCTGTTTGTTAGGCTGTTGCCCAGGACAACCAATCCCTTCAATTCTCCTGCGTCGGTGAATTGGTACCAGACAGGTCTGAGGAGGACAGAACTCTGGCCTGTCTACCAAATGGCCACCGCAAGTTTTTGCAAGGCCAAATATTCTAATTACCTGCAGGACATCCCACAAAGGCAGAATTCCTGAAGATTTTCACGATGAATTAACTAACACCGTACTTTATCCCTCACACTTTACGTACAAAAGGTAATCGAAATGTCTGCTTGAAGGGAGCATACGCAGAGGCCAAAGCCAAAGGATAGCGTAAAGGACAATGTATAAAAAATCGCTAGTTAATCGATGCTTTTGGTGCCACGCATTCCACTTCTGGCGGACTTCTCCTGCGTGGTACAGGACCCAAACCAAGGACCTCAATTCAGGGTGTGCGCGACAGCCGGTGCCTTTACCGACTGCGCTACCACGCACCCCTAATGGATAATGAGCAATTCGTTGTTATAGCCTTCGCTTAAGTGGCGTGGCATTCGCTCTAAAGAAGCAGCGCGTTGAACAGCGCCGGTGCAATCCCTAAAAACAACGCACAAAAAGTAGCTTGTTCGGGTTTAGAGAAAGCATAAAACCTCCAAGTTCCACGTTCTTGAAACCAGAGCGTTTTCTTATCAGCTGTCCGCTCTTCTGTGTCTACTCGTTTTGTTGCAATATTGCTTATATTACCGCCGCAAGAAGCAGTATTATGACAACAACCTGTTAGGCCGGGTGCATACTTCTATCGCCGCGATGCCATCGCGACGCTCAGTTCATGGCCATTCCGCCGCACGCGGTCGAACAGTCAAAGGAAACCTCGCCGTGGCCGCAGCAACAGTGGTGGTCGGCATGCGCGATGGCTTCCCGCGTCCATCGCGGGCATTGCATACTTTTTCGCGTCGCGCGCAGTGTTTAGCGTCGGTCCTGGAAGGATCGCCGTCGCGCTCCCTTGCAGAGCGATGAGCGATGCGACGAGCACTGAGAAGTTCAAATTCTTTCGCGTCGCTCTGCAAAGCTCATCGTCGAGATCCCATCGCGGCGACGTGGAGTATGCACGAGGCATTAGGCACAGAAGAATAGACAACTGACAAGCACAAAATATTTCAAACACTTCGCGTCCTCATCGCATCCGAAATTGTTTTTAGTGAAAGTTCTTATGGGTAGAACTAAACCAAAAATACAACATTGCCCATTCTTAATCGATGAATAATGGTGGAATTGTTACGTTTCAGGCTAACATCCCGTCAAGCTGTCTATGTGATAAATAAGTGTCGGACAGCATTGCCCCATACTGTTGCGAAGGTGTTAGGAAAACAATCGACACTTCGCTAAGAACGCCTTCTGGCAATAGAAGTTCGAAGACATCGCACAAGTTAAGCAATGGTAAAATACGAATTGGTTTTTACCCATGGAATAAGTCCACTCTAGCTTCTCTTCTCCCCTAGGAGGTTGGGGTGGGTGAGCAAGGGGGATGAAAGGAAGATCGCACGCCCCTGCTGGGGATGTGCGACCTTCCTCTCATCCCCCTTGCTCACCCACCCCAACCCCCAAGGCTTCACCGAGAGTCTAACGGCTGTCTTACGAAACCTTTGACACGCAAAACAAAAGATTCCGGTCCTCAGCTGACGCCACGCCCCCAGCAGGGGCGGGTGTACTTCCTGTCGCGCTGCCGGAAAACTAGACCTTCCATCATTTGCCGTCTCTCTTTGTAACACGAATACATTCTAACTGCGAAAACAATAGCTAGCAGCGGTACTTACCGGTTCAGTTTCATGTGACTAGTGACCAGCTGATCCGTGACCAAAGCAGCCATCAGCGATAACTCTCCAGCCAGAACCGTCGAGCAGATCACTTCAGCGAGACGACGAGCATGAGCGCCGGCCGTTGTTGTCGAAGGCCCAGCACAAGACAACATCTAAAATGCCGATAGCTGAAATCACTGCCAGCCAACGCGGGAACTCTACTACGCCTTCCTGTTGGGCTGAGGCATTTCCTTGGTCCACTCACCTGAAGACACTCGTTCTGCGGTCTCAGAATCGTTCCACCACCTACGGTGCCAACTTCCACACACGGCATTGTGCAGCTGACGTATAGGTCGCCATCGTCGGTTACCTCCATGCGTGTCGAACACATCGACGACGACACAACTTGCGCCGGATCCTAGATTAAGCCACTGTTGAACTTGCCTAACCAAAAACAGGATAAACAGCGCTTTATAGAACCACTGCAGGAAGGCATCATCACCAGCGAGAAGAATCGTGCTGTGTACCGCTTCCAACTCATCATAAAAGCCTCAACTTCTAGGACTTCAATACTAGCATCCCCTGAGTCCGAACAACATGGAATTACGTTAAGCATACCCAGCATGCGCCAACGTTTTCCTAGTGATCACAGATGACCCAGAACAATACTGTTCAGAGCGCAAAGAGCCGCAAACTGGAACGACAGGCAGGTGTAAGGCTTATCCTTCCGACATTCAGCTGGCTTCGGTATGCAGCTTCACTCGATGTGTGAAGTCACTCAACAGCAGCTGAGTTACCGTGTAAAACAAAGCTTCGATGAATTCCCGTCTGAAACTCACTTGTCCCGTCGCGAGGAAGACGGCGGCGACAATGTTTGCTGCGTGCGCGTTGTTCCCGCCGATGCACACCGCTCTGTCAGAACCATGCTGTAGCTTGGACTGCAATATGCTACAGATCACATACTGCTCAATCACGTAAACTGGAAGGGAGGAAAAGCTACCTTCGCAACCTCGGCCATTTGTTTCGGAGTCGTCTTGAAAACGGACAGGACGACGTCTGCCGGCAAAGTGCAGTCGGAGACAACAGATCGGCCACGACCGTGAATCCTTGAATGGAGCCAGTCGTCAATAATACCCAAGCAATCCTACACATGATCTTTCTCAAATGAGAAACATGCAAACGAATAGCTAGTGACTGGGTGAAGTCCTTAGCATTCCATAACCACTCATCTTCATGAGGATGATTGAAAAAGCGTCTCAATCTTTTCAAAACTACGACTCTCTTCATGAAACTTTCTAAACCTACTGCAGCACCTGCGCTTACTAAAGACACCTCCATCGAGTCTTTCTCTCGAGGGTTAACGCCTGTGTTGAACATTGAACTAAAGGAGAGGGGAACATGCATTCGTGCTAGAAAAAAAGAAGGCAAGTACATGAATTTCTTGAAAGATAATTAGCTCTTAATTGGAGCGAAACATTACTTCCAAATTTTGCACCATATCTTTTCAGACGTTGAAAAATCTCAATGTTAAATGAAGTGAAACCCCGATTCGATAATCAGCCACTTTGGAAACAGCAGAATATTTCTATTGTTCGGCCATCACTAAGCGTTGAGATGACGCCAGAAGAAAAGAACTAACCAATTGATCGCCGCTGCTTTTTTGTCCACACAGTAGTTTCCGCTGAGTGCCAATAGCTGCATGGCGGGAAACTTCTCCTTCAACAGGCGCATTGCCAAGGAACATCCCCTAAATACCATTCGCTTTGAGTGGAGAACACGACGAAACAGAAGGTGAACCACTCACTTGGAGACCATGTTCATGCCCATTGCGTCGCCCGTGAAGGCGACAAATCGAATGAATGCAAGGTTGCCGTCGATGGCAACATCTACCGCACGCAGTTGAGCAAACCTTGGTGGAGAGAACTCAGCAACGAATTCGAATATTCGCGTGGAAATAGTTACCTGCTCGTCGATTCGAACTCAGCTTTGATGATAGAGAAGTTTTCTGGCACAGCGAACCACTTTTTCAACACTCTGAAGGTCAACATTTAAAGGCACGGGAACAGATATCTTCTTTAAGTTAAAGTTGACTCACACAGCATCTGAAGCACTAGGAAACCTAACAACAGGAGCGCGCGTCATCCCTTCATCGAACACACACGTAGACACTCCACCGCTTTTCTAAAAACGAAACTGAAACATGGGAGCATAAAACAGGCAGTTAGAGCGACAGACACTCAAAATCCTGCCTGGCCTATAAAGAAATCACTTGCTCCCTTGAACGCAAATAACAAACCTAGAAACAAGCTGAAAGAGGACAGGCACGTCGCCTTTTTAGGTGCTCTAGAGCGCACTTGTAAAAGCGGGATTCACTGCACCACTATCGAGTTTCCCATGCGTGAAGAATCCGCTAAAACCTACCCTTACAGCGTTGCAACCTCGATTTGTGCTAGCAACCAACGCTCCCTCTGTCGTAGCCATTGGAACGTACACTTCGCGACCGTTTATAGGGATTGGGCCGGCAACACCAAGTGGTATGGGCACATACCCGATTACGTTCTCACAACAGGAATTCGTTACCTGGAAGAAATGGGTTATCACTGACATTCACTCACTACATCTTCAAGTAGTGCTCACATATTTGTAGTCGTAATTCCTAAACGGAAGCTCTTTCAGCACTTCTGGAGCCACGTAGGATCGTCTCACGAAAATAGCGGTCTCTGCGTCGAGACGCGACTCCAACTCGCGGCATTTCACAATACCGCGTTTAACGAGTCGAAGGGCATCAGAGGCCGCGAGTGGTCTTCCTGAAACAACGCCTACTGGAGATCCGCAGAGAAGGCTGAAAAGATCCCCACACACCTTCGCTCCAATCGCGAGAAATCTCATCCAGTGACTTGGAGGGAGCACTTTCCACCTCTGGCTTCTCACCATCAGATGTTTGCGTTGACGCATCAACCGTCACTGCAGCTTCGTTCTCTACAAATGAAAGAGCCTTGAGAGACAATTTAGTAAGACATTCATGAACGTAATCTAATGTGAACTCTGCAAAAACTGAACGTAGACATTGCTCTGCAAAGGCTAAGGAAACTGTCCTCCGAACATACGCTTCTCTTTACGTCTAAATGATCGGACATCCTCACGGAGAGTCAACTCAACCCTGTAATCTCTACAGCTCATAAATGTAGACTATCGTTAGCATGTTAGGAAGCAGCTGATAGACTGACTAGTATGAGCCAAACTGAGCACAGAACATTTGCCTCCCATGAGCAAAAACATTTAGGCATGTTAACAACAAAGCAGCAGCATGTTATATCTTCGTGAGGCACGCTTGCTTTCATTAAATGCTGTAAACAGTTATTTATTGAGGAAATAGCTACAAAAAAGACCAAACGGAAAGAAAACATGTGATTTCCAGAGAAGACTGCCGGCCAGCATTTTTCATTTTTTTACTTCCATTTTTCATATGGCATTAATGTGTTCAGATGAGACCATAGATGTCCGGTACGGCACTCTACCATCATAGGAATAACGGGAAGGATGAGTATGAAAGAAAATCAAGCATATATCAAATACCGATCGAGAACTCGGCAGTCTAGAGAAAAGATCTGGTGCTAACGTAAAATCTAATATCCATGCGCTCTTAGGATTTGCTACCCCACCTCTTGCAGCATGAGCTCCTGATAAACTTAGGTTCAACTCTCCTTTTATTGTTCTTGTTAGAAGAGGAAAACGAGTGTCAATCTTAGCCGAACGGTGGGCAGACTCGAAGTACGGCGGTGGCGTCTCTGCTAGCATGCGACGCCATCCTTCCAGAAAAATGTCCGAGCCAGGACATTAGTTGCTGCCCAACAGAGGTGAACATGTTTAGATAAAACACCTTATGCCCCACTCGATTAGGTCGACTAGTATAGACTGGAAAATAATCCCACATTCTCCTCCTCATACCTCTTTCTGTATATAACTGCTATTGATGTTCTTTGCTCCTCTGCGTGATCTTACTTTCACTTTTTTGTAGCTATGAAAGAGATGCTTTATGACGCTTCTCCGCTGCGATTACACCGCATTTACATCCCAAGACGTACAGAAGAAAATGTAGCACAGTGCGGGTTGGGGGTGTACTGCCTCCTAAGCGGGGATATCTTCGGCATACAATCTATGGCAGGGCAACATGTTGCACTTTTTAGCACTAGCCCTCCAAATCACTAGTATCGTTCTGGAGTAGTTAGTGGTACTAGAAAAAACGGATCCGCGCGCTAAAATAATGATGATAACAATAATACTAGAGCATTTTGTAGGATTCTGTGCACACTAAGCAAATTATGCACTTTTAGGATTTGGCCAATTTCCATTCGTGTGCTGTACGTGGGCCAGATCCTGTAATCCTCAGTACGGGTGCGGTTTCGCTCCCTATAAGAACCTAGTTACCTTTGGTGTGAGCGCAAAGTAAGAATTGCCGCAACAGAGCACCGCCCTCCCCTCTAACCCGAATATAGTAGTAGTGCCACCAGGCTTACAGGGAAGCAGGTCCTGCACGGGCACGTTAGACTAAGTTCGAAATACCAATGACCTTGCGAAATAGCGTGCGCTGGTAGAGACGCAGTTTACGCCTGCTTTCGATGCGCACTATATCGCCCCTCTAGCCTGCAGCAGAGGTTAGGCAGAACATAAGCCTTGAAATCTCGAAAAGCCACGCCAGCGGAGAAGAGCACAGGATTGGGCTGGGAAGGGACTCCGGGGTGCCGGCCGAGCAGCGCACCCGTGATAAAATTGCCTTCATCCTAGAGTTCCCTCCCTTGTCGAATACGGAAGCAAATAGGACACGGATCTGTAATCGAAACGAGGAGATAAGACACGGGCTTAGAAGAAATTTCCGCAGAAAACGACCACGATATTCGTTCTTCGTATGGCAGATTACCCCTACTAGAGCTATTCTGAACAAGATGAAGTGCTGTGCACTAAGTACACTAGTGCCAAAAGGACTGTACCTGAAAGCTCATCCACGTCTCCGATCGAAAAACGAGGAACACGCTTCCGCCGCTGTGACGACTGAATCCTCTCGAGAATCCATCTGAAGTGAAGAGTACAGAATAAAAGTGCGGAACGTCACACAACCTGCACTCACCGCTCAGCCTCGTCCTTCCAAGAGTCACTCCTCACATCCAATGCCTCGAGAAACAAACGAATATCACTTTGCTCACTTCCACCCATTCTGATGAGATCGCCGACAACAGTTACGAGACAGACTGCATTGTGAAGCTGCAAAGACTGCGGCTGAGTCAATGGAAATTGCTGGCGCAATACGTCGAAAGCGGCAAAACACGCACTGAACACGTATAGCAGGCCAAGCACTGAGGTGGACAGCCGCCGCACTAATAAAACTAGAGAACTCACTACATAAGAAGACTCGGAGAATTATGTAAAACCAAACAGACACCCCAACCGATGGAGCTTAAGCGAGGGCCCAAACGTTATCGATTAGTGCGTGATGAAAGAATGTCTGCGATTGCACACGAGACGCTGCACTCCACAGATTGTTACGACTATTTCTTCACTTCTTACCTGGGCTTCCCGTCTTCAACAAGAACGTACATGGGTCCCGAATTACAATACATCAGCAGTGGCCTAGCTCACTGTGCTGCAAGGGTAGAGTACGCCAATGCTGCAAAGATATTTAGGTTCGTGCCGCTCATAATGTATGGTGCTGCCCTACATAGTAACCTCCCCACTCCGGACCGCATAGCGCCTGCGCATGTTATGGTAGCTCAATTTCCGTTTATCACTAGCTTAAAACATGCACTAGTAGTTTCCAGTAAAAGGGATGAAGAGCGGCCTAATCAACTCCCCTCATGGTAGCGTTTTCCATAGTAGTTCTGCAGCGTACCGTGAAGGCGATTTCGATGCGTATTTAACCTAAACAATGGCTTGCGGTATCCAGTCGATGCAGAGGTCAATGTTTTCTCCTTCCCAGACAAGTCTGGCACCAATTCGCCAACCTCGGCGGGATGGAAGTCCTTGTTTGCCTTGGCGGAACACGAATCAAGACCAAGAATGGGGTTGCACGTGCGTTTCCTCCGGGTTGCTATCACCCACTACAACTATTTATGCAGGGTATCTGTTTCGACCTTTATCAGGACATCTTGCCTCTAAAAGCTATTTTCCGTCAACGTAAGACCGGTTATATGGTGCGGGAATAGCGCAACATATCTTCCACAAAAACATGCTTAGTGCCAATTCCTCGCTCTATTAATTTTGGGCTTGCAGGCTCCATATGGTGCTCCTCTCCAGCTGCCTTTATCGGCCAGGTTTTGTGTTGGCCACGATCGGGAATCGGAAGACGTTCTTCAGTTGGCAGCACCTATGGAACCTTGTTGGAGACCTTCAAGAGCTCCACACTACTACTGCTAGTCTGTCAGCATTTGGATGTATGAAGACTGCGGAAAAAATATGCGGCTAAAGAAATTCTGACGAGATTCACAGCTGTCCTCGAAGAATGGCCCAACATTCCTACGGAGAAAAAAGTAGCTCACTGCTAGGCATTCGTATCAACCAACCAGACAACAACCTGCTGCAAGATCTCGGCGTGCACGTCAACAAAGTCTCGGTTCTGAGGCTTTGAGGGAGGAAATTTCTGACAGCGGATGACAAGCTTCCGGATGGGCAGGGGGCTGGCTCACTCGGCATTACTGTTCCAGCTACCAGAGTTCAAGTGTTCTTCAAGAGCAACAGAGACGTGTCTGATCCGTAACATACTGGAGTGAGAGAGTAGAAATTCATTGCAGCGCGTGACCGTAATACTCTGAACTCTGACATGGATTCAGTTGGGAAACGAATTCATTTCAAGGCAGTCGATGGTGCCTCTGTGCTTCCCGGGGTGAGGTATAGGTCTATCTGGAGAAATATTTAGAACTATTGGGTTGTTCAATAATCAATGTCGCTTTTCCCTAGATGGCGTGAACTGCATATTTTAATGTAGTGATTGCGTGACTTACATGCTTATATTCGGTGTCAATATTGCTGTGCGAAACCAGGTTTAAGTCGACCAGTTTATTGACCGGCCTAACGTTTCAACCTATTCGTCGTCTTCAGAGGCCTGCTGATCCATCGTTGACGCGGAGCGACGTCGCTACAGCTATTTAAAGTAGCCGAGTGGTGACTATTATATTGAGTTTTAAGGGTTGGATTATAAACTACCTTCTTCCAAAAACCGAGCGTCATTCGTAAAAAACCATTTGGTGAAAAATAAGTTGAAAATGAACAATCGAAGAGTGCATTATCGGCATATTTTAATGTTTTACTTCCGAGAACGCAAAATGCGGTGGAAACTTGCAAGAGATTGTTTGAAGTTTATGATGACTGCCTTACTGAATGCCAGTGTCACCGTTGGTTTGCTCGCTTTCGCTCTAAAAATATCAATGTGCAAGATGCACTACATACTGGTCGTACAACCACTACTGATGACGAGAAAATAAAGGCGTTAATTGAAGCTAACCGACGTACGAAAACTCGAGAGACTGCAGAGAAGCTTCGCACATGAAATTCAGCGGCCTATTTGCACTTACAGCAGCTTGGTTACGTAAACAAACCGGATGTTTGGGTTACTCATAAATTACAGGAAATCCACCTCACCAAACGCATTAACATGCGAGGGTGTCGTGTACTTCGAACTGCTTCCAAGAAACAAAACTCCTACTCGAATGTCTACTGTCGTAAGCTATCGAAACCGAACGGAAAGTCAAGAAAATTTTTCTCTCCTCTTTTGCCTACAACTGTTGATTATTTATCCAATTTAATACTAAGCCTCATTTTCCGCCCAGAATACCTTCCAATATTATTTATAATGTAGTCTATATTCTCTACCCTAAGTGGATGTATACCCTAAGTGTATATAATCCTTTACTTCTTTTTCTTCTTCTTCTTCTTCTTCTTATTATTATTATTATTATTATTATTATTAACAATTTTTCAGAAATAGAGTCCAAGTCATATATTGAATAACTGGAGGTATTTCTAACAACCTTGACAATCATGGAACAAAGCAAAAAAATTTGAGAAGCAAAAAGGTAAGAAGAATGTATGATGTGGAAGCCTAGAATGTCGTTGATCTACTGCTTTTTCTTCACTCTGTCATTTTCACCAGCAAAGGTGGTGTCCATTCTTCTCACTGAATTTGGGGTGCAAGAGTAAATAAAAATGTCGCCATAGCAGTTTTTTGCTTTCAAGCATTTTTACAAACGTGTATGGTAGTTTTCCCGGCTATTTAATCACACTCGTGTCACAATTCAAAACAAAAAGTCATTCCGAAGATAAATCCTGATTTGCAAAAAAAGGCCGCCAGCAACGGGAGCACTACCACTGCGCGACCGCCGCAACTGGCTGGCCCCTCAAGCCTTGCGTATACCTCCCGTCGCCGCGATGGAATCGCGGCAATGAGTTTTGCAGAGCGACGCGAAAGAATCTGAACTTCTCAGTGCTCGTCGCATCGCTCATCGATTTGCAAGGGAGCGCGACGGCGACCCGCCCAGGACCGACGCTAAACACCGCGCGCGGCGCGAAAAAGTATGCCATGCCCGCTAGACTTAAGCTCGATTAATCGGGCCGAATAATTGTTCGTGCGATTTCGAACAATTATCACCTGTCACCTGTCGTCCCGCTGATCAACGACTTGCTCGAGCGGGGGCCGGCAGCGTCTCCATTCGTCCCTGTCGCGCGCCAGAGTGGTCCAATGGATCCTCCTCGCTCGAGGGACACGGAGCGTCATAGCGGTCGTTCAGGGCTTTCACGAAGAAGTCCGGCCAACGCGTTGGTGGGCGTCCTGGTGTTCTCTTGACATCCAGTCGGTAACGGCTCTCGTCCAGCGGGTGTCTGCGAAGCGCATTACGTGGCCGGCCCACCTAATTTTCGACAACTTGGCCCACGCGACAGCGTCTCTGATCTTCGAACGTCGGCGAAGCTCGGAACTCCGGAGGCCTTCTCTCACTTGCGTGAGTCGTGTCACTCCGAGCATCGTCCTCTCGATTCCACGCTGCCCGACGCTGATCGCGTGTTCATCCTGCTTTCGTATAGCCCAGGTCTCTGAGGCGTATGTTAGGGCAGGAAGAACAGTGGAGTCGAATAGGTGGGCACGGAGTCGGACGTTCTTCGTCTTCTTCGCGACTTCCTCGACGCTCTTGAAAGCTCCCCAAGCCGCTCGTTTCCTCCTGCTCAGCTCCGGCGCTAGGTCGTTGGCCATATTGACTTCGCGACCCAGATACATGTAGCTGGAGCATTCGAAGAGATGTTCGTACCGTTGAGCGAGAATGGGGCATCAGAAACTTGTCCGTTCCTCATGAACATCGTCTTCGTAAGATTCAGCTGCAGTCCAACATTCCCACATACACGATCGAAGTCGGCCAGCATTCGCTCCGCCTGGCTGATGCTCGGTGTTATGAGCACGATGTCGTCAGCGAAACGAAGATGGTGCAGCTGCTGGCCGTCGACCTTCACTCCCATGTCTTCCCATTCTAGTTCGCGCATGACGTTTTCGAGGGTGGCGCTGAAGAGCTTCGGGGATATGGTATCCCCTTGCCGAACCCCTCTCCTTACGTCGATGACGACGTCGTTGTAGAATGGAGAGATCTTGGTCGTGAATCCACTGTACAGCTCTCGAAGGACTCTGATGTACTGAGTAGGAACGCCCTGAGTGAGCAGGGCTTCGAGGACCGCTTCAGTCTCGACGGAATCGAATGCCTTCTTCAGGTCGATGAACGTGAGGCACAGCGGCAGCTCATACTCTCGCGACACTTCGATGAGCTTCGTAATGGTGTGTGTGTGTGGTCGATCGTGCTGAATCCTCTCCGAAATCCTGCTTGTTCGCGTGGCTGTCCTTCGTCCAGCGTTCTGCTGATCCTATTCAGGATGACTCGAGTGAACAGCTTGTAGACTACGGACAGCAGGCAGATCGGGCGATAGTTGCCAATGTCGTGCACGTCTCCCTTCTTGTACAGCAAGACGGTCTTGCTGGTCTTCCACTGAGATGGAACCTTGCACTCCGACAGGTATCGTGTGAAGAGCCGCGCCAGGGTGTTGATGAGCGCTGGCGGGAGGTTCTTCAGGTGTTCGGGTCTGATCCTGTCGGGACCGGGTGCTGTACGTTTCTTCACCGACGAGATGGCGTGTCGGATCTCGGAAGGGAGAACAGAGGGGACGACGTATCCATCCTGCGGAAGATGGCATGGGGGCAGGTGGACGTGGCTATCGAAGAGATCGGAGTAGAAGTCGTGGATGACCTTCTCCATGGTCCTTCTGGAAGAGGTGACGGTTCCGTCAGGACGTCGGAGAGCGGTCATCTTGGTCTTGAAGTTGGCGAAGTTCCGGCGGGCATTGCGGATGCTCAACCCTGCCTCTGCTGCTTCAGCCAACACTTCCGCCCTTTTCTCCTTAAGATCCTCCTTTATCGCCGCTCTGCATAGCCTCGCAAGCTCGGACGTCAGCTGGCAGTTGCCTGACTCTCGTGCTGCTCCACGCTGGCGTATAAGCTCGAGAGTTTCCGGAGACAGGCGTCTCTTGGTGGTCTTCTAGCTCTCGGCTCCCTTAGCACTATCGTGTAGATGGTGCACGAAGCGGTCGTATTCCTCATCGACGTTGTCCATGAGGCATCTTCCCAAAGGCCGACAAGAGAGGTGTAGAGGTCCCAGTTGATGGTCGTTCTGGGATTCCTCTTCTTGAACTTCGCAGCCTTCTCTCCTTGACGCGAAAAGCGAAGCCTCGCGCGAAGGAGGCGGTGGTCCGATCCCGTGTAGAACTTGGGGACAACGGAGACGTCGGTCAGGCAATACTTGCGATTGAAGATGATGTGGTCGATCTCGTTGTGGAACTGGCCACCGGGGGATTCCCAGGTCCATCGTAGAGAGGGAGGCTTCTGGAACTGTGAGTTTCCATGGATGGTCTTGGTCGACATGATAAACTCAGACAGCCTTTCACCTTGCTCGTTCCACTCCAAACCGTGGGTTCCGATGTGAAATTCTTCCGGCGATCTTCGCGGTCCGATCTTAGCGTTGAAGTCGCCGACGATCACCTTGTAGAAGGTGTGATCTTCCTTATAGAACTTCTCCAGCTCCACGTAGAAGGCTTCGACCTCTTCGTCGTCGTAGTCGGATGTTGGGGCATACGTGACGAATACAGTCAAAGCTTGCACGGAGCCACATCGCTTCAGTCGCAGACGTCCGATTCGAGTTGTCAGAGACTCGTACGAATCGACGTTCATGGCCAAGTGCGTGTTGACGAGGACACCAACGAATTTCGAACAATTAATCGCTCGATTACTCGAAATTCGTAAATCGCTGTTGTTCGAAATCGACTTTCGCGAAAAACCATTATTCAAACATTGTTCGAAATCGACTTTCGCGAAAAACCATTATTCGAACATTATTCGAAATCGAAGATCGCGAAAGAGCATTGTTCGAATATTGTTCGAAATTGAACAATGTTCGAACAAAACCAAGAGTTGGCCGCCTGAGTAAGGGTCGTCTCTGTTCCCCGAAAAACCAACGTTCAAACTCGCTTCACTTCTGCGCCTACGGTAATTGGCGGGAACGGACAGTTTGAACGCGCTCAACGGCATTTCACACGTTCAGCCTCTCGATATCGTCGATCGAGTCGATGCGCGCTGCTAGTGCAGGCTGTCGGCCAGATGGGAATTCGAATATGTAATTTCGTTTCGAGGGTTCTGTTGATTTCGCTTCTAGTTGAAAATGAGCATTTCACCGGATGATTCTGCCATATTCAAATTCGAATCTGTGATTTAGCTTCGAAGGTTTTGGCTGCCGATTCTCAATGTTGTTCGAGCATTGTTCGATTCAGTTGCCGATTTTGTCATTACTAATACTTAGAGTTGATATTTCGGCTAAAAGCGCTTCTACGGTTCTCGATTTTTCTCTCTTCTAAAGGAACATTCTCACACTATTGATCACTTGTTTTGCTTTGTAACAGTCCTCCCAAATGTCTTTTTAGGACAGTTTTTCGAAACCATGGAAATAGTACAATACCGCCCGCGTCGCGCGGTCAAAAAGACGGTTTGCGACGGAAAAATCCGTCGCAAACAGTCGCATGCTCATAACTCCTTCAATTTTGAGTTGTTTCTGAAACTATTGGCACCATTCGATTCGTCTCCTCGAGATCTACCAAACTATGTATGAAACTTTACCAGACCACCACGTTTTCGCCGGGGGTGGCCTAAAAAATAACTGCAGCAGGCTTTTGCGATTGGAGCACCTTATTTTCTAGGACGTGCATGTGACGTGGAGTGTTTTTGGAGTATCTCAAGCATGGCGTGCGTTGTCAGTGCTCTGTCATGCCTGGAATGTTCCGAGAGTGCGCCGTGCACAATGCATATGAGATCGAACCTATCAATCGAATGGGCGGAAGCATGCCCACTGGGTTTCTTTCTTCGCTTGATGGAAAATGTAAAGCTTTCAAGACTTCTTGCACCATTTGGAGAACTTTATAAGAATTTTCTGGCCGTCCTAATTAGGATTTGCTCCAGGCAGTCCGACGAGCCTTTGGAGTGTGCCGTACACAATGCATCTAGGATCGAACCTATCAATCGAGTGAGCGGAAGCGGTTCAAATGTCGTGCTAAACAACAACGCTTACCCTCTTTAGGTGCCTCAGTGCACACACTGACGGCACCTTATACAAATGTAGAGGTTTTAAGAAGCGAGAAGAGAGAGTGCGCCGTGCAAAATGCATATACGATAGGACCGTTTGAAATTAGATTCGATTAGAAATTTCCGCCCGCCCTACTCAGAAATTGCTGTATTCTGCCCCGACGAGACTTTAGAGTACGCTGTGAACAATGCATATAGAATAGAACCTATTAATGCAGTGAGGCGACCACTCGCAAATGCACGCGCGGGCGAGTTCGTAGCTTCAATAACTCTATCAGGATCAAATCGTTTCGGCTGCAACTCGAGGACTTTGTAGGCAGTACGAGGCTCTTAACGTGTTCTGAAGCAGAACGGTGTAGCTCACGAATGGACTAAATTACAGTGCTCCGAAAATGCAGGTGAGGCTTGTGCGACCCAATTTTTCCCATTTCGGTCGACCACTGCGCGAAGACACGATGAGCCAAGGGCATACCAATGCGTAGACGAGCAGAACACCTAAGGTGCTTTAAGCCGATATGCTCGCAACTCGCCAGCTACCTAAACTGCCTTAGCCCCATCTACCATTTTAGGGCGGCGGGCTTTGCGATTGAAGTTTCCTGCCCCCTTACTCGCCCACATTTGGGTTTTCTACACTCCCGGTAACACCATTTTGTTCATCATGAAAAGCTCTATCGAATGGTGTCGCTCTCGACAAATTTCAACGAAATCGATTTTTGACAATTTCCCATCGAGGACGTGGGCGCCACTGGCCAAGCCGGCGCGGACGATGACGTCATCGAAAACCGATATTCTCGAAATTGGCCAAATTTCCTCGTGGAAACTTCGTCCAAAATCATCTAGGCGGTTATTTGGGGAGCTGATTACGAATCCGAGGTCCGTTTTCTAAAATTCCGCCGATTTCAGTTGGTTACTTCTCGTTTGAGGGTGGTCGTGTCAGGACCACCGATCACCCTCAGTTATCGGTATAGGCGGTCTCCTCCCGTAAGCGTCCGAATGAACTTCGGCATCGTGTTCGGCACCCCGAATAAGTCCCGCCCCTATACGAAGTTTGAGCAAAATCGGTGATCCTGACCCGACCAATTCCAATTATCCTGAAAAAGTATCCAAAACCTACCGAAATCGGCGGAATTTTCAAAAACGGACGTCGGGTTCGTAATCAGCGCCCCAAATAACCCCTAGATGATTTTGGACGAGAAAGTTTGGCCAATTTCGAAAATATCGATTTTCGATGACGTCATCTTCCGCGCAGGCTCGGCCTGGAGCGCCCGATGGGAAATTGTAAAAAAATCGATATTTCCAAAATCGGTCGAAATTGATACCATTCGATAGCGCCTTTCATGTCAAACAGAAAGGTAAAACTGCGAGTGTCGAACACTCAAACCTGGGCGAATAATGGCGCAGGAAGCTTCAACACTAAAACTCCGCCGCCCTAAAATGGAAGCTGGTGCTAAGGCAGTTTAATCATCTAAGGAGTTGCGAGCATGCCATCGTAAACAACCTTAAGCGTTCTGCTCGCCTGTGCATTTGTAGGCTATTAGCTCTCTGCGTCTTCCCGCAGGGGTCGACTGAATTTGGAAAAAATCGTGCCACGCAAGGCTAACCTGCATTTTCGCACCGCTGTAACTGCGTCCAGTCATAAGCTGCATCGCTGCATTTTAGAGCACTACTAGAACATTTTGCTGCATACAAACTTCACAAGCTGCTACCGGATAGGTTCACAAATGACAGAGTTATTGCGCTCAGGACACGCCCGCGCGTGCAATTTAGCACAACAACGGTCGATGTTCTCCTCGCTCTTACTCTCTCAGAATACAGTTTTCTCTACTCTCAATAAAATTGTTCAATTCAGCATGAAAAGCTCTATCGAATGGTACCAGGCATGGCCCATTTCGAAAATATCGATTTTCGATGACGTCATCGTCCGTCTGCCGCGGCCTCGAGCGGACTCGCCCTCGATGCGAAACTGCCAAAAAATCGATGTTTCCAAAATCGGTCAAAATTGGTACCGTTCGATAGAGCTTTTTATACTGAACAGAATGGTGTCATTGTTCCTGTCGAACACTCACATCTGGGCGAATAATGGCGCAGGAAACTTCAACGCTAAAACTCCGCCGCCCTAAAATGGCAGCTGGGGCTAAGGCAGTTTAAACAGCTAGGAAGCTGTAGGCACGTCGTCTTAAAGTATCTAAAGTGTTCTGCTCGCGTGCACATTTGTAGGCCATTAGCTCTCTGCGTCTTCGCGCACGGGTCGACTGAAATTGGAAAAAATCGTGTCGCCCAAGGGTAACCTGCATTTTCGCACTGCTGTAACTTTGTCCAATCATAAGCTACATTGCAGTGTTTCAGTGCGCTACTACAACATTTTACTGCCTACAAAACAAGCTGCAACCGGAAAGGTTAACACATTACAGAGCTCTCGTGCTCAGAACACGCCCGCGCGTCAATTTAGCACAACAACGGTCGATGTTCTCCTCGCTCTTACTCGCCCATATTAAAGTTTTTCCTACTAAAATAACAGCATTCAATTCAGCATGAAAAGCTCTATCGAACGGTGTCAAGCATGGTCCAAAACGATGATATCGATTTTCGATGACGTCATCGACCTTCTGCCGCGCCTTTGAGTAGCCTCGCCTTTGATGCGAAATTGTAAAAAACCGATATTCCCAGAATCGGTCGAAATTGATACCACTCGATAGCGCTTTTCATGCTGAACAGAACGGTACCACACCTAGTGTCGAACAATCAAACCTGGGCGAGTAAGAGCGCAAGAAACTCTAACCGCTATCTTCCGCCGCTTTAAACTGGCAGCTGAGGCTAAGGAAGTTTAGGAAGCTGAGGAGTTCTGAGCACGTCATAGCGAAGCACCTGAAACTCTATGTTTGCCTGCGCGTTTCAAGGCAGTTTGCTCGTCGGATCTTCCCGCAGTGGTCCACCGAAATCGGGAAAAAATGCGTCACACAAGCCTCACCTGCCTTTTCGCACCCCTGTAACATTGCCACTTTTCAAGCTACACCATTCTACTTTGGTGTGTTGCTACAACGTTTCACTGCCTATAAGACCCATGAGCTGCAGCCGAAACGATTTGAACTCGAAAGAAGAGTTATTGCGCTCCGAACACGCTCGCGCGTGCAATCTATATGCATTGTTCACGATGCACTCTAAAGGCTAGCTGGACTACATTAGAGCAATTCCTTAGTAGGGCTGCTGAAAATTTATGACAGAATTCTCCAAACGCTCACTCAACCATTGTCGAACCTACTCGATTGATACAGATCTCTACACGCATTGCACACGGTGCACTCATAAGTCTCGCCGGGACAGATTGAAGCAATTCCCGAGTAGAGCGTCTGGAAATTTCTGAAAAATTTTTCTAAACGTTTCGAAATATTCTTGAAGGCTTTACATTTTCCAGAAAGTGAAGATAGAAACCCAGTGAGCATACTTCCGTCCATTCGATTGATAGGTTCGATCCTACATGCATTTTGCACGGCGCACTCTCGGAACATTCCAGTCATGACTGACAACGCACGCCATGCTTGAGATACTCCGAAAGCACTGCAAGTCACATGCACGTACTGTAAAATAAGGTGCTTCAATCGCAAAAGCCTGTTGCAGTTATTTTTTAGGCCACCCACGGCGAAAACCCGGTGGTCTGTAAAGTTTCATATATAATTTGGTAGATCTCGAGGAGACGAATTGAATGGTGCCAATAGTTTCAGAAACAACTCAAAATTGAAGGAGTTATGAGCATGCGACTGTTTGCGACGGATTTTTCCGTCGCAAACCGTCTTTTTGACCGCGCGACGCGGGCGGTATTGTAAATTTGTGTTGTTTTCGACTGAGTTCCGTCGTGGGAGCAAGGTGTCGCAGGCGGTCCGGAACATTGATGAGGTTTTCGGCGAGGATGAGGATAGCGAACGCCCAGTACGTCGATGGTTCGAGAAGCTTTCATCTGGCGATTTATTATTGAAAATAAGCTACGTGGGAGAACTGTGTCCAAGATGGATGAATTGAAAGCTGTAGTGGAAGGCGACATTCCGCAAACTACGCGTGAATTAGCAGCAAAATTCAAGGTATCTATCTCTACAACATTAGACCATCTGAATCAAATCGGCAAAGTAAAGATGCTGGATCAATGGTTCGATAAAGATGAAGCCCCGAAACACATTCCGAAAGACAACATCCACCAAAAAAATTGATGGTGTCTGTTTGGTGGTCTACCTATGGAGTCATCCACTACAGCTTCATGAGACCTGGTGAAGCGTTAACTGCGGGCGTCTACTGTAACTAGCGACGGCATGAGGAGGAACCTTGCAATTGGGCACCAAAGATTAGTCAAAAGGGCCAATACTCTCGCAAGACAACACACAAAAAGTTGCTGAAACTGCAGGAATGGAAATGAAATTTCTCATTCACCCACCATATTCACTGGATCTTGCACCAACTGACTGCCTCATTTTCCAGGCATTGGAAGCGTCCGTCCTTGTTTCGTTTCCGTTACTTATATTCATCTGTGTTAGTTCCATTCTAGAAGTGACACCTTTCAAATCGGTTGGATTTCTTGTCCTCATTCAATACGTTGCCGCTAAATGAAATAGGACAACTTCACTCTTCACCACATATGCGCGGCACCACGCTCTCCCTCTCCTTGAATGGCAACAGCTCGCCGTCTATCAGGTCTCCAAGCCAGGGCATAGCAGATTCCTTTCGATTCCCCTGCGTATCATTGCAATGAAGCACGGAAAGTGTTTTTTGTGGTGTTGTATTTGTTCGATTTTCTTTTAACCGGCTTCGCTTGCGCAGCCGGTTCCCAGTGTTATGAAGACAACTAAAAACTGCAAACGAAAATGAACTCTTCTGCGGTAGCTTTGTAACTTGGTCAACTATATAATTCTTGCAGTCTTCGCTGCGCCGCACATATGATAAATCTCGTGTTACACTTGCAATGAGATATGACTATGTTGCTGGAATACTAAAAAATGCAAACACGTGGCTGCGAAATTGAACAAGAGCAATGTCATCAAATGTTCTTATCAGAGGTAGCGCTAAGAAACGTTATGACTTGATGCCATTACAATAAGCTGTTACAGCTATATCAGGAAATTCGATTTGCCGTCAATAACTCTCTCACAGACTGCAGAACACGTTGAGGTCCCAAATTTCAGATGACATAGATTTTCTAAACACTGTTAGTGTTCTCTGCGCAATTATTAGTCTGCGTATAAACACATAGCTTTTTTAACGCGTGGCTCAGCAGGCCTGATAGCAGAGGGACGACTTTATTCGATTGTTTGACTTTCGTGAACAGCAAAAAATTGAGTTATTCGATTGATCGGTTTTCGAAAACAGCAAAAAAAATTGTTCGGCTTTCGAAGGTTTCAAAAAATCGAGTTATTCGATTGCTCGACTTTCGAAAACATCCAAAAATCGAGTTGTTCGATTGCTCGATTTTCGAAGGCAGCGAGAAATCGAGCTATTCGATTGCTCGATTTTCGGTGACAGCGAAAAATCGAGTTGTTCGATTGCTCGATTTTCAAAGACAGCGAAAAATCGAGTTATTCGATTGCTCGATTTTCGAAGACAGTGAAAATCGAGTTATTCGATTGTTCGACTTTCGAAAATTTCAAAAAATTTTAAAAATAAAGGCTAAGTGAAGTATATGTAGAAAGAAATGAACGCTTGAAAAATTTTCTACTTCTTAAGCTTTAAGAATAAACAAAATAAAAAGCAAAGTTGAAGAAAAAAATTAAAAGATCTGAAAATCTGATTTTACCGCAGTCCATTAGCGTTGCTGCGCGCAACTTGCCAGGGATGTGCGGATCTTCCGTTCCCGTGTTCCAAATTCCAGTTTTAGGCCGCCTTAGTCCTTCCGTTCCGTTCCGTGCTCCGCTCTCTTGGGTACGAAGACGGAACGGAAAAGGTGAATTCATCACTCATTGATTGTTTTGCACTGTCATCATTCACTTCTTGAGCATAAACGATAGGCTGAAGAAAGAGAATAACTATGCGTCGCCTTTCCTGCGATTGTGTTGCTTTCAAACATGTGGTCCATCCTGATGTCAAAACAGTGTAAGAATCAAATTGGGTTCTTCTTTTCTTGAAGCGATGTACTACTATAAGGCCGCAGGTTTCGTGA
The DNA here is from genome assembly GCA_947396885.1 of Heligmosomoides polygyrus polygyrus. Lineage (NCBI taxonomy): Eukaryota > Metazoa > Nematoda > Chromadorea > Rhabditida > Heligmosomidae > Heligmosomoides > Heligmosomoides polygyrus. Next base: position 73,948,670 of record OX377202.1, on the reverse strand, counting down.
GTATTTGAATCAAGAGTCAAATGCCTTAGAGGGAGCACGCTTATATTTTTCCCCTAGGTAATCTAATAATGCGCAACAACGGCAAACGCTCTCCGCGCTGTTACTCGCCCAGATTACAGTTTTTCCCACTCCAAATGACACCACTCAATTCAGCATGGAAAGCTCTATCGAAAGGTATCAAGCATGGCCCAACTCTTATTCGCCCAGATCACAGTTCTCGATACTCGTAGTAAAACCATTGAAATTAGCAGAAAAAGTTCTATCGAATGGCATCAAGCTTGGCCAATTTCGAAAACATCGATTTTTAATGACGTCATCGTCCGTCTGCAACGGCCAGGAGCGGTCTCGTCCTCGATGCGAAATTGTCAAAAAATCGATGTTTCCAAGATCGGCCAAGATTGACACCATTCGATAGCGCATTTCACACTGAACAGAGAAGTAACATTGCGAATGTCGAAAACTCTGGGCGTGCAAGAACTCAAGAAACTCTAGCCGCTATCCTCCGCCACTCTAAATTGGCAGATGGGGCTAAGCCACTTCAGGAAGCTAGAGAGTTGTGAGCATGTCATCATAAAGTACATTAATTCTCCTGCTAGCCTACGCGTTTGTAGGCCGTTAGGTCTCCGTGTCTTCCTGCAGAGGTCGACTGAAATCCGAAAAAATCGTGTCACACAAGGCTAACCTGCATATTCGCGCCCCTGTAACTTTACCTAGTCATAAGCTACACCGTTCCACTTTAGAGTACTGCTACGCAGTTTCACTGCCTACAAGATCTACGAGTTGCAGCCGAAACGATTCGGACTTGACAGAGTTATTGCGCTACGAACATGGCCGCGGGTGCAGTTTGCAAGCGGTCGCTCCCACTCGATTGATAGGTTCGCTCTTATATGCATTGTGCACGGCGCACTCCAAAGGCTTGCTGGACAGTTTGAGAGCAATTCTTGGGTAGGGCGGATGCAAATTTGTGATAAAACTCCTCAGACGCTCACTCTACAAGCTGTCCCCCCGCTCGATTGATAGGTTCGATCCAATATGCATTGTGCACGGCGCACTCCAAAGGCTCGCTGGACAGTCTTAGGGCAATTCCTGAGTAGGGCAGCTGCAAATTTGCAATAAAACTCTCCAAACGCTCACTCTTCAAGCTGTCGCTCGATCGCTCTACAGGTTGTCGCGCCCTTGTCGATTGATTTTGTCGGGCCTATATGCATTGTTCAACTCTACTGAGATCTATAGGTAATAAGATAGAGCTTGAGCTGTTGAGCTCAAATATATGTTTATTTTTACAAGTGCTTGATTTAGAAAAAAAATATTTAAAAAGGCCGCTTTGGACCGTTCTAAAGTGGCCTATGTTGACCTTTCCGGGATTTCCGGCGAATGAACGGAGGAACATGTCTGGTACTGTACAATCTGGTGCACGGAAGAGCTGGCACCTCCTCCGACTGCGCTACACGCGCCGTGAGTCCTCATACTGCGATGGAATTTTACAAAGCGGATGATGCTTGCCCAGATCCTCGAAGAGGGCTTCGATTTTTTCGTGTTGCCGTCTGACACTTGTCTGGCGCAAATTTGTTTCTCGATGGCTCTTCTCAAAATTGAAAGTTGTGAAATCCTTGTAAAGACTCTAACTAATGCTTCTTCGGTCCTACAGTCGTCGATCAGCTGCCAACAGTCACAAAAGAGATGAAGAGGCCCTCAGAAGGTAATTATCTCGTACGAAGAAGGAGCGGCCGTAGACCTACAGTAGTCCCCTGGCCTGTACCGTAACCCTCAGAGACCCAAAATTTTTTCTTCAGAATGGTTTCAATCCTCATTTCAAATATGAGCTTGTTTTCAACGAGGGATCATTTTGAAAGAAGTTATTGCAAAGCGGCGCTTTCTCGCCTGAAACGGCGCAAAAGACGCGCTCTTGCGCCCAATGGACAAAAGATAGGACTGGTATTGTAGGGCGAGTTAAATTCAATGCAATGGGCACGAGTTTCCCGATGAGCGCGGCCTGTCATTGCGAGACATCCCCAATTTCCCTCTAACCGAATAGTCGACCTGGCCGGGGCGCGTGAAGTAGAGCATGATCGTCACTAGATTTGTGAACATTACCGGTGACGGTGAAATAAAGCTACTAGCTGCTTGTTTTTCCTCAGCATACTAGCGAAATATGGAGGCGTTACTTGGGAGCACACAAACTGAAAAATTCAAAATTTTATTGAGTACAATTTCAGATCCAGGTTTCATTCCCTTCTGGTACGAGAAATGCGTCCGGGTGTGATATTCTGCTAAAATCGGGAAAAACTGAAAAAAATCGGAATGAAAAAATTCTGTTCGTATTGGGTCGCGAAGGCTGCTCCCAAAAGATTTCTACTTTTTTTTGAACTGTAAAGCAATCTGCATTCAAAACCTTTTAGAGTTTGGCTAGGTATTCATAACATGTCTTTTTCAGCAACCAGAGCTGCACTCCAGTCTCCACATTATTAGGAAGTACAACCTAATGTTACAAATCACCTAAAAAGCTGAGATAGACGCAGATTACGCTACTTCTCTCCTTAAACCAGAAAACCAGGCACAGTATTACTTTATTCCTCTCCCCCTCTCCGCTTGCGATTCGATAACCGCTAGCTTGACCCTGGCCTGAGAAAGTATGAAGAACACCCTATAAGGTTGCACTAGCGTTCGAGACTCCCGAACCCCTGAGGTGCATCAAAGAACAGTAGGAGTGACATGATGGGAAGATTTCGTCGAATTCAGCTTCACAGCAAAGGTTGCCATTAATAGGATGAGGTTGCGGCGAGGGATCACAAGAACAGCTGATGAAAGAATAAATCACTTACCATCAGTGCAATAAGAGTACATACCCACATGACACGGTTCACTGATTAGTAACTCATTTCAGCGTACGTTTTTCTTGCGAACAGTTAAAGATAGAGAACAGATGTTCTGGTAAGCGATTTCAAATATAAGGCCTCACAATGATGGGCTGACATCTGTCATCAGCCAAAAATATGCATGCGCCGTTTAGTCATTTTAGTGCCCTGACTCACCTGTTCTATGACGTTCTAAAAAAAAACACATGTTTTTCTAAAAACCAAAATTGATGGAGTTTTTGTGGTGGCTGCAACGGAGAAGCACCATCACCGTATTCTGGACGTGTGCCACATGCACGCTGCGATCGAAATGTAACGCACTGCTTGGAGCAAGCTCTCAACAAAAAGGCTGAAGTCTGTTGAAAGGAGGAGGTCCGTTTCTCTGAGCTGTTCCGGTGACGCTGCACGATTCTGTTATTGTTTGGCCCAGCAATTTGTTCCCACGATTACATATACGTGATTTCCGATGTGTTTCTCACTATTGGAAATTTAAATTTTTGTATAAAATCGTAATCTCTTAAGCAAAAATTTGAATTCCTCAACGCCACCGACTAATTTTTCCAAAAAGTGGCTTAAGAACTCACCGCCAGGACTCAGTACTGTAAATCATGCCTCTCGCATCTAAAAACCTGTGTGCAAACACTTTGCCGTTGGAGGATGCCATGGAATTTTATTGGAAAATAGGGCGAAAAAGCCACTTTATAAGAACCGTGATTTATAACAAGAACAGAAGCAAACAAAGCAAGTTGGATACTTTATCACATCAAATTTGTTGCAAAAAGTTTGTTGTAAGCAATTTTGTTTTCTTATGGTAGTGATAGGGTTGTCAGTAACAGCTTGCTCTACGTTGGCAGGGTGGTCCACATGAAGTGTTCACCTGTATCACCTGTCGTCCCGCTGATCAACGACTTGCTCGAGCGGGGGCCGGCAGCGTCTCCATTCGTCCCCGTCGCGTGCCAGAGTGCTCCAATGGATCCTCCTCGCTCGAGGGACACGAAGAGCGTCACAGCGGTCGTTCAGGGCTTTCACGAAGAAGTCCGACCAACGCGTTGGTGGGCGTCCTGGTGTTCTCTTGACATCTCGCGGAATCCAGTTGGTGACGGCTCTCGTCCAGCGGGTGTCTGCCAGGGATGAGCGGATAATGAAATTTTGAAAACCGGATGACGGATAACGGATAATTTTGTCCGAAAATCGCCGGATAACGGAAAAACGGATAACGAACAAACAACAAAATCCAAAACTCGTTTTAAATTACACCAATTTCAACAACAGATCAGGGTTTGTAGCGCTGTTAATTTATAAGTCATTTCTAGACGTTTTAGTTGTGTTTTTATACGTTTTGCAGGCGCCACACTAACGACGCTCTATGGCTTTTCTGCCTATTCGTGCGTAGACAAACGCACGGACAGCAACATACCCGCCTCTCACCTGTTTCCAAGGAGCCGGATGGATTGTCTTATTTATCAGCCTTAGTCTGCGCTTAACTCTTTTTTTCAAATAGAGCAGTTGAAAAATATAGTCCTTGGAAGAGCAATTCTTCCGATGTCTGGAAATAAGAAGGCAGGTGACATCCAGCGAAACAAACTTCACATAAACTTCACATAAACTTGTCCTACACAGGCTATGAACCGTTATTGTTGTTGCTGCTCGATAGCATTCCAAGATCCAAGGTAGTTATCTGTCAACGTGGAATTATCTGGGGTGGATAAAATACTAACTTTTGGGTAGTAGCTGTAAGCAGTTGTGTACGGCAAACAAACACTCAAAGAGTTATGACATCCAGACCTTCTGGATATGAGGAAGAATATTCGACTTAGCCTCAAAACGGAGGTGTTCCCTATGTTGAGAAAAGTTTCACAAAAAAACACAAAAAAACAAAGAAAATCTACATGTCTTCAGCACCCAAGTCGATAATTTTGTTAAGCAGTTTATTGCTCCTCTAAAATTTTTAATGGGGAAGTTGCTTACTCTATGTATTTTGATTAATCCTATTTCTTTTGCTAGTATTCACTGCTGTACTGCAGTATTTTTTGATAATTCACGACAGCATATGGCTAAAAAGGTGCCGTTACCGCCTGCAATCAAATCGAGCATACGGCAATCGTGTAACCACAAATGATACGATGGAAAGATCGGCTGTAAATATTCTTCCCAGGATGCGGCTCTCCACTTTTGACGATTGCTAGTAGCAGTTTGTATGCCTTCTTGATCAGCACATGACTTGAGATGAATGAACAATTCTGTGCTAAGTAGGCCTCACATAAGTATGGTACAGGCTTAGCGCGCCTTCTGGAAGGCTAGAAGTTAGATATCTTTAAAACTATGTAGCCAGTTCCCAAGTGAGGAAACTTCAATTAACCCTTCTAGATTTGAAAACTTCTGTTGTTTCTGACGACCACTCTTACGATCGTGAAGGATCCTGTACATAGCCCACCACCATGTTCAAAGCTAATTTGTTGTTCGTTATCCGGCCCAAAATCGCCGGATAACGAACAACAAAACGGATAGGCCAAAACCCCCGAAAACCGGATAACGGATAACGAATAACGGTTAATCCGCTCATCCTGGTATCTGCGAAGCGAATTACGTGGCCGGCCCACCTAAATTTCGACAACTTGGCCCACGCGACAGCGTCTCTGATCTTCGAACGTCGGCGAAGCTCGGAATTCCGGAGGCCTTCTCTCACTTGCGTGAGAGAGGTCACTCCGAGCATCGTCCTTTCAATTCCACGCTGCGCGACGCTGATCGCGTGTTCATCCTGCTTTCGTATGGCCCAGGTCTCTAAGGCGTATTTTAGGGCAGGAAGAACGGTAGAGTCGAATAGGTGGGCACGAAGTCGGACGTTTTTCGTTTTCTTCGCGACTTCTTCGACGCTCTTGAAAGCTCCCCAAGCCGCTCGTTTCCTCCTGCTCAGCTCTGGCGCTAGGTCGTTGGCCATGTTGACTTCGCGACCCAGATACACATAGCTGGAGCATTCGGAGATGTTCGTTCCGTTGAGCGAGAATGGGGCATCAGAAACCTATCCGTTCTTCATGAACATCGTCTTCGTAAGATTCAGCTGCAGTCCAACGCTTCCACATACACGATCGAAGTCGGCCAGCATTCGCTCCGCCTGGCTGATGCTCGGTGTTATGAGCACGATGTCGTCAGCGAAGCGAAGATGATGTAGTTGCCGGCCGTCGACTATCACTCCCATGTCTTCCCATTCTAGTTCGCGCATGGCGTTTTCGAGGGTGGCGCTGAAGAGCTTCGGGGGTATGGTATTCCCCTGCCGAACCCCTCTCTTTACGTCGATGACGACGTCGTTGTAGAATGGAGAGATCTTGGTCGTGAATCCACAGTACAGCTCTCGAAGGACTCTGATGTACTGAGTAGCAACACCCTGAGTGAGCAGGGCGTCGACGACCGCTTCAGTTTCGATGGAGTCGAATGCCTTCTTCAGGTCGATGAGCGTAAGGCACAGCGGCAGCTTGTACTCTCGCGACACTTCGATGAGCTTCGTAATGGTGTGTATGTGGTCGATCGTGCTGAATCCTCTCCGAAATCCTGCTTGTTCGCGTGGCTGTCCTTCGTCCAGCGTTCTGCTGATCCTATTCAGGATGACTCGAGTGAACAGCTTGTAGACTACGGACAGCAGGCAGATCGGGCGATAGTTGCCAATGTCGTGCACGTCTCCCTTCTTGTACAGCAAGACGGTCTTGCTGGTCTTCCACTGAGATGGAACCTTGCACTCCGACAGGTATCGTGTGAAGAGCCACGCCAGGGTGTTGATGAGCGTTGGCGGAAGGTTTTTCAGGTGTTCGGGTCTGATCCTGTCAGGGCCGGGTGCTGTACGTTTCTTCACCGACGAGATTGCGTGTCGGATCTCGGATGGGAGAACAGAGGGAATGACGTATCCATCTGCGTAAGATGGCATGGGGGCAGGTGGACGTGGCTATCGAAGATATCGGAGTAGAAGTCGTGGATGACTTTCTCCATGGTCCTTCTGGAAGAGGTGACGGTTCCGTCAGGACGTCGGAGAGCGGTCATCTTGGTCTTGAAGTTGGCGAAGTTCCGGCGGGCATTGCGGATGCTCAACTCTACCTCTGCTGCTTCAGCCAACACTTTCGCCCTTCTCTCCTTGAGATCTTCCTTTATCGCCGCTCTGCATAGCTTCGCAAGCTCGGACGTCAGCTGACTCTCGCGCTGCTTCACGCTGGCTTATAAGCTCGAGAGTTTCCGGAGACAGGCGTCTCTTGGTGGTCTTCAAGCTCTCGGCTCCCTTAGCAATGTCATGGAGATGGTGCACGAAGCGGTCGTATTCCTCATCGACGTTGTCCATGACGGCATCTTCCCAAAGGCCGACAAGAGAGGTGTAGAGGTCCTAGTTGATGGTTGTTCTGGGATTCCTCTTCTTGAACTTCGCGGCCTTCTCACTTTGACGCGAAAAGCGAAACCTCGCGCGAAGGAGGCGGTGGTCCGATCCCGTGTAGAACTTGGGGACAACGGAGACGTCGGTCAGGCAATACTTGCGATTGAAGATGATGTGGTCGATCTCGTTGTGGAACTGGCCACCGGGGGATTCCCAGATCCATCGTGGAGAGGGAGGTTTTGGAACTGTGTGTTTCCATGGATGGTGTTGGTCGCCATGATAAACTCAGACAGCCTTTCACCTTACTCGTTCCACTCCAAACCATGGGTTCCGATGTGAAGTTCTTCTGGCGACCTTCGCGGTCCGATCTTGGCGTTGAAGTCGCCGACGATCACCCTGTAGAAGGTGTGATCTTCCTTATAGAACTTCTCCAGCTCCACGTAGAAGGCTTTGACCTCTTCGTCGTCGTAGTCGGATGTTATGGCATACGCGACAAATAGAGTCAAAGCTGGCACGGATCCACATCGATTAAGTCGCAGACGTCCGATTCGGGTTGTCAGAGACTCGTACGAATCGATGTTCATGGCCAAGTGCGTGTTGACGAGGACCCCAACGCTGCCTACTCATCTGCTGTCGCATGTTCCGAGGATCTTCTCCGGATTCGTAGGCGGCGTGTAGGGGGTGGTGTATTCTCGTCTCGGTCAGTCCGATGACGTCGTACTTGATGTTCCTGGCTTGCATCATCAGGTCCTCGACGGATGCTTCCAATGCGAGCGTGCGGGCGTTGTAAGTACAGATCGTCATCCTAGTCCTCAATTTGCGCAGCCTGGTTAGGCCCTGAGATTTTAGCAGCCTCTCCGTGCTCGTCCTTCCCATCGCTGCAGAAATAGGGGCTCTTTCGGGGTCAGGGGAGTGAGGCCCTTTAGTGCTGCTGTTTTTGACTGGAGTACACACGAGTAGCTAGTTGGGCTCTGTCGTGCGGGCGAAGAACTTCGGGCAGCCAGCCAGACTGCCCGAAGGGACGGGGCGAGACTTAAAGCGGCCTCGAATCGCCTCACATGTACTCCCAGTCTACCGAGTGCAAGCTTTTGGCCGGGCCGACACAGTTACAATTCGCACAGGCGCGAACACATCCAGGCACACTGTGCATGAACATGCCGCTCCCACGCACAAGGATCGCCTCGACCCGACACAGCAGGGGCAAGGAGTCCATCCCCTGCATCCAGACCTGCGTCTGTGGACAGTTCATGGTTGCATGTGGTTCGCGTTCAATTCCCCTATCCACCACCCGGGGACGCGCCACGTGGCACTGACAAGCGGCCCGAGATCCCTCTTAACAAGAGAGCCCGAAGGCTCTCTATCGAGGGAGATCCGTGGATGAAGTGCTACGAGCTACAAAAGGTTCCTTTTCGGAAAATTTTCGCTTTTTTTGCTCTGCTGTGGTGTTATTCATTTTATCCATATTTTTCAATCCACCTATGTTCAGTCTTGTTCACCGTTTCTGGGTAAACATGGTTTCGTTTGAGGATCTTTCAGCGGTAGTCGCCATATTCAAACGCAGGTCATCGTATAGCACATCGGATGACATCGGTTTCCACGACTACGAAGATGCTCAAACTGCATCGGGTGCAAGTACACCACGTCATCAAAAGTTTCGGAGAGCCTGGAGGAATCGAAAATCGCCCGAGAGGAAGACCATGATGAAAGCTAGGATTTCTGCCCTTCGAAAGGCCGTTGCAGACAAACTTCACCGAATTCCCGCAAGACGCATCAGGAAACAATCACAGCTTAGGTCATTCAACTATGCATCGATTGATCATTGATGACCTGGGATTGTATACGTACAAATTCGCGAAAGGACAGCACCTCATCGAGGAAGTGAGGACCTCAAGAGTGGAGAAATTCAGAAAGATGGAGACCCTTACGCGCCTTGACAAGCTTGACCGAATTTTTTTTTCACAGACGAGAAGATATCTACCGTCGAACCACTCCAAAAAGCGCAGAATCAGCGGAGTCTGCTGCCAAAAGGAGGTCCAATAGCCGTCAACGTCAAAGGGTTTATTTCCAGAGCCCTTGTGATGATACGGGCTTGAATAACGGACCAGGGCAAGACCAAGCTTGTTTTTATTCAATCAGAAGTTGAGATCAATACCGAAATCGACCGGCAGCAAATCCTGGAAGACGTGGTGATATAGTGATATAGAGCGAAAGGCCTGCTCGTTCAGATACAGCTCACTGGATTTGCTTAACCGAGCTCTGCAGAAGGCATTTGTCCAAATTTCACCATAAATGATCGCGTGCATCCTCATGAATTTCCGATAGAGATTGGACGCTTGCACTGAAAACAAAGAAGCTCATTTTGAACGTAATGTATAACATGTTATGTAGAATTGTCTTGTATTTCGAATGATTGTACAATTTTCTTATTTGCGTTGGTTTGTGCAAAGTTGTAGTTTTCTATGTAACACTTCATGTGGACCACCTTGACACATATTATTAAGGCTATACACACCATTTTTTCAGGACCGAAGGACGCCGGCGTCAGATCTGGTAAAGAACCGGACGTCTTTAGAAGTTTGACTTCGTTAGAATGAAACCACTCTGTATACAGCTGATTGTGATGCATGTATGGACGTATTACATTGTTCGAAAATAGTCTGTCTATGATGAGACTCCCAGCGCCAAAGTTCTGCCTGCAAAAGACTCGTTCATTATTCGTCACCACTCCCACCCCCATCCACCCTGCATCCCCGCAGGTACACGCTCCATGACTTGGTGGACAATGTGCGGACTGCGGTTGAGAATTCCGTCATCTTCGGGTAGCTCCTGGTTCACCAGCTACCGAGCTATCAGACTTATTTGTATTTTGTACCGCAATCCTACTGCTTGAAAAGATAGCCGAGCTTGTTCAAAGCTAGAGAGCTTGGTTGATTTGGGCACTATTGTTAGGCGAGGAAGGTTATACTCCTTTTGGTTTTTTCAGTATAATTATTCATTATACTGAAATCAAAAGTCTTGAACGTGAAATGATGCACTTCCATGATATCCTATCTAACCTTGTAGTTTTGCAGTTGGTTACTTTTTATTAAAAGTTCATGGCTTCCTGCACCGACAAAGTATCTTGCCAGAACGCCTGTGACGAGAAACACGATGGTAACACCACTTAGCCTTGACAGAGCGTTTTTACGATACTTTTGGAAAGCCTTGCCAATGCGAACTTAGGAAAATTTTGGAGAAGTAGTGAATTTAAAGTCCCACATCTAGGGGGGTGTGTTAGGAAATTCTGCCTGATTCCCATTTTAGCACTTGAGATTCGTCGTTAGAGTTTCTCATCGGGTCTAAGCTCTAGGGAGCTCTAGGTGTGCTTATATTATAGGCAACCTGTGCGCGAGCATTCGAAGCGAGGCACGGAGGTGATGAAAATAAACCTTCGGTAGGAAATACACTATATAGTTGAGCAGCGTATTCACAGCGTCTGCCGAACCTGTGCCATATTTTGCCAACAACGGAGGGTATCCAAGAGTTTAAGGCAAAGGAAGACACATTGATCAGTGAGCATTGTAAGTGATGCTACATGAAGTACTTGCGGTGGGCGAGTAAATTTTTCAATGCTCGCGCCTTCTCCCAACTCCAATAAAGCATTTACGCGAAAGCCTGAAACGAATAAGGTCAGAATTGGCCTCAATCACTCAGAACCCTTGCACGTCAGCTTGACGGCAGTCGTCGCCATTGAATCACTGAACATTTGCTAACACAAATGAATATGCTAACAACAGCAGCACTGAAGCCGCTGGCCCTGTGAGGGTTGGCGCTGAACACGTGCAGGCGATTAGGCATGCCGGCGCTTGCTCGTCACTGCGCCATTAGCGCGCTACTCGCACGGCTTTATTTACGGCGTCTTCCCCTCTGAGCACCATCAGTCGTTCTCGATCACTTCACATCTCGCGGCTACAGACCAGATGGACGCCTTCCCTCAGTTCGTGCTCAACCTTTTAGTCCTGCCATGATCAGGGAACTGCTTGCTGTTTTTCGAGCGCGCCCGCTCACGACCCACGATTTTGTGAGCAGCGCTCCCCTTCGAGCTTCACGAATTTGTAGTCTCGCTCTTTGTGACTCTCATAATCAATCCAAGCAAGCGAAAACGCATGCTTGGATTTTTCTATTCAACTATCAACGGGTTTTGAAGAGAAATTTTATGCGCGATAGTCACACAGGTATGCGAAACGATCCATCAACGAATATCTCCGGAAATTTCTTTTTTTGTTTTATTTGTACAAACGTTAACATTAACCTCAGCGAAATAGCTGTTTCATTCCTTCTCAGCGCTTGTTTTCTGGATGATTTCGTAACTTGGACTCAGATGGCATTGTTTGGTGGGGGGAGGGGGGGGGGGTAGAGGATAATCCACGTTCTATTGCCTACTGTTACATATCAGTCTGTATCTGTCTCATGATGATATGGATTACCCTGCAGCGATTAACGAACCACTATAAGAGGGCTACTTTGGTATGGTTTGTGGTTTTTGGTCGTCCGCAAATAAAGCCCGTCTACCGTCTATCACGTCTGCGTCTATCGAATCTACACCGCACCGTCCAGTGCTCCACACCTACAGGTCTTCAGATAGCAACGGAAGCCTTAGGAATCAGTTGTGCTGATCCAAACTCAGTTGCTCCATGGCTTTCTACAGTATTTGTAAAAATTGATCTGTAGAAAAAGCGAACCTTTTGCTTGACTACATATTTGTCACAGAGCCATTCCTCATTTATCAGTACGTTGACTTCACAGTTCGAGTTCAAACGTAATTCAAATCTATACGCTGAAATCAGTTCTGATACACTCGTAATTGTCAACTAGTAAGTCACTTACTAGCCTTAAGAGTAGTAATTAAGGGTTTACTTTTGTAGATTAAACGTGTACAAGAGACCATATCCAGACAAACTCGTCGTCCAGCGCAGAATGCTTTCGGTGAGTCGGCGGTCAACAGTAATGTACATCACTGACCTGCGTTGCCAGCTTCTGCCAGCTTTGAGGCTTTCGTGAAGTCGGCGGCAATTGCGTGCTTTCTGGTATTCAAGTCACGAAATATGCACCAAAGAGCGAAAGAGAAACTCCGTTCCTGAATACCTGGCTTCGTTTTTGAGGAGATCACTCTTCAAGCTTCAAAACACAAACAGGAGGCTACCTAACGCCGAAGTTAGGAAAACTGCCTAAGCAATAATACTGACTGTAGGAACAGGCAATCGGAACGTTTAGACATGGAAAAAATGTTCTGCTTAAAATGAGGCAAATCATGCTTCGTTGGGGCAAAGAATTAGATTTTATCACCTTCTAAAAGGTGCTATCAAATGGTACTTTATTAGGCAGACGTCGTATTTTGTGTCCCTACCATCTCGGCTAATAACAGCTGTGATATGGTGTGCTAGAAGAACTAACCTTCATTTGCTTTGGCGCCGTTCTAAGCATTACAGCATTTGAGGTTTTAAAAAGTCGATTTTACGACAAATCAAGTAGTGATCTTGGTCTCGATATTTTTTTTTCGACGAAGAGCGAGAAGAAAGAAAGCATAGATACGATTTTAGGTAACATCCGGGTCTACACCGCAGATGGAATTGTTAGACGGAATTGCTCATGCCTGCCAGACATAAAAAAAAATCCGATTTTTTGTGAATAATGTTAGAAAATGTGATTGTAGCAGGTATTTCCTAATATGAATTTAATACTGTCCTTTTTGCCCTACACAAATAGCACTTGGTTTGGTGGCGAGTTACTACAGGGGTGGCGAGTAGCGAGAAGTCACTTGCGCCTGGTTGCTTCCGTTTCCTATCAAGTGGCTGCGCACGCGTTTCCGCTTCCTCGCTTGCTGTCGGATCGGCTGCTGGCTGCTTCCTCTGCCATCTGATTCGTTCGTCAGGCAGCTTCCGTTGAGTGGACACTGAAAATTTCATCGACCAACCTCAACGTGGGAACGACAAGAGAGATCGCCCGCCCAGATAACTCCAGTCTCAGGTTTCCGCTCTTCAACTGTGTCTGAAATCGTTAACCAGGCGAATGATTGGCGCTCATCAAAACAATACGTGATCTTCTCCGTTGCCATTCCTTGTTGTTCTCATATTTTATCACCAATGCTGCGAACTATGTAGTTTAATCTCAAATAATGGAGAGGTGAAAGCGAGCACGGAACGCGAAGAAAAATCTCCATAACGGCGTCAATTTTTGTGAGTTGAGATTCAAAGTGTGAGGCCCAAGCTTACCGATTCTTCAGTTTCTGTTAACGTTGTTTATCGTAGCTTTTCATAAATCGCTTCTAAAAAACCGTCGAGCTCTGTTGAGATATTCCGATGTCTCCGAAGCTGTAGCGAATCGTGATCCCATAACAGCACTGTACATTGAACAATGCCTCTCTAAGGAAGGATGACGTCAGAAAAGCTCATGTTTTCTCTTAAAACCTGAACTTTTTAATGTCCTATTGCACCAACTCGATGTCTCTTGTTTTGAAGGGAAACTACTTCTACTTCTGTTTGCGCCTTTACAAAATAGATCCGCACTAGCATGCAAGAAGCGCCCGTTAAGCACCAAAATCTTTCATTAAGTTATAAGTAAGCTCTAAAATAGAGTACGTAGGTGAGCTGAAGCTGCAGGTGAAATGCGTAGCCTCCTATAAAGACTTCACTCTTGTTTCGAGGTTTCGAGGTGGAAGAAATGTACAACATCAGAGACAGCCCGCAGACGCTAGGCACAGTTATCTGTGAAAGGAGAGCCTCCAAAGTTGCGTTGAGGTTTTGCGTTGGAATTTTTCAGGATGTAGAGTCCCACCTAGAGAGTCCAAAACCATAGTCGCTTTTTTCGGAATGCTCTTCTGCGGTCGGAAAAACGCGTGTGAAAGCGTGAGCGCGAAGTTGATCACGCCCTGCTGCCACGCACCGAATGTGGTCGGTTAGCGCAGTGGCTATGTCGCCTCTCGGGCGTACCGAGTGTGTTTAATGGTTAGGTCCCCGGCCTCGCCGTGTTTTTTACACACTTTTTTCGTTCTTATTATGTGTTTACGTGATCACAGTAGTCAACTTGTACACGATTAATGCTTTTAGTAAGCAAATATAGCCTTTTTGTGCTGTTTATGTGGATTTTGCTGCACATAGCCGAGGCGGCATGTTTAAAGTAAGTAAATAGCAGGGAATACCACACAAGCTGGATTCCATTCGCACGCATTCGTTCGATTGCAGATTATAAGCCAATCCACCAGCAGTTCTGCGCTGCGGTATTCCGCCCCTGTCTGGCATACGCGTGGGTGGCAGATGGACATGTTGATGGTCACCCAGAGCCCTTCTCTACGCCCACCGACTATTCCTTCAACGAATGGTGATGCTTTTTCAGGGAGAGAAAGATTGTTCGTCCCTAGCGTATGTAGGATTCTGCTGGTGTGACCAGCGCTTTTGCTTTGAATGTTTCGTATTTCTTTATCATAACTGCTGATTCTCTCTGTCAGCAATAAACATAGTCACTTCATGTGAGCAGGAAAATTTTTATGCTAGCGATCAAGTAAAGTGATACAGTGCAAATACGATCCATTGAGAGGTGACTCAAATGAAAGTACAAAAGGACTACATTAAGTAGTAAAGGTAATAATCGTGTACAAATTGACTTCTGTGATCACGCAGCCAACCAATAAGAGCGACCCGGTGTGTGAAAAAAAACTCGGCGACATCGGGGATCGAACCATGAAACGCACTCGGTTCGCCTGAGAGGCGACAAAGCTACCCACTGGGCCAACCGACCACATTCGCCGCGTGGCAGCATGACGTGATGAATTTCGCGCTCACATTTCACCCTTTTTGTAAGAGCAAGTGCTTCGACAATAGACTCAGAGACTTCAGTCTACTATACTATCGATTACGTCCAACGTCTTCACGTCTCTCTTGCCTTTTCTGTTCATCAATCCACGACTCCGTATCCCACGCTTATTCAACGACATTGTTCTGCTAAGTTTTTAGAGCACTCTCCGCTGTTTAGCGCCTCCAATGCCTTCAAACAGTTCTTCATTACCCGCTCATTAAAGCATTTCAGACGCACTCTTCTTCAGTACCTTGCAAATCAATACCTGTGTTCAAAAGTCAGAAAGGAAAATAATGCAAAGAACAATCTCTACGTTATTTGTAGAGGATGTACCTTGTATTATTATATCTATTACTCAACAGGCACATGTGTTAGATAGCACCTAACTCCAACAGAAACGCAAAAACGAAATAGTACCTGACCAAACTATTCGAAATAAATCGAACCACAAGCTGGTCATTCAAAACCTAGCAATAGGGGCTCTCTTACAATCCATCTATAGACCGAGAGACAAAGAAGATTTGGCGATGCCCCTATGAGCGACGAGCAAGAGGACCCAGCCCTGCATACAAACACGTATGTACAACCGAATAATTGGCATTAGTTTTCATTAACCTAGTTTCATATTCGAAGATATTAAAGGATTTTGTATGAATCAATTTTTGAGGTGCCAGAGATGAATTTGAACACGGGTCATGGTGAAAATTTCGGCGTTTCACTGATAATAACTCGTTTTAATTAACAGGAGAGAAAAGCTTTCTGTGATCGCAAACAAATTGTTGGCCGATAGATGCTTGATTTAAAGAAGATCACTCTGGTTAGAAAAAGCCTTCTACTAATTGGAGAATGACGTTAGCTGAAGAAGAGGGAACAAGTAATGACGACGGGAGCTGGTTCCAGGTACCTCCAGCTCTGCCCCAAAAGAACTGCAGAAAGCTGCGTGCGGACTAATCCTTAAAGTAACCAAGGATGACTTCTTGTTCTGACGATAGACTGCGACATTATTAGTGGAAGCTCGCAGCTAATGTCAGTATAGCCCATGAGCGACCTGAACCACATCTGTGGTCGTATAACACCCTTCTCAATCTTGGCCATCTTCCACCCTATAGAATGAAAAGTTCAGGATAACTGAGGAGAAACTGGCCGTTTCTTGCAAAATCTCTTTTGCGAACGTTCGAATTTTATAAATGTATTGAACTCGAAAAGGAGACCGCAGCGGAGTGCAATACCCTAGAACTTTCCTTACGTACGACGCAGCTCGTCTGATAATGTGCAGTTATCTGCTGTTGGTCTTGATTGTCTTGTGAAACCCTTTCCTGGGTATAATCTGCGGGTTTTCTAAACTACTTCTGGAACGCAATTTTAAGCCAAACTCATTCGCGAAGTTGGAAGCTGCATCAGATGCAGCACGCTCCAACGATCACGTAGCTCATATGACGTAGTGTCCTACCCAAGTTTTTCAGGTTTCATTAAGAAAACCATGGAGGAAAGTAGAAAAACAAAAAGACAACAAGGGAGCATGCACAGGAACAGAGGAAGTTGCACATTGCTGTCTTTTCGGATTTAGTTGGAATTGCAGAGGAGAAAATTTGTGCGCCTGCAAAATCCGAAAACGCAACTATTGTTCGAAACAACCACAGGGGAAACACCCAGGGCGAGTACTTCTATTCACCGGAGGGGCTTTGACAAGCGTCAACGTGAAGCAAATCCTTCGCGTACTTCGCTTGGTCATCCTGCACCATTGTTGTTCATGACTGATAATCAATGCAAATCCCATAGCGTCTGATTAAGTCAGCGAAAGAAGAGCTTTGCCTAATGATTTTTTGAGGCTGCTGAAGCGGTTCCATTCTAACCATGTGACTCCCGTCGTTCCTTCTCTAGACATCCATTTGATGGATGCCGTTAGCCTGGGAAACCGAAGAGGAGAAAGTGGAGACGTTAATGGCTCTTCTTATAGGACCACCCCTTGGATACGCCATTCGTACTCAACACTCTCACCATGCTTCTGCTCTCGAATCTTCTGTTGCTTTTCGCAACCTTGGGTAGGTTGATGAATTTACAGTTAGAGATTACAACAGCCTTTTAATTGCGATGTGCTTTGAATTGTGGGACTTTTCGTCTTCGTTGAGTGGTGGAAGGTATCGTCTTTAATGATTACGAATACATCAGCATGACAACCTCTGACGATGTGAACATTCAGATCGCCAACAGTTTCGATTCGTTTTTAGGGAGGGGTTTACTGGTTGAGACATGCAGGCGAATCGACCCCATGGTAGTTTCTTGAAAACGCTCTGCGGTGCAAGTGGTGATGCTGTGGAGAATTAGGCAAAACTGTAATTTTTAGAATGTGACGATGCTGTGCGATGTCATCAGTGCAGCGGCTGGCAAGGAGACTATCCATTGAGGACTACCTCTGTACCCACATGCGACAATCTGAACAACCAGTGCAATGTAAGCAGTGCTGATAGCGAACTCACATATTTCAATTGCACGCTTTTTTTGCCAAGAGGGCAAGCGGGCAACGTAAGCGTCATCAGGATTGCTGTTCTCTTCCTACATGCGGAACTGTTGAGCAAACGTTTACTTTGACTGATCAACAAGCGTTGTGAAAAGGCTGAAAACCAAAATGCATAGGGTTTAGATTTTGGACTTCAACTTTGGCCGTTGTTTATGATTCGTTTTCAAACATGAAGCTTCCGGCCACCGCACAAGTCACTGTGAGGGCCAAATACACAGTCCAGTTGCCCCACGATACATAGGAGTAGCATGCGTGGTCCATTCCGCAGAAGGACTGAGTAACACCAGTCCTTATCTTTCGCCTTTTGATGGAGGTCTAAAGGGAAGAACTAAAATGGGAGAACTTTCGAGAATGTTGGATGCAAATGGTCACAGAAAGTATGGCTCTGAAGGTGCACTGCAGCTAAACGAACGGCCAAAATGCCGTATCACTGTGGAGCCAAGGAGCTTCCGACCGTCGCTATTGCCGACTTAATTCCGCAAACAGTTCTGTAAGCCTTGTAATACAGTTCGAAGAAAAAGGAGGAACGCTTTTAACAACTCGCTGTTTCATAGACGACACACATTCTTCTTCTCAGGTACACGTGGAAACAATCATCCAGGGCGTATTTGGCATACACAGTTACTACGTTAGCGAGGCGACGGAGACATCCATCCCAGACATTCTGGTGCCAACTCGGGTACCTCGAAGGACTGATGGCTTGGTTTTCTGAGCGGAACACGAACCAAAAACACCAATAGCAATGTCTGTCAGCGCCTCTTTGAATTGCGCTTCAACTAAAATTAGAGACGAATTAGTTGCCAATTTCGGGAAATGTTTGAGAAGATTTCTGGTGCTGTTCATTTCGATGCTCCTTAAAAATGTTCTTTTTTCATTCGCCACTTGGTATAGGTATCATGACAGTGAAAGGTTGTTCCCATAGATAGTGATTTTTAAGAAAATTACCAAGATGGAGATCCATGAGCGTGAGGCAGTAATCCACATGGGTGCCTCCGTCAACAGATTTCCATCTCCTGCTTCGCTGCGACTATTTTTCATAGACACGTGATCGTGGTGGCAGCCACGTTTCGAAAACGTTGCTAGGCATCTTGCGGGTATTGGGCAACGTTTCCGTTGGGCTGATGTGTGCGGACCATTTCTGAAAACGAAAGGCCACTAGTTATAGTAAGCTGTTCACCATTTGATATATATATATATATATATCATTTTTACATCAAATTGGTCACTCTTCAAACCAAATTTGATAGTCTTTCAACTAAGCTCAACGCTTTTGAAATCAAATTGATGGTGAGCATCTCCCAAATTAGAACGAGCCTTTTTCAGATTACATTAGAGGCTCCTCGTGGAAGTTAGAATAAGTTTTGTCCAAGAAAGGTTTAATGTGGCTTTTCTAAAAATCACTAATAATTGCTCCAACAAGTGAACGCACAGTTTAAAATTTTATAATTTTTTTTTACAACGGACGTCGCCACCTTCTTGAAAAGTGTTAACTTCTCAAGAAGGTGGCGGATGGTTTCTCCACGTGGTTTCACTGGAATCTGCTTGCTGTGGCTGAGCTAATCACGGACACTCGATTGCAGGCAATA
Source organism: Heligmosomoides polygyrus polygyrus (assembly GCA_947396885.1). Classification (NCBI taxonomy): domain Eukaryota; kingdom Metazoa; phylum Nematoda; class Chromadorea; order Rhabditida; family Heligmosomidae; genus Heligmosomoides; species Heligmosomoides polygyrus. The sequence continues at coordinate 73,929,530 of OX377202.1, read as the reverse complement.
AGCCCTTTTGACAGGTCGGTCTACGAAGACCCATGTCACATCACATTGTTTATGTCAGCTCACGTTTGTCGAGGCAGTGCTACGGCGTCCGCGGGAGCCGACGTGCACTCGCAAAGCCCGGCGAGGGCGAGAAGTATGCGAGGGTCCCTGATGCGAGGACGGCATCGGGGGCAACTGAGCTAGACCGAACTAGAAAGTTTAAAAAAGCGGGACCTGGCAACTCTGAATGTGGGTACGTTGACGGGCCGCTCGTGCGAGTTGGCTGAAGCACTGGAGCGTAGAAGAGTTGATTTCTGTGCGGTGCAGGAGACGAGGTGATCCTGCAGCAAGTGAAGGGACAGGACGTGGCTTCAAGGCCGTTCTATGTGGAAGTCCCAGAACCACCAGTGGTGTCGGAATAATCGTCTTCGAACGATTTTGTGACTCGATTGTAAGTGTCGAACCCTTCAGCTATCGTTCGATGAAGATCGTTGTCGCCGCTAAGGAGCTACTCTATCACTTTTTCTCTGCGTATGCTCCGCAGACTGGCAGCTCCGATCAAGCCGAGGATGAGTTTTGGAGCCTGCTTGATGAGAAGACAACAGAGGTGCCGTCGAAAGACGTCATCGTTGTCGTTGATGACCTTAATGGAGCATGAAGGATTGTAAAAGTTCACCATTGTGAACACCGTGTTTCGTAAACGTGACTCCCACTTCATCTCGTTCTATAGTAGGAACTCCAGAACTCAGATAGGCTTGTCCTTGGGAAGGATCGTGACCGAAGATAGTGGCCGAAGTCTCGTCACAAACACAAAGGTCGTGCCAAACAGCAGACCAGCGGTCCCACAGCATCGACATCTGATCTGCACTTTGAAAATCGCCCTTACGAGGACGAAACAGGTCGAGCCATACGGTGCTGCAAGAATCAAGTGGTGGTGAATGAAAGGGAAGGAGGCAGCTGTGATTTCTCGCGTACGGTTACCGACAGTCAGAACTGTCGATGAAACTTAGAAGAGGGCGACCGATGCGATTCGTGGCGATGGCGCGATTACATTGAGGAAATCTCTGCAGTAGAATTTCCTCATCCAGATATCCCTTCGACGGCTCCAACCCACGGTCAAATCCAGAAGATCACCATGAAGGAGATTGAAGCAGCTTTGAAGAAGAGGAGGCCAGGCGAAGCGACTGGGCACGACGACGTGGCGGCTGATTTGTTGGAATTACAGTTTTTGCACCCTGCTGAGTGGTTGGCCAAGTTCATTAATTAGGTTGTGGCGGTGAAGAAGGTGCCTGTGTGTTGGCGCCAGTGCATGACGGTTCCGATATTGAAGAAGGAGGGCAGTCCTGCAGACTGTTCTTGTTATCGTCCGATTCGTTTGCTTTCGCACAGCATGATCTTTGAGCGAATTGTCGATGGAAGAATTCGTGACATCGTCCAGCCTTCCAGCAATCAGTGTGGATGTGTCACAATTGATGCCGTACACGCCGCCCGCCTCCTGTTAGAAAAGCACCGCGGCAAACAGAAGCCTGTGCGTGTCGCCTTCCTCGACTTGGAGAAGGCCTTTGAACGCATACCGTGTGAATGATATGGTACGCCCTTCGACATATGGAGTTCCTGAGGAGCGCTAGCGTGTGTGCGAATTCTCTATTCTTGCCCGAAGAGTAGAGTGCAAGCTGCTGCTGGCACCTCGATGGAGTTTCACATCTCTGTGGGGGTAGACCAAGGTTCTTCACTTTCCCCACTCCTCTTTGTTATCGTCATGGAAGCCATCACACGAGATCTTCAGAAGCCCGTCCCTTGGATGTTGCTCTATGCTGATGACGTAATGCTCACTAGCGAAGATAAAGATGAACTCAAGCTCGATATGATCGCTTGGAGCGTTTTGGACTCAGATTGAACGTGAAGAAAGCCGAGTACCTAACGACGGACGTTACCGAGTTCAGCTCCATCAGCAACGGCATCGAGCTTCCACGCACTTCGGTCTTCAAGCACCTAGGTCAGTAGTGTCTAACGACAAACTGATGGATGAAGTGGATTCAGCTTCGTCCAAGAGGCGGTCGTTGACTGGCATGGAAGACACCAGAGCGCTTGAAGTCGAAGATCTACAGAGCAGTCGTCCGGCCGGTAGCAACGTACGGCGCTGAGTGTTGGCCCGCGACTAGGGAAGTTGAAACGCGCCTCAGCGTCACGGAGACGAAGATGCTGCGCTGGACGGCTGGAGTCACCCGCATGGATCACATACGAAATGATGCCGGCAGGAGTTCGTGCCTCGCCAGTACCAGATCAGATGGGCGAAGCTCGCTTGCCATGGTACGGCCACGTTCTGCGTGGAAAAGAAGACAGCGCCCGCAAGATAGGCCCTAAGTGCGAGGTAATGGGAAAGCAGCTTAGAGGGCGTCCGAAGCAGCGCTGGTCTTATACTTATGGACTTGAAGGTTGCTTGTGTCCACCCTGATCTAGCACTGTATCGGAAAAGGTGGCGTCATCACACCAGAATAGCGGACCCCGCTACGAAGCGGGACAAGAAGAAGTGGCAAATGAAGTGAACTTTTCAAGAAAAAACTGTGGCTTGAACCTTATTCTAGAGCACATTTTTTAGAGCGGTGAAAGATGAGATTACGCCATGCGTTCATCCGGCCTTCTGCGCTTTTAATTTGTTTAATAGTGTGAATACTGCTTCCATAAAAGCAGCGCTTCCTGTCGAATTAAAGATATGTGTGTTCTTCACAAATGTACTCGTCGTTCCATTGACAAACGTGTAATCCCAAGCGAACTTTTCTTCCATTCGAATGAACATCACGATGACGTAGTCGAATGTACATCGCTATTTTTTCTTGTAACAGATTATATGATAGCTGCCTTCCTGCCCTTTAAAATAAAATTTAAGTCCTTATTTTTCTTCGAAAATTAAAATTTTCATTACATTTTAAACAGCGCGTTTTCCTATTTATGCAGGTAAAAACTCTCCAAGAAATTCGTACCAATTAAAAAAAGTTATTCCAACCGTCTTGAAGTGTCTCTATTTAATTGGTGCTAAAGCTGGCCTTGATTTGGATGATGTTCAATTTGATGTCAAAGACGTCAAGCTTGCCTTGAAGGTGTCTAATTTCGTCTGAAAAGTGTCTAATTTGACGAAAGAATGGTACATGAAGGAATAGTGATTTTATTACTTTACTTGTTAATTATACGCGTTTGGTGCTTCGCTTAGACATTGGATATATGATTCGCACGTGTGTAGGAAGAAGCTGGCATTTGTGCGTGACAAAGCTCAGCTGTGATCTCTAGTCTGAGTGGCGCTCCATGGTGTATCAGTTCTGGCTTTTTCTCTCCGTTTTTATACGAAAATATTGCTGCAGAAGTATTTACGGGCCACGTTATACTCGACTACGCTTTTAGGCGGAGAATTTCTGCGTCAAGATTGTCAACACAATGAAACCCGGGGTCGGCTACGCAACTTACAAGGCGGACTGCTGGTAAGGATTGTATCGGTTGTGCCGTAGCTCTGTGCCGCAGTGTGAGCTGTCCATTTCAAGGAAGCAGAACAATTTGCAAGTGACGCCGAGCAACTCGGTGACTGTGGTCAGCGGCGAGTGCTACGATTACCAGGACGGCGCAAACCCGAGCAATAGGTGAGGTTTACGCTTTCTATATATAGACCGAGTGCGGTAGTGTCAGCGCAGGACCACGGCTAGTGTGCTTTGCTGCTCGTACAGGCCAGCCATGGCTGCCAAGCAGGCGTGCGAATGAGCGAAAGGCTTTTCGCCGTGACCACTGGTTGGACCGCACGTAGCAGTTCGAGTTTGCAGAGAATCCCGCACGTTTCAGGTACCAGTACTGCTTCTGCAACAACAAGGACTACTGTAACTCTGTGAGTCGCTCCTCCCTGCTTACCGGCTTTCTGCTTCCCTTCGCTGTGGCTCTACTGCTCTTCTCACTTCATGATCGTCCTCTTTCATTCATCTGAGCGACACTACGTACATGTCTCATATATCAGAAATTATTGAAGACGCTCAACCAGCCCTTGTGGTCTCATACTAGTGCATTATAGTGCGCTCTCGTTACTCATCTGTGATATATTGTACTTGCTGCAACACAATAAAGGCTTATACTTAATAAAGGATACTATTTCAACACCACGCACAATAATGTGCACATAAAACTTGAGGATACAAGTGGTTTTCTGAAGCAGCACATATATGGTTCCTGAACTAGGCGCTTTCTCCAAAGGTTTTGGTAAAGAAAGAGCGAAGAGACAATGATTGCACAACGATATTGCGACAAGTGGATGTCCCACACCAGATGCGCTCGCTGCTCAGTTAAATAGAGCATTCCCTGAAGTGTTTTCCAGTGATTCAGTTACGTTCGTTCCTGACAATGGAAGGGTCCGAGGTTCTTCCTGTTGAATAGCAAAACGGCTAGTCAGATATTCCTGTCTACAAGCACCTTCAATTCGCAAGGGTCTTTGCCAGTAGTGGTGATGCGTTGCGTTTCTTCACAACGGTGACAGAAAAAAGATAAGGGGTAAAGGCTAATCAACCCTTTCACAACATGTATTCTGCTTCTACTGGTTACCGTGGAGACGGGCTTCCTGCGTATCTGGCTTACACGAGTTGAATTAAATCAAATTAAAATATTAAAACATTAATTCATTTTTCTTACAATTTTTGATTTTAATTGAAATCAAAACGTATTTGGCGGATGCATGCATAGGTCAGTGTCATATTTCCGGAAAATTCTGGTGCCAACGAACAGACTAAACAGATGGGAGACTTGGCTGGCCTGGCGGGACTCGAACCAGAAACCTAGAACCGGTTGAGTGAGATAGCCGGTCCCCATTGCGACCACGTTATCAGGCGCACCAATGAGGGTGGTCTACGGCCTTTATGTTTGGCTAGACGAAAGAAGAATTACTCGTAATACTTATAGGGTTGTTTCCTAAAAAGAAGAAAACTAAATATGATAAGATTCCAGCTCCTCTCTTAGTAAGACGTCTGTATGGTAAGTAGATGTTGTACAAGTGTTTGTGTGCCGAACGAGGTGGACTCTTTGTTACGTGGCTAACGTTTGACGCGATCATCGTCTTCAGAGCACTGAAGATGGAGCACGATATAAAAATGCCCTCCACCCCACTGAACGCCTCAACCACTCTTGCGGTCCCGATACCATAGAGGAAAACCCACAAGAACCTTACGCGAAGAGAGGTAAACACACGACACCCAGTCTGTCGAGAGTACTAGCACCCAGCACTCTAGTATGTAAGTAGTACGAATAAGACTTGCCGCAGACCATATATCGTTTGCAAAAAGGAACTCTAACTGAGCACCGCTAGGTGACCTAATTTTCGCCTACAGGTGAGCGGTCGAAGGCCTATAGGTCTGTATACAGATGACCGGATCACGGTGTCTAGTCTTAAACTTAAAAGCGGTTTTTGCAATGGACGTGAATCTCGCCACGATTTTCACTCGTTCCGTTTAGATAAGGTTCAATATGCTTAGGTTTGGTCTATCCTATTATTCCATATTGCCGTTAAGCTGTAAGTCATATATGACTCAACGACTTATTGCTGACTTATTGCTCAAACAGCTGCGACAATAAACATATTGAAAAATTATACATTTAAAAGAGAACATGAATCTGTTAGAAGTGTAATACAGCTTTCTTTAGACGCAGTAACCGGGACCATTAATACCCACTAAAGTTTCCTTATATTTCCCTGAATACACTGGGTAAGCAGTTTACGCCAAAAGGGCTAACAAGGAAAGGTTCCCAACTCATGGTGAGCTTTTGCGATGCTATTTTTTAGGGCGTTGTGAGTGGAGTCCAGAACCACAGTCAGTTTTTGCTGAACGCTTCTATAAAGCCCTGAAAAGGAGGTCTGAATGCGTGCGCGCAACTATTATCAACCCCTACGACACCTAGCGAGATGTGCCTCGGTGACGCAGCCGGTAACACTGCCGCCTCATAGGAGCACACAGGCGGGCTTTTCAGTGCTGCCTTTATTCTTGCACGGATTCGTTTGTTGTTATTACACTTTCTTATGATCACAGGAGTCAATTTTAGACCACCAATGCTTGCAGCAAATCGAGGCTCTCTATTTGCGCCTTCATATGTGCTATCACAACGATGTTTTGTTGCGATCAAAACTTCTAGCGCCAGGCGGGACTCGAACCCGCACCTCCCTCTGACCGGGCGGGAATGCTCTACGCCATTATGTGCTAGTTGTTCAACTATGCATATCTGTACCACCACCATATCATGCCGTATCTTCAACGATACCGTAACTCCACACAAATACGGTCATCTTAAGGTTGAATATTATAAAACCGGGCCATATCGGTACACAGGTGCACTAAAAATGTCTTTCTCAGCTGAACGTGTGGTTGGACCACTACTTTCCACATTCACGCCGGATTTCACTTCTCCGACAAGGAGAGAGATTACGGTGCCTTATAAGGGCTCTTCCTGGACGCTATTTGTGGAGATGTCGACTGTCAGGAAGAAGAGGTGGAACAGGTTAGAGGGAGTATAATGAAAATGCACCTTTCTACACGTATCATCTAGGTAGTTTCATAAGTGTGTTTCGATGAGGAGGTGGATGTCGACTGGACACCTGATGATGACTGTGAGAGGTAAGACAACAGTGAGGTTACGTCGATGCTCACCCAGGACCCTTTTCTACACCCACAGATTAGGTGTTCAACGAAGAAGAAGTAGTCATTCCTTGCCAGAGAGAAGATTGTTCCTCACTGGCTTTTGTAAGATTCTGCTGGTGTGACAGGCGCTTGTGTTTACTTGTTTCATAGATTTGTAGTACAGTAGCTGTTAACTAGAAGGGAAATAATATTAATATAAGACTATTAATTTAATAATGTATAAGACTTTTTATTTGCAGAGAAGTGATATGGTACAGATATGCGTAGTTGAAAAACTAGCACATATGAAGGCGCATAGAGCCTTGGTTTGTTGTATGCATTGGTGGTCTAAAATTGACTTCTGTGATCATAAGAAAGTGTAATAACAACAAACTAGTATGTGCAGAAATAGTGATAGCAGTCGGGCTCGGACTGAAAACCCCGCCGGTGTGCTCCTGTGAAGCGGTAGTGTTACCGACTGCGCCACCGAGGCATATTTCGTTGCGTGTTGTAGGGGTTGATAATAGTTGCGCGCACGCTTTCAGGCTTCCTTTTCAGGTCGTTAGACAAGCGTTCAGCGAAAACTGGCCGTGGTTCTGGACTCCACTCACAACGCCCTACATCCTGCCAAAATAGCATCGCAAAAGCTCACCGTGAGTTGGGAACCTTTCCTTGTAAGAAACCAATCGGATTTTTTTCATCTTCTTCACCTTACTGAACCTGCGAATGAGACCTATCGCGCTAAATGACCTCTTCAGACCTAAAATTGCTTGAGTAGCGCATCACGCAAAAAACTGACCGGTAGTAGACCGCTCACTGAAATTCCGCATCAAAATAGAGCTCCTACAGGTCTCCCGTGGCGTCAGAATACGTCATTCCCACCTGCAAGTGAACTCTCCCAGTCTCTGAGACGATCAGGGGCAGAATTCATCAACGACTTACGTAATATTAACGGAGAATTGTATGCGAAAAACTCTGATAACGCCGCTTATCAAGCGATATGGTGAGCTATAAGCCCCGTTATCGGAGCTTTTCGCTTAAGCGGCTTTTACACTGCCGTTGCTGCTGTAGCAGCAACGAGCAACGAAAAGGGGGCGGAGTTCGATGCTTGTTGCAGCCGCAACGCGGTGAGATGCGGCGCGGCTTGCGAGCGGCTCTCTTGCTGTCTGCAACTCTCGCCGTTGGATGATTGCCAAGTGCGCGGTGGTGGTAAAGTTACTCGATCGATCGATTGAGTAAGTGATTTTACAAGAATTTTTTGCGATCCTTCATGTTTCAGTTGAAAATTCACTAAGAATAGGGCGAGATTAGCGCGTGGTGACGTTCATTCTGCGTAGCAATCGGTTCGGAAGCACACTTCATCCTGCTTTACTTAATCCACCGTTGAAAAGTTAAAGTCAGGTCAGTTTTCCTCCATCTTAGAGGGTAATTGCAGTGAATTGCACAGCGTTACAAAGTCATGCAATTAGATTTATTCATGCAGGCAATGATTTTAATTTATAGAGCTTGAATTTCCATAATTATCTGTCGATATTCAAGTTACAGATAGGAGGCTTCATCTATGCGGCTCTCACACTGCAAGGGGTAGAAGCCGCACCTAGCAGAAGGTATCGTTGAAAAATGTTGAAATGAACCCCTGAGAAGTGCAGTTCGGAAGGAATATCTTACATTAATAATCAAATTAATCACGAAAACTTCGCGAAATGAGTCTTTTCTATTTCTATTTGAGATATAATAGTCGAGTTTTCTTTTGAAGCGTTCCGTTGCTTGGAATAATCTAATATTGATGCAAATACATGACCAAAACAACAAAATCCATCTGAAAAGAGTATTATTCGATTAGTGTCTCTACCATTTCAGGTATGAAGCATTCGGAGTAGGACGAAACAGGGACGACTATGACAACAGAAGATTTAGCCTGATTATGGACACATGCTAGCCGTGACGAGCATTGTCAGAGATGTTTAATCTCCAATTGCCTACTCTTCATTTCCCACACGAAATCATATGTCGTTAGGCTATTAAAGCAATATATTGTTTCACTATGTTAGTAAACCCACATTATTTACTTTCTGTCTCTAATTGATTTGCAGAATTGGCCTCAACCACTGTTAACTAAGACGATTTTGTTCAAATATTAATGTAAACATTAAGCAGATTGAAGTGTTGTGTACGAGCTACATGATTGGTGAATCCTAAAGAGAACTAAAGAGAAAAAGAATGCGAGATGTTACACAGATGCAGTGTTGCGTTCAAAGCTCGGACAAACGTTAGGCATTGTCGAAGCACTGTTGGTGGTAGGCTAGCATGGTGGAAATTGAACCTTGACGGCTGGCTGGCGTTTGAATCGGCCATTGGCGCGAAAGTCAAGCGCGCGTTGGCGCTGCAGCACGAAAACCGTTGCCCTTTTTTTCGTTTTTCTTGAAGCCATACCAATTTTAGAAGGCGCTACCACTGGCTAATCTTTCAATGACGTGAAAAGTACGCATTTTGGTAATAAGCTTTGGTAGCTAAGTTTTCTGTAGATTTTGCGCTGATTCATAGCTTTAGAATCTTAATGTCATCCCAAATATGATCACTACAGTCGTCCGCAAATTGTTTGTTGTAGAACTGTTGTTGTTGCATTCGGTTTAACAGTGTTCTTGATTTTGCTTGTTTCAAGAGTTATGTCGGTTCCCCTACTGAAGGATTCCCGATAAACTGTACAAATTGGCTAAGAGTGGGGGGGGAGGGGGGAGGAGGCCTCACCTAGAAACAAGAACGGAGGCAGCGGACGGTTGACATTGGGTCTACCGTAATCTTAACACGCGTTTTCTTGTGTCTGGTGCAATTATGGAGGACGTCCGAAGATGACGCCCAAAGAAAGTGATCTTACAACTTATTAGATGAGTCGAAACAAAGCATCACGCACCATTTGTCTCCAGAATTCGACTACGTAATTGATTTTTAACCAGGAAGTGAACCTAGATGAATCGAAACGGAGCATCGCACATCATTTATCCAGAATTCGATTTTTTTGAGCGGTTTTTAGTTTTGAAGTAAACGTGGGTGAAGTGGAACGAAGCATCACACATCATTCGTCTCCATAATTCGAATTCCTAAGTGGTTGTTAGTTGTGAAGTGAACCTAGAAGAGTGGAAACGAAGCATCACACTTCACTTGTTTGTCTCTTGTATTTCTTCAAGATTTTTGTCGGATTCACTGCGATTAGGCACGTTATCGAAAACTGCCGGCGAGTGACAACTGGATGAGGAGCTGGTGTCGGAAATATCGGTGTCGGACCTCTCCCTTTCCTGAGGGAGATGCCGACACATGTAATGTAGCCGAATTGCGAGTACAAGTCATTGTAATTATAGAGGTAACGGCTCCGCACATACAGATCACAGCAATTGTAACAGTAACTGCTCCGGTATAATGAAGCATGCAGTTGTCCGTTTCCGTTTCCGCTAAGAAAATAAAACGAAGTTCCATTGACCATGCATGCAGATGGATGGCATAAAAATCACTTGCTTCAAGGACTTGTCTCGCTAAGTCGTTTTCAGTTTGGAAGTGAGCCGCACGTAACGGCTTCACAAAGCTAGCAAGTGATGCCACCAATAAAACTGCATGGCCGGAATCTGTGGTACACAATACAACCTTCTGTTAAGCAAGGATTCTTTCCTATAATGTGTACGAGGTTGAACCGCCATGCCACTACCACGAGCATGTTAGAGAACATCTAGAGTCATTTCCTAGTCAAACCCCGTTCGAAGAAGTTCAATTGAGGAAACAGTAATCAACTTCTAATCAATTTCTAACAGAAACGCAGCTGTGAACTCCACTGAGCGACGAGAGCAGCTTCCACGCGAGTAGCATGGATACACTATATCTCGAAGTCCCTTCCCCTGTCTGGTTCTGCACTCGCTAGATAAGACGACATGCACATTATTCCACGAGCACACTACGTTTTTATGTAAAATATCTAATCTCAAAGCATCTAGGTCATTTTCTAGATAAACCCAGACTGAAAAAATCAAAACGTAATCAGAAACAAAACAACGTCAACAAGACGAAACAAATGGTGCGTGATGCTTCGGTCCCACTCATCTAGGTTTACTTCCAAACTAAAAGCCGCTTAAGAAGTCGAACTTTGGAGATAACTGATGCTTAATTCTTCCTTTCCACTCTTCTAGGTTCACATCATAACTTAAAGCCTTTTAGGAAGTCGAATTCTGGAGAGAAATGATGTGTGATGCTTCGTTTCCACTCTCCTAGGTTCGCTTCACCTCCTAACGGTCCACTTGCTTTATCATCGGAGGTCCTTCGCGATTGCACCAGACACAATGGAATGTACGTTAACATTACGGTAGACCCAATGTCAATCGTCCGCTGCCTCCGTACTTGTCACCTGAAATTCAGTGGTTTTCCGTCTTTGTGCGAAGACATATGAACGCTGAATTGTATTATAAAAGGGCCTAGCGCAATTTACCAAAGGGGTAGGACACACTTGTGTTGAACATTTCTAATTTTGTGTAGCATAAATTGCCGTATAGGGCTGACTTACATGGAGACGCTCCCCCGAGCAAATTTGCGGCAACGAAAGTTAGGCTGAGTGATTGAAATCCTCCTAAGAGTGTGATGTAGCAATCTTGTATTGTTTCTCCAAACGAAATGACGGGATGAGCAAGGCAAGGACGTTAAGGAAGTTATGCTTTTCTAGCTGTGCCCCCCCCCCCCCACCCCTGAGCCGATTTGCACGCACTACAACAAAAGTATCTTTTTAATCATTTTTATTTGTACAAGTGTCATTTGTAAATTCATCCCACATAACAATACAATTGATGCCTGGTGCAACCAGAGGTAGCCAGTCCTTTTCACTAAACATTTTTTGCAGCTAAAGCCGGCTAAGAAGAATACATAGTAGTTAAATAGTTTTACGTGTCCTGCAAGGTGCGTAATCAGTGCATGACAAAACATGAAATACATAGCAATCTGAACAGCAGTGAGATAAGTAGAGCGCTCCAACTATCGGACACGGTGGCGACTCCCTAGGAAGGTAGGCTCTATAGGAAGGCTCCCGGTTTATACTATGCTCATGCTCGAATGACCCATTCGAACAGGTTTCGAATATTCGAATTCGAATATTCGAAAAATCGCGTTTTCCGAATGTATCCTTGTTTACACAGCTCAAGGTGTACACTTTTGTTACGACCGGTGAGGCTATTGTATCCGGTTACACGGCTACAATCGCCTCATCGGTCGGTTTGCCGATCTCTATTTCATTTATTGCAGACATTTTGTCCAATGGATCCTTCAATAAATTACGCTTGCCCTCTGTGTGGGAAGGTCATGCTAAGAAAAAATCTTTATTATCATCTCAAGGCTGTGCACTTGTGCACAACTGAGGAGGTTGCGCAGTTTCAGCAGCAAATAGCGAGAGAACTAGAAAGTAATAGAGAGTGCACCATAATCTGCCCCATCTGCGGTGAAAAATTTCTCGCTTTGGAAAACCTGGCGAGGCACTGCGAGGCGACTCATTCTCAAGATGGTGCAGGAGGACGTCCACAAGATTACAGCGTTGGCACATGGACTTTCGAAAACACTAAGGAATACGAGGTTGGTCAGAAAAAAAAGTTAAAGTAGTCGTCTGTGTCAATACAGCAAATCTAGTAGTAACAATCATCTGTTCAGTGGTAGTTCAATGAAATATGCGAGAGGACATGTACTTCAATGTTTACGTATCACACTTCAGCGCTTGCGACATCTACGAAACGAAAATTAATGTAATTTTGTTGTATATTTTTGTCACTCTTCGTCTTCGTGCTTCATATCTTAGTACTTTTGTACATCATTTTCACGTCAAATTGGACACTTTTCCAGTTCAATCGAAAACCTTTAAATCAGCTTCACACTTCTGAAATTGGTATCAACGTCATTCAAATCAAAACAAGTTTCTTATATAATAAGAGATAGAGACTCCCTTAGTCCTGGTTTATAGTTGCGCTGCTGCGCTATGCGGCACCATAGTCGGAATAGATATCGAAGCGATTACAATGATGTTCGTTCACGGAACAATTAGCATTAACTAACTTTCAAGCATTTTTTAGTTCACAGCCCGAGTCTCCAGCATGATGTGAAAATGGTGTGTACAAAGTTTGTGCCCGCTTGATGAATTTCTCAACATAAGGCACCAAGGAATAGATAAACTGTGCGGTAACGACCGTTATAGGGACTGTCAATAGAAAATCTAATTTAGGTGTCACCGTGCTGGCTCGTACTGCTACACAGGAAATGTTAACCAGCATAAAGGACATACAGCATTGCTCCTGTTTTTTAATAGTCGATGTGCACACTGACAGAAAAATAAGTGCAAAGGGATGTTTGGGACACGTACGGCACAAGTTGGACCTGATTTGCTCAAGTTCTCTACTCGACAGAGGGAGTACTTGAGGGATTTGTTGAAAGGTACTACAGAATTTCACACTTACCATATAAGAAAGCCTTGCTTAGAACACTCGCTGGACTACATAATCAAACGCCTCCGAAAAGAAGACAAGAGCACGACGAAAGGAACCCTGAAGACGGTACATGAGTTTTTGAACTCCACCCCCCCAAGATCGGAATGGGAAGGGATTCCTTATGGGTAAGTGGCTAACCTGACTCACTACCTTCGAATGTGATGAATAAGAAAGCCATTTCCAGTAATAATGACGCCGCTCATGCTGGAATGGCTTAGAAAGTACTCTTCGAGGGGAGTGACGTTGGACGACACCTTCCACATGACAATATACAGTCTAAAACTAGCGACTCTCATGGTGCCTAATGAAAAGGATCGCGGTCTTGGAGGTAAACAAGCGCAAATGCAACAATGCAAGATGTTAAGATCACTGAGCTATCTACCAATTTCAGCATTCCTCTTAGGCCTGAGTTATAGTCCCGCGGGAGCATCCGCGAAAGGGCGGGAATCGCGCCGAGATCCCTCACCTGGCCAATCGCCGCGCCCCGCCACGCCCGCCGTCCGCGGTGCACCCCTAGTCCGCGGACGTTCGGCGGATGCTCCCGCGGGAGTATAACAGTGGCCTTAAGTGTAACAATGACAACTGAAGAGGTTCGGAGGCTATTTGTGGAGATTCGCAAACCCATGCCTGAATTTTCACCTCGAATGCTAGTCACAGATGAAGCGGCCTGCTTCTACAATAGCTTTCGAGCTGCCTACCCAGAATCTACTACGAGATTGCACTACTGCAGTTTCCATATCTTCCAGACTTGGGAAGGAAAAACAAGGGAGCTAGTCGACTTAGTCCCTTCCTTAGACAGTGGTGTTCCTTCGAAAACTAGTGATGATTAAGGCATCCGTCCAACCATCAGTCAATAGCGCTCTTGAACGCTTGCTGCGGAAAAAACAACTGGAGCGGTTTCAGACAAGATTCGCTGAAATCTTAGTCTATCTGCGCGTAAAGCAGCAAGGAATGATGGCCGAGTACCTGGAGCGAAATTACCTAGGATTGATGCACATAACTAGTACCACCGCAGTCATGCTGTTACAGGTTAGTGTTTCAAGTTACAGGTTTTCAGATCGGACAACCTCCTGGGCATCTTTTGCGACCAAAGATACTATCATGGATACAACAATGATAAGCGAAAGATTTCACTTGAAGATAAAGGACGAGTTCTTGCATCGAAATGCAAACTCGCGGATTGACAGTTCCGTGGACCTTCTAATTAAAGCAGTCGAGGATATGTCGGATCCCATCGAAATAAAGTCGAAATAAAGGTGATCCCTTTGAAAAATAGCTCATCGGAAAGCAGATGGAAGCCAAGGAATTTATTTCTAAGATCGTCGTCTATTCATGAATTCCGCTTACCGTGTGAAGGAAACCCATAAGCGTCACAAAACTGCTGTTAAGTTGTATTCTGGACAGTCTGATCTAATTCTGCAGGTATCAGACACTGAGTGGAGAGTGAGCAATAGGACCCGCACGAAGGAATTCAAAGTATTATGGGAAGGTCACTGTGACTGTAATCCAGCGGTAAGGAAATAAATTCTGAAACCCTCTCGATCTTTCTATACCAATCTGCTTAGAAAAATGTGCATCATCTCGCATGCGGAGTATGCCCAGGGACGTGTACATGCCTGGACAACAGGAGCGGCATCAGCTGTCCTCACCGACACGCTGTAAAATTAATGACGATTTCACGACATGAAGACGTAGGTGTCCTTACGTGCAGTGATGATCTGGTGCCAAGTATGCCAGGGGACAAGGTCAAATCTGCTACAGTGATAACTCCTGAACAGGAACGAAAAGAGTCTCGTTACCAAAAACTGATTGCGATTAAAAGCGTGAGTAGTCTCTAATTTGAGTTTGCTCCAAATTTAATAGGATGTTAATTAATACGATACAATTTTACTGCAAACGCTTTCACACATACGCAATCGTCGAAAATGGTGCGACTTCCTTGGCAAAAATGGACAAAGATGACTCGATGCAGAAACTGGAAAAGGTATTAGGTTACCTGAAACTAGCGGCTGAAGTTGTACAACCGAGGATGGAGCATGCTTTAGCTCCCCGCCCTGAAATGGCACAATTTGGTGCCAAAGCTCGCCTGCCAAAGATTCAATTAAATCAGGTAAGCTGCTTAGTGATATGTGATACTAATTATGTTGTAAAAGTCAGCTATTCAGCGTAGTAAACAAAAGAAGCACAAGAACCGGTCGAAGACCTGTAAAAAGAGCTTCAAACTATGAGGGAGAACGCAACGAACTACGGCTGACCTAATTCGGAACCGTAAATAGCATTTCGCATGCATATTTTAGTTCAGTGTCTCCGAATGTCGTTTTCTGTCTTTACTGTATGTTGTCGTGCATTGAATAATGTTTCAGATTAATCTTTTTTCTCATCCACACTCAGCTGAAATGACGGTATGTGCTATTAAGCGTAACAATGGCAATTACTTGGGTACTTATCGAGCTGATGCGCGCATCGTTCTGTGTTGTTTGTGTGTCCTGTTCTGTGTTGTCTAAGAGCCTTATGTTTGTGTTGTTCCGTCTAGTTCTGTGTTGTCCTCCGCTTACGCGGAGGAGAGCCGAGAACTAGGCAAAGAAAGAACTCCGTTCTCTGGCTTATCTACCTAATCGGTTTTAAGATGCCTTGAAGATGCGGTGAGGGCGTCAGACCGCTAAGCACAATTATTTGTACCTATATAGTTGTTCCTCCTATTAACGATGTTAATATTTGAGCATCACGCGTATACTTACTCATTAGCTTTCTTTTCCATTGTGTACCCTTTTCTGCCACAGATCTCCCTCGATAGAGAGCCTTCGGGCTTTCTTGTTAGGAGGGATCTCGGGCCGCTTGTTGCAGGGCCACGTAGCGCGTCCCCGAGTGGTTATCCACCACGGATAGGGAATTAAACGCGAACCAAATGCGACCGTGTACTGCCCAGAGACGCAGGTGGGATGCAGGGGATGGACTCCTTGCTCCTGCTGTGTCGGGTCGACGCGTTCCTTGTGCGTGGGAGCGGCATGTTTATGCACATTGTGCGTGGATGTGTCCGTGCGGATTGTAACTGTGTCGGCCCGGCCAAAAGCTTGCATTCGGTAGAATGGGAGTGCATGTAAAGACCCCCACAGAGTTCTGCGGCAGCGCCGCGGCCCTATGCTTAACCATAGGGCAGAGACGCAGAGCTCGCCGCCGGCGGCGTCCCTGCCCTATCCTTAAACATAGCGGCGAGCGGCGTTGCCGCAGAACTCTGTGGGGTCCTTAAGGCGATTCGAGGCCGACTTAAGTCTCGCCCCGTCCCTTCGGGCAGTCTGGCTGGGTGCCCGGAGTTCTTCGCCCGCACGACAGAGCCCGACTAGCTACCTGTGTACTCCAGTCAAAAACAGCAGCACTAAAGTGTAGAGAGCGAGTGGTCCTTGGCAGGTGTCGTCTAGGGTGGTGGAAGGAAGGTTTATCCGAACCGGCCGCAAGGAGAACAAGAACGCAACTGAACTGGGTGGCCCCGCCGCCGGCCTTATATAGGCGGCGATCACGTAGATCGCAGACTCGGCGGGCGGGAGGTCGATTGAAGATCAAACGGTTACGACACAACACGAACATGAAACACAACGCAATAACAGTGAGTAATAGTAGGTATAACAGAGATTTGCACACAGATAGACAGCCAGTCCAGGGTTCTACATGCCTCGGGTGCAGGAGAGTCATCCCGACGATGCGCAGCTATTTCTCGCGGTGGAAGCGTTGTCCTGGTGCTGATTTTCTCGGCGGTGGATCGTTCCTGGGATGGCCCCTGTTCGGCTTGAAGCGGCTTCTCGAGGTGCTGGTGGTGGGGTCCTGATCCTTGCTCTCTGGTTGTCGATGTCGTGGGTGCCTAGGTTCAGTGAAGGTTATAGGAAGTTCGCGACGACGACGTTGTGGGTCCTGAATGACCCAGAAGTTGGGACGATACTCGCCTCGACGTCTCTTGTTTCTGAGCAATTTCTCTCTGCGTCTCAGATCTTTAAGCTCTGACGATGCAACGTCAAACTCGTCCAGTCTAATCAGGTCGTTCACCGTCAATCTCAGTTTCTTGATAAAAACGAGAAATTGGCGGCCTGAGAAGAGTGCTTTTCCGCTCCGTGGTCGAGTGCCGAGACAGCAAGCGGGATGTGTGAACGGCGCTTGTTCCAGTACGTCGCTATAGTGGTCACGCGCTATAGCATCAAAGGAGCGTTCAGGTGCAGTGATATACTTCACGAATTCGGCACAGACTCTTCCCATGTGTGTCCACTCCTTGGTGTTTTCGTCCTCGTAGGGCGAAGGGAAGAAAGCCAACGCTCCTCCACACTGCAGGTGGCGCTCCAACGCTATCAGAACCTGTCGCATTTCGCGACTCTCGGGTGTGGTATCTGGCCAGACGACTATAACGGATGTCGTAACCGGCATCGAAATCATCTTATGTGCCAGCGTACTCCAATTCTGGTACACGAAAACGATTACGTTGTCAGGATAGTCTACGTCGGGATGAACCTTAGAAAAGGGTTGTGGTAACGCTAGGAAGACATCCTGTTGCTGTGCGATTGCTTCCAGTAGTCTGACGTGATCGAGCATAGCAATGTCCGTTGTCAGGTGGCCTCCCAAATCGTAGTTGACGGGCCTCTCCAAGACATCAGGGTGGTCGAACCTCTTTCCTCGTGCTTGCTCGACTGCTTCCGCGTACGGATGGCAACGACGACGGTACGAGGAATACGAGGAATTCTTCTTACGCAATTCCTCTTCTTTGCGCTCGTCCCCCCCCCCCCAGCAGGACTGCTCCGAAATCGAGGCGACGTTCGCCAATTGAAACATGTCCTGGACCTTCTTGAATCTTGCCATCGGGTGGGTGAGACTCGGGAGGGCTACATGAGCCATCTGACCGAAGAGAGCAAGCACACTGACATCGGTGGCGAAGGTGCAGTGGGTCATCCACTCCGAGGAGGATCCTGGAAACAAAAACTCTTTTGCATATGATTCGAGAACAGGGAGGTGTCTTATTTTTACGGGGCATTTCCCTCTTTCTCCTAGTTCTACGCGTTATCAACGGTGCATCTGACATTCCGGTTGGCAAATTCCGCAACCCGTCAAAAGGTACTCTTATCGGTTCCTTGTTATGACCTATAAGAGTGATCAGCGCGCTATTCTCACTAACCGTGATAGCCCTATATGGCCCTTCCCAAGGGTTTGTGAGTTTGGGATTGAGCTCCTGTCTTTCACTGGAAATCTTCATGTAGACCCGATCTCCCGGTTGGAGAAGGGATTCACAGACCCTATGCTCCTCATCATAGGCAGCTTTCGCTCTTACCCTCATTTTATCCATTGCCTCGCGCGCATACTCTCGTGCTATCCTCGTGCTGTCAGCGTAGGCGTCGACGTCAACCATATATTTGGCAACCTGCCGCTCCGAAGCCACTTCCCATGGCACTTGGGCATCAAATCCGTGTAACATGAAGAACGGTGTCTCGCCCGTCGACTCATGAGGAGTCGTGTTGTATGCGAAGACGCAGTACGGCAGAATCTTGTCCCACTCGCATGGAACGTGCACCTTCTTCCTTAGCATACTTATGAGGGTTTTGTTGAGCCTTTCGGTGATCCCGTTCTCGCGTGGGTTATGACCTTTTGTGAACACACGCTGGATTCCCACTAGTGTACCCAGCTTGTTGTCAAACTCTCCCTCTTGGTCGGAGAGCAGACGTCTCGGCTGGCGGCAGCCCTCTGCGACCCATCGTTCGAAGAACACTTTGGCAATATGACCATCCCAGCTCATGGTCCCCCTGAAAAATGTCTTCGAGAGCTGCTTTCTGACGTTTCTTGCGCCAAAGTGGCCTGCTAGCAGCCCTGAGTGTGCTTCGTCAAACAGTGCTCTACGTTTTGATGGGGGCACTACCTTTTTCAAGTGTCATTTTCGAGCAATACAAGTTCCCCTTGATCGAACATGAATTCCGCGACTTTGAACTTACGCATCGTTTCGGGGAACACTACATTCCTAGCAAGCTGCTCAGTTTCCAGAGCTTCAATTACCTTTCCATAAACTGGATGTTGGCGAAGCTCTTTCGTCCATTCAGCTTCGTTCACTATAGCGCCTACAATTAGCTCGTTCGGAATTGAGTCAGCTGCCGCACAATCATTTAGCGGAACTGCACCGCAGCTTAGGGCGTCCGCTACCTTGTTTGCTGCACCTTTAAGGTAGTCCACTTTCACATTGTACTTCTGCAGCTCAAGAGCCCATCTGAGAATTCTTGCTGAGAGATTCGTTCTCTTAAAAAGGGCTGTCAACGCCTGATGGGCCGTGAAAACCTTGACCGGCAGTCCATACACAAACACGTGGAACTTCCTTAGAGCGAATACCACTGCGAGGGCTTCGAGGTCTATGACATCATAATTCTTTTCGCTCTTATTTAGCTCTTTGGAGGCGAAGAACACAGAGTGTAGTAGCCCGTCTTCCCCCACTGCCCCTAGTCCCTCGTAGCTTGCGTCCGTGTAAATTTTGAAAGGTTTCTTACCGCACCTTCTATATCTGGCACAGGAGCTGTAGTGATTATTTCTTTCAGCTTACTGAAGCATGCCCGACGAGTGCTCGTCCACTCAAACGTCGCCTTGTTAATTCGTAGAGCGGAGCTGCTACTTTGGAAAATCCCAACACGAATCTTCTGTAGTAAGAACACATTCCGAGAAAGGTACGGAGCTCAGAGCGGAACCGCGGTAAACGGTAGTTTCTGACGGCCTCTACTTTTGCTGGATCCATGTGGAGTCCTTGATTATCTATTACGTCAACCAGGAATCTACCTTGGTTGCCTTCAGGGCGCACTTTTTGAGGTTCAGCGTTAGTCCGGCTGCCCTTAGTGCAGCGAAGACCTTTTCAAACATTACTAGGTGCCTTTCCTTTGTTTCCATTGCTATCATTATATCGTCCAGGTAGGAGAGAACTTCATCGCCGAGTAACTCCCCCAGAGCTAGGTGCATCAGACGCTGAAACACGGCGGGCGACGAAGATAGACCAAATAGAAGCACCCGAAACTGATATAACCCTTCTGTCGTTGTAAACGCCGACTTCTCTTTGGCCGCCTCCGACAGGGCTATTTGCCAGTATCCGGATGATAAGTCGAGCGTAGGGAAGAACTTTCTCCCTCGTAGACTCTGAACCATTGCATCGATTGTCGGAGGTGGATAGCTGTCGACCTTTGTCAATTGGTTCACCTTACGATAATCTACGCAAAGCCACAAAGTACCGTCCTTTTTCTGGACCAGCACTATCGGAGACGCCCAACTTAGCTTTGCTTGGCTTGATAATGTTCCTCTCCCGTAAGTCGTTCAGAATCCGCCGCAGTTCTACTCGAGTGGGCAGTGGTATGGGACGCGCTTTCTGTTTAATTGGTTTTGCGTTTCCCGTCTCTATCGTGTGTTCTACCAGTGTTGTTTGTGTCAATTCCTGTTCACTGACAGCGAACACGCCTGCAAACCGCTGCACGAGCTCTTCTAGGCCATCATCCAGCTTGCCATCACGCTTGCTCGCTAACATGTTTAGGAGCTTCTGCTCTAGGTCCTTGACCTGCGTCGCGGTTCTTTGCAGCATGTGTTGGCACCTGAGAGGCTCGAGCTCTTTGAGACCTACCGGATCGTATCTGCCTATCTTTTGTCCAGCTCGACATATTCTCTCATCGGAACTGCCGTTAGTCACTGTTATATCCACAGTGCTGTTTAGATTTGTGCACACTATGTCCGGAATCAGGTCGTTATCCGACCAAAACATCCCTTCTTCGGACCCATGTGGGCACTTCATGGTCAGTATTTTCGTCTCTCCTGGACGAATGTAAACTCTTTCGTCCACCATGACAGTTGACTCGGAGGCAAATTTCCGCTTTTCGCGCCGTTTCATATCGCCTCTACTTCTTGCCGAGTCTTTTCTCTCTTCCGGTGGAGTCGGTTGGGAGTACAATTGTCCGTTGCATTTTGTGATACCGAAACCCAAAATATGCAACGCATTAGTGCCCAACACTATCATATCATCCCCTCCAGCCATCACAAATAGGGGGATGCGGTGCTTGGCACCACCTTCGAGCTGTAGAGTCAGGCGTACTGCACCCTTAAACCTCATTCTGTTAACTGATGCGTCATAAACAGCCTCCTCTCTTTCTATCGGAACCTCTTCGACATCTGCATTTAGGTTGAATCCCGCTACTAGCGCTGCTCGGATCATCTCAAGAGGAATGATGCTTATTTGCGAACCCGTGTCCAGTAGCGCCTTTTTGGACAGTCCCAACAGGTTACATTTCTCATAGTACGCTCACCGACAAGGCCGTCTTTGCGCACTGTTGACTCTACGGCTCCACAGAGCCACTTGCCCAAGGATGCTGTGAAAACTTTAGGTCCTTCAGACCTCTTGATTCCAGGGGCCGTTTTAGCGGTGGTTTCTCCCCCCCCCCCCTTCTTTGGCATTTTGCAGTCACGTCTGGAGTGACCGTACTCATTGCAGTTGAAACATTTAGGCTGTTTCCTTTTGTCGGCTCTGAACTGTTTCCTTCGTCGGTTATTTAAACCATCGCCCCTTGACTTGCTTTTGGCTGCGAATAAACAAAGCTGGATCCACCTCCCTTTCGTTGCTGGAAGGTACGCGGCCTCAGCGCCTCTGTTGTTGCCTTCGCTTGCTAGTTCTCTGCTGCGCTCACAACGTTGCGCTAGATTCTTCACCATTTCGTAAGCACACCCCCGAGTTGCTACTTCCATGGCCGTGTATAGTTGCAGGTACTCCGGCCAGTCCGCCAACTACGCTACCAGCCCTCCTGCCCTAGTGCACGAGAGTTCCGCTTCAGACGCATTTGGGTATACTCTCTGCGTCAGTTTTTCCAACTCTACACAATAACTAGTGACGTCCGTTCGTTTACTGAGCGTTTTGAGAGCCATTTACGCCTTATTCTGCGCCGCGGAATCATTATCCCTGAACTTCTCGTTCAATGCCTCCACAATAGCGTCGAACCCTGTCTCCCTAACTGGCCTGGGCAGTGCTTCGGCTACCACTTGTGGGTACCCGTGGAGCTTAGAGAGTAGCAAATGGGTTAACATCTCGTTGCTCAATCCCAAGCTCCCATATTTCATCCTGAACTTGGTCACAAATTCACTAAACCTATTGCCCTTTGGGTCATCAAACGTTTCTACCCCAGGTAAGTCATGGCAGGAAACATTTTTGATAAGTCGTATTCAGGATACGTCGGGAAGTCCATACTATGATACTCACCTTGGGGCCTGCTTCGCGGCAGAGGTGGACTCAGGCAGCCTCCCTTCGGCCTCGGCTGCGGCTCGCTCATCCTTGGTTGCTGAAAAATGTTATTCAGCATGATCTCCTCAGGCAAACCTTGCAACTTGCCTTGTGCCGCAGCGATAGGGTCGAATGTAGCGTGGTACTCCACGTTTTCGAAATCCCTTGTGTTAAGCTGCTCTATTGCGATTTCGTTTGGTGCTCGTGGTATCGTCACTTTTCCCTGAAGTGATTCGATTAGATCTGCTTCTTGGCTTTTAACCTCGCGCTCAGCTTATAGGAGAAGCTACTTCCAGCAATCGCTTGACACTGCTTACCACTTCAGTAGAGTCCATCGCGAGCAGTTTTGCTAGTTCGCGGACGCAACGATCGTCATGCTCTGCCTGTACTGAATACTCAGCTAACGCGTTAGCTAACGACGTATTCAGTTTGAAGGCGGCCTCTTTCACTTGCTTCTGCACGAACTCTAGCCTTTCTAGTTCCCCTTCTACTACCGCGAGCTCTTGAGTAAGTATTATTTCTACCAATGCGGGGGCTTCGTCGTTTACAGCTGCTGCTCATGCGCTGACGCGTGTAAGCTCTGCTAAAGTGGTGGGCAGTTCCTTCAGCATTGACAACTTGTCTCTGATTGTGAACTGTGAAACCCTAACTTGCAGTTTTCTGCGCCATCTTCTGCACCGTTCCCACGAGGCGATCGATCGACGCTTTTATCGAGGCGATTTGATCTGACGCCCCTCGCTCTTCCAGTAACAGTTGCTCGAGCTCCGCGTCGGCCATATGAGCGTCAGACTCCATAGCGATGTCTGCAATAACAGTGCTTTAGCACTGTTTCTTGCCCCTACTGTCAGTCAGCAACACGACGCGGGAAATCAGTACTACAGTCGCACCGATCGCTATAGTGTCGGCCTCCAGTAGTGAAGAGCAAGCACTTCCTTGCTCTTCTTGGAGAAGTCTCTACCTTTCTTAACGGCAGGTGCTCGCCAGTCCGCCGTAGGACACTCGGCGGTCAGATCGAAGTCGGTTTGGCCCCCGTGTAGTGGGCGGGTGGTTCTTGGCAGGTGTCGTCTAGGGAGGTGAGAGGAAGGTTTATTCGAACCGGCCGCCAGGAGAACAAGAACGCAACTGAACTGGGTGGCCCCGCCGCCGGCCTTATATAGGCCGGCCGCGTCACCGACTGGGTTCCGCGGGATGTCAAGAGAATACCAGGACGCCCACCACCGGCCTTATCACGTAGATCGCAGATTCGGCGGGGAGGAGGTCGATTGAAGATCAAACGGTTACGACACAACACGAACATGAAACACAATGCAATAACAGTGAGTAACAGTAGGTATCATACAGATTTGCACACAGATAGCTAGTCCAGGGTTCAACAAAAGGGCCTCACTTCCCTGAACACGAAAGAGCCCCATTTCTGCAGCGATGGGAAGGACGAGTACGGAGAGGCTGCTAAAATCTCAGGGCCTAACCAGGCTGCGCAAATTGAGAAGGACTAAGATGACGATCTGTACTTACGACGCCCACACGCTCGCATCGGAAGCATCCGTCAAGGACTTGATGATGCAAGCCAGGAAGGTCAAGTACGACGACCGAGACGAGAAGACACCACTTTTACACGTCGCCTACGACTCAGGAGAAGAACTGTTCCTCGGAACACGCGACAGCAGGGGGCGTTGGTGTTTTCGTCAACACGCACTTGGCCATGAATATCGATTCGTAAGAGTCTCTGACAACCCGATTGGGACGTCTGCGACTGAAGCGATGTGGCTCCGTGCCAGCTTTGACTGTATTCGTCACGTATGCCCCAACATCCGACTACGACGACGAAGAGGTCGAAGCCTTCTACGTGGAGCTGGAGAAGTTCTATAAGGAAGATCACACCTTCTACAAGGTTATCGTCGGCGACTTCAACGCCAAGATCGGGCCACGAAGGTCGCCGAAAGTACTTCACATCGGAATCCACGGTTTGAAGTGGACGAGTAAGGTGAAAGGCTGTCTGAGTTTATCATGTCGACCAAGACCATCCATGGAAACTCACAGTTCCAGAAGTCTCTCTCTCCACGATGGACTTGGGAATCCCCCGGTGGCCAGTTCCACAACGAGATCGACCACATCATCTTCAATCGCAAGTATTGCCTGACCGACGTCTCCGTTGTCCCCAAGTTCTACTCGGGATCGGACCACCGCCTCCTTCGCGCAAGGTTCCGCTTTTCGCGCCAAGGAGAGAAGGCAGTAAAGTTCAAGAAGAGGAGTCCCAGAACGACCATTAACTGGGAACTTTACACCTCTTTTGCAGGCCTTTGGAAAGATACCGTTATGGACAACATTGACGAGGAATACGACCGCTTCGTGCACCATCTCTGCGATAATGCTAAGGGAGCCCAGAGCATCAAGACCACCAAGAGACACCTGTCTTTGGAAACTCTCGAGCTGAAAGGCCAGCGTAGAGCAGCACGAGCGTCAGGCAATACCAGCTGACGTCTGAGCTTGCGAAGCTATGCAGAGCGGCGATAAAGGAGGATCTTAAGGAGAGAAGGGCGGAGGTGTTGGATGAAGCAGCAGAGGCAGGGTTGAGCATCCGCAATGCCCGCCGGAACTTCGCCAACTTCAAGACCAAGATGACCGCTCTCCGACGTCCCAACGGAACCGTCACCTCTTCCAGAAGGACCATGGAGAAGGTCATCCACGACTTCTTCTCCGATCTCTTCGATAGCCACGTCCACCTGTCCCCACGCCATCTTCCGCAGGATGGATACGTCGTCCCCTCTGTTCTCCCTTCTAAGAGCCGACATGCCATCTCGTCGGTGAAGAAACGTACAGCACCTGGTCCCGACAGGATCAGACTCGAACACCTGAAGAACCTACCGCCAGCGCTCATCAACACCCTGGCGCAGCTCTTCACAAGTTACCTGTCGGAGTGCAAGGTTCCATCTCAGTGGAAGACCAGCAGGACCGTCTTGCTGTACAAGAAGGGAGACGTGTATAACATTGGCAACTATTGCCTGATCTGCCTGCTGTCGGCAGTCTACAAGCTGTTCACTCGAGTGATCCTGAATAGGATCAGCAGAACGCTGGACGAAGGGCAGCCATGCGAGCAAGCAGGATTTCGGAGAGGATTCAGCACGGTCGACCACACACACACACCATTACGAAGCTCATCGAAGTGTCGCGAGAGTATGAGCTGCCGCTGTGCCTCACGTTCATCGACCTGAAGAAGGCATTCGATTCCGTCGAGACTGAAGCGGTCCTCGAAGCCCTGCTCACTCAGGGCGTTCCTACTCAGTACATCAGAGTCCTTCGAGAGCTGTACAGTGGATTCACGACCAAGATCTCTCCATTCTACAACGACGTCGTCATCGACGTAAGGAGAGGGGTTCGGCAAGGGGATACCATATCCCCGAAGCTCTTCAGCGCCACCCTCGAAAACGTCATGCGCGAACTAGAATGGGAAGACATGGGAGTGAAGGTCGACGGCCAGCAGCTGCACCATCTTCGTTTCGCTGACGACATCGTGCTCATAACACCGAGCATCAGTCAGGCGGAACGAATGCTGGCCGACTTCGCTGGTGTATGTGGGAACGTTGGACTGCAGCTGAATCTTACGAAGACGATGTTCATGAGGAAAGGATGGGTTTCTGATGCCCCATTCTCGCTCAACGGAACGAGCATCTTCGATTGCTCCAGCTACGTGTATCTGGGTCGCGAAGTCAATATGGCCAACGACCTAGCGCCGGAGCTGAGCAGGAGGAAACGAGCGGCTTGGGGAGCTTTCAAGAGCGTCGAAGAAGTCGCGATGAAGACGAAGAACGTCCGACTCCGTGCCCACCTAGTCGACTCTACTGTTCTACCTGCCCTAACATACGCCTCAGAAACCTGGGCTATACGAAAGCAGGATGAGCACGAGATCAGCGTCGAAGGAATCGAGAGGACGATGTTCGGAGTGACACGACTCACGCAAGTGAGAGAAGGCCTCCGGAGTTCCGAGATTCGTCGTCGTCCGAATATCAGAGATGCTGTAACAAGGTTCACCTCGCAGAAAATTAGATGAGCCGGTCACGTAATGCGCTTCACAGACACCCACTGGACGAAAGCCGTCACCGACTGGGTTCCGCGGGATGTCAAGAGAATACCAGGACGCCCACCAACGCGTTGGTCGGACTTTTTCGTGAAAGCCCTGAACGACCGCTATGACGCTCTTCGTGTCCCTCGAGCGAGGAGGATCCATTGGAGCACTCTGGCACGCGACAGGAACGAATGGAGACGCTCCTGGCGCCCGCTCGAGCAAGTCGATGATCAACGGGACGACAAGTGATAGAGGTGATACCCTTTTCTGATTGTCCAGCTGCTCGTGACTGCAGAATTATATGAAAATTAAGTCATCTTTAAGGGATAACATGAAGGCTCTCTTAAAATACTTTGGGAAAGCGCTCACTCGTCAGGTGCACATAGATATCAAAGCCAATGTGCAGTTTGGTAACTCTTATACGCAATACTTTTTGGAGTGAAATCATGTAGTTTGCAGTAGCATGAACCACCACACACCGTCGGGGTGTCAGAATCTCACAGTCATGACGGCATCACTAATTAAAGAACCGACGCCGTGAGATAAATAGTCCCCTCCCTCCTATCCCCAACTACCCAGTACGGTAGCGGCTTTTAAGGAACGTTGTCTTTTCAAGAATCGAAGGTCTGCTCGCAGTCACAACGGCATCGGTTTCCGTGCTCCAGCGCCAACGCGAAATTTTCGCGCCAATGGTCGATTCAAACGCCAGTCAACTGTCAAGGAACAAAGGACATCGCCTAGCATTCGAGACTTTTCAGAAACTCAACTAAATCTAGCAATCTCGGTAGAAGGCATAAAACTATATGTTGACGATGGTGCATGAACGCTTCTACATAATAAAAGGAGTAACAGGAGTGCTCTTCGAACAGTGTGAACATATTATGCAACTCCAGTTCCATCTCATAATTGCTACGAAGCAGAAATTCGAGAATCCTCCATAGAGCAGTTGAAGATCATGTAGAACAACACGTCATATGTCGCATTAGTGGAAATTTCAATCCTGTCACGTTATTTATTTATTGCTTATTCAATCTAGTTAACTGTGCTTGTTTTCACTAAATAATCGATTACCAATTATCACTTCAAGCTAGTACATCCAACCTTAACATAAACTCAAACTTCTCTCTTCTTGAAACCTCGGCATTGTTGTGAGTTGTCAGATTGTATACTGTGCCACACGAGCTTTTTAGGCCTCCGAAGATGACGTGAAGTCGAAACGCGTCAGGCCCTGCGAATAAAGATCCACCTAAAAACCTCGTGTAGCACAGTATACAAACTGACAACTTAACATAAACATTTATTCTATAATAAATAAATAAATAAATAAAGTAAATAAAAAAGTAGCAATAGTACCACAAAACTGTTCAGATCGTAGTAAAAATGAATACTACATGCCACATAATAGAACATATAAGAAAAACAAGTGAAATGAAGCTGAAACGGCAGTCATCAGAATAATAATCCTAAAGAATGCAGGCCCTCCAAAAAAGCCCTCCACTGTTCCGTCGCTTCGATGCCGTAGATTATAGCGCGATACCTTCTCCCTTGGCGATGCGTTTCCAATCGGGGCCAGCATCGTAGTGTCTTCGTCGTCGAGTTCCAGAGTTGATTGATTGGGCGAGGTATCGTACGGCCTTTGGGAATCTTGACCAAGGCTTCTCGAAGAACACCACTGGCGGGTTTCAAAACCGTGATTCTGACAATTTTCCATGGGTTGCGTGGTAGGACGGGATCCGGATATGAGCACTACTTTGCGCACTTTATGCTCCTTGTTGCCTAGTTGTTTCGTTGCATTGAGACTTCCAACTTGTGCGATTCTTGAAGTCTTGTCAGATATTCTTGGCTATAATTGTTCCAGAAACGTTCAGCGTATCTGTTGCTACTGCGTAGAGCTTCCTCCGCTGGAACCTTGTTTGAAGTCGTATGGCCTCGTCGGGTGCCAGGTAGCTTGCGTCTTCGTGTTCTCCTCCAGTTTTCTCGAACGGGAGAGTGGCTTCTATTTTCGGATGAATGAAATCGATCGCTCGCAAGATTGCACTACTTCCCAGCGTTCCTCCTGGTAGCTGAGTGGCTGTTTTGATGGATTGTTGAATTTCTATTTCTACAAGGCGAGTTTCGAGGTTCTCTTTCGTTGCTGTCGTGCCCCGCCAAACTTTGAATAGTGAGTGTTTCACTGATTTTATGAGCATCTCATAGAAGGTTCCCTGCCAGGGGCGTAGGGGGTGATGGTTTTCCATGCGATCCTTTCTGTAGCCAATGTTTTTGCGACTGATGTGCAGTTCGCTGCTGGTGATGTCGCTTGCCGTAGAATTTAGTGTGCTAGTAGGAAGTATGGTTTGTTGTCGGAGACAATTGTACTTGGAATTCCACAACGTGCAAAAGACGTCGCAGCATTTGAAGGAAAGGATCAGTCGTCATGTTTTTACGAGCTCCAGGTGAAGTAGCCTTGTCGTATTGCAGTGACTCAGCAGAACTTCTTTTCGATGCCGTTTTCCTTTGATCGTGATTTGTGGTCGTGTCGGAATAAACTACTTTGAACCGTGATGGGCCCAAGCAGTCTTTTCCTATATGTTGGAAGGGCTTTGATCTGTGCACACGATATGCCGGGAGATCGTCCATTTGAGGATACCTGTAAGGTAAGTTGTTCATCTGCTGGCATGGGACGCAACCTTGTATCACGCGTCGGACCAGGTGCTGCAATTTAAGGATCCAGCACTTTCTCCTTACGTTGGCTATGGTGCGTGCGATTCCGCAGTGCAACGGTGTGTGATTTTCTCTGACAATGGCCTCTGCCAGCGGGGTCTTCGTCTGAATGAAGATCGGCTGTCTCGTGTCGAACGTCAGGTTTGCGTTGTCCAGGCGTCCTCGATAGCGAAGCCGTGGCTATCCGCTTGTAACTTCAGCTGTCTCAAAAATTTCCTTTGCTTTTCTGAAACGTGTACTGCCTGATGGTTGCGGATCAGTACGCTAACAGCATGCTTCCTTTCGGCGGCGGTGATGTACGGCCCGGAATGCGCTTTCGTAGTTCCGGAATTGTCTTTTCCATCCTTGTTTACATTTCATCGCTGACGTGTTGAATCAGCTTTCTGATGAATCGTATTACGTAGTCTACGGTCGGGATGCAGGTTCTATCGTTGTCGTTTCTAGAATATCCGTAACTTGTGCATCAGCTTGGGTCCATGAAATTATGCATACCGCATCGTCACAATGAATTGCGTCGTCATCGTGAACTTCCAGATTAAAAAGGCGACACCCCTTCGGCCAGGACTGCAGAGGCCAGCTAATGAATTCTGGTCCTTTCCACCAGATATGGCGACGAATGTTGGATTTGAGTATTCCTCTTGCCGCGTAGTCGGCTGGGTTGAGGTTTGTCAGTATGAACAAACTGTGTATTTACCTGTTTTCGACAACCTTGACAAAGACAACCTTGACACCTTTACTCGATTGCTCACTATAGTATCAACTGCTGTAGCTATTGCTTTGTTGCGGATACAGCTTACGGCGATTTTGGAGTCTGATAGTAGAACGGCATCGGTGATTTGTATCAGTGTGTTGAGAGCACCAAGATAGATGCAGTTTGCCTATGGTTAGTGCGATGAGTTCCATCTTGGCCATCGTGATGGTGCCTCGTATCGGCGTTAGTTTGCTTTTCCCCAGCACCAGCGTTGATATTGCATTCTGTGTGATGTAGCACATGCGACTGGTTGCTGGCATCTGAAAATACAATAATTATGGCTCTTCGGTCGAGTGCTGCGGCTTGTCGTGGCATCTCGTGTTGGAATCCCTGTGCGCCGTCGATATCTCTTTCAGTTCTTGTGTTCCGGGAAAAGCGGAGTGTCCCTTTCGTAGTTTTGCTTCCACAACTACTGAAAGTACAGGTTTCCCGCCAAGGTAAGTGGCGATAGAGTCATAAATGGACGAGACTTGTTCGGATACTGCCCTATTGGTGCATTTCTTCTTTGTTGGGTAGTTGCATTTTATGGTGAGCGCATCCTTTTCGGTATTCCGTAAGATTCCGAGAAGCTTTTGCAGAGGAATCGGGCTCAAGTCCGCCCTCGCGGTGCCACTGTTTACTTCTTCGTCGTTGGATCGAAATTGCCTTAAATTCATGTTGCTATCTCTGAAAATATCCTTTGTCTTGCGGTATAGTTGGATCGATTCTTCTGTCGTGTTAGCCGTCATGATGACGTTGTCGACATAGGTACTTTCTTGCAATCCATGGGTGAATTGCTGATCTGCCATGAAGTTGCTCATATGGTAGTGAAGAGTTCCAGCTAAAAATGGCGAGCAGTTGAGTCAAAAGGTGACGCGCGTGAATCTGTACGTCACTACATTTTTCAATGTCAGAGGTTCGTGTAGGTCTCTACCCACAGCACACGGGTAGCTTCCCTGTCTTCGCGGTGGAGTCGAATCCGAAGAAATGCTTTTCAACGTCGCTAACAAGAGCAATTTTGCCAATTTTGAAGCGAAGCACAATGTCGTTTATTGGCGGCAGAATAACACGACCCCTGTGCAATACGTCGTTCAGGAAACAGGCTCCTTAGCGATGTGAAGAGGCATCAAAAACCACCCGCAGTTTCGTTGTCTCCTTGTGTGGCGTTGTGCGAGGTAATCCACTTTAGTGCTCTTCGGAGACCTGAGCTTGTTAACTTCCTTGATATATCCGAGAGAAAGTTGTTTTCGAAGGTGTCGTGATATTGCTGGAGTAGTTCAGAGTTGTCGCGAAGCTTTGTTATCGTGCCTTCCAGACCTCGAAAGGCCATTGCTTTGCTGTCTGAATAAGAGTCTGAGTTCTCCTTCCATGGGAAGGAAACGTAGTAGTTCCCGAAAATTCGTGAATTCCTGAAGACTCAAATGTGAAGAAGTCTTTCTAACATTCGTTGAGATCCTGGCTCAGAAATGTTTCGTCGTGGATACATCGCCTTCTTGTTCGGCTTCTTCGCTCGTAGTGGCTAGCACGGTTGGATCCGTGGCTACAGGTGGATATGGGACCGCCGGGACGTTCTGGGCATTTTCCCCATATGGCACTGGCTCCTGCGCTGGCAACTCAGTAGGAGGGACGTAAGGAACGACAATTGGAACATCCTGTGCAGGCGACACATAGTCCGATGTGATTGGAACTGACGGCTTCGTGATAGCCTCAGTCTATGGAACGTATGCGGGGGTCGTCACTGGTTCATGAACAGGAGTGGCGTACGGGTCGACTGGAGCCTCAGTTGACAGCTCAGGAACATCAGGCGCAAGAGCGGAACGTAGACCGGATCACCCATTGCAGGTGGAACATGGTCCGGCGTGACTGGATCTGGCGGTGGCGTTGTAGCCTCAGGCGACTGAATGTGTGCGGGAGTCGTTATTCGGTCGTGCATCCTTCTGTTTCTAAGCCGTGCTTGGCCTGCGACAAGATATCCGAGCTACGAAGGGATAACCTGGAATCTAGATGGAAAGGTCCTCTGCTGTCCTCTTTCATCGCATAAGAGAGAAAAGACGTGAGCGCAGCCGAGCAGAATTTTAGGTCGAATGTTCGTTCGTTCGAACCAAGAGGTAGATGAATGTCGTGGTCAAGA
Source organism: Heligmosomoides polygyrus polygyrus (assembly GCA_947396885.1). Classification (NCBI taxonomy): domain Eukaryota; kingdom Metazoa; phylum Nematoda; class Chromadorea; order Rhabditida; family Heligmosomidae; genus Heligmosomoides; species Heligmosomoides polygyrus. Next base: position 73,897,545 of record OX377202.1, on the reverse strand, counting down.
CGGAATTTTTTGCTCGGTATTGAGACGGCTTCGTGTCATCGGTTATATGAGAACCTCTGTATCCGTTACCGCGTAACGATGTGGGGTGCCGATGTGATCCCACATCTGGACGTTGGTTGTTGCACATGTCTTCTTCATTGTCGAGACGAAGGTGAGTTGCGTTGCTTGTACGTCTTCGAGATGAAGATGTTCCGCGAGAAATTCGGTGATGAATGAGCGATCTGCTTCTGTATCGAGGAGCATGTGAACTGCCTCTAGCATTTGCGTGTTCGTATTGACGACCTTAGCTTCTCCAACCGGAATCAGAACCTCGGAGTTTGCGTAGTCCTTCTCTGCGTGTGGAGCGACATTCTCTTGTGGTCTCTCAGGATTACAGTTCGAAAATATCTCGTGCACAGCTTGGTGGAAATGTCGATTCGAGTCTGTGGCAGAGCAGATTGAGATATGGTGTCTGAACTCCTTGTACACTCCCGGCACGACCCTCTTTTTCACTGTGAAGCTTCGCGATCGTTATATCCACAGTTCCCGCACCGATTCTTCTTCTTTTCACTGCTAATCGTTTCTCTTTCGTTGGAACTTCTTCGCAATTCTTCGGTGGATGGTCTGACATCTTGCAATAGAAGCACCCGAACGGTTATTGTCTCGTCGGCAGGCATCCATTGTGTTCTCTTGTGTTTGCTTGAACCGAAGTCTCCAACTCTGGTTGACGGTTAATCCTCAGTTGCAGCAGTGCAGATCTTTGGCTACCGAGAGTAAGTTCGTGGTGTTCCATCGCTCTGCTGCCGTTTGCCGCTTCTGCCGAAGTATTGCCCTCTGAACATTCACGGGGAACTTCCGCATCAGCTGCTCCTGGAGAAAAGTGTTGTCGATGTGTTCTCCTTTCAGCTGGAGTTGGTTGACGATAGCGATAAGTTCCTCGCACAAGCGTTCCTGATCGCGAAGGCGGTCGGATTTCGGCGTACAATCGTGCAGTCGTCTCATAAGTTCTTTCACTAGTGCTCCACTGTCGCTTCTGCTGTAGATGCGAGACCACCAGAGAATACGTGTGGCTTAAAATCTCATGCTGCTGAACTGAGTCCTTGGCGTTGCCTTCCAGTGCGTTGAGAAGGTAGTTCATTTTGTAGTGGTTGTCCATCTTCTTGGAGCGCACGGCGTGGTTGAATGCGTCCCAAAAACTCTCCCACTCCCAAATTCTTCCACTGAATTTCGGGATCGGGATCGGGGTTAGGGGTGTTTCTGGGATCACAGTCGATGCTGGCGAGTATTGGTTGTTTCGTAGAGCTCGTCTGTCCGTTGTTCCAATGCTATCAGCATGTCTTGGGCCTGGTGCACTATATCGTCCGGTTTGCCCACATTTGAAGAGATCTTCTTCTGGATCTTTGCCGAGGACGCTTCTCTTCGTCGACGTTGTCGGCTGCCGTTGCGTATTTGGCCATTGCGTTTTCTACGTAGCGTATGTTCGCCTCCAGCGGTATTCTTGCAGCTCAGAATCGTCGGCGTTGGGTTGCCAGATCCTCGTCGGGACTCGAGGTTGCTTCTAGTAAGGTGCGTGTCTCCTCGACAACGCTAGAAAGGTGATTGTACCATCTCGTGAGAGATGCTTGGGCTGTGCAGAGGTTAGCGTTAGAGTAGTTTCTGTAGTTGCCACGCGGTATTCTTGTTTCCTTTATTATTTAACAGAAATCATCGCCGTCAGAATACAATATTAGTCAAAGAGTGGTGGAGGAGTCGGACGGGGCGTCAACTGAGGCGTCGTCGGGACGTCGGCTGAGGGCTGGCAGAGAAGAATGGGACGTCGGCTGAGGCGTCGGTCTGGACGTCGGCTGAGGCGTCTGCCGCGACGTCGGCTGAGGGCTGGCAGAGACGAATGGCACGTCGGCTGAGTCGTCGGTCGACGGTGTGGAACGGAAGAACTCAAAAATGCTAGGAAACCGGAATACGAAGCACGGAAACGGAAATAACACAAAACTCATCATTTCATTCAATTTCTATTAAATGTTATAAATCCAAAATGGTGGCAATAACTAAATTACCGTTGACGAATATAGGAAGTAGGCAAGGCAGCTTGCTACTCCTTCCAGCAACATATAGTACAATAAACCCCTGTGTTCGTACCATGGTTAGAATGGCTTCCAATATTACTAGAGCAGCAGACGGATGTTTATACAAAATGCTTCTGCAAGTAGGAAGATATTATTTTAAACGCAATGGAGCTAGTATTTTCTGACAACTGAGAGGCTTCGCCACTCATAACACTTAATCGTTAATTAGGATTGATTATTGAACTCTGGGCTTGAATTGGTGCTCCAAGCCAGACCTAGGACTACTGTGTGAAACCAAGACACGTCTGTTTCGGTTAAAGAATTAGAATCTTCATTGAAACACTCTTGAAACCTTTTGCGGCTTTAGACTTTTCGATAGTACATCGTCTCCGAATAGTCCCTCACCCAGATTCACCAACTTTTCCATTCTGAAGTTGAACCACGATTAAGTTCTGAGGTTGAAGGTGAGTAGCCTACAACAACACAATTCGTGGTTCGATGCATGACTCCTCACCTCCATAAATCTGTTCAACTGTTCGATCCGGCTTCTTGCTAAAAAAGATGTAGTTCCAAGGTGCTTGCTGATGCAGCGGCTTTGTTTTTAAGATTCAAGTTTTTTCGGTAAGTAGAAAGACAGATTCACAAGGGAGCATCGCAGTGTACTGGATGAATAGATGGAGCGATTTCTGTCGAAATGCTTCGCTGCATGCCATAGGTGCTGATTCTTAAACACTAACGCAGTTCATGTTCTTTGATCACACACATACCATACATACACTATACACTACATTATACTCACCGCTAGCGAGTGAGCCCATGTCTTGGCTCTGACAGTGTTTCTTTTGGTAGTATTCTGGACCCAGCTTCCCAAAAAGAATACAATCTGGTTATCACTAGTTCCGATATTAGGACGCGCCACCGGATGGAAATCAACGCAATCGTGAAAATGATAGATGCATAGCTGATTTGTTTCTTCTGCCTTTCGTTTAAGTTCAATGGTGATCAGTCACTGCAAAGCAATCAATGAGTGATAAATGACCTTTTCTGTTCCGTCTTCCGGTCCACAAAACGGAACACGGAACGAAACGGAAGGACTGAAAAACGGCAGAAAATCGGAATTCGGGACAGGGAAACGGAAATTCCGAACATCCATGAGGAATAAGGATAAGTCGAATTATGAGGAATCCGAGTGTGTATGACTAAATGTTCTTTCGTGATCTCTGTATAAAAGAGGAACTACACCGGGATAAGCTTGCATTTCAACTAAATCCTCACTTCCTGTACCCTTGTTGAATTAGCGGCGTATAGCCACGGCACGTGGTGCTGATTCTCTGACTACCAGCAATTTTCGGACGATTTGCGCCAAATTCAGCTATTTTTTCAAGGCCGTAAACTGAGGCGTGAAAGTCGCTGACAGCGCGACAACTGCAGTTCTCACGCCAAACACTGCACTTCCAGTGCGCAACGCCCCTCGTACTTTCGCCTTAGCAAGCCCTAAAGCGAGGAAAACCGCCGTCTTTACAGTTAAAGTAAGCTCTCCTATTGCGCACTACGTGTAATTTCGCTCTTTTTGATGCGATTAGAACTCATATCTGTGAGTGTATTCTCTACGTCACTTCTGCAAAGAAGCGTTATCGAAGCTAGCGTTCGGTGATTCTGTCAGAAAAAAGGTTATGCAAAGGCTACAGAAGAGGGCTAGCGCCAGTCAATACCTGTTTGCAGTACGCCAACCATCCTACTTGTAAAGGACATCGTTAAAGCAGTGCGGGTTTGACCAATAAAACGAAGCAAAAAATAGGCAACTCAGCGCATTATTCCTTCCCTACATGTTTGGTACCAGTTCATCGACCCCGGAGAGATGGGACGATGAACCAGGAACCTCGACTTCGAGTGCACGCGACAGCCGGCGCATTTTCCGACGGCTCTACCACGCTACATGAGAACTATTCAACGTTTTCATTCCGCTGGCAAATTGTCGCAAACTCTGTGAAAATGATGCTGCTATTTCTGTCGCTTGTTCATGGGAAACGTCGCTGTTTTCTGCTTATCACTTTCCTCACTTGCTGAAGCTGGAGTTCTCCAATACGCATCAAGTTTCATGTGTTAGGAGATATGAAATTCAATACCATGAGCTCCAAATTCCACCAAAAAGGACGAACCCTCTGCGTTCACTACGCTTCGAAATTTCTGTGGCAGCCTCAGGGAACATTACCAACACGATTCCCCCACCGACACCTCCATCTTCACACCGATGGTGAACTACAGCACGTGGTCGAAGTGTGGAACCTGATCGCCGCTCTCGCAGAGGTCGCTGAACCAGTTCCAGGCCCGCCAAGTCATTCAGGTGCACGGATGGGCGAGGCCTTTCTAGCAAAACTAATCGCATCTACTTCGTAATGAAGCTGGGACTGGAGACCTGCGTAGACAGATGGCACAGTTTTCTTTTTTGTGGGAGTTTTCAATGAAAAATGTAGAATTTCTGAGTCTCGCTTTGCCAGTACTTCTTTATATTGAGCTACATTTTTGAATATCTGCAACTCAAAAAGCCGTACACTCTTTTATTACAAAATTTCTTCGCGTTGTTACCTACAATTGCAAACGTTTAAACATATAGAATCGTTGAACATCGCGGTCTATGCATGTGCACACCGAAAATTTTTCTTTCCCCTTCTCCTCAAACAGACCTCTCCACATTGCAATTAAAGGCACAAACTTAGTATTACCCTCAACCATACATATAAAAATTATGGGGGCTCCTGTCACCCATCTTGAAGGCTTAATGTTTGCCGTAACTCCGATGATGTTTTGTAACAACAGCTAGTTTACTGCTGGTGAATTGACGCAGAAATGTGGCAGAGGTCACTCCCTTCGCGTAAAAGGAGTCCTAGGAGCTGGACAAGGAAGTCCTCCAACATAGGTAGGGAATTTTTGGCTGTCGACGAATGTCCGTTATCGTGACGTGGGCAACAAAGAGGTGTTTATCGATGGTTTGTGTTTGTTTGACGCTCGCTCCAAGCAGCCCCTATAAAGACCGTTTTGACATAATCGCCGGAACCCACCACTTCCGAACCGCTTCCGGTTTGACGCACACAGATCCTCTTTTCTTTTTTTCTCAAAAAAAGCGTGAGTAACAAAGAATCGCTAAGAGCAGTCCAGCTATGGAACTCTGTTTATGTACCTCTTCTTGCTTCCAGCTTGGCTGGATTTCTTGATGCTGGTCTATGCCGACTTTATGCAGATTGAGCGAAATGCTCTGCACAGCCTTGTTCCAATTCTTACTCCTCCATGTTTATTTCCTTTCCCAAAACAATGAAATGTAAAAAAAGCGAAGGCCTATATGCCTATATGCAGAGTGTTTATTAACACCTCGGTTTAAACCCAATGCGAATTGACAAGCCTGTTAAACAATTGATTGCCGTTTTTCTGAACTACCCAGAACCATAACTTATCCCATCGCTCTTCTGAGCTATGCCTTTACAGCAGGTCATTTTCATTTCAAATCAACCGACTGCAGAGAATACGAGGTTCTTCGAACGGTACAAACAACAATCTCGTCGCCCACGCCGAATACTAAGCACTATGGTCCATGTCGGAGGAAAACACGACATTCTTTCCCCACGAGGCAAGTAGAAGAGACGATGAAGGCGACAAATGCCTATAAATTTAAAAAAGTAACAAATTAAAAATATGCCAGCACAATTCTGAATGAGCAAGGTGCTAAATGAATGTATCTCTCAAGAAGTATCTATCGAGCAACATCGCAAAATATTGCTTTCGGTCTGCTTGGAAAGAGTCCTGAATAATGGGACACCCTTCATCTCCTTTTTCGTTTTTTTCTCCAGCACCGATTTCTTTCAACAGGGAACTCACCTGAAGGACAAGCTATCAGTCCAATGAGCGCGAGGAGGTCGACCTCACGTCTCCAAAACGCTGCCGTTCAATTGTCAAAGAATTGGCGAAGTTCAATGTAGATGTTTCCTAACTTTTCACGGTGCGTCTACCCAAACCATGTCTAAGAGCGGAAGAGGTAATAATCCGAGATTGCCATGTCAAGGGAGTTCCTGGATCTGCAGTGGTCATCCAGCCAAGCTCCTCCAACTCTAGGCGAGTCGATGAAGCAATGCGGTGTCAAGCCCTGTCCTTTAGTGACCTGGCTTCCTTCCTCCGTCGTCCTTTTCTTCCGATCAAACTTTGTTCGTTTTTTGACCTGTTGAATGTGCCCGAACACAGTGACGTCTCTCCATCAGGGAGCAGTTGGGTCCGCAGCAAACCGCTGATACCCTTCTTCAGCTTCTGAGCTCGTTAAAGGCACTGACAATCTTAAACCCTCATCTCCAGAACAGAATGGAGTGAAACAGATCCCGGGTCACTTTACCCAGTGTTATGTGGGTAGATGGTGGAAACTGAAGTATTACCCGGAATTCACAAAAACGTGAAGGTGGGTAAATGGTAGGGTAAAATTGCATTATCCACCGAATCATTTTATGAATATCAAACTTGCTCTCCGCCTATTATTCTCTGTTGGTAAACGTATCCACTACCATTAACCCATTACATTACCGACACCAGAGCTCGCTGATCTTCGGATTTGTTAGCAGTACCCTCGCCGATCGTATTGCGATATTGAGAGCAGTTAGCAGCGGTGAAACTCATAGAGAATAGCAGGGCGAATAGCCCCTTTTATTATAGTCGGGGGTGGCCGCAAGATTCACAACGTTCCCCCTTCATACCTTGCCTATCACGATGTGGTGACTACACCTCGTTTTATAGTATTGGCTTTTGACATTTCTCCCTACCGCCACTAACAGGAGTTTTCGAAAGTGTCCCATACGTGTTAATCGACCTAAACGCCCTGCCCTCCACGGGTTTCCAAGGTCTCGTCGGTGGTAAAATGGAGATTAATGAAACGCCTATCGCTGCTATGAAAAGAGAAAAAGAAAAAGGAGCCTCAATAGCACTGTTTGTTGCTTTGGCGGTAGAAGACAACCAAATCCATCGAGTGTCAAGGTGCGTCTAACTGAGAACCTAAAGTACATAGGTTTAACTCCACTTGTTGGCTCGCTGCCATCTGTGCAAAGCGCATTTCAATCTGACAATTCTTCAGTTAAACGTATGCTTCATGAGACATCTCTAGCTGTTGTAAAAAATCAGTTACTTTTTCCTGATACTGTAGGATCCGGAATCTTGTTCGCCAGGAATCTATCGTTAATCTGTAAAATATTGGAATCCTTTCTTCCTGCCCGACATTTCTCATGGCCTTTTCAGCGGTGGCATAGAGTTGTGTAATGCTTTAGTTTAACAAATGTTTTCTATTAAAATTCTCTCTTGTTGATGCCTCGTCTCGAAGAAATTCTTTGTTGTGCATTTCGAGCTGGCAAAATCAACTCTTTTTCGCTCTGAACCGCAGCTTCTTATATACATTTCGCTACCGACACCAACAGTTGTTTATATTACAAAGAATAGATGCTTTCCCTTAAATCCAAACAGAAATTTGGCTGTTTTAGTCAGAACGGTTTAATGTCAATTTCATTTAGTTCATCCTACTAACTGTAGATACTGCTCTACGAGTGCTAGGTCAGATACGCTCAATGCGTGATTTTCTGTGACGTTCATTCAACTTATGGAGAAAAATTAGGAGTGCAACTAGAAGAGGTTTTATAGAGTTCTTCGACTTCTAACCGCAAAGGTTTTGGTCAACCAAGAAAAAAGGAAGCCATAATGCAACAGGAGAACTCGATCTGTGGTGCCAAGAGTGTGATCCACGTTGTATTCGGCTGACTTTTTGGAGTAACCGCCTTCATAAGAGCCTGAAAAAAACGAGCAGAGTTTGAAACGCTGCTTGACCAAGACCTATTTCAAGTCACAAGGAGTTCTGATGTAAGGAAAAGAAGACGAAGTTAGTGTGAGACAACCCAACTAACCTTATGGATTCAGCCGAGAGGCTGGTAAGTTCCCTTGGGGGCTGGCTGATTGGGTGAACGAGATTACCCCTCTTCGAGTCATCCCTGAGGGTTGTCTCAGTCCTCGGTTAAACCCACAAAGATCAGTAATGCGGTAAGCTCCTGGGTTATCGTCGCGCGCTCTTCCTTCCTATTTCTTCGCAGGATTTGCTTGCCTTTAACAGTGTCTGAGAAAGTAGTTACGCCGAAGCTTAAGCCGAATAAAGCGTGGATCACATTCTTGGCTCCACAGCTCCATACCATCATCACCATGCTAAGATTTGACGATAGTTTAACGATAGGTTAGGAATATACAATACACCTAAATTTAGACCTAACACAATATGCACCTGCTCTAGTCGCAGCAAATTATGTATTTCAAGTACTGACAAGAATGCCAGCTACACTTTTTTGCTGTTTGATTACAACCTTCCCTTCCGTAAGTGTATTGATTTCTCCTTCAGCACTTCAGGACGCCGAAAACTTGCAACTCAATCCACACACTACACAATCAGTCTCCAAGTTCGCCTTTCTTGAAACCTGGAAATTGTTCTTATCAATTGACTATTCTTCTGTGCCTTCCAGGTTTGTTATATTATTATATATTACTACGGCCCACGTTTCGACTATCTCGTCTTCTTCAAGGCCGATATTCCAACAAATTGTTGTTCAATGGCGGCCAGCTGAGTCGTTCCTCCTGCGCTGGCGGAATATCGGCCTTGAAGAATACGAGTTAGTCGAAACGAGGGCCGTGGTAATAAATAATTTTATAACAAACCTGGAAGGCACAGAAGAATAGTCAACTGATAAGAACACTACACAATATTTTTGGGGGTTTTGGCAGATGTAATGGGGCTACATTCGGTTATTTATTTAAGAATATGAGTTCCACAGATGAATCTACTGCTCCTCTCCATTCGATCCGACACATAATCCGGGTCGATTCGGGAAACAGAGGGGACCGTGGTTGCCCACAATAAGAAGCCGACACCAATACTTACTTCTCGTCCTCCCCTTACGCTACCTCTAAACTTCAATTGATTCGATTAAACTTTCGTAGGGTTTCTATGCTTCTGTATTGAGTAGTAAGTTTTTGGTCGCTGGCCGCAGAGTTCACGGGAAACAGCGTTGTACCACGCGAATTGATAAGCCGTAAATCGTGTCACACAGTCGATCCGGTTCGCAGCACGGGATCGGGACTAATTACAGCTGATCTGCCTTTAACAACGGTATAAAATAGCACTTTCACAGCTGACCTTGTCGAGTCACTGGATTGTCTCTCGCACTACATAGTTGAAATCTTGCAAAGTTGGCCTTTTGTGGGCCTTTAGCTCTTAACTATTTGATGACGACATGGCAACTGTATGTTCGAACGTTGTGCTACCGGTATTTACTGGACATACTACGAGTAATTTAGCTCTCTATTGACTGACTCTCATCACGTAGATATAAAGGTGGTGTTGTATTTCATGCGTTTAGTTGGAGAAGCTATTTAAGTGTCTAGCGCTGCCTAATTTTTATTTCCCTGATTTTTGCTTCCAGCGCATTTTGCCATCCGTCGTCAACATGCAATGGGCTGAAACTGAAACTGCACCACATTTGATTAGAGACAACGAGTGGTTTTTCATCACAGGCTGCGTTAAGCAATCTTCTTGTGCGAAAAGTGATGGATTTTGTTGTGATAGGGTCATTAAAACGTTAGATTCGATATGCAACCATGAAGTACCATATCGCGGCAGTATTGTTCCCAACTACCGCTTAAAATATGCGTGACAATTTGCTTCAGAGAAAGCGTGGTTTTTTATGTCTTAAAACCTGAGAATCTCTCTCCATGATCAAGGGTCCTATTTGTGTATAATTTAAAGTCTAATGTGAACTAGAATGTGTAGTGGAGCCCTTTGATGTCCCTCTGAGCCCCTATATGCAAACGTCTAAAGAGTGATGCCCTTCAGGTATTGTCACAGATGCTTGATCGACATCATAATAGCATCAACAACTTTAGCCTTAGCATGGTATGCATCATGACTCTCAGACGTTCTGAGTTGTAATATTTTCAAACAGCAGGAAATAATTCACAAATGAGAGGTCAAGCTTTATGCCAACGGCTTTATCCAGTTCTGTTTTTTGTTTCAATATAGAGCAACTAGTTGTAGCCTTCCCTTGATGTCTTGTAGATACATTGAGGATAAACTTCAAAATTTTATTACAACATCAACACCGTCCGAAATGGATGAGTGTCTCAATCCGCAGAATCGTCAATCGTAATAGATTAAGCTTACGAGGGAACCTCCTACCTCTATGTTTTTTGATAACTCTCTCCTGCTTCAAAGTGATTAAAAAAAGAATCAGCACTTCAGCTGGATCAGTCTTCTCCTAGGACGGGTGCTACCTTATTCAAACACGCAAATTAACTATCCTGGTGGCATCGTTAGGGTGAGATGGTACGAAGACAGCACTAACAATAACAGCAACAGAACTGTAAGAATGTTCTGGCCCATGCTGCTTCAGCAGACTCTACATCGGTTAAGCACGTAGTTGTTCAAAAAATGTTTAGAACTGCGTGTGTTGTGTGTACAGGCTCCGAAGAGCGACAGGAGCCGTTACAGTTAGTATCGAGAATTGCTCCCAAAATGGCTATGTGGTACCACAACTCCTCCGAAGAGTCCGCTCTGTACTAAGAAATATACCACACAAAGATAGAATATCCTTTTGCTTTACCTTTTTCTGATAATATCATTTCCGCTATTCAGTGGAGTATTGCTCGGGCTCAGCCAGAAGATGATGTTGTGCTCCCTAGCATGCCACAAATCAAGCAACAGGTAGTCTGAAAATCCCATGTTCGTATAAAAAATTGGTGGACTGCCCTAATGTTGGTGCTGTTTATTAACTTGGTTGTGGAGCTTGCAACCAAATATACATCGGAGAAACTGGAAGGGTAGTGGCAGTTTGCATTAAAGGACACTTGGCTAGTAGAACGCGTGGTACTATCCTAATCCGCTAGGCAAGCACAGGGTTGAGGTGCCTCGCGGAACCGACTTTTAGTGAGGTGCACAATTCTGAATCATGAGACCGACATTTCGACTAGAAATACGTTGAGAGCATTCTGGATTTCTGCAAGAAAAATTGAAGAGGAATTCGGTCGGATAGGTTTTAGGTCTCCGACGAGGTCGAACAGGCCGAAACATTAAGCCGCTCATTAAAGATGTTGGGCACAGTAATATTGACATTCAGGTAGATGGTTGAAGGAGTCTCATGTTGGCAAGTTATCCTGTTTTGGCTCGATTGCAACTTATGTAACTCTCTAATTTCGCATTGCTCAATCGCGATTGGTACGCGTCTAACGCTGTTCAAAGCGTGTCGGAAACCTTTTAGGGGAGGAACAATTATTATAGTTGGGGTTCCTTCAAATGAGCTATTGTATTTAGCTCCCTGCCATCGCCACCTTTATGTTTTATATGACTCTCTTTCCTGCTTGAAAGTGATAAAAAGAAAAAAGAGTCAGCACTTCAGCTGAAACAGTTTTCTGCTATGGTCACCGAAAACTTTGAGGTTATTCACTTATACTAACCTTCTTGAGGATATTGAAGATGTCAGTCACCTCGTTTCTCATGCGTTGCACTACCTTATCACTATATTTTCAAAATTCTGAGCGGAACTGCAGGAACTTAAGGACCCCAAAATATGTTCTCCATTTTGGCAGGTGGAGATGGGGGAGGGGGAGCGGAGACGTATCAAGACGTATACCGTAAATTTTGCTCAGCCTCTCCCCTAAAAAGTTTCTGATCCCAACTTCCTTGCAAAAGCATGGAGGGGTAGTTAGGAGCACTACGAGAATATTGGGCGTCTGCTGGGAAGTTATACACATTGCAAAAAGGCTTTGTGTCTCAACATCATAGCATAGCGTAATTTCTTTTCTTAAAACAAAGATTACAAAGTCGTACATGATCTTGGTGACGTAGAAACGCAACCATCTAGAAAAAAAATTGGTGATGAACCTGAACTGCTAAAGGGCTGACACAAACTATTCAGGCAAGAACTGCGAGGACGTTGAAACTTTATTGAAAGGATTAAACATCAAACTGTCAACGCTTCTTTAATCACTATAAAGTGTAAGCAATCGAGGCACTTCATTAGACAAAACCTTTTAAACTTTTAAACTCTTGAATTCTTTAAGGGATTGCGTCTTCCAAAACGTGTGCGCGGTCGTTGATTGCGTCCGGAGATAAAACTACTCGATATCTTCGTGGTTCACAGGTTTCTAAAGCAATTAGCCATTAAATCCCGTAATGTTTGTAAAGTTCTTGTAAAAACGGGTGGCGCAATATAGTTCTGCACCCCACTCTCCGTTCTCAGGTAAGCAGAAGGGTATTCTTCATCCGCGGATAGAGAAAAGCGATCAGCCTGCTGTTCGCAATGAATTAGAACTCGTATGCTAAAAATTTTTCTTTGAATCTTCTCATTTTTCCTCCTTTACTCCTTCTAAGACGTACACTCGTGAACACGATGCTTTGGATGAATAGATTCAGAAACGTGGAGAAGGTGTTATGTAGCACACACGGGCAAGACGTCGGATGCCATGTACACACTGAATCAAGGTTCTTCATTCGAATCCTGTACTGACCAACTAAGCCTTCCATCATTCAGTCGCTACTAAATTGGTACCTGATTCATCTTCGCCGAATGCCTCTTCAAAGTCACACTATGAATTAAAACGCATTCAGATTGCCTCTGAATATCACGTAGATGCAGAATGCGGGGCATTCCAATTGGGGGATCTATCAACGTCGTCCACGGATCTCCCTCGATAGAGAGCCTTCGGGCTCTCTTGTTAAGAGGGATCTCGGGCCGCTTGTCGCAGGGCCACGTGGCGCGTCCCCGGGTGGTGGATAGGGGAATTAAACGCGAACCAAATGCGACCGTGTACTGCCCAGAGACGCAGGTGGGATGCAGGGGATGGACTCCTTGCTCCTGCTGTGTCGGGTCGATGCGTTCCTTGTGCGTGGGAGCGGCATGTTCGTGCACAGTGTGCGTGGATGTGTCCGTGACTGTGCGGATTGTAACTGTGTCGGCTCGGCCAAAAGCTTGCACTCGGTAGACTGGGAGTACATGTAAGGCGATTCGAGGCCGCCTTAAGTCTCGCCCCGTCCCTTCGGGCAGTCTGGCTGGCTGCCCGGAGTACCCCGCCCGCACGACAGAGCCTGACTAGCTACCCGTGTTGTATTCCAGTCAAACACAGCAGCACTAAAGGGCCTCATTCCCCTGACCCCGAAAGAGCCCCCATTTCTGCAGCGATGGGAAGGACGAGTACGGAGAGGCTGCTAAAATCTCAGGGCCTAACCAGGCTGCGCAAACTGAGAAGGACTAGGATGACGATCTGTACTTACAACGCCCGCACGCTTGCGTCCGAAGCATCCGTCGAGGACCTGATGATGCAAGCCAGGAAGATCAAGTACGACGTCATCGGACTGACCGAGACGAGAAGACACCACCCCCTACACGCCGCCTACGACTCCGGAGAAGAACTGTTCCTCGGAACATGCGACAGCAGGGGAGTAGGCGGCGTTGGTGTCCTCGTCAACACGCACTTGGCCATGAACATCGATTCGTACGAGTCTCTGACTAGCCGAATCGGACGTCTGCGACTGAAGCGATGTGGCTCCGTGCCAGCCTTGACTGTGTTCGTCGCGTATGCCCCAACATCCGACTACGACGACGAAGACGTCGAGGCCTTCTACGTGGAGCTGGAGAAGTTCTATAAGGAAGATCACACCTTCTACAAGGTGATCGTCGGCGACTTCAACGCCAAGATCGGGCCACGAAGGTCGCCGGAAGAACTTCACATCGGAACCCACGGTTTGGAGTGGAACGAGCAAGGTGATAGGCTGTATGAGTTTATCATGTCGACCAAGACCATCCATGGAAACTCGCAGTTCCAGAAGCCTCCCTCCCTACGATGGACCTGGGAATCCCCCGGTGGCCAGTTCCACAACGAGATCGACCACATCATCTTCAATCGCAAGTATTGCCTGACCGATGTCTCCGTTGTCCCCAAGTTTTACACGGGATCGGACCACCGCCTCCTTCGCGCGAGGTTCCGCTTTTCGCGTCAAGGAGAGAAGGCCGCGAAGTTCAAGAAGAGGAATCCCAGAACGACCATCAACTGGGACCTTTACACCTCTCTTGTCGGCCTTTGGGAAGATGCCGTCATGGACAACGTCGACGAGGAATACGATCGCTTCGTGCACCATCTCCACGATAGTGCTAAGGGAGCCGAGAGCTTGAAGACCACCAAGAGACGCCTGTCTCCGGAAACTCTCGAGCTGATACGCCAGCGTGGAGCAGCACGAGCGTCAGGCAACTACCAACTGACGTCTGAGCTTGCAAAGCTATGCAGAGCGGCGATAAAGGAAGATCTCAAGGAGAGAAGGGCGGAAGTGTTGGCTAAAGCAGCAGAGGCAGGGCTGAGCATTCGCAATGCCCGCCGGAACTTCGCCAACTTCAAGACCAAGATGACCGCTCTCCGACGTCCTGACGGAACCATCACCTCTTCCAGAAGGACCATGGAGAAAGTCATCCACGACTTCTACTCCGATCTCTTCGATAGCCACGTCCACCTGCCCCCATGCCATCTTCCACAGGATGGATACGTCGTTCCCTCTGTTCTCCCTTCCGAGATCCGACACGCCTCTGACAGGATCAGAGCTGAACACCTGAAGAACCTCCCGCCAGCGCTCATCAACACCCTGGCGCGGCTCTTCACACGCTACCTGTCCGAATGCAAGGTTCCATCTCAGTGGAAGACCAGCAAGACCGTTTTGCTGTACAAGAAGGGAGACGTGCACGACATTGGCAACTATCGCCCGATCTGCCTGTTGTCCGTAGTCTACAAGCTGTTCACTCGAGTCATCCTGAATAGGATTAGTAGAACGCTGGACGAAGGGCAGCCATGCGAGCAAGCAGGATTTCGGAGAGGATTCAGCACGATCGACCACACACACACCATTACGAAGCTCATCGAAGTGTCGCGAGAGTACAAGCTGCCGCTGTGCCTTACGTTCATTGACCTGAAGAAGGAATTCGACTCCGTCGAGACTGAAGCGGTCATGGAAGCCCTGCTCACCCAGGGCGTTCCTACTCAGTACATCAGAGTTCTTCGAGAGTTGTACAGTGGATTCACGACCAAGATCTCACCATTCTACAACGACGTCGTCATTGACGTGAAGAGAGGGGTTCGACAAGGGGATACCATATCCCCGAAGCTCTTCAGCGCCACCCTCGAAAACGTCATGCGCGAACTAGAATGGGAAGACATGGGAGTGAAGGTCGACGGCCGGCAACTGCACCATCTTCGCTTCGCTGACGACATCGTGCTCATAACCCCGAGCATCAGTCAGGCGGAACGAATGCTGGCCGACTTCGATCGTGTATGTGGAAGCGTTGGACTGCAGCTGAATCTTACGAAGACGATGTTCATGAAGAACGGATGAGTTTCTGATGCCCCATTCTCGCTCAACGGAACGAACATCTCCGAATGCTCCAGCTATGTGTATCTGGGTCGCGAAGTCAACATGACCAACGACCTAGCACCAGAGCTGAGCAGAAGGAAACGAGCGGCTTGGGGAGCTTTCAAGAGCGTCGAAGAAGTCGTGAAGAAAACGAAGAACGTCCGACTCCGTGCCCACCTATTCGACTCCACTGTTCTTCCTGCCCTAACATACGCCTCAGAGACCTGGGCTATACGAAAGCAGGATGAACACGCGATCAGCGTCGCGCAGCGTGGAATCGAGAGGACGATGCTCGGAGTGACACGACTCACGCAAGTGAGAGAAGGTCTCCGGAGTTCCGAGCTTCGCCGACGTTCGAAGATCAGAGACGCTGTCGCATGGGCCAAGTCGTCGAAAATTAGGTGGGCCGGCCACGTAATGCGATTCGCAGACACCCGCTGGACGAGAGTCGTCACAGATTGAATTCCGCGGGATGTCAAAAGAACACCAGGACGCCCACCAACGCGTTGGTCGGACTTCTTCGTGAAAGCCCTGAACGACCGATATGACGCTCTTCGTGTCCCTCGAGCGAGGAGGATCCATTGGACCACTCTGGCACGCGACAGGGACGAATGGAGACGCTGCTGGCGCCCGCTCGAGCAAGTCGATGATCAACGGGACGACAGGTGATACAGGTGATCAACGTCGTCATTTTTCCTTGATCCTTCTGTAGGAGCTTTGTGTAATTATGAGCGTTCTTCGAAGATGGAAAAAACAAGAAGTTCTTGACTTCTCGACAAGTACATGTCGAAAACGCGTTTTCGTACGAATCCCACTCAATGAGAGAGCTTGAGTAGGAGATCAGTGATATGCAGACAGAACTCTTACTGCAACGGAAAGAGTGCCTAGCTAAGCACAAGCTTCGAAGGAAATGCACCACCGGCATTCGATTCCGTACTCTGAGGAGTGAGAAGAAGTAACAGGAACGAAGCCCCTTTGCTGAGCGGAATAGGGTCATCAATCGCGCACTCGTCTGTAGGAGACGGTGTTTTCGCCGGCTTCCTGGTGGCGCCCTATGTAAGATCGAGACAGCGCCGCTTCAGGTGTGGTAACTCGTGGTTCACTCGCACCTATCCCAATCCCATAATCGAGTGGTTTCCTCTAAAGATGTTACGTTGTTGTCTGTGGAGCAGTTATTTTTCTCTTCCAAGTTTATCGCTGCTTGTCGCGCATCAAGCGTATATTTATCGCTATTCATTTCTATGCGACAAACAGCGATAAACTTGGAAGAGAAAAATAACTGCTCCGCAGACAACAACGTAACATCTTTAGAGAAAACCACTCGATTATGGGATTGGGGTAAAAGCGAGTGAACCACCAGCTACCGCACCTGACGCGGCGCTGTCTCGATCTTACAAAGGGCGCCACCAGGAAGCCGGCGAAAACACCGTCTCCTAGTAGAAGCATAAAATTTGCTCAGAGTTTTCATGATATCTTTTGTATCAGTTTCACAGCTGGTTTTTTCTAAAGAAAGGAAAAGCGTAAAATGTTTACGATGTAAGTATATGTCTATTGTCTTCAACATTCTGAGGAAGGGCTAATAGACATAGGATTATGTAAAAGGTGTCCATTCTGACTAATAGACATAGGATTACGTAAGAGGTGTCCATTCTAAGCTGTACATTGTTTGAAGCCTATAAACTATGCAAATCACGTAGGCTAGGACATTCTTTTTCGCTCAACTGCGAACTTTTTTAACAAAACAATCCTACAACGCCATCGCCAGGTGGGATAACCTACAGTAGTTGAGCCAGCGAAAGTTACTCGCGCCTTTCCATTCAATATATTTCAAAAAAAAAATCTTAGTGACCAAGGGTGTCTATTTCGGAACTTCGCGGGCTTCGAGATATGACGAGGAAATCAATAGTATCCTATATTTATTCACCCCTACAATGGCAGAGACTGGCGCTGGAAGTTCATTGTGGCGCTTTTGTTGTGATTTCTGGTGATTATCATCGATTTCTAAATGTGCTATGATAAAAACTCGGACTCGTTCACCTGATCTTTGAGATTTTTCTGCGTTATCTTTTTTGAACGTTTACACTATTTGAAATCGGTTGAAACAAAATTCTATTAGCTTAGAGTTTCCATTTATAATGCTGTAGATAACCGCCACTCCTTTTTTGGGTGATTTGGAGGGTTCTCTTCAAATGAGTGGCAATGTAGAGGATCTTGGAGGTTGCTAGACCGCATTCACATACACACACCCACACATACATTCCAGTTCCCCACGATCACGTGGAAATTGAGTGCCTGGAGCGTTTCACAATGAACTGAACATGTGATCTCCCAACCTTTCCCCATGCGATAGCGCTTGCCACTCTTAATATCAAATCATTCCTTTTACCTATTCCGGAATTTGTTGCACTTTACTTTATTTTGGAAATATCCCACTTAGGAAGAGATTTGAGTGTGAAATTTTTCCAAGGTATATCCTGTGTTGGCCCGGTTGTGGACCGACCGGGACTTTTCAATCGCATAACGGCAAGTTTGGCTAGCCTTGTCGGAGGAATGAACCTACAGCTGATTCATATTTCGATTCATGTCTCCATCCGAAATTAGAATTCCTGCCAACTATACGCCAAGCTTCTCCACCGAAAAAATACCAGTAAATCGAAACGCGCTTAGCGAGACCGCTAAAGACCAAGAAAACTATCGTTGCAGAACGCAGGACGGACACACCTCGCCTCCTCACTCGAGAGTGTACGAAGAAGCTAGGCTTTGTGTCAGGGCACTTCGGAGGTGTCTCAGCGGATCTACCAGTGTGACCAGAACTGCTTGGAATGTAATGCCGTTGTGGTCACACTGGAAGACAGCGTTGTGTTGCCAACTCGCATTTCCTTAAGGCGCATTGTCACGCTGCCATATCGAGGTAAGGAACCTCGCTAAGCACCGGCGGCCGCAGATTTCAACCCTGCTTGCCGCACGACCTTAGTTCGCAATGACACTGATACATTGTCTTGGCATTGTTTCAATGCTGTCATTTCATCAGTATCATCATCCTGCCACACTTATTACGAGCATAGCTCCATAGCCAAACAGCGGCTAGCGTTCGGATAGAGTTCTGGCGAGAATCAAACGTCCATCTAACAGTTAAAACCTTGTTTGGTTGCGATCAAAACTCTTGTGCCAGGAGGGACTCAACCCGCACACATCCTACCGACCGGGCGGAAATGCTCTTCGCCATTACACCATCGGCGCCGTTTGATCGAACGCAACATCCATATCTCGTGGGACCCGTCAGCACTCATCCGTCTATCGGGATGAGCCGGCCGCTCATAACAGCATGAAACCAGACAAGCTGAGGATACCGCCCAGGAGTCCCGCCTGGCGCTAGAGTTTTGATGTCAACCAAACATCGCTGTAAACGCTTAGTTACCAGCCATAAGAGGCTTAAAGAAACTGGCTTGAGTCGTTCCTCTAACAGCTTCTAACCAAGATAGTACTCGCAGCAAATAAAACCAGACGAGTTGTGTCCGAGTGCAATTTCACCCCGTCTTGTGGTGCGGCACTTGGACGCTGGCTCCATGACTGTCTTATGGTTGGTTCGGTCCCTCAGTGGAGAAGGAAAAGAGTGCTCAACGTAAATGCGTACGCCTCCCAAGCAAGGGCCTAGGGACAATGGAACACTCTGACGTGGGTGCTGCCTCTGACGACGTTTACATAACTAACGGTAGGCACAGTGCCCCTTCCTCACAAGTGAAAGGGTTGTCTTCCTTTGAATGTCCACATCTACTGAATGGTGCGGATAAAACAGTCGACACGTTGGGGAATATTAGCTTTCGCCGCATTATAGAAATGCGCTTGGAGCAACAACACTGATAGTGCAAGTGTACTTCTTTATCCTGCTTCGGACAGTGTTTTCGGAGTTCGTATGTATAAGTGAAACTAGCAGCTATCAAGCTGGGACCACCCAACGGATGCTTCCGCTCCCATCTCATGTTACCCCCACCCTCCCGGATTTCGTAGAAAAGCATCTGTGGTGGAGCCTAGCTGGTACTCCGCAGGCGCTCTGTACTGTGCTTGCGTCCTTTCTTGTACTGTCGTCTGTATCTACTATATGGAGACCACTTCCTAGCCCGTACAGTACCGCTCACGCAGCACGGTCAAAAGTGGGCGAAAAAACGCAAAAATAGCATCGCTAAGCGTCGTATGCTCATAACTCCTTCAGTTTTAAGGTTTTTTTTGAAAAAAGTTTGGTACCGTTCGATTTATCTGTTCGAGATCTACACAAACATGTATACTGCTTTACCGGAACACCCATATTTCCGCCGTGGGTGGTCAAAACGTGACCGGAGCTGTCCTTTGCGATTAGAGCAGCATCAGCATCTCTGAGTATCTCAGGCATGGTGTACGTTGCCAGCGCGCTGTCATACCAGGAATGCCGAGAGTACGCCGTGCACAATGCACACAGAATCGAACCTATCATTCGAGTGGGCGAGCGCATGTCCACTGCGCTTCTATCTTCTCTTATGGTTAGTGGGAAATGCGAAATCCTCAAGACTATTTCGAATCGTTTGGAGAAGGTTCTCAGAATTTTCCAGTCACCACACTCAGGATTAACTCCAATCTGTTCCAGCGAAATTTTGGTGGGCGCCGTGTACAATGCGTACAGAGAAGAGCCTATCAAAGGATTCGACATCTGATGTACTGAGCGTTTGGGGAGTTTTGTCAGAAATTTGCAGCCGCACTAGTCACAAGCCTCACCTGCATTTTCGCACCCCTATAACATTGCCATCTACTAAGTTAAACCATTCTACTTTGGCATACCAACAGACCGTTCGACTGCCTACAAAACCTTCAAGCTGAAACCTTAAAGGTTTCGACTTAACAGTGCTATTGCGCTCCAATCACGCCCGCGCGTGCAATTTGCGAGCGGCCGCCCCCTCGATTGAAAGGTTCGATCCCATATGCATTGTTCACGGCGCACTCCAAAGGCTCTCTGACAGCATTAGAGCAACTCCTGACTAGGGTGGCTGCAAATTTCTGACAAAACTCCCCAAACGCTCAGTCTACCAGATGTCGAATCCATTCCTTTGATGGTTCTTCTCTGTACGCATTGTACACGGTGCACACCATAGTTTCGCTGAGACAGATTGGAGCTGATCCTGAGTGTGATGACTGAAAATTTCTGAGAAAATTCTCTAAACGGTTCGAAATAGTCTTGAGGATTTCGCATTTCCCAGTAAGAGAAGATAGAAGCGCAGTGGACATGCGCTCGTCCACTCGCTTGATAGGTTCAATTCTGTGGGCATTATGCACGACGTACTCTCGGGGCATTCCTGGCATGACAGCGCGCTGGAACGTACACCATGCTTGTCCTGGGAAATAAGCTGCTCTAATCGCAAAGGCCCGCTCCGGTCAAGTTTGGACCACCCACGGCGAAAATATGGGTGTCCCGATAAAGCTGTATAAGGTGCCAACCTTTTATTCAAAAAAAATCTAAAACTGGAGGAGTTATGAGCATGCGACACTTTGCGACGCTATTTTGCGTTTTTTCGCCCACTTTTCACCGTGGTGGGGGGGGGGGGTGGGCGGTATTTTACATTCAGCACTGTTGTTAAAGTTTTTTTTTCGCCCACTTTTCACCGTGGGAGGGGGTGGGCGGTATTGTACATTCAGCACTGTTGTTAAAGTTTTTTTTCGCCCACTTTTCACCGTGGTGGGGGGGGGTGGGCGGTATTGTACATTCAGCACTGTTGTTAAATAATTTGTAGTGGCTCTGGCTCCAGTCGACCGGGCAGCCTCGGAGAGGGCCACGGGAGGAGCTGCATTGTCTAAAGTTCAGCGAGAAATAAACGCGATCAATCTAGACTCGAAAGCAAGCGAAAAAACTGGGCCCCCATTGGCTGCGCTCATAATTTAATTTTCGCAAGTTACTAGTGTTTTGCTAGGTAATTTGTAGTGGCTCTGGCTCCAGTCGACGTCCATTGGCGGCGCTTGCTTTCGAGTCTAGATTGATCGCGTTTATTTCTTACTGTTGTTAAAGTTTTATTGAATATCACTTACCTTTCTTAAGGTGAAAGTTTAGGTAGTGGGCCCTTCGCGCCCTAGTGATTGAACTCCGCGGGTTGTTTACAAGTTCATTTGAATTAAATGAGGCAGTTTTTCACAAGTATTAAATACAAATTTATTCGGATCACAAGCGAATGCGGGGTTCAGGTAAGAGTTTAACTGCTGTGTGCCCGCCTGATTCACACAAAAATGTCCAATAGTAAGCTAAAGATCACACATCTGATGTCCCGAACAGGTTTTTCGAAAGCGTGATGGTCATCGGTCTCAGAGCGACTACGCGAAGGGAGTTCCCTTCAAAAAGGCAGAACGAATTGCACTTTTTGGCAAAGAGAACGACCGCCAGGATTGACCAGTCTTTTCCCGGCGTTTCAATTTCCTCGTCAGCTAACAATGCCAGCTTGTCATTAGGTTTTCTGCCTGTTCTTGGTTGCATATCGAATCCAGCTCATTGAAGGTACTTCTTTGGGTTTCTGACGTATGGAATGTGGGCCCTAATACATCGTGCAGCATTATTGCTGCTGCTTTCTCTGTTGACTTAATCGCACGTTCTTTTTCAGCCTCAAGGTTTACTTCTCTTCAAGGAAATAAGCTCCGCTCACTGCCTATCACTGGCCTGAGTGCGGATTTATTTCCTTGAGGAGAACAATCCATTTAGAACTTTGTTGTACAAAATGGAGCCATTTGACAGAAGAATGCCGGGAGAAAACTGAACGCGCTACTCGCCTTAGAATGGAAATTCGGACCCGTTTTCTCTTATTGTTTTCTCTTATTTTATGCATTTAGTCGATTTCAGAGCAGCTTGGAACTAGAGATTTTATTCGTACAATGCGACTTTATCGTCAGAAACGGTGAACTAAGACTTGATTCGAGATTTATATCCCTGCAATGTCAATCAAACCTGATATCTCACTGTAACCGCTAAATTGGTCACAGGCTTCCTTGGGAGAGATAAAACACTGACTTGCCCATTGGTTGTTTCAATAAAGAAATTTCAACAACTATTCCTTCCTCTAGAGAAGCCCCACGAAAACCCTGACTTCCAAAGAGAAGATATTTTCAAAGGTCTTTCATCTCGACGCATGTATTCACATTTTGAGTTCAAGGTTATCTGCATTTTGATAACAACTCCAATTTTTGACATTGATATTTCGCCTTAGGACATTATTTTTGCCCGTGCATTCTCATGCTTTCTCTATGACTAATGATATCTCGTATAGTACAAGCACATAAACTACCTTGGACTAGTTCTGGTGCTGATGTGCATCATACACGGATGTCTCACTTACTATGTACAGCTCTAATAAAAACTTGTTACGACCGAAGAGAACTAAATGACGTCAGGTTGGGGAGAGCTCTTTTCTGCTGTTTGCTATGCCATAGATCCCTTGAAAACCTACCGCATCAAGATCGTTGTTCTCTAGAGGCTTATGAAAAATATGGTAATTTCAAGTGGAAAACCCCTCCGTTCAACGCGCAGTAACTCCATCCCTTTTCCATGAATGTGCTTAAAGTATGTATTGCTGCTAGTTATTCCCGCTCTTCAAAAAGAAGAGAAAGCGTTTCCTTCTCCTTCCTATCGCCCAAGGTTGTTTTGCACGGAAACTTCGGTGAAGCTTGTTTGTTCAGCTGGCAGACTACGAAATGCAATCCTGTGCATCTTTTAGTGCTGGCTAATAGACAATTAAGTGCCCCTTCTCTGTAGACAAATCAGGCACTCAAAATTAAATTGAAAAGTCATACTTGCATTCGGTGGGAATATGATGCCAAATTCATAAATACTACATTAGGTGTAAGAAATACACTCATGCCTGCTGCGTCAGTCGTTTTTTAAGGTCTGAAAATCTATTATTTGAAATAGGATGGGTTTCAACACTTACTCTTCAACTGCGAATGTGACCAGATCAACTCTCACTGTATAATGCTGGGTCTCCGATTTCTCGTTGTAGTTCTGCCTTCTTCTCCCAACTGTAGAGACGCTTCAAAATCAGCTAACTATGAAAGTCTTCCACTAAACCACTGGCTCAATAGTTTTGACATCACATCTAATGCGTGAAATTTACTGGGAAACTCTTTCGCGCAACCATCCTAGGTGATCGAGTTAGTAGGCGTAATTTCCACTCGCGTATTCCAAACGAGTAAAATTGTTGAATCATGCGTGGTGCGGATCATAGTCGTTGTTCAATGCGTTTCCCTCGACGCAGTTTTTTGCGCTACTTCTTTTATAGCGCTGTCTGATTAATTACGGTAAATTTCAGTAGAGAAAGGATTCAGTGAGTTCATAAGTTCGAAATATAGATAAGAACTCGGCATACTAAGATTTCTCCTTCATTATTGAGCGACGATACCACTCAAGCAGCGATTATTTTCAAAAAATGATTACTTACTTCTTCTATGATGTAATGAAAAACAAAAACTGCTATTACGTATTAGCTTCCAAGTTTGTCGCTCGTTATGGAGCGACTAGTGGGCATAAGTTGGAAATATGCAATCGAAGTCGAGCTCATTGTATTTAAGCCTCATATGTATGGCAATTGAAAAATTGAACTTTTTGAGATAGACTGTGCACTGAGCTGGCTTATAAGAGGCCCTTTATGTATATGAAACCAGACGTTCAGCGCCCTAAGGGCCGCCAAACGTCTGGTTGGCGGCTTAGCCCCAAACCTCGAGAATAGAACAACCCGTCTTCCTCCATTTTCCTTTACAACTTCTTGCTTTTATTAAGTAGAAATCGGTTTTAATGTATAGAAAAATGCAGCGGATATGGCAGAACCTTCACTGCCCCCTATGAAGACCATCCACCTTCTATCGCATGTCCACGATTTGTCCTCCGAAGTGCCCGTTCTCTACGTGGCGATAGACAGGTCATGAGAGTCCCAATGCGAAGTGCTTAATCTGCAGGAACATAATACTTCCCTACCTAAGTGCTGGCAAAGAAACAGAGTGAGAGTCAAGCATGCACATCAGGGGTGCACACAAAGTTTTGTGCGTTAAATTATTCTAACGAAATTCTTTAACGGAAATTTTTCGTCAAATTTCCGGTAAGTCGTTAAATTTCGTTAAAAATACAATTAGCTGCAAAGGGTTATTGCAAATGAAAAAATCAAGGAAAAGTTATATGTTCCATCCAACGTCAACAGATCAACGACTAAATTTCAAGAAATGGAGCTTCACTACAATGTAACTTAAACAATTTATTACCAACAAGGTGTGGACAGTAAAATAATTAAACCTTCGGCAACAAATTATCTTCATGGTGTGTATAACACCAGGTTTGGGATTATCAACCAAGAAAACGGTACTTAGTGGGCTGGTGAACGCATCGACAAGGCATCTTACATAAAATGTAGGATTAGGCAGACCCGAAAGTTCCTCCTCCGTTTCTAGTTCTTTGCGAAACAGTTTTATGTGAGTGCTACACGAGCGTGTACAGTATTGATGCGGGAACCAGATAAGTACCGAAAAAACTAATGAAAATACAATTAAAAGCCTATCAGTAGAAAGCTAACACGTTGACGAACGCAAGATTTTCGCGTGCCGTGTGCATGAGACCTATCGATTTTTTTACATCGTCGGAACTCTGACACGACGTCGTGTCACACGGTCCCACACTGCCGAAACGGTGTGACACGGTCCTTAACGTACTCAGGAAAGTGGCTTTCTGAATTTTTGTTCTCCATCCCTTCACTTTTTTTCTCAAATCATATGAAATACGTCCACCGACTGAAAACATTCCCTCGTTTTCGACTACTTTAGGTGGCCAGCAAAGTTTTCTTGTATAAGCAGCGCCAAGTGACGATAAGCATATCTTACGAGGAGGTCAGACCACTAACTTTGTGGATTTGTTGACGTGCTTGGAGGCCCGACGAAGAACTTTTCTACTTCCAATTGCATTATTTCCAAAAATTCAAATGCGCCATAGAAGGCCTGAGAATCGCATAAAAACATCAAAATATTTTTGCTGAGTTCAATAGCCTTTCAGAACTAGTCCTAATTGGAAGGATGAGGCCTGCAATATTAGTGAAGACTAAGGGAAAAATGATAAACCTACTGAGAAAAAGGGTCCGTTAAAATTCCGTTAACTTTCTAAAAATTTCCGCTGAGTCGTTAAGCCGTATTTTAACGAAAAATTCCGTTAATTCGTTAAATTCGTTAAATCGTTAACCGTTAAATGTGCACCCCTCATGCACATGTGACACTGAATCCCGACTCACGTGTCACTACGTTGCCGCAACGTCTACGACACTTCTGCACCCCGACACACGTGCCACGACTTTTGTGACCCGTCTGCTTCAGAATCTCGACGCACCTTGGACGATATTGAAAGGAAATGCTGGTCCCCCTTATCCCTAGTGGTCCTCCTTTGCTGATCCCTCTTCAGTGGTCCCCCTCCTACTTGTTTCCTTTATTCGCAATCACTACCCAAGTTAGACGTCTACGGCACGTCTCCTGAATTCCTGCGCGCGTTGGGCGACATCTTCGGCACGTGTTCTGAATCTCTACTCTGGTTGGACGACGTCTTTCGCACGTCTTCTGAATACATACGCACGTTGGACCACGTCTTCATCACGTATTCTGAATCCCTACTCACGTTGGACGATATACATATAGGGTAATACTGGTCGCCTTATTCCTCCTCTTGTGATCTTCCTTGCTCATCTCCTCTTCAATGGTCCGCCTCCTAGTGGTCCCTCTTACTCGAAATCGCTATGCAAGTTGAACGTTCTGAATCCCTACGCACGTTGGACGGCGTCTGTAGCACGTCTTCTGATTCCCGGCGCTTGGCACTTATTCCTCATCCAAACCTTGACGCATTACCCGCTGAATATACCGTAGACTTGGGTGATCCGCCGCCAAGGCTATAGTTCGCCAGCAATCGCGCATGGTTAAGCCCAAAGGAAGCCCGGCTGGCATACGCCGCACTGTCGTAGGCATCTCTTGGCTTCAGTCCCCTCCCAGTGACGGACACGTGACATTAGCCGACTATATATGGTAGGAGGCTCCAGGACCTAACTCCAACGCGACGTCGCGCTCTAGCCGCGTGCGACCCCGCGGGGCTGAAACGCGGACGTGCGCTCGGTGACGCATGGTTAGCTGCGGAGCACGAAATGTTCTCAGTGTTTAAGCTCCCAGACCAGATTTCTAACAAGGAACTTAAGATCCTACAGAATGTGGTAGGCAACAGTCTGCAGTAGGAGAATGATCCGAGAATAGGTGATAGTGACCTTTTTCCGTAGTATAACCATAATCACGGGTAAACATTGACCGAAGAAGTTGTAGATGGCAAATACTGACGATAGAAACCATCCACATGACCAAGATTCCTGTGTAAACTGTCGCTGATCGTCCTATTGAAACCACATTCATACACCATCTCCAAGAAACGTTGAAATAAGGCAAAGGCGTGCAGCATGTCTCTGTAGGAAGCGTTTCTAGCCGTCGGAAGCATCGGACCACGACAACTCGTCCAATTTCGTCGCGCACCGTGCGCGACGCCAGTGGGGTTCGCGCGGCGTTGGAGTTATGTCTGCCCCCGATGGTAGGATTTCACACGGGTATATGCCACCTTGTTTGTATTTGTGTCGCCTTGATAACGGCGATGCCTCCGCTGGGATAGGTCCTGGTTATACCATCATAGCCCTAGCGTCGGGTGAGATAAAAACCCACAGGGTCCCCTCTGGTCTGCTATCCAAGTAGGGTATGAAGATCCTCACTCTACATTACCGTGCGGTCAACAATTTAAAGGGCTTGAAGTACAGCGCATAGAATTAGTAACCTGCGAAAGTTTCACACGCGTTGACTCATTACTACATCCTCCTTATTATGGTGTACAGGAAGCGCTTGGTAACGCAGTCGGAGGAAGCGCCGCTTGTCGCATGCACCAGATTACAGGTTCATCCTGCTTCGGATTTCTCGCTCAAGCAACCAACCCTTCCATCCCTCCGAGCTCGGCGAATTGGTAACAGCCTTGTCTAGAAAGGACAACATGCACACTTGTTCATCGGCTGACCATCGCAAATCATTGTATAAGCAGCGCTATGTGTTCAAATCGCCTCCACGACACCCCGTAGAAGAAGAATGTGGGCGCATCCCAAAAAGGATTCGATAACGTAGTCGCCCTTTTACCTTTTGTCATTTATGGTGTACAGAAGCACTTCAGATATCAGACCCAGGATAACACTGCCAGAAAAAGTGCACCGCCAAGTTGCAACTTGGGAAGCGTTTCTCGGGTTTTGAAAAGCCTGCGACACTGTTGATTACTGAGAAGACTGTAATGATAATCTTCACCTAGCTGACTATCGCCAGAAGATTTCCGATCATTCCATCTTGTCAGGAAAAATCGAAACGCCGCAAGATCGACGAGTGGTACGCATGTGAACCTCTCAACGCTAACCACTGTAATCGAACACGACGGCTCTTTGCAAGAGATCTCGAAGGAATGCCCGTCCCGTCCTAATCAGGAACACAAAAAAAGAACACACACCATGTGCAGAATCTACGGCTATCCTCAACCTGTTCTTTTTTCGGGGTTCGGAAAGTGAACACAATATGTCTCTCCGATTGTGATCTGTCAAAAAGGCTCAAGCAAGATTTATTTGCTAGTTGAAAGGTTTAGTTCCTAGAGACTGCACATGGACATGGAAATATTGATGCCATCTCCTGTTAATATGGGAATTTCCATTAACGGCCATCTAGAGGGGACATTGAGCAATGTTTTCCTAGGCCTTTCTCAGCCGAATAGCTGACGCAGCTTTTTCGCAGTTCCTAGGCGATATATATTGTGTCATGTAAGTTTACTTGAATATTTTGGAGAAATAACAGCAAAAATAAACTCCAATGGTTCGTTTCGCCACCTCCCTTCAGTCGAACCTTGTTCATGATAACAACTGCTCGGTGGCTTTTCAGTGAAAAAAGGAGGTGTTATAATTTCGCAGTTGTTGGTAAAGTTCACAGTTCTTTTCATATGCGAAGCTTTCATCCAGATCTTTATTCAACGAGAACTGATGTTTCGCGTTCAATTCTCATTGTCTACAGAGGCCAACTGCATCCACCGCAAGATCTAATTCGACCACGTCAGTTAGTCAGCAAATGCGCTTCGCATTTACCGGTTCGCCCAGTTTTATCACTCTGATTGCGAAACACACTGGTGCTCATTTCACCTTTAACATTCCTGTTCAATAGCTGGCGTCCAGCAGATTGGTTAGATTCTAATAATCTCCGTGATAAAAACTGCCTTCTGTCAAATCTGGGCATGAAAATCCTTCCTGCAAAATGCTTTGACGGCACTATATTAAATTTTTGCATTGAGGCGACAAGCCATCATCAGAGGCGAATTGCTTAATATAAATAAATCCATGCCACTATGTCGAATTTTTTGAAGGCTAAGAATCAATTGCTGCTCAGCTAATTCATTGTGCTTGTACTACGTAAAGGGAGGACTGATTTTCATAGTTTACCCATTTCTTGCAAGCATTAGCAGGTGGAAGCCTTTCCTGGCTAGGGCTCCGCTTGCAGCCTTGCTAGAGCTCGTGTTCTCATCTTTGGCTGTCTGAACTGGTTACCACAGAGAAAACATGACCGCATCAGCAACAGTAGGAAGAAGGAGACCTTTGCCTGCATCCCACCTCACTCTCATGGGCAGCTGTATTTGGTTCGCGTTCCATTCCCATATCCACAACCATACGGCACGGCATGGGGCACGCAACGTCACCGTACGACAAACGACCCGAGATCCCTCAAAAAAGTCCATGGGCTCTGCAAAGAGGCAGATCCTAGTCCCAACGGTAGTCCTCGCTCTACCGATGCGCCTTGCAAGGCTGCAAGTGCAGTAAATCACACGCCTGTATCTTCTGGGAGTATGTTCTTCGTGTCTACTGGAAACCGCCTTTGAGAAATCGCTAACGTGCCTTGATTAAATTAGTGCTGTTCGGCTGCAGACACGCATTGCTGATTTGTATAATTGCATTTCAATACGACTTTCGATCTTCGAATCAAATTAGCATCAGGTCCTGGGAGTCTGCAATCTTCGCATATCAATATCGGTGCGCAAAACGTAGACCTATTACCAAAGCCCTCAATCGGGTGCACTCAGCTGCCAGAAAGAAGGACTACCACCAACCGATGCTGCACTAGCTCTGCTCTACCTGCGACCTTAAGAGCGAGAAATAGTAGATGAACGATTCAACGATAAACATATTGCACGTGTACTCTGTGAGCTATTGATGTTCTGTTCCATATACTGTACTGGTTCTCATGGTGCAAGTCGACCTCAAGGAGTTCTACGCAATAGCACTTTCTTGGGATGTGATTGAAATTTAATCTAAAACGTTTTCTTACCATAGTATGGTTGGTATAATCAGGGCCATTAGAGGTACATAGGGAAAGTATAACATCCGAAACTACAGCTTTCCCATTCTCCATGTGCTTTTGCTCCTCGAAAGTGACGTGTCCCAGATTCATCCATTCTCCACACAACCACCCCCCCCCCAAGTGTAGTAGTTGGCGTTTTTCGTATCCAATCCCGGTTGTTTGATATTGTGCCCAGTCCCTTTTCTTGATGTGACCCGGGATGCAAAGTGCAGAATTACGCAGAATTTCCAGAGTTTAATTATTCCTTTCGGCTTCAAGTTAACGACTTTGGTCTCGTCGGCTGATAACAGTTTTTTGTTGTTGTTCAGCAGGTGATCTTGTAGCGTACGATCGATAACTACCTTTCTCAAAACTACAGAAACCGTCCTGAATCAGTAATGAAGCTGTGACGACACAACTGAAGGGGGAACACTGTTTTGGTAATCAACAACCAACAGAGACTTCCACTTCAGTCATTAGCGCATATCGTCTCTTGCAGCGCTATTTTTCATCTAGCTGTTCGGAGAGGAGTTTCAGGAATGAAAACTCTGGTTCTCTTATCGGGAAAGGGTTTCAATTTTCCATGGAACGTTGACTGGAGGTCCACCAAGCCGGATGAAACCTGCTGATTACAACAATGTAGACTAAAATTGCAAAGCGCATCTCCTGAGCAAGATATAATCTCTTAGCGTTTACTGTGATGGCTTTGGTCGAACTTTTTGAAATCCCAAACGCGCAATGCTGCGTGTGTTAACAGTCATCAAGATATGCTTGTTACTGCGACAAACCTTTCTTCAATCTTCTCAAGTTGTGTAACCGGCTCCGAGGAATATATTGTACGATATTGTATGTGTAACACCACATAAACCAATACACCGTGGTGGGCTTAGGATCACTGACTCTCTCCAAGCATTGAACTCGGTGGCTGTTAGAATCTGGCATCCGCCTTTGATTTCCCTCATGTTGTGGTAAAATACTTTGCATGCACACCTTCACGGCTGCACACACCTCAGAAAAGCGTATTGTACACGGTAGCTGTTACCGTGTGCGTGCGGAAGTAATGCTTCAAAGGAAATAAAAGGCCTTATCCGACGATAAAACATTTCGTGTAAAGAGAATGGAGCACAACGAACTATTCTCATGAAGCAAGAACCCTACCACTACCCTGACGGACAGATCAATGCAATTTCACCTACCCAAAAGTCAATGGGTCAGAAGTCGCTCAGAATGTTCCTTTTTTAATTTCTGCAACCAACACCTAATTACATCCACCTAACACTGCTTTCAAAATTTCATGGTGGAAACCCTTGGTTAGCTACATTAGTGACACACCTCCACTGCAGGCAAACCTTTCATTTCCCTGGGCTGAGGTTTCGGTGCCGCCGCACCATTTCGACATTTGGATTTTTCTTTTAGTCCTTTTTGAAGTCGTCTTGATGTCAACGCCTTCTGTACAAATTCTCTGTCGCGAATTTAGCCGGAAGTTCCCTAGTAGGCCCGAGTTCTGATTGGGTTTCTTTTTCTGATTGCTCGTTGATGTTTCGCCGGCTAAGCTGCCATTTGTAGGGTTTATAAGTCCAGACGGTGCGATGGACTCTTTCCAGAACCCCATCAATGATAACTGACTAACTGATAACAAGCATTTTTCATAATTGACCTACTACATACAACCAACGTTTTGTACGAGATATAACGGAATAGAGAAGAACACCAGTGCTACAATAAAGCCTTGTATGGTCATCGGCGGGGCAGAAATGCCGAATTCTACCATTTTTTGAACCTGTTGGCACTAAGATGTAGCTTCTTTTGCAATTTGGCTGCTCCCACTAGATTCGCCTTCACGTTTACATCAACAGCCTCCTCTTATTTGAGGCATTCCGAAGGACGATGATAGTCGTCCACAAAGTGTCGTTTCCGATACAATTTCCTGCGTCTATTACAATTAATGGCCGCTCCGTAAGAGGGCTTAAGCAAGCGGCATACAGGGTGCGAACACATGGCTGGCCTGAACGCTCTAGGCCATCCAAGCCAAGCATGTCCGTTGAATTCGTACAGAGACCGATACGTGTAATGACATAATGGTGGCTTTCGAGCGCAACCGTTAATCAGGTCTTGTAGCAATCGATCAGCCGACCCCGGTGGGAAGAAAAACTGGTCGGTTCGGGCGCGGAGTTGAACCCGAGACGAACCGCTCAGCCATCAGCGGACCGCTTTTTGACACGCGCATCACACACTCGTCATTCAGTCTCTCTGAACCCACTGACGGCTATTATGCCCTCCGCCCTGCAACAGTCAGCTGCGCTGAATTTGGTGAAACCGATTTGGTGAAACCGGCAACGATCTAAGGAATTTTTTAGAAAGTTGTCATAGAAGCCTAAATATTTGCTACAGATTGTTGCCAAGTGCCAAAATTGTGATTATTTGTAAAACGAATCTCCGTAACCAGCGCCCATCTTGTTATGAAATAATCAGATGAAGACGTTCAAAGTGATGTTCGCTGATGCCACTCTCTCTCTAATCGAATAAATCAAGCATCTCTTTCGTCTGGATTGTTCATCTTTACAGATTGACGGGGCGAAGGACGTCAGTCGAGATGACCGTCACTAAATCAAAAACTCCTTCCTATCGAAACCTGCTCTCCTTCTGGTGAGTTCGTCTCGTGAACTTTGAAAATGTGTTGCCGTCTTCTCGTGCCAGTAGGAAAGGGCGAATCAATGATGTTTAGTCGCCTACCTGACTACGATATGCAAAACGTCGCAAATAAGGGGAAGGGAGTGTGGTCGCACGACTATAGTCCTTAGTCGTTCTTTTCGCAATCGAGGCACTATGTAGGTGTTGTCCACTTCTGAATGCATAGCAGCATGCACGTGCACACCACAGAAATAGCACGGGATCATAGATTTCTTGATTCATTTGACGGAAGGAAGCACCTAAAGAGATACGAGGTCTTTCAGCTGCGTAGTTTCCCTGCAGCCAATCAACAGCTCTCCATTTTATGCGAGAGCGACTGCTTTGTTTCTTTTTCAGTTTAGAGACTGCTAGAGACGTCCCACCATTATTTGGTAGGCCCCAAATTGGAAAAGCTTGCGCGAGCAAGTCTCTTGGCAGATCCTTCAACTCTATGTACGTGACAGGCATCTTAGAATCAACCGCAACGGTACAGTCAGTGTTCCTGAGAAAGTTTTCTGTTCAATCTTGAGATAAAAATGCTGTTCCAGGAAATGTCTAGCGCTAGTTCGGTTAAAAATGCATATGAACTGGCAGTTTCAACATTGCCTTTAATTTCATTGGCAGTCAATAAACATTGATGTCGTTCTCTAATAGACTGTTGCTGCTTAAGTTGCAGAAAAATACATCATCAAACAGGAAACTCTGTAGTGTGGGACAAAATGCCCACCCTTGCTTCAAGACTGCTAAATTGGTTTTGACCGGTTATTCAAGGAAGGAGTAGCGCTGAAGATGACAGCTTAACAGCAATGCATGCAGAAGGTTGGCTCGAAATCGAACGGCGTTTCAGGATCTTCGGTCTGTGCAATAACTTCGCGTACAGTATTATGCTGAGCGCAGCTCAGGACATTCTGAACAAGCACAAGGGCGAGGATCCGATAGACGACAACATCACGACCACGCACTGCATCGTGAGTCTCTTACCACCTTTTCAAAGCCTAGGTAAAGCCCTCAAAAGATCTCGTGCAACCATGTTTAACACATTTGCTTAGCTTAAGCCTGGAGAGCTGGTAAACAGGTCAGATGTTACTACAGAATGCTGTTTTGTTGCGACCAAAATTCCTGCGCCGAGAAGGACTCGAACCCCCACTTTCTGCCTCAATGTATTACAAAGCCAGTAAGGCCATCAGGTCAGCAGGTTTCATGGTGGTGATATCAAAGGCCGGCTTATTCTGATGTCACAGGTGAGTGTAGCTGGTTCGTTACCACGAGCACTTCTCGGATGCGGGTGAGATTAAATCCTGCCGATGGTGAAAAGCGTAGCATCTCGCCCGGATAGCAGAGGGAGTACGGGTTCTGGACCTGCCTGGCGCAAGAGCTTTGATCTCAATAAAACACCCAAGCAACTGCAGGATGACGATCTAGGGTTTTTTTTGCTGCTAAGAAAGGACGGTTGCTAGAACTTCATAAGATAATAGTCAAGTTGTAACTTGTCGTTTTATTGAAGTAAGGATTAAGGATAAAGGGAGTACTTGATCCCTTTTGGGATGTGCCACGCATTCATGTCATTATCGAAAATCATTTGAGCCCCTCAATTGCTCCGTGCTCGCCTTCTAAAGTGAGCTTTCACGTCGAATGTGTTTCAGCCAGAAATCACGACGAGAATATGCTCGCCGACGTCGACCGGCGTCGTACTGATCTGCAACATTCTGCCTGGCCTCTGCGTGAAAGCACTCTGTCCCTTCCTCATGCACCGGATACCGTACTGGTACGTCAACCAACCTCCCAGTTCTGTCTAGGCCTTGACTGGCGCTCACTTCCTGTTTCAGGACTCGTCACACCGTGGTCTGCATAGCACAGGCGTCATCGCTTCTGATCACAGCGTTCGCCGACACCGTGCCGGTCGCACTTGTCGGCGTGTGTCTTGCGTCGTTCTCGAGCGGTCTCGGCGAGACGACCTATCTCGGCTTGGCTGGTCATTACTCGAAGTGAGTGCTGCCCGCTAAAGAGCATCCTGCTCTGGTACTGCTGAAAGGGCGCACTCGGGCTTGATGTAGCCAACATTATTCAACATATGCTAGCGGTTTTGACTAGTCCACTTCAAACGATCACAACTTTCCTCCTAGTCACCGGATTCAGTCAAAGCACCATTCGAATCAGCACACTTTATCTTGGTTCAGATGCTGGTTGACTAAATCCACCAGCGAAAAAACTAGGTGGTCGAGAAGCGACAAATTCAGAAGGGATATTTTTGCGCGGTCCTGATTTGCGAAAATTCTACTAGTGAGGAAGTTCTTAAAAAGATGATATTCTGTTTGCGCAACGTCTGTTGAGTATGGCGGGTGAGGCAGAACTTCAACTTCTAGTTCAGGAACGTGTGGGCTGGCGTTGTCGCGCAGAAGAATGGGACCTCTTCTGTTGACCAGTGTCGGCTTCAGCTCACGCAATTTTCGCTACATCCCGTCTAACAGATTTCGAACACAAAGAAGGGAAAATTTCGAGGCTTGTCAATTTTTGACGATCATTCAAATCGTGAGGCACCAACTTTCGAGCTTTTTCGCCTTTGCGAGGCGTTTCAAACCATTGTTGACAGCAATTTTACTGGTTAATAGACCTTCCGCGATCTCATGGACTGTTTGCCACGGATTAGCTTGTTGTCTCGGCGCCGGATTGGCCAAGTTTGAACTTGAAATATTTAAGATTTCGATCCGAACTCCAAAGAAGCGCCATTATTAGGCATAGGTGAAACACAAATTACTCCGTCAGAAAGATCGAAGAATTCTGTATTAGTACAAATGCGAAGTGAGTTAAATATTGATTCAGTAATAAACGGACGAAAAGTGGTTGCACAAAAACCGCCATGAACTTTCGGATCATCCTAATGGCAGCACAACCAGCAGCAGTTTTGGTTTAGAATATGCAGGCGAAGATTTCTTCATGTATAGTAGTTGAGTACGCTGTACGCTCCAACTACATACAGCTGATAAATCCGACGATGAGTCTATTATGAGATAAATGCCAGCAATTATTGGAAGAGCGCGAGAGATGAAGATTGGAATACACATTTCTTGGAATTAGACCCACTAACACATTGTTTACAGCCTTACTTCTCCATTTCCTTAATAGCTTCCAGCCCTCTATTTGAGAAGAAAAATGGATTAATCATTTCGTTATTTCCATACTTTTCGCAGAGTTGAAGCACGTATCGTTACAGACAGACGATAGCCACGTGGTCCTCGGGGACAGGCATGGCAGGGGTGGTAAGCGCTTTCTCCTACGCTGGCTTGACTGATCAGCGACTGCTAGCATTGACGCCGGCCGAGGCGATGCTCGTCATGCTCGTCGTGCCGGCAATCTTCATGTTCACGTGAGTTGATTTTGTCCCACCGAGCTCGAATTGAGTGCAGAAGAGAGCCTGCAGAAGGTGAAAGTTGTTCCAATCCGAGCTCACATCGAGGAGAATCAAGGATTGAGCTAATGAATGGGCTGAGGTAATTCCTGAATGTCTCCACAAATACCACTAGAAATGAGAAAAGAAGAAAGGGAAAGGAAGAAATGAAACTGTAGGACCCAGCAGGTAACTGAATAGTTCAAAGAATCACTGCCTGAGATCAGCGCCTTTCAAGGTTTGTACTAATGTTCGAGTGTGCATCTGTCGCCTTATCCAAAATGATACGACACCGACTTCTTCTGGCCTCCAAAGCCAATGGTCTATAATAAACAGTAAGATGAAAAGGTGCATCCGGTCCCGTGGATTCTGGGATGAACAAGTGGTAGGACGAAGGTGGCGGCAAAGGGTAGGATGGCATTTTCAGCTTGCCTGCATTTGGATGTCAGCGTATTCTAGGTAATCTGATATGCTTTGCAGTGTTTTAGCCAGGAATTATCTCTAGTAAGGACTGACACATTGGAAAACAGTACCGAATTCGAGAGTATTTATTTTCTTCTTTCATAGTGGCTCAACTGTATCACCTGTATCACCTGCCGTCCCGTTGATCATCGACTTGCTCGAGCGGGCGCCAGCAGCGTCTCCATTCGTCCCTGTCGCGTGCCAGAGTAGTCCAATGGATCCTCCTCGCTCGAGGGACACGAAGAGCGTCGTATCGGTCGTTCAGGGCTTTCACGAAGAAGTCCGACCAACGCGTTGGTGGGCGTCCTGGTGTTCTTTTGACATCCCGCGGAATTCAATCTGTGACGACTCTCGTCCAGCGGGTGTCTGCGAATCGCATTACGTGGCCGGCCCACCTAATTTTCGACGACTTGGCCCATGCGACAGCGTCTCTGATCTTCGAACGTCGGCGAAGCTCGGAACTCCGGAGGCCTTCTCTCACTTGCGTGAGTCGTGTCACTCCGAGCATCGTCCTCTCGATTCCACGCTGCGCGACGCTGATCGCGTGTTCATCCTGCTTTCGTATAACCCAGGTCTCTGATGCGTATGTTAGGGCAGGAAGAACAGTGGAGTCGAATAGGTGGGCACGGAGTCGGACGTTATTCGTTTTCTTCACGACTTCTTCGACGCTCTTGAAAGCTCCCCAAGCCGCTCGTTTCCTCCTGCTCAGCTCTGGTGCTAGGTCGTTGGCCATGTTGACTTCGCGACCCAGATACACATAGCTGGGGCATTCGGAGATGTTCGTTCCGTTGAGCGAGAATGGGGCATCAGAAACCCATCCGTTCTTCATGAACATCGTCTTCGTAAGATTCAGCTGCAGTCCAACGCTTCCACATACACGATCGAAGTCGGCCAGCATTAGTTCCGCTTGACTGATGCTCGGTGTTATGAGCACGATGTCGTCAGCGAAGCGAAGATGGTGCAGTTGCCGGCCGTCGACCTTCACTCCCATGTCTTCCCATTCTAGTTCGCGCATGACGTTTTCGAGGGTGGCGCTGAAGAGCTTCGGGGATATGGTATCCCCTTGTCGAACCCCTCTCTTCACGTCAATGACGATGTCGTTGTAGAATGGTGAGATCTTGGTCGTGAATCCACTGTACAGCTCTCGAAGGACTCTGATGTACTGAGTAGGGACGCCCTGGATGAGCAGGGCTTCCATGACCGCTTCAGTCTCGACGGAGTCGAAAGCCTTCTTCAGGTCGATGAACGTAAGGCACAGCGGCAGCTTGTACTCTCGCGACACTTCGATGAGCTCCGTAATGGTGTGTATGTGGTCGATCGTGCTGAATCCTCTCCGAAATCCTGCTTGTTCGCATGGCTGTCCTTCGTCCAGCGTTCTACTAATCCTATTCAGGATGACTCGAGTGAACAGCTTGTAGACTACGGACAACAGGCAGATCGGGCGATAGTTGCCAACGTCGTGCACGTCTCCCTTCTTGTACAGCAAAACGGTCTTGCTGGTCTTCCACTGAGATGGAACCTTGCATTCGGACAGGTAGCGTGTGAAGAGCCGCGCCAAGCTGTTGATGAGCGCTGGCGGGAGGTTCTTCAGGTGTTCAGCTCTGATCCTGTCAGGACCGGGTGCTGTACGTTTCTTCACCGACGAGATGGCGTGTCGGATCTCGGAGGGGAGAACAGAGGGGACGACGTATCCATCCTGCGGAAGATGGCATGGGGGCAGGTGGACGTGGCTATCGAAGAGATCGGAGTAGAAGTCGTGGATGACTTTCTCCATGGTCCTTCTGGAAGAGGTGATGGTTCCGTCAGGACGTCGGAGAGCGGTCATCTTGGTCTTGAAGTTGGCGAAGTTCCGGCGGGCATTGCGGATGCTCAGCCCTGCCTCTGCTGCTTCAGCCAACACTTCCGCCCTTCTCTCCTTGAGATCTTCCTTTATCGCCGCTCTGCATAGCTTTGCAAGCTCGGACGTCAGTTGGTAGTTGCCTGACGCTCGTGCCAACTGTACCACAGTAAACTCGAATCTTTGCAAAAGCTGGTATTTTTAGTGCTTTGTTAAAAGTAGAAGGTAGCTAGTAGGAAATGAAGGAAATGTGCCATATTGGTAAGCTGGTTCGTGTTTGTATAGCGCTTTTACTTGAGCGGTCATATTCTCAAAGTTCGATAGCAATATGGCTAACCTTAGTCATCAACAAGCCTTCCAGGTTCTACACACTTCTGGAGCACACCGACACGATGAAGAAAATAAGTTTTTCGAAAAGGAGAAGGTCCATCAACACCATATCGTGAGCGGCTCCGTCTCGTGAAAGCCATGTAGTCCATCCTAGCTTTCGTCAACTTCAGGAAAAACGGCGAGAAGCAACTGCCTTCGGCGGCCTCGTTTTCGTCGATTGATTCACTGGACGACGAGAAGAGCTTCATGCAGCGAATGGCTGTCGTTAGGGTACGTTTCTTCACGCACTGATGCCAAGGCTTTACTTGAATTGTTGATTTCAGAGCCTCCTACGGTACATGATTCCGCTCTTCCTCACCTATTTCGCCGAATACCTTATTAACCAAGGATTGGTGAGTTTTGAATTAAATCCACATTAAGCTTCAAGATTTCCGTGACTTGAAGGAGTGTAGGTGCTCTTTGCCCTTCATAGTCATGGAAGAAGCCTTACAAAGAAGGTCAGTGAACGATCCGTGGAAATTTTCAAAGTGATCTATTGAGGGTGTAGGGGTCGTCTGAGAAGCACCGCAGTGGTTTTCAAATTTCCTGCGGACATCTAGGTACTTCCAATTTGCTTGTTAGCGATACAATACTGTAACCGAAGCGGAACATTGAGGTGATCCGCTTACGAGCAAGAGGGGTGTGGTTTGATGGCCGAGTGGGTGTGGGGCGGACTTGCAGGAAGAGGGTCATCGGTTCGGATCCGGGTGTTGGGGTTCTGCATTGCTGAGCATGCCCACTACTTTCTTGCCGATGTAAAGTGTTTGATGAACGCTAAGGTGTACCATACTGACGTTATAACCCTATTTTAACCCGTTTGATACGATTAAACAACGATGGTGCCTATTTTCCCCACCACTCTCTGCTAATAAAAGGTGTAGAGACTTGTACTCTCACGGATCCTGAGATCGAAAGCAGTTTTTGTCATACTTCGTCTTGTAGGATAATTGAGGCGCTGATCACAAATCTGATAAACGTTTTCACGTGGTTGCGTGATCCCACATTTTCGTGAGTGATCAAGGTTATCAATGTCAGTACGTAGAATCTCCTTCTTCAGCTATGTGATCAGGCTTGCTCTCCAATCCCCTGCTTTGAGATGGAAGGTAGTGCATGAAAAATAGATAATTTAGAAAAAGGAATATTAGATTCTGGCCAGCAGCTTAAATGGTTTCCGTAAGCGAGGAAAGGGTGAAATCACTTATCATGACCCCGCCATCCTTACTCACGACACCCAGAGTAACCTACCCTGGTCGGCCGAATTTTCAAAAATGGATAGCATATTCGTGCTCAGCATCCAAAACAGAACTGCGTGATGCTTGGGCGAAAAAATTTTTTTGAGCTCTCCTCGACTTTTGGAGTCACGATATTACAACACTATCAGTTATTCTGAATCCATCCCTTAACTTGCATACATCCACGGCCACCTATTGTACCGTAACACCACGAATTGATATTCCTTTTTCTAAATTATCTATTTTTCTTGCACTACTTTACATATCAAAGTAGAAGATTGAAAAGCAAGCCTGATCACCTAGCTGAAGAAGTAGATTCTACGTATTGACATTGATAACGTTGATCACTCATGAAAATGTGCGATCACGCCATCACGTGAAAGCGTTTATCAGATTTGTGATCAGCGCCTCAATTAGCCTGCAAGACGAAGTATGTCAAAAACTGCTTTCGATCTCAGGATCCGTGGGAGTACAAGTCTCTACACCTTTTATTAGCAGAGAGTGGTGGGGAAAATAGGCACCATCGTTGTTTAATCGTATCAAACGGGTTAAAATAGGGTTATAACGTCAGTATGGTACACCTTAGCGTTCATCAAACACTTTACATCGGCAAGAAAGTAGTGGTGTTCAAGATACAGTTTACAGCAAGAGAGCAGTGAGGAAGCCCAGCAATGTAGAGTCCCTACCCACGGATCCGAACCCATGACCCTCTTTTTGCGAGTCCGCCCCCCCCCCCCCCCCCACCCACTCGGTCATCCATCCGCCGACATCCCGCTCTTGATCGGCGCACCTCAATGTTCTGCTTTGGCTACTGTATCGCTAACAAGCGAATTGTGAGTTCGCTGTAATTCCGCCACTGTTGCTGCCCCAAACCTTTTGCAGGTTAGACTCTAACCACGATATTGCAGTCCCAGACGTCTGTTTTGCTTTATCAGCTTTCTCGGCCCACACTGAAGCGACACGGTTCTTTGCAGTTTTTGACCTGCCCAGATGTCCACAGGAAATTTGAAAACCAATATGGTGCTTCTCAGATATCCCCCTACAACCCTCAACAGAACACTTTGAAAATTTCCACGGATCGTTCATTGACCTCCCTTGTTAGTCCAAATGAATGCTAGCTCTAATAGGCCCCTACGATCTCGATGATGGTTTCGACATTTAAAAATGGTAGTTTTCAGCTTGAATTGACACTTTTCGACTGCGATAAGGGCTTTGGAACAAGCCCCGCTTCCCAGTATCGTTGGTATCAGGTAATTCACCTTCTATCTCTCATAGATTTGCCAAAAAAAAACTCTAGAGCGTATCAGCTTTGGTTGCTGTGTTAAGCAGACATCAGCGAGCATGATAGAATTAAAAAAAGCTCCTGCGGCTCAATGCTTCTAAGAGTTTGGGGACCGTGCTCTTTTTCGTGAATTCGAGCATTGAAATCAATTTCAAAGCAAAAGTCATCATGTAGTAAATGAGGAAGCTGCAGGTTCTCTACCAAGTCGGCGTGTTCGTGTCGCGCTCATCCATCAATGTCGTGCAGATGAACATGCTCTTCATCGCCCTGATGCCAGTCTTCCAGGTTTGTCTTGCATTTTGGAGGCTGTATTAGGCAAGGAACTCTTCAAAAATCATTCGGATTTCCAGCTCGTCAACACCGCGTTCTTCATGCTGAATGCCATCTATGCGTTCATTCCGAACTTTGCGATCGTCTGCGGCATCATTTTGTATGAAGGACTAATCGGTGGTGCATCCTACGTGAACACCTTCCATCACATTCACAAAAAGGTTCCTGCCCTCGCTCTCTCAATTACACTGCAGAGTTTAAGTGAAGAACAAAAAAAAAAAAGAAAAGCGCAGAAGAAGAACAAAAAAGGAGTGATAATTGGCTCAAACAAATGTGACCTCTAGAATCAGCATTAAAAAAGGATAAGGAAGAAAAAGCACCCTAATCACTTCCTATGTGAGGTACGTCGAACACTCTACTTTTACGGGATATCGCCAGTCCAATTTTTGGGGGCGTTTTTCCTATACAATTACACAACTGACCGATGGACAAACCATTGTTTTATCCTTCCTGAATAACTTTGTGCCTATTCCCCGACGCCGATGGGTTGAAGGCTTGGCTGGATAGAACCCGAACCGAGAGCCTAAACTCGAAGTGCAAGAGACAGCCGATGCGTTCACCAACTGCACTCCCACGCGCCAGTTGTTTATTTATTTACTAATAATCGGTATAGGGAAAAATCGTGAAAATTCTGAACCAGTGAACAATTTCGATGGGGGCGAACAGTGTAACACTGTTCATCGCGTTAAAAGGTTGCAAGAAACACTTTTCGAAAGAACACTGAAATAAGGAAAACTGTAAAGCTATGCCTTAGTAAATGATTGACCTTCTTGCTGAGCATTTCGGCTTAAGACAATGCCTCGCTACGGCCAGCCGAAGAAGTACTATGTCCTTCGCAAGGAGGTATAGTATAATTTCACCGACTTCGGCACGGAAAAGACTTCGATGACCTGGTTCGGAAGCTTGCTTCCTGATTGTACCTTGTACATACAGACGAGAGCTTGGCCATCATTCGGCTATGCGACCCCCGCCCCAACATTGGCTTGAAAACCATTTAGATTAACTGTTCATCAGAATTCCTTCCTTACTTGTATACCAGATTGAAAATGCATCTCGCTGTCGTATCCACAAAGTTTTGATTTTTTCAATAGTAATATGGCGCGTGGTAGCGCAGTTGGATGAAGCACCATGTGCACAGCGGATAGAGACTTTTAGTTCGGGTCCCGCTCGAGCAAACCAAGTCGACCATTCCTGTGTGATTGGCATGTTGACACCAGACTTGTCTAACTAACGCCGATCTTTATCCTTCGTTGAATCAACAGACGCTTTAAAATCCACCACTCGCTTATCTATCATGGTTCGTTTTCCTTCACAAATTACTCTGACGATTATTTGTGGGGCTTACGTCAAGAAACGGTGTGGCATGCGAAATCTTTCTTATAGAATTGCATTATGGAGCGAAAAGCGTAAACTCTGTGGTGTAGCTTAGCGACGTGCTTCTTCCTGCATCCGACTGTTAGTCAAAGTAAAATTGACTGCAGTCACCGCCTTAGGCCAAGAATAGCAACCGCCAGCATATTCTGCACTGGAAGGTTTTCCTGATCAGAATCCGATGTAGCATCCGTGCGCCCCAATGATAAAAATCGGCGTTAATTAACCCCTACTTGGCACGTGCCACGCATTCGGCCTCTGCGGAGTATTGCAGACGTACTGAATGCGTATTTGGCCCAAACAGCGTGTGATAGCCAGACGGTGTTTGTTTCCATTTTTCTGTTCTTCATAGGCAAGGCTGGTGCCAAGAAGGGTGGGTAGGTTTGGCAGAACCAAGAGCGTGAATTCCGGGTGCAGACTGCAACCGGCGCCCACTTCAAAAGCGTTACCTCTCATCTTGTGCGGTTGATCTCTTAAAGTTCTACTTCACTTTAAAGGAGTTCCATTACTTCTCCCAGTTTATAGTTTCGTTAGTATGCGCTCGATTCCTGTTTATAGTTCGTGTTCCAGATCGACCCCTCCGTTCGCTCCTTCGCCCTGTCGACGGTCTCGCTGGCGGACTCGATCGGCATCCTGCTGGCCGCACTCGTCTCGATTCCCGTCCACAACGCCATCTGCTCCATGCGATGGTACGCCTAGGGGTGGCCGGCGTGGCTGCTGACAATTCTCATTGTTCGGGTATAGCAAGTCTCTGCGAGCCATCGCTTAGCTGTCCTCCCTGCTGCCAGTAGTCAACACTCTTTGATGAACAGTTATAACAGGAGGCACTCGCCCCAGTTCCAATTGGGTAGACTGTTTTGTTTCATGGAGTCGTTCTGACGATGAGAGGAGTGCCTTTTCTGGGTGAACACTGTGATATTTCCCCATCAGGACGGCGATGGCATAATGACAATTCCGAGCAACGATGCTTTTCAGAAATACTGGTAACTACTTATGTCCCGTCCATGTTCAGCACAATGAATGGGGAGCATAAAAGAGCATGTATGGAGGGTATATTTCTGGTTTGGCTGAAATTCCTCGTGTATGAGATTCTACTTCTTCAACAAAGACACTCATCTGATGGAACCGTTCATAATTGCCAGGAGACCCCTATAGCTTGACTGTGTATCGGAACGGTTAGTGGGAGGGAGTTCTTCAGTGTCCCATTCCTTGAATAATCTGAATATGCCCGAATTTACTTCATTTGGCATAGATTATTCAGCAACGTGCAATTTTCCGCATTGTATAGGTGTGCATTATTTTCCTAAGTGCCTACGTTGAATAAATGTGTTTTCAGTATAACCCATACACATCAGTGAGTTGCGATACCGTCGAAGAACATTTAACCGGTCGACAACGAACCGTTTTCTTTTCTGTAAAAGGCGGTGTTCGAATCTTCTGCCTCAGAGGACTTGTTCACGCTGTTTGGCGAATTTGGGATTTCCTTACGCCGCTGCAATCCTTCCGAAAGCTGGTAAAGAAACGGGAAAATAGACCTTACTCAGTCTGCTTTGTCGGCACGCTGTTGTCAGCATACCGATCAGGAGTGCACACAAACTCTGGGCGTTAA
The DNA here is from genome assembly GCA_947396885.1 of Heligmosomoides polygyrus polygyrus. Taxonomy (NCBI): domain Eukaryota; kingdom Metazoa; phylum Nematoda; class Chromadorea; order Rhabditida; family Heligmosomidae; genus Heligmosomoides; species Heligmosomoides polygyrus. Next base: position 73,853,112 of record OX377202.1, on the reverse strand, counting down.
AATTTTTTGACGAAAAATTTTCGTCAAATTTCCGGAAACAGTGGACGCAAAGGAAGGCTCTCAGCAACAAATTTGCTTCAGAGTATGGAAGAAGAACAGCTAGGGAGTAATCATTCCAAAGAACAGTACTTCATGGGTCGACGCGCACGCCCCGACAAGGCATTTAGTAATGTTAGTTAGATCACGCAGACCTCGGAGATCCTTCCCTTTCCTGCATAGTTCTGCGCAAATCATTTGCGTGACTCTTCTGCAAGCATGTACCATGACGATGCAGGGAACTATCCGCTAAGTACCGAAGGAACTTATAAAAATATGTAAAAGTAAAAGCCTATCAGTGGAACGTTGACGTTTAGGATAAGTAGTATTCCAAAAATTTCTGTTGTTAGCGTTTTCCGCAAATCAAAAAAAAAGTGTTCAGCGGCCAGAACTATTCTCTCCGTCTCGACTGTTCCAGGCAGCATCGTTGACGTGCTTCGCGGGTTGGCGAAGAAGCTTTCTAGCTTCTAAATGCATTACTTCAAAAAGTTCAAATGCGCCATAGGTTTGAAAACTAGCATTCGAATAACAAAAAAAAGAATTCGCCTGCTGTGGCTGACGTCGTGGGGGCACCTTCGGTCATGCTCAAACAGATTGGGATTCAAGCTCGATATCCTCTCGTCGCTTGCGGCTCTGCTAGAACGAAGCCTCTGCGCTTATCGTGGCTGGTTTCAATAGCTTTTTAGGAGCAGTCCTAACCGGAAGAGGGATGTCTGCAATATGTACATATTAGTGAAGGCTAAAAGAAAAAGTGATAAACATAATGATAAAAAGACCGCTAAAAATTCCGGTAAATTTCTGAAAGCTTCAGTTAAGTCGTTATCTAGATTTTAACGAAAAATGTCTTTGATTCATTAAATTGGGTAAATCGTTAACCGTTGAATGCGCATCCCTGATACCGATCCCGACGAAGATTTCTGAGTAGAGATAACCGTAGAAGAGTTGATGCCTTGCTGAGCTCGCTGAAATGGAGCAACATACGATTACACATCGGATCGAGCTTCATGAGATTTACTCGCTGTGTGAAAGCGAGCCTACGTGTTCTAAGCCTTGACATTGCTGCAGCACCATAGCTCTTCGCGAATCGCACACTTCCCCTCACGTTAAAAGCGAGCGAAGGCCTGTATGACTAAGCGCCTTCTTGAGAAAGGGCGGACCGCTAGATTCCACTACTCACATTAGGGTGAGGGACGTTCTGCCTGAAAGCGGCGCGGGCAAAGGCGCGGGACAGTGCCTGTGGAGGCAATTAGCGTCGACTCGCGCAGTGACACCCGCCGCTTCGCGCTCAGCCAGACAGCTCTCGCCGCGGAGGCGATGGTGACCCTGCCAACTACGGGAGCCTGTAGGTCGACCAGATTTGATGTGATTACAATCGATAGAGGGATAGGAGGCTCAGACGGCTTGCATTGGCAGTCCAGAAACTCGGATTGATCTGAGCCCTACCACCTTCTATATCAGAATTTCAAGCTCTATCGAATGAGCCAGGAAGGAATCTTGTCTCAATAACCCTTACAACATTTTTTTTCAGGTGCTGTTTAACTTTTGTTAAATATCAGTTTTTATGTATATCAGAATTAACTACGAGGCATGCCTCCAGGCTACTGATGTGAACTCTACCATCTCTTGCATTATATCCTGTCTAGATAACCCTTAAGGCGACTTTTTAGGCGTTGTTTATTTTTGTTAAACAGCAGTTTTTATTTATACCAGGATTAATTGCGAGGCATGCTTCCATACTACTGATGTAAACCATACCATCTCCTGTACTAGAATTTCGAGCTCTATCGAATGATCCAGAAAAGAACCCTGCCTCAACAACCCTTAAAGCGTTTTTTTTCAGGCGTTGTATATTTTTCGCTAAATATCGATTTTTATTCACATATATCAGGATTAAGTGCGAGACTTGCTTCCAGGCTAAAATTGCACGAAGATTCCAATTAGATAGGCGAGAGATCTTTTAACAGAAGTTTAAAGCATTAGTTTCAACATTACATCTCTTTAGCATTTCGTAACTGATTTTTCTTTAGAACTTTATAACGCACACACCATATATATCGAAACTAACGATAAGACTGGATAGGTGGTTCATGAAATCTAATGTTCACCAAAAATAAATTTCATCACACAATGCTTCAAATTGCTCGTCCAGTCGTTTGTGGCTTCTAGCAGTATTTTGACCTCGCGTCCCACAGGCAGTGTACCTGCATAGCCAATTTCTCCTCCACCAATTAACGAGTTAGAAAACACTCATGAAATGCATTGGAAAAACTGGAGTACTTCGGTGTTCTTAGAAGGTCCACCGACTATCAAACTGAACTCGATGGGCAATTTCAGACTGTGAACATGCTCTACTGAAGCTGAAGGATCATAATGTCGTTTTCAAAAAGGTTGAGCACTTACGGTGCTCTTAGAAGGTCTCTCGTCTATCTAACTGTATCTCTCGCGCAATTTCAGCCTGGAAGCATGCCTCGCAATTAATTCTGATATAAATAAAAACTGATGTTTAAGGAAAATAAACAACGCCTAGAAGCCGCCTTAAGGGTTTTTTAGACAGGATAATTTCAAGCTCATTTGATAAAGATCGAAATTCTAGTACAGGAGATGGTAGAGTTCACATCAGTAGCCTGGAAGCGTGCCTCGTAGTTAATTCTGATATACATAAAAACTGATATTTACCGAAAGTTAACTGCGCCTGAATAAAAGATGTTGCAAGGGTTATTGAGACAAGATTGTTTCCTGGCTCATTCGATAGAGCTTGAAATTCTGATAAAGAAGATGGTAGGGTTCAGATCAGTCCCATATTCTGGACTGCCAATACAAGCCGTCTGAGCCTCCTATCCCTCTATCGATTGTAATCACACCAAATTTGGTCGACCTACAGGCTCCTGTAGTTGGCAGGGTCACCATCGCCTCCGCGGCGAGAGCTGTCTGGCTGAGCGCGAAGCGGCGGGTGTCACTGCGCGAGTCGACGCTAATTGTCTCCGCAGGCACTGTCCCGCGCCTTTGCACGCGCCGCTTTCAGGCAGAACGTCCCCCACCCCTCACATTATGTGCTAGATTCCTAGCACATAATGTGAGCAGTGAAAAACATCACAGAGAAGGGGGAACAACTTTTATTTGAATGCAACATGAAACAACAAACATCACCGTTAGTCGACTAGATTCATCACCCTTTTAAATCTTCTCAGTCCTCTAATACACTTGGACGAAGAACAAACGCTAGCTGCATTCAATGAAATATCATTAACTATAGAGATGTATAACCCGACTTAATGAACAATACTTATTCATCCAACCGCGATGCGTGTCATAGATGAGGATATTGCAAACAGTGCCTAATCATATGGTCGAAAGGGCCACAGTGGCCTGGGAAACAGAAAGACATGATCTGTCTTAGTCGGAGGTCGCCTTACTACCAATTCCGAAGACACTGTTCAACAGGCAAAGTACCTCCCCTCCCACCACTAGGACACATCCAAACGTCATGTTGTTTAGTCATTGCCATTTGAATGACTGCGAACAGGTACTTGAGTACAGATTCTCAGAGGCTACGAGTATGTGCTATGCGAGAACACGACGCAGATGCTTGGGCGACGCGGATGCTCAGGAGTACCACGGCATGGCGCAGATTGCGTTGTGCAGCGGAATGGCGGTGAGGGCGGCGACCAGGATACCGAGGGTGTCTGCCAGCGAGACCGTCGACAAGGCGAATTCGCGGATCGAGTCGTCAACCTGAAACAGCAAGCTACTGTCTCCAGCCGTGTGCAGTTGACGTGCTTTTTTTTCGGAGCACATGAACGTTCTATCATCCTCACCATTAGCATCTGCACGTCATAACCTTTATCAAGAGTCTAGGCCGCGCTGAAATTCACCCTTAGGCTTCATGTGCCTTTGTGAAACTCCAACCCTGAGCGTATGATATATGAGTGTAATAGCACGAGAAGGACATTATTGACGATATTCACTTACAGAGTGTCGGAAACCTTATCAGTAGACTACATACCCCATGTCGGAGCTCCGATATGAATCGGTACTGATAAGTCTGTTAAAAGGAATCCTGTGCTGACTATACAGGGTGCCACACGAAGACTGCAGAGAAGCATCGCATAAAAGTGTTTAAGCGATCAAGGTAAAACGAATGATTGCTATGCGCAGCAAAGCTCGGGTGTCATCGCATTTTTCTAAATAGGCTCATAAATTATTGGGCTGAAAACTAAATCACCGCCGTCATTCAAACCTTTTATTCTGAATTTCTCTGAGCGTTTTCTGCGTGAAGCTATACACTATTCAAAAGATAATGATTTGCTCTGTCACAGTGCATCTTTCGTTATTTTATTTTTCGATTTTAAGCTTTAAAGTTGAAGTTCAAAAAAGAAAAATGGTCTTCGCCGACAACCCCTCCTCCCTGCTTACGTTCAAGCTTTTTTTGCGCAACGTTACACAAAATTCGAAAGCTGTGTGTGTATATGTTTATGCTGATTTTTATCAATTTTTAGCGAATTGTTGAAAAAAGAAAAATGACCATTACCATTATGGCATTCGACACCGTCGAAACTGAAGCGGCCATCGACGCCCTGCTCACTCAAGGCGTTCCTACTCAGTACATCAGACTCCTTCGAGAGCTGTACAGTGGATTCACGACCAATGTCTCTCCATTCTACACGACGTCGTCATCGACGTAAGAGAGGGGTTCGGCAAGGGGATACCATATCCCCGAAGCTCTTCAGCGCCACCCTCGAACACGTCATGCGCGAACTAGAATGGGAAGACATGGGAGTGAAGGTTGACGGCCGGCAACTGCACCATCTTCGCTTAGTTGACGACATCGTGCTCATAACACCGAGCATCAGTCAGGCGGAACGAATGCTGGCCGACTTCGATCGTGTATGTGGAAGCGTTGGACTGCAGCTGAATCTTACGAAGACGATGTTCATGAAGAACGGATGGGTTTCTGATGCCCCATTCTCGCTCTACGGAACGAACATCTCCGAATGCTCCAGCTATGTGTATCTGGGTCGCGAATTCAACATGGCCAACGACCTAGCGCAAGAGGTGAGCAGGAGGAAACGAGCGGCTTGGGGAGCTTTCAAGAACGTCGAAGAAATTGCGAAGAAGACGAAGAACGTCCGACTCCGTGCACATCCATTCGACTCCACTGTTCTTCCTGCCCTAACATATGCCTCAGAGACCTGGGCCATGCGAAAACAGGATGAACACGCGATCAGCGTCGCGCAGTGTGGAATCGAGAGGACGATGCTCGGAGTGACACGACTCACGCAAGTGAGAGAAGGCCTCCGGAGTTCCGAGCTTCGCCGACGTTCGAAGATCAGTGACGCTGTCGCGTAGGTCAAGTTGTCGAAAATTAGGTGGGCCGGCCACGTAATGCCTCGCAGACACCCGTTGGACGAGAGCCCTTACCGACTGGATTCCGCGGGGTATCAACAAAACACCAGGACGCCCACCAACGCGTTGTCGGACTTCTTCGTGAAAGCCCTGAACGACCGATATGACGCTCTTCGTGTCCCTCGAGCCAGGAGGATCCATTGAACCACTCTATCACGCGACAGGGACGAATGGAGACGCTGCTGGCGCCCGCTCGAGCAAGTCGACGATCAAGGGACGACAGGTGATACAGGTGACCAAAACTCCTTCTCTTTTAACTTCCCGTTAAAATTTGACAAAAATCAGCATGAGCAAATGAACGCAACATGCGCTTTGATAGAGCTAAACGTTCTATTTCGAACGGCACATAACGCTGTCTAGAGAAAATAAATAAAAAATAAGGGGCGTTGGCAAAATTAATTTATCTTTTCTGGAAACTCCAATTTGATGCCTTAAAAATTAACAAAAAACAAATATAACAAAAAACTTGTTTGTCCTTTTGGGAAGATTGACAGTTCTGTGATCCTCGTCCAATGCCCTACAAGAGCATGTAGGTCTCGTTGACAATTTTTGGGGGAAGTTTATGCGCTTCCCTTGTTAATTTCGAGCCTAACATTCTATTTCGACCTTTCTTGAATGGCTCAACGATACTAACCAGCCACCGCTTCCTTTGTAAAAAAAAAATCGTAACCATGAATGGAGCAAGCCTCAGTTATGGCCAGACAGGAGCAGGAGGAAAAATTGAAAAATGAAAGTGAAAAAAATCATCAGAGGAAGTGATTATGTGATACTCGTTTGTGTGACATGTCCAGCTATGCTAATATACTTTTTCTCCCAATTGGTCTGCCTTACCTAGGTTCAAAACAGACCATTTGCACAACAATAGTGGATGCCAAATTTGAGCACCACAAAGGTTTTCGAACCGCTATCACCGCTGTGTGACGCTACTTCTCTTACGTTGAATAGGGCTACTAAATGATGGCCCACCTTCCTGTGGATGTGGTGGAAAGTGTTGACATAGGATCCGCCGCCGATTAGTCCTTCGTACAGGATCAGCGCGCACAGCATTCCGAAGTGAGGGATGAAGGCGTAGATGGCGTTGAACGCCAGGAACACGGTGTTCAGCACCTGAAATTAGAATGCTCCAATCATATCGACTGGTGTGACTTCGACTTCGGCTAGCGCATGACGAATAGAAAGGCCTGGGCCGAGTTTTGGGAGCATTTTCCATATTATATTGGAATAAATAGGTAAACAAATAAGTAAATATTCAGTTATGGGCAGGTCCACATATTGTGGTAGCAATCAGAGCTTCTACATCTAATGCGACCGGCTCCGCAGAATTCGACTTTCCCGTCTGACCGTCTCTCCGAGGCCTTTTAAAGATGTCGGGCAACAGGCACTCATGTTCAGAAGACGCGTCACTGACATCGTGCAGCATGCGTTCGGATTCAGAAGACGTGTTCATCGATGTCGCACAAAGGGCGTCCTGATTCAGAAGACACGTCACAGACGTTGTGTTACAATCGTGCGGCGGGGGAGGGAGGGGGGGGGGGCTGGTCCAGGATGCGGATTCAATTGAGGAACGAGGATAGGGATCAGGAGGTGAGACCAAGAAAAGGTACCAGCAAGGAGAGACCAGCAATGGGAACCAGTGGGAGGGGTCCATTAGGGAGGACCAAGCAACCTGATTGGATTCCGAAGACGTGTCGCAGACGTGCCACAAGCCGGGTTCACAAGACCTGTCGCCGACGTCGCGCCACGAGCATTCGTGGTCAGGCAATGTGTCTCGAATGTTTGCGTTCCCTTACTGGACTCCTCTCCTCTCACTGGTTTCCCTACCCAACCAGACGTTTCCTGGCCGCTAGGCCGCTGAGCGTCTGGTTGCAAATATAACCAAGGGTTCTCAGCCTGCTAACGAACTCGTCTGGTTGGACTTGTTGCAGGCGGTTGCATAAAAGATCGAATTCTTACCGCATTATTTTGGATGCCAAGCGACAAACTGTCGCATCCTGCTGTGCCAGACGAAGATGAATTTTCTTAGTCATGCCGTAAAGGAATCCCGCTTCTCCACTGCTTCAGGTGTTTCGATAATATGTGAATCCGAAAACAATTGTGCTATCTCAGCTTTCTTGTCCACTTTGGATTCTCAGTGCTTATTGTACAAGTTTCTCGGCAGTACTGTCGTCCATTTGTAGCGCTTCTATTTTTGCATTAACTGTCTCGTCAAGTACGACACAAAAATGTACTTTATGGATAGACATTAAACTCAAAAACGCCTCAAACTTTCTTTTACATTAGTCAATGATGGTGCTCTACAGAGCGTTGGAATTGGAAGTGCATTGCTAGAATTCTTGAATTCTTGTTAGTCCTTGGAAAGAAATTTGTAATGCACTGCTGACATGTTAGAAGTTGGGATTGCGTTAGGTAATCCGCAGCAGTATTGCAATGCATATATAACTGACTCTGTAGATACAAATACTTTTTGCGAGAATGATACGTACAATTTTTGCACCTTGCGTCGCCGTTTCGTTAGATTTAACGAAAATCTTAATCACCATAAGGCTTTCAGCCAAAACTACGACGTTAAAGTCAGCCAAGCTGCTCGGTAGCCTCGATGTCTCCATATCAAGAAAGGAAATTGCGGACTGAAACAGTCACAAAACACATTCCATTTATGTGCTCATTCATCAGCACATCTACCTTCGACTCCAAGACAGTGCTTTCGCAACTGTCATAGAAATTGAAGCAATTGCCACTATGAGGACGACTAGTGGTACATGTGACTGGGTAGTTGAGGCGTAGATCATTGTGGCCACAGGAAAATTGGAGCAACTCTTATCACCAAACTTCCTTCTCTCAAAGAGCAGTAACGTCACTACACAACCTTTCGCTTGATTTCAAAGTACCAGCACCAGGCTTTGAGATAACCTTTCGCGCGATCTCGAAGCGGCTTCAGGACTAACTCCAACGCGACGTCGCGGCGCTGAAACTCAGACGTGCGTTCGGTGACGCATGGTTAGCCGCGGAGCACGAAATGTTCTCAGTGTTTAAGTTCCCAGACCACATTTCTAGCAAGGAACTTAAGATCCCACAGAATGTGGTAGGCACAGGACAATTGATCCGAGAATGGGTGATAGTGACCTTTTTCCGTATAACCATAATCACGGGTAAAAATTGACCGAAGAAGTTGTAGATGGCAAATACTGACGCTAGAAACCATTTACATGACCAGGTTTCCTGTATAAACTGTCGCTGACCGTCCTATTGAGACCACATATACCATCTCCAAGAAACGTTGAAAGGCAAAGGCGTGCCGCATGTCCCTGTAGGAAGCGCTTCTAGCCGTTGGAAGCATCGGACCGCGACAACTCGTCCAATTTCGTCGCGCACGGTGCGCGACGGCAGGGGGCTTCGCGCGGCGTTGGAGTTATGTTTGCCTGTAAGATCCCAAACTCGCTCGGTCCAGCTGCACCGCGTGTGTTGTGTGAATGCACACAAACACCGCATTTGACGACACCGCCCTAGAAATGTACCTCAGCACACGTGAACTGCGTTAGCGCCGACGTTGGCATTCGATCGATGCGCATTGGTCTCTTGTGTGCCCGCGGTGGCTTGGCTGCCAGACTTGTCGTGGCGCAGTGGGTAGAGGGGCGGGTTCAGGCTTGGAGGTCGGAGGTTCGGTTCCTAAGCATGGTGGTGTTTTTGCATCTCATTCAACTGGCTGGATGAGGTTCAGGGGTTTTAACGTCTACACAATTTCCAGGCGTTTTCTGCTCATTTCCCAGCTGTATGCTTCTGCAGAACCCGGCTGCAGACTTCCCCCTGAGCGACGAAAGCGGTTTCCACACGAGCAGCTTGGATCGCACCCGCCCTGGAGTCCCTTCCCTAGCCTGATTCTGCGCTCGAAGAGGCAGAACCCAGCTGCGGACTCCCGCTGATCGGGGAATGCAGTTGGAGCACGATTTTTGGAGGACGCCGTGGAAGTTCAGTGTGTTGTGTGCATTCACACAACACACGCGGTGCAGATGGACCGAGCGAGCTTGGGACCGTAGTATGTCTGCCCCCGTCTCAAAGCACCACAAATGCTTTGAGGTCTGGAAGTAGCCCTATGAAAAGAGGATTGTAGGGTAAACGCAAGAACTCCTGCAATTTGTTATAGAAAGGCTCCAGGTAGATGATATTTCTACTCTCAATCACTTAGACACCATCCAGCCACTCTAGAACTCCCGAGTGTGCCATGCCTAGCTGACAATGACGGGTCTCTGACATGACCTTCAAATAAAATTATGCAGATTCTGAGAAAAAAACTTTAAGCCTATCGTAGGATGTGCCACGCATTCTACTTCCATGAAGGAAATGTCATGGAAGCGATTTGAAAACGTGGAATTTGGCCTGTACAATGACTTGCAGAAGCCAGCCGATAAACGAGTCGGGGTTTCGTCCTTCATACTTCAGCGTCAGCAGAGGAGAGCACAGAAACCGTATCGTGTGATTCTTCTATGAACGCGTACGATCTCGACGCAGGCACCGGTCCCTCATCTTCAGGCGTCGTACAAGTCTGTGACACGGAGTTGTTATAGTCCCTGTTCATCCGCAGAGTACGAATGGTTACCGCGCTCGCGAAAGCGACTGTCGCGTGCGCGACGGTTTCCGCCGCGGTCGTACGAGTTACCGCTCATGACCTGTTGTGGGCGCTGGGTTTGAAACCTGTCGATATCCCTTCTCGATGCTGGAAATACGGGGAGGAATATTTCCAATGAGAACATCCACAATTAAGCAAAATCCTATGACCTAATCTATTTCCAGGTGGAGCCTCTTGAGGAAAAGCTGGGAGCCTGATATTGCCATAAGCATGGTTTTGCACACACCTTCTAGCATGTGATGTGCAAGTTCTTGTGCAAGTCCAGATAGGAGTCCATTTTGTATCTCCTTTCCAACACCCCTCAGCGTTTCCTAAGCGCACCAAATCTAGGTGAATTCCTGCAGTAATAATGTTTCCGTAGCCGTACTGAACATTTTCGTTTAAGAGGATTTTGGAAAAATTCTTTCTATGATGCGAAAAAAGAGGACGAACTCCTCGCTCTAGACTCGCATCCAAGTTGTTATTGGAAGCTAATTCACAAATTTAGGAATGGATGTTTTAGTCTGCTTCATACGTTCACTAAGAGCGGATACTCATTGTAGGTTTCTTTCAGGTAGAAAAAGGAGCAGCAGTCATTTCCCACACCATTCCGGGTTTTCTTAAATAAAATCAGCTTTACTTTTATTCCTTCTGGGTGTTTTTCGGGAACGATTCCATTCATTTTCCAGCCCTTCAGGTTCGTCCACATTCCATTTTCCCGCAGATTTGATTTCGTTCGATAGACGATATCCCTGGACTCAGAAGGCGGAGTGGCGTTCTATCCCCGCCCTTTAAACAAAGGCGTGGCAAATGTCTGCGTCTCCACTATCTCGTAAGGCAGCCACTAGACTCTCGAGCAATTGCAGGAGGTTGGGGGTGGGCGAGCCAGGGGGATGAGGGGATAGAACGCTCGACCCCCGACTCAGACTTAGTGCAGAGTTGCGGGAGTGGAACTGTGTGTGCACGTGATTTTCGGGTGGAAGCTCCCACCTCATTGTAATGAATCGTCATGGTGAGAGCCTTGCAGAATAGTGGCTCAGCGGTTGTGAACCGATCGTGGACCATGGGCCATTAACCGGTGAAGTCGCCCTGTGGCGGCTGCGCCGACCACATGCCCCGCAAACAAGGCCTTCGCTGCAGCTTCATCGTAGCTGCTCTTCTGAGCTCCTCCACCTTGTCTCTTTTTGGAGAGTCAGTAGTGAAGACTAGAGGAGGAAAACTTGTGAAGGGTCGGTCGGAAAAGCATCCAGAACACCAGAAACAGCAGCGGAGGAAACCTAAGAAGTCTGGAGGAGATCCATATCGCTCACCCCCAAGCAAGGGGCGAAACCCTCCGAATATCGGCCTTCCCTCGCAATGCAAGCAGCGGAAAGCTCATTGAGGCTGGTGGACGCGACAGAGGCACCCATACAGGTCAACCGCAGTCGGAGTGGCGTTGAACGTGTTAACTGCAGTGTGTGCGCTGATCTGCGTCTCTTCTCTATAGTGTTTCGATGACTACGAAACTTGCGCATTATACGTTACACGCACTCTATATGTGTCGGATGGCGCCCAAAAGTTGTCTTTTATAGACCTTATCGAGGTACTATATGATCTGACCGCCTGCCACGGCTGGTCGGACCAAATTTTGGAATGCCGTTGCGGAACGTAATGGCGATCATCCAGCCTCTTTCTGCCTAGTGTGTGGTGAAACTTGGAGTTCATATAGCGCATCGCTTGCCGGCACAACGCCTGTGTTTACTGCAAAGGTGTGTGTCCAATTCCCTGTCGCTACCGATGCCAAGATAATCAACACTGCATCACCTAGCTGACCAACAAGAAGCACCACCTCCAACTTGTTCTCCGATTTGTGACTCGCGTTGTCGTGGAGCACAGGGAAATCGACCGCGATCACCGAGCCATAAAGGAGGCTATCGATGCGGTACAAGCTACGAATCCACTAAGCATGATTGGATTTCTAGATTAAAAGAGCCACTTCCTACTGACATAGACTGGGGAACTGCAGTACTGCACCCCAGCTGTAAGATCACGAGAAAGAAATAATCACGAAACGCTTCGAGTCATTACTTCACGCTTCAAGTTGATGCTTCTGAAGTTTTGCACTGCAAACTTCCTGTCCTTTCATCTTGGACCCTCGGCACTGGTGTTAACAATGCCTACTGTTTTGGCTACCCGTCCCACTGACGAATAGTGGTAGCGCAATCGCAACACTCAGGCGGTGGAGTATCGTGCCTCTGAAGACGACGAGACGGTCGAAACGTCCGGCCAATAGAGCTCCACCTAACAACCTCGTGGCACAGCAGTACTATAAACGTTGTAAGCTGTAATAACGATGATTGTAACCTATAGTACCAGAGACTCGAGCACACACGTCCTGCTTACGGGTCAGGATGCTCTACACCATCACCCAACAAAACACCTTTATCACAACTAATCTCGAAAAGTCACTGCACCACACAGTGTACCGCGCTACTCGGGAAGAAAATAGCATCAGGATTGGATGAGAAGAGAAAAGCCTCGAAACCACAAATGCATACTGTTTCCGCGGTTTCGAAAGGCGGACTAAGTTGGAGCCTTCGATACGCTTTAAGAGCGCATTTTAGAGAATTACCTTTTGGGAATGACAGTACTTTAAGGGACAGGACATTTTGCGATTTCTAGTTGCTTAGTTGATGCTTGTTAATCAATTCCATAGAGCCCACAGGTAGCGGGCTGCAGAGGAAGGGTACATTTTGCTAAATTACTGATCATGAATATACTGTGCGATAGGACAGTGTGTTGTTGGCAGGCGATCTGCACTTGCTTCCGTTGAAATAATCATAACGCTAGTAGGAGTCTGATGTCTTCCTCTGCCCCTATTATTGAATGTAATATCAAAGTGTACACATCGTCCGCCGATTTTAGGGGAGGGTAATTCTCAGAGCACCCTTGGCATGCAACCGCAACAATTTCGAATTTTGTCAAGCCAGTCGCATGCCACCGGATTGAGCTTGATGGCACCTTTCTCGTTACTGGGTATTGCAATGTCGAATGAAACGAGGACGAGGTCGGCAGCTGCATGCGAGTGCACTCACCTGCAGCAGTGGCATCAGGGCGATGAAGGTCATGTTGAACTGGACGATCTTGAGCGACGAGCGCGACACAAACACACCGACCTGGTACATCACCTATAACAGCTGTGCTTCTGTCAACCAAGCGGGCAACTGAATTTGACCTCAAGCGGCTCATTTCTTCGGACCTGCAAGAAATGCTGGCAAAGACTATCGTTCCTACCTGATACCACCGATACTGGCTTGCTGGGCTGGTTCCGTAACCGTGATCGCAATCAAAGACAGTGAGCTCGAGCTGAAGTTGCACATTGAAGGTTACTTTTGCACACAAATTTATTTCCAGCAAAAAAAGTTGTGTACCAAAGAAACATTTAGAAAGAATTTGTGTCAAGGGAGAAGACTCTAGAAATTTTGGTACTCTTGGCCACCAACACATTGGAACGACCTTCGGCAGAAAATGCAGGAGTTCGCGACGACCAATGCTACATGGTAACTCACCAATCCTTGGTTGATCAGGTACTCAGCGACGTAGACGAGAAACAGTGGCACCATGTACCGAAGCAAGCTCTAAAATGAAACCGTGGTGGCGGAATATAACGAATGATTTGAACATAAAATTCAAGATTTCAAGCTAAATAATTATTAAAAATATTATTTTGAAGCTACACACGCTTTAACAGAACCTTTAGAAGAATTATGATTATTTAACATCTCCATTAATTTTAAGAACCTTTTAAGAACGACATTTTAAGAACGAAACTGCAAAAAATTACCCATAAAAAAGCTTCTTGTGCTGACAACGTTAAGTAGTAGCAAAGCAAGAAAGACACCAGGACAAAAATGGAAAAAGTCAACAATTATGTGCTTCATGGCGAAGCTATTTTTATCGGCACGTTTTCGCCTTCTATATCTGGGATTACCGGAGAAAGATAGACGTCACATTAAATGATTTGCGCGACGTCTGCCTTAGTTGGAAGCCTGCGTCTGGCTGTTTTGTTACCACAAAAAATTGGCAGCTCTTCAATGTTACTTTTGATGCAGTTGCTTTAGGAACATAGGGGTTAACTAACTTAGGTGTCCTTTTTTGCGACATAATCACATGAAAATCACTTTCTCCTTCAGAACGGAAGTTAGTGGTGTTTTTATTGACGACTCACTTGTCGAATGGTTGATACAATAAGAAGCGCCTTTCCGTTTATGCGACTGCGACTCGCCCTCGCTGGGTTTCCTCCCAACGTTATCGCCACTCGGCATGGCTCATGGAGAGAAAAATATTTCCAGATCCTTGTCTGTGAAACACCTCAACGATTCCTAACAAGACCTATACGGCTTGTGAGGCACTTAACAGGGAGTACAGAAGTGAAGCTCTTTTCGTTACGGACTACTGGGCGGTATACAAATATGTAGCTACAATTTGTCGCCTAGTAACTCATCATTCGGGGGTACGTATCCTTCCCCGTGCAACTAGTGCCGGTCATTTTGCTGCGCTCATTCTAAATCAAATTCGAGTAAGCTTCTCAATTCTAACCCAAATGTAGCCAGAATTTCTTTAGCACATCGGTTGTTCTCCAGTCGTTCCTAGTTCACCGCAAATCGAAACGGATTTTCTAGGCGACAAATTTGCCGTTTTTGGACCACCCAGTGACCCGCAGCGAAAACCAGCACTTGTTAAATGCTCCAGAAGACTATGTATGTTTTGTTGAGAATTATTGGGTAATTCCACAGACATCCCTTTTTAGTGAAAAGACTTTTGGCAGGTTCTTCGTGTAAAGGACGCTGCTCCATCCGAATCAATTCCCATTCTTTCCATAGCCACCTGTGTGGCGTGATTTCTAGAACCCTAAACGACAACACTTCCTTCCCAAAACGATACCTAAGTGGAGTCGCATTACATTGTGTGTATTACACCTCGAGCAACAACACAATTACGTCGTCTGCTATCGACAAATCTTTTCCAAATAAACACTCCGCGCTGGTACCTTTGCAATTCTCAGTTGCTCCAAAAGACTTTTCTGATCGCCGGAACCGATGCTGTATGCGTCCGTGTCTTTAGACGGAAGAGTCTTCTCTGACTGACTAAAAAATATCATAGATTGTACATCGTGATAGCCTGGATCTATTCTATCTCCCGGGTAAGGAACTCCAGAAAATATCTACCATCATTTGCTGGGCAGTTGTCCAATTCAAACAAATGATTACTCAACTCTTTAACTTAAATGCCTTAAGAAATGATTGTGCATTGTGACGTACCTGCGCAGGAACCATTCTCTCGGACGTGCAACGCTGATCTTTCGAATGGTGGGAGCACGGACTAGAACGACATAGTATCTGAAAGCGTATCATTTCAGATTTCGCACATTCCATTTCGGAGAAGCTTTCTGAGATGCTCTACAATCCTTCCCCTTCCGAAGATGGCATTCTGGAGCAGTTTTATTGGATAGAGAGAACCTCCACTACTTTCGAAGATACTGACGTGAATGCGAATGCGGCTGGCACGACGAGCATGACGAGCATCGCCTGCGCGGAAGTGAGCGCCAGCAGCCGGGCATCGGTCATGCCAGCATACGAGAACGCGCCTGCAAGGCCGGCCATGCCCGTCCCAGAAGACCAGGTTGCAATGGTGTTCCTGAAATCATCATTTCGTACCTACCCCGACCCAAAGCACCGGTAGACCCACTTTGAGTAGTGTCCGGCCAGGCCAAGGTACGTCGTCTCCCCAAATCCACCAGCCAGTGAGGCCACACAGACGCCAAGAAGGGCAGCTGGTACGGATTCCGCAAATGCCGTTAGAAGTAAAGAAGTCATCTGGAGGGAGCAGATGACCGCATGACGGATTCTAAAAGCAGAATTCATTTCTTGGGAAAGCAACGACAACTGTAGGCGATTACCCATATGGAATCCGATGCATAACGAACGGACACAGCAGTTTGACCACCAGTGCCGGGACGATATTGCAAAGTAACACCACACCGGCAGATGTTGGGGAGCATATGCGATGCCTGATCTCCGGCTGGAAATTGAAGACTCAATAGAAGACAGCACGTTTATGTACCGCAGGCATTGAAATAACTCAGCAACTATTTGATATGGTGATAAGCGATAAACGGCTGATAAGCGCGCTTGGTTAGCAAGTGTCAGATAATAGACCAAGTGCTAAAGGATAAAGGATAACGGATGAGGGACGGTGTTATTCAATCCCTTTTGGTATGCGCCACGCATTCTACTTCTACGGGATGTCGCGGAGGCGAGTTGAATGGGTATTTGGCCGTGCAATGACTTGCGGTGGACAGCCGATGAATAAAGTCAACGCTCTATCCTTCCCAGTCAAGCCTGTTACCAATTCACTGACCCTGCAGGGATCGAGGGCTTGATTGGCCTGGGCGGGGAATCCGAACCAGGAACCTGGTATCGGGTGCACGCGAGAGTGGGCACTGCGCTACACACGCCCGCATATGGCATTATGAAATGAAATACTTCTTTGAAATGAACGATTCACAATTGACTTTGGCTTTTCAGGCTTTGACGAAGTCTAACGGGGGCAAGTTAGTCGTATAAGGACGACAACATCTCGGACTTTGGCTGCATCCGCTAAAAAACAAAAGACTTTATATTGTTGAACTGTGGTTTGAGCCATTATAAGAAAATATTAGCAAAACGGCGTTCGAACTGGAGAACTGCCATCCCGTAACAACACAATTTGTTTCTTCACATGAGGCTACATTGGGTGAGCATCAGCTGTTCAATTCTAAACAGATTTGTGCGAAAGTAGCGCTCGCTGGCAGCAAATCATGGACTAATCGCTTTGAGTTGCCAGGGCTCATTGGCCAGTCGAGTTTTCCTGACCAATCACAACCGCATTTGACTACCGATCGCGGCTGTTCCGTCAGATACCGAGCGCATGTCTCCAGAGAACTTACCACACAGACATCGGTTCCGTTCTGGACGAAATGTTCCGAGTGCTGGTGCTTGCTGAGAATATCCTGCGCCGCTGCCAGCATCACGCTGAACGTGAAGTTGTTGCACAGCCCGAAGATCCTAAACACAACACATGGCATAAGAGTACATGCGTCCAGTGTACTTCTGAACGAACGCACCAGAATGAGATCATATTCCGCACATCGGTTCGCGTTGTCGACTGCTTGTGGTCGAAGGTCATTGCTACCTTAAAAACTTAGTTGCTTCGATATTAAAGGGAAAGTTCAAATTGTCGGATCTGACAAAGCCTACGAAACCTAGAAAAATAGTGGGCGGTAATTGGTAGAACCAGTTCTGGAAGTTCTTCAATTTATTCCTTCTTATTTATTATTCTTTATTTCGTGAATGTAAATCAAAGCAGAAATCTACGCATATAATGAGATATAAATGAAACCAATTGCTAGGAACTAAAACAAGCACATGAGAACGGAATAATCTAAATAAGTTCATTGCGAACGAACGGATGTTTGAAGTGAGAGACAGACACATCAAGAAAGGGAATCGTGTTGTGGTGCCGAGAGCTATCCCTAACTTGCGATATTGCAACCGCAACATATATGTAATCCGAGCCTATCTGTTCTACTAATCGAAGTGCTATTACGAACAACTGAGCTAAATCTATATAGATCTATGTGTAACACACTTCTATGGATAGAGTTGAGCCATAACGACATTTCAAGGAGGGAACAAAACACTGAGCAGAGCATCAAATTATCTATCACAGGTGGAGCAAAAGGAGCCAAAAGTTTCGAGGAACCGCAAATGGGATTGTTGGCTTCATAAGGAAAATGTCAGCGTACATTGTATTAGAATGACGAGCCGAAAGCCCGTTTGACCAGGCTACCATGATGCTGCGTGTTGCAAGAAACACAACAGAGGATTTTTCACAAATATGAGAGCAGGACGAATTCTGGGAGACACCACCTAGCGAGAGCCATAAATGCCGGCCGTTCTCACGCTAATCCCATTTGCGAACTATGTACTATCGGATCACACCGTTCCACCACACGATCCGCGATCAACCATAAAGTACAATGATCACTGCTACATCTGCATTGGTGGGTTTAAGAGAGCAACTACCCCAGGACCAGTTAGTCATTTTTTGCTGATTATATCCAACATATCCATCTGCGAGCGGTCCCCCCAATTAGGGAAAAATCGGCATTCAGATTGAACGATTATCTACAACACTTATCCAATTTGGCAGTCGAACATATGCAAAGTAGCTGAAATCTGGAAAGAGATTCAGAACACTGCTACCAAATCGTAAGATTAGTATGATACAGGGATGGCTTTTTCTGGTTTTCTCAAACACTGGGTTAGAATCCTTTTACCAGAATAAGTGAGTTTAAAAAATTAATTCCATTTATGAATCCTTATTTATTTATTTATTTATTTTATTTATTTATTTATTCTCGCACGCCAATGCACATTAATGAAGGCATAAGCAATTACAAATTGAGCAAGACCCACAATAACAAACCCGAAAAAAAACAAGTCTAAAAATAAAACACTGCATCGGTTAATAGTTTTGCAGTAGACAATGAAGAAGGGAAAAAATTTAGTTAATAAATTTCGATTAGCTATTCTTTTTCTACATAAGGCGGGCAAGGGATAGCATTACTCTTCACGAGCGTTGCGCACACGTAAGGAATCCAACCCTGGATTTTCGGTAGTTAGGTACATATTCCCTATCCCTAACAACCCAGGACAGGACATGCAACATGCACATAGAGTCCACTCATCCACAGTACACGTGTGGACTCAAATACCGTCTGGTATACAAGGGCTTTGATCGCTGTACAACATCCTTGCAACAGCAGTGTCTCATCGATCCAGTAACCAATTTTGTCCAAATAAAGTGTAAAGTATGTATCTGTATCTCACTACTGCTCATTTGCGATTGAATGAAATGTATAGTATATGTACAGACTTGGAAACTGCCATAGCGTAAAAATGCAGGACAGCTCAAAGTGACCCGGAAATAGAAGAGCTTTGCACTACAACCCCTCTCCAACACGACCTAATGCGACGCCAGCAAAAGAACGTTCCGCTGACGTGCGTGGTTCAACGCCTACTTCTCTCATCAATTTCCCTGCCTAAAGTGGGAAATGCTTGGGACGGATCAGTCGTCCTCTTCACCGTACCTAATGGTTGCCTTTAATGACGTTAGTAAAAGCAACGATAAGACCATTAGAACAAGAGACTTCCCTTGTTCTTGCTTTTTTCTTTCCTGTCTGGTTGCATTTTTCACCGCATGACCCGATTATTACTATTTGTTCTCTTCATCACATTTTTTGTGCTTGTGTTAGCGTTCTGATCTCTTTAGCGGCTTTGTAGTA
Organism: Heligmosomoides polygyrus polygyrus; assembly: GCA_947396885.1. Lineage (NCBI taxonomy): Eukaryota > Metazoa > Nematoda > Chromadorea > Rhabditida > Heligmosomidae > Heligmosomoides > Heligmosomoides polygyrus. The sequence continues at coordinate 73,833,703 of OX377202.1, read as the reverse complement.
TATAAAATAAACAAAGCTACCAAATATAAAAATGAAAGCTTTAATAAAGCTGCAACTTTATATGTACCTCTTTATATTAAAGTATCACCGTCGCTAACAATTATGCATTATTTAGGAACTAGTGGAAAAGCATAAACCACCCGGTCGTTGCCTTAACGGTTGTGTTGGGCGGCTTTCACTGAGTTGATAGGGCACAATCCATCTTCGAAGGATAACAGACAGGTTCAGAAACATACCAACATCACTCAAGTTCTGTAGTCGAAGACATAGTGAGTAGAACAAGCAACATCGAGTTCTATCTACTCGAGACTTTTGAAAAGTAAATTCAAGCAGCCAGCTCGAAGCCGATGGGAAGGTACCGACCTTTGAAATACTATTATTGAATAGAACTGAGGAGGGAGATCGGTGGAAGACATTATAAAGGGCAACTTGTGCCGAACAAGCTCAGGACCATCGAATGCCAACCATCGAAACGTTGAGCAACGAGGAAAAGCAACATCACCACTCCGTTTCAACAGAACAACGCAGCTCAACATTGGCTGACCGAGAGGCTGGGAGTGTAGCTAACAGTTTCACACTACACGGAATGTAGGGTTTTCGGGTGGGGTGCGGCAAGAGGCTAATAAAACGTTAGGCATCGGATTCACCGAAAAGCTCCAGTGAGACTTATTTTTGGTTGCTCCACGGATTAGGCTCCTGAGGATTGCCCTTGTATGTACCGCACGTGCGACTGACTGCGGTTCGCAAGCGGTCCTTGAAGCGGACAAGTGCGAGACACACCGTTTTGTGTGTCTCAACGCTCGCAAGGGATTAAACTTGCCAACCATTTTGTTTTTGGGGTTATCTGCAAATGAATAAATAAATAAATAAATAAGTTCACTTCTGACCATTCATTGGGCTTGTCGAAGAAAACCACCACGCTCAGAGTACAACATATAAAAAGGCTAAAATTTGCAGCAGCAGTGAGAGACAAACTGCAGCTGGTGTTGAGTTCGAGCAAAATTCTCTTGCAAAACGCGCGGTCGCTCTGCTAGGCAGGTCATTTCAGATTTATGCCTATTCAGCCATCTAGCCAACGTTCTGCGTTTAGTAGAATCTTCATCTCACGATATTTATGAAAGCGAAAGTAATGGGCCTCATAACTGGGGAAAGTTCGACTGCGAATGTAATCCACAGGTTATGGATTACACAGTCGCCTGAGAGGGTTATACCAGACACCAGAGGCTAATAAGCAGAAAAAACCGGGCGGCGATTACAGGTCTATCCCCGCATTCGCTCCGACCGCAGAATTTCAAAGCGGACGGTTTGGACGGCGACCATGATTCTAAAAAAATCAGTGTCAAGAAGAGCCGGAATTTGATGTATAATTAGCCTAGTTCCGTGAAACTGCCGGTTGGAAGCTGCACCTGAGGAAACTTCGAAAGAACGAAACAGTTCCCTAACGAAGCCATGAGCCACATGTAGCTAACAAACAAGAAGGACCTCCATTGAAGTAAGGTCAGCAACAGAACCTTTCTTGTGCAAGTCAGCAAGCGATAAGCTGAAACATCGGCTTCTTCTAGTTCCTTATAGCTGGTCCATCTAATAGATATGTTCTTCTCCAAGGTCTCCATTTCTCAATTTGTGTGAATTTTAGGCACCATTTCCAAAAAGGAACAGATTTTGTCTATTGGAGGACTACACTGTGCAGCACTGCCCGCTTCTGGTAGATCACTAACCTCGAGTAATACTTGGGTGTTGTGAAAATGAAAACCGGAGAATGTCAATAATAACAGTAATAATGTAAAATTGAGTAAATAATGATGGAAATTTTTACAGAAAAAAACATTTTGCCAAAGACAGTTATTTTGAAGAGTACAGCTGAATCATTCTATTTATCAACTGTTACAGAGTTTTGTAGTAGTTTTTTCTGGAAGAGGTTAAAAAATAAGAAGGTAATGCCATAGAACAGTGAGCAGATTCAGTTCAGTTTTGTGGATGAGGATTCAACAGGAGAAGAAATAACTAGCGCAATCAGGAGCGGTGATCTCTGGCCAGGTTGCTCTCTCTCTCTCTATAAATATGTACGGTTGCCAAAGGTGTGGCCTATTTCGGGTGATCTCCACTGCCACAACAGGACCTGATGACGAGTGACTATGGCGACGATGTCATGGAAAGACGCCGAGATGTCGAGTCGGCGTCAACTAGTCGCGTGGCGATCAAGATATGCTGCAGAGAGGGATTCAGTTGTGCCAAAGATCAGTCCCCTGAGCCTTTCTCAGAGTGCATCTCAGAGCGCGCGGTGAACTGTGGCTTCCGCTGCGTGGTCCGGGGTTCTCAAGGGAGCTCTGCAAAGATCAGGGGTAAGGAACCATTCGAGACCGTAACTCCTGCAGTGAGCGCTCGCTCCCTGTTATTTTTGAGGAAGGGTAGTGCAACTCCTTATGGTTGTTCTTCATTTCTGGAACTTTCAAAGCATTGTTGACCACAAGTGTTCAGAACGATGCAAACTACAGCTCTCAAGATAGTGAACGAAATGTTTCATAAGAATGAAGAATAATAAGTACTTCAGCACTTCCATAGAAAACGAGACAATCATTTCATATATGTATGAACTACAAAAAATACAGAGTTGGCAGCCGCCTTGCAAAGACTTGAACAACCCTGGAAATGAATTTTAGAAGAATACAAGGCGAGATTCGGAGACGCCAAGCAGAAGGACTCGTAACGTCCACTCTTATAATAGGAAGTGTTTTGTGCCGGTTTTTCAAAACATTACAATGAGGGGTGGTCGACAAGCAGCTGGTTCGGAGACGCCTTTGGTCGCTCTCACGGTGAAAACAGACGGTCGTCCGCCATGGTCGATGAGACCACAGCACAAGTTGCCCAGCTGATTTACGCCGCCTGTGGACACCCCGTCTGCGCGGGAAGTCGCCATCGTACTCCGCGGTGCACTCCCTGTCACTGCCATCCGGGAGCCTTTCTGCTGCAAGTTTCAGTCGTTAAGATTGAGTCACGAGATGACTTACATGGCTTAGACAAGTTTGATTTGTCGAGTTTGCCCATTAATCCAAAATCGACGCCATTCTGTGTACTCTACCCTACGATTCATGCTTTCCGAGTTAGTGAACTGCTAGATACCATTTTCACGTCGAAATAGGCAAAATCAAGTTGCACACAGTTTCCACGTCAAACGGACACTTGAAATCGAATTGGACACTCATTTAAGCTAGCTCTGAAATCGAACTGGGCAAACTCATCCAAATCAAGATAAGCCTTCTTTACGTTAAACAAACGACACTCAAAAAAGTTCGAATAATTTTTGGTTGAAGAAAAATTTTAGTACTATAATTTTCTTGGATGTTTTAATACACCCACCTAAAAAATGAGTTCGTTGTTCGAAATTTGTTAAAATTTTCATTTTTTTAGGAAAAATTATGTTTTTAAGCTTGTTCTAAAGAATGCGGTCATTTTTTAGTGTTAAAAGAAAAGATCGCGCCACGCCGTCGTCCAAGGTGTGGCTATTCTTATCATCTGCAAAAAACAAGCATATCCTTTGATGGTTCATGTTCGTAGCATTTATATCATTAATCAAACAAAAGTTTATGGTTGCATGGCGCGATCTGATTCTTTAACGCTATATGCATCTTCATGGCTGTGCTTTAAGACAAATTCAAATTTATTGTTCTATTTCTAAAAATAAAAATTTTATACAATTTTACGTTTACTAAGACAGGTAAACTATAATAATTCAGTGAAATTCAATGAATGCCTTGTATTGTTGAAGCTGCATCCTCCTTCAGAGATACTTTCGGAGAAGTATGACAATACATTATAGTATATATACTATAGTATATATAAACATATATGAGAGTATAGTAGATGGTATGGGCGCGTGTGGCGCAGTCGGAGGAGGCGCGAATGTCGCGTGCACCCGATACCAGGTTCCTGGTTCGGATTTCCCGCCCAGGCCAACCAAGCCTTCCATCCCTCCGGGGTCGGTGAATTGGTACCAGACGTGTCTGGGAAGGATAAAACGCTGACTTGTTCATCGGCTAGCCACCGCAAGTCATTGTATGGCCAAATACGCATTCATGTCGCCTCCACGACATCCCCGTAGAAGCAGAATGCACTGGAGCATCCCAGAAGAGATTGAGTAACGCCGTCCTTTATCCTTTTATCTTTATAGTATATAGTATATAAATATATGTGAAGTATAGGACGCGTGGAGTGCAGTCGGAGGTGTTAGCTGTCGAACCCACTCGATTGCAGGTTCTTGGTTCTGTCCCGCCCTGTCTGACCAGGCCTTCCATACTTCCGGGGTTTCGTTTTGATACCTGGCTTGTCCGTAAGTGATAAAAACACTAACCTTTGGCACCGTGAGTCATATATAAGTCTAATGCCCAATCAAACGGTCTCCAGGACATCACGCAGAAGTAGAATGCGTGGCGTACCCCAAAAACGTTTAAATAACGTCGTCTTTTATCCTTTATCATTTGATAACGATTCGCAGAGATAAATTAAATGAGAAAACTTAATGTTACAGAATGTTTTGTTTCGATCAAGACTCCTGCGCCATGCAGTTCTCGAACCCGCACCCTCGCTTCCCCATAGCATGCTAGCTCTTTACACCAGCAGTGCTGTTTGATGTCAACAACCGCGACATGAAAGGCGCTACGACCTTTTGGCATTTAGCGATATCGTTTTAGCGATATCGGAATGTTGCGTGCTGTCAAACAGCGCTGTTGGTGTGCTAAGCTATCCGGAAAGCAGAGGGAGCGGGTTCGGGCCCTGCTTGGCGCAGGAGCTTTGATCGTAACAGGACATTTTGCAACAGCATGTTTACTCCATAAAGCTCTAGGCTTAAAACAAAAGTGCAAAAGTTGTATCGAGTAGCCATAGTTTGAACCGACATTTTCTGTTGTTCCTGATAGAGCAAATCCTCCAACTTACAGCAGCTTCTACACCGTGGGGATGGAGGATAGAGGACGGCGCTACTCAATCCCGGGATGCTGCACGCATTCTACTTCTACGGGATGGCGTGGAGGCGATATGAATGCGTATTTGGCCATACAATGATTTGTGGTGGCCAGCCGATGAACGAGTCAACGCGTTATCCTTCTCTGAGATGTCTGGTACCAATTCGCCGACCCCGTAGGGATAGAAGGCTTGGTTGGTCTGAGGTGGAAATCCGCACAAAGAACCTGGTAACGGTTGCACAGCCGACTGCGCTACACGTGCACCGTGCTATCCCCTTATCCTTATCCTTATCTTACACCGTGCTTGACTTATTGCCGAGTATGAACACTAGTGGCCCCAGATGCGCCGAAAGCGTCGATATGCCACCAATACATTGCCAGACGGTGGCCGTCAGTGGCTATAAGAAGGCAATGTGAGGGCGGCTCCGAATGCAGCAACAAAAGTCCTTTTATTGGGGTTTGCGTCCCTGCTACCTGCCCTTTATTATCACTGAAGTAGTACTAAAGCAAGGGACAAGTGACAACGATTTCAACAATATGTTTCCACTTTCTTCATGTTTCTTCTGAATAATAACTTGTACAGTCAAAGCACTTGTTTAGACGTAGAATATTTATGTGAGAGATTGCCTCATCGTCCTCTACGTAGGCTTCTCCTTCATCTCACAGTTAAAATGACGAATAAAGCAGGTAATTAAAAGACTTGTAGAGCAATAGAGCGTTCAGTAATAAGCAGCGTCAACAATTTCGCAGGACTTGATAAGGCGTGATGGACGAGCAGCTTTTGAAGAGTTCGTTCCGTAGTTTTTAAGTGAACATTTCTTATTCGCCTAGATGAGAGCAGTCATCTAATTTCGCTTTGTTGTCTGTTCCGGAGCGAAAACGGTCTCAGTGGACTTCGAAGCAAAGCATTCCAATCTAGAAAAAGCCGCTTCGACTTCCAGCCGCTTCAACAAACCAGATCCTGTTGTCTAAGTTGTACATGCAACTTTACGCATGAAATGCAATAGCATTGGAAACCGTATGATGGATCATTTACCTAATAGTATATGTCGCAAATGTCGCCCACCATGGTAAAACAAATACTTCTTCTGCTTATGTTCTTCCGTTCTTTGCACCTATCATTAACTGTCTGGCCAATAAAACAAGGGTAAACTGGATTTCTTTTGGGATGCGCTACGCACTCTACTTACAGGATGTCGTGGAAGCGATTTGAACGCGAATTTGGCCACAAGAAATATCGGCACTATTGTACTTTCACAGCACGGGTCGAGGAGAGGTCGAAAAAAAATTCGCCCAAACTTCGTCTAGGGGAGTTATTTAGGGTGCTGACACGAGAGCTAGCAATCTAAGCATCATGGCCCTCCAGGCACTGTTCCACAACCGCCACCAGGAAGAACTGCGCGACTTCAAGCTGAAGGACGTCTTTGACAAGCTAAACATGGACGCAGCATATCATAACTATGACTACGATCATGACCTTGGCAGCCTTAGTCACCCGTACCTACCGTAGCCTACTGGACTCCAGCGTAAAACGAAAAACGGATGCCAGAGCCGTGATAAGCACCCTCAAATAACCCCTTAGCCGAAGTTTGGCCGAAATCGGTGATCATGACTTGGCAGCCATAGTCACCCGTAACTACCGTAACCTATCGTAATCGGCCATAATTTTGAAAACTGATCTCAGATTCTCTAGCGGGACGCGGGGCGCGTGTAGCGCAGTCGAAGGAGGCGCAGACTGTCGCGTGCACCCGATACCAGGTTCCTGGTTCGAATTTTCCGCCCAGGCCAACTATGCCTTCCATCCTTCCGGGGTCGGTGAATTGCTACCAGACTTGCCTGGGAAGGATAGAGCGCTGACTTGTTTATCGGTTGGCCACCGCAAGTCGCTGTATGGTCAAATACGCATTCAAGTCGCCTCCACGATATGGCGTAGAAGTAGAAGGAGTGGCGCATCCCGAAAGGGATTGCATAACGCCGTCCTTTATCCTTTATCCTTATCCCAGATTCGTGATCAGCGCACCCCAAATAACCCCCTAACCGAAGTTTGGGCGAAAAAGATTTTTCGACCTCTCCTCGACTCTTGGAGTTGTGAAAGTACAATAGTGCCGAAATATCCTTTCACAATTAAAAGAATAGGGTTTTTCAACAGAACTGGCGTATCCTTACAGATACGATTAAAGTTAGAATGAGTCGAAAATTGCGGCGTCAACCAATCCCCGGTTGAGGTATGCCACGCATTCTGCAAACATCTATTTGGTATCACGAGAGAAACATGAGTGCGTATTTGGTTCATACAATTTCTTACGGTAGCCACCCAACGGGAAAGCCGGTGTTTTGCCATCCCTGAAGAGGTTGGTACTCATTCAGCGGCCCAACAGGGGTAATAGTCCCGATGGCACTCCTCCGCGGCAGCGGAGTAGAACACGGAAACCGTGTTCATCGGAGGGTTCCAGGACCATGTGCACTCTCGGAGAGGCATTAACCCGCTAAGTACTGAATACAGGGTGCGCTATAAATATGGTCACTCAATAAAAAGCGAAATACCCATGCGAAGTTGGTCAAGAAGCAGCGAAACCTCGTCAACAATTTACTAACAATCCAGTTAAAAAGCATAATGGATATCATTCAATACGGCCTCCCTTGTCACGGATTATACACTTCAGACGCTTAGGTTAGAACTCAATGACGGCACGCAGGGCTGCTTGCGGAATTCCCTTCGATGTCTTTTTCAGTCATTTGACCTCCAAAACACGCGGTTTTTGGCTGAAAGTGGTGAAGATGCAGGCAGGAAGGGCAGAATCATTCACAGAAGCTCTCATGCATATTCTGATGGTTTGAGCTGAAGTTTGCACCACAGCATCCTCAATGGAAAAAGCATGGAAGGAAAATCCGCAAGCAACCCTGTGTGCCGTCATTGAATCCTACCCTAAGCGTTTGAAGGCTGTTATTCGTGCCAAGGGAGACGATAGTGAATGAGATCCACTGTTAACAAGACTGCTATCAAACTGTTGACGCAGCTCGCAGCTTCCTGATCAATTCTGCGCAAGTAATTCGCTTCTCAGCGAGAGACCATATTTATGGCGCACCCTGTAGAAGCTACTAGTCACATTAATAGTAACGCAGAATGAGCCGACAGCGGTTAAAATGGAGTCTGAAGGAAAGGAAAACGTGAACCGAACCGAACGGTGATGCGTGGCGCAGCAGACTATTCCTTTAGACAACGTCGGATGCCTATAGAAACGTGAAACGTATTCGTAGACATAACAAGAGCCGGGACGAAAACAAGGCGATATAAAAAGGCAATAACAATATGATCGGGGTTTTAGGCCTGTTTACCTATATTTGCACAGGATTGTGTGGTTCCATTTCAGTGGTCACGAGAAACTGTTCGCTCAGTCGCTGAAAAGGTGTGGCACTCAAGCATAAACGAAAGCAACGGTGACTCAAATTTCAAGATATTTATGTCCACAACAGTATCTTTTACCGTAGCAGCGCAGTCGGTGGAGGCGCTGGGTGTCAAGTGCACCCTGTGTCTCGCTTCGTATGACCTCTGTTGAATATTTTGGTTGATAGAGGTAGAAAGTATTTTGCAGCATCGTTCGCTGAGCTCCAAAGAAAGGCTAGCGATTGATACTGCTTTGCTTTCATTCGCTCTGTATAAATAGCATGGTGGCGAATGATAGGCAGCAGAGCCAATGCTCTACTCGAGTTTGTATTTCAAATAAGCTTCGCTACAATAAATAGTTCGGGTTCGGGTTTTCGCCCAGGCCAAAAAGTCTTCCACCGCTTCGGGGAATTGATGAATTGTTACCAGACTTCCCTCGGAACACTGTTCATCAACTGGTCACCGCAAGTCACTGCGCGAACAAATACGCATTCAAACCGTTTCCACGATATCGTGTGGAAGCAGAAAGCGTGGCGCATCCCGCAAGTGGGTTGAGTAACCCCGTCCTTTATCCTTCATCCTTTAATTAATTTTTTTGAATTCCCCCGTCGTATCTCACTTTGCGCTGCTCTTGTTTCAAAATGGATTTGAATGAGGAAACCAAGAAAAGATGTAGCGCAGCCAAAGGGGTGGGCAAGGAAAAAGAGGTACACCAAAAGTTTCGGGAAATTGGTGAACAACCTAGGTTGTAGACCAAGAAATTTTGAAAAAACTCACAATTAACGATAAATAGCACATACACATAAATACATAGCACGACTCAATTTTCAGAAATGAAGAAGCCTTTAAAGCGCTTTGCACAATTTTTCCACACTGACGGTCTAGAACTTCAAAACCCATTTTTTGCTATTTCATATGCATTACCAAGAAAGATCAGGAACAAGTTTCTCACGTACATTCCGTAGATTCAAAACTTGTTACAAGCACTGGATACATTTAGTAGTTTTTAAAAACTGCCTCTGAAATCGGTTTTGCCTGTCATTTTCCGCGTAATACAGTACCGGACATGTCTTTCCGGCGTTGGCCGAAAATAACGTGCAGGCGAACTTGTGCAGCTTTGAAGCGTTTTAAAATGGCTTTTTTAATAGCTTTCATTAAAAATTAATGGCTTATGAACAAGCATCAACAGCTAAAACTCTATCGCTTATCATATAAACTGTCCATATTTGTCTAACTTTTTTCATCGATTTCCTTGGCGTCCCTCCAGTCGCAGGTGACCTATTGAGATCGGTGGAATTTTAAGAACGGACGTTGGATTCGTAATGATCGCCCTAAATGGCATCCTAGACGGTCCACTGGTATTTTATTTTCGATTAAACACAAGTTTCAGGCCCTTCTTTACACCGAATCTCCTTACCATACAGGATTATTCGCTTTTCCAATGATATCCTAGATTGAAAGAACAGCAACGTGTAAAATAGGGATGAAACTAAAAATCACGGCGTTAGTCGACCAATCCTTTTATCGAAGGCGTCACGCATTTTGCTTCTACGGGACGTCATGGAGGCAACGTAAACGCGTGTTTAGCCTATAAAATGTTCGTTGGCCAGCCGAAGGACAAGCCAGTGTTTTATCCCTTCCATACTAAGTGCGGTACCAATTCACCGACTCTGGGGATGAAAGGCTGGGTTGGCCTGAGCGGGAATTCTGGATCAGGCACCTTAGCATAGGTACTGAGGCGGCGGAGAACATCTCCAGGTGAACGGTGCTTCAACGGTGTCTACCTGCGAAAGGGAGCATGAGCCGTCTTTGGAGCGAGCCTGTGCGCGATTCTCCACATTGTGCTAGCACGCACCGTCCTTCCTCTCGTTTCCCTCCATATTCATGTAAAGGAGTTAATCCGTTGTACCTCCCTATACCTTTGCCCTACTTGCCCAGAAGTTGAGGACCTGTGAAGTGCCACCACATCTCTTTCGCCCCTCCGATCGCACGGTTGACTGTCCAATTTTAGTATCACGCGAGTGTGTACGAAGGTAGGAAGGCATTATCATAGCCAAGCGATGTCAGCCGATTAACCACTATTGAACAATAATATCGCTTCTTGTTCGAAAACCATTCGAGATGAGAATCGTGCAAAGGTGATGACTGAAGGATTCAGAAGATGGGTATAGAACTAATCGATAGTAACTGATTTCATCCAGGTTTTTTTTCAGCATAATCGGTCAATCGAGTTGGGAAACACATCAGCACGTTATCCGCTGCACTAGCATATCAATGATGATATCATGTGGATCGGTTACCATTGAGTTCTCGGGCAAAACCCCAACTAGGTGGTCCACTACGAGTGGGACTGCTGGCCGTGCGTAAAAAGCATGTGCAACAGTGGCAGCTAAATAACTTCTGGATTTATTTATTTATACGAGTATGGTTGCTACTTTTTGGCAAAGGAAGCCAATTACCATCTACAACCTCTTCAGGGCGTTAAAATCTCCCCGAGGTTTACATACGCGCGTTCAAGACTTATGTACGACCCATTGTGGAAACGGGGACATCGGTGTTCAATCCAGCAATAAAAAGGGACCTAGACCTTCTGAGGCCGAATTCATCAACGATTAACCCGCGGGTGTAGGGGTAGAGATACCCACGATGAGGCCTGCGTCTCTAACTCTTACCTTATCCCTGCCTGACTCTTATCTTATCGCTAACCTTTATACCCCGCACACCCATGGGTTTAAATGTTGATGAATCCGGCCCCTGAAGAGCATTCAAAATAAATAGCTTCACCAGAAAGCTCATGTTGAGATGTTTTTCAATGGTTTACAATATTCCAAGAGGTTCGCAGCAGCTGAGCTATTTGGTCTTCCTTCGCTGAAGAATAGAAGGAAGATTGCTGATATTATGATGATGTACATACAAGATTCTCGCTGAAAAGGTAGCCATAAATCCAACGGACTTTTTCGGTGGAAAACGGACAAGGTCTGTAGGAGGAAAGCTGAAACTTAGGGTATCGGTTGCTAAATCACGTGTCAGGTCCGACTTTCTAACCTATAGGACTCTCAATGAATTTAATCTCTTGCTTGATAAGCACGATGACCTGAAGGAAGTCTCTATTCAAACCTGCAGAAGGTGTCTCTAACGATGGTAATTGTGGAGTGCCCCAAGTAGACAGAAGCTGTGCTCATGATGATGATGACCTGTTCTATTCCGCTGATGCTTTGACTTATGTATGTTGTTGCAATTTTAGATTGTTTGTGTTGTTGTATTGAACTGTTTCTAAACTTGTTTTACGATAGGCCCTGGTCTATGCTTTGAATAAATAAATAAATAAAAATTCTAGATCTATCCTATCGCGAGAGGCACATACAATACCGCTCGCGCCGCACGGTCAAAAGTGGGCGAAAAAACGCTAACATAGCGTCGCAAAGCGTCGCACGCTCATAACTCCTTCAGTTTTAGGTTTCTTGAATAAAGGTTGGCACCATTCGATCTTCGAGGTCTACACAAATATGTTAAAACTTTACCGGAACACCCGCATTTTCGCCGTGGGTGGTCCAAAATTGGCTGGACGGGCGATTAGAGCAGCTTATTTCCCAGGATATGCGTGCTTTCGGAGTATCTCAAAGATGGCGTACGTCGCCAGTGCTCTGTCATGCCAGGAATGCCTCAAGAGTGCGCCGTGCACAGTGCACACAGAACCTAACCTATCAATCGAGAGGGCGAGCGCATCTCCCTGCGCTTCTATTCTCTCTCACTGGGAACTGCGACGTTTTCAAGACTATTTCGAGCCGTTTGGAGAATGTTATCAGAAATTTTCAGCCACCCCACTCAGGATTAGCTCCATTCTATCCCAGCGAAACTTTGGTGTGCGCCGGGAACAATGCATACAGAATCGAACCTTTCAATCGAGGGGGGGGGACAGCTCGCAAATTGCACGCATGGGCGTGTTCGGAGCGCAACAGCTCTGTCAAGTTGTAACCTTTCAGGCTGCGGCTTGTAGTTTTTGTAGGCAGTCAAACGTTCTTTTCGTACGCCAAAGTAGAATGGTTTAGCTTATGCCATTGCGAGTTTCGAAGACTCAAATCAGGGCGAGTAGAAGCGCAAGAAACTCTAACTGCTAGCTTTTGCCGCTCTAAAACGCCAGCCGAGGCTAAGGCAGTTTAGGCAACTGAGGAGCTGTGAGCACATCTTCGTAAAGTACCTTAGGCGCTCTGTTCACGTACGTATTTTAAAGCCGTCAGCTCGCCGCATCTTCTCGCAGTGGTCCACGGAAATCGGAAAGCTTCCCACAATCCTCACCTGCCTTTTCGCACCCCTATAACATTGTCCCCTCCTAAGCTAAACCATTCTACTTTGGCGTACGAAAAGAACGTTTGACTGCCTACAAAAACTACAAGCTGCAGCCTGAAAGGTTACAACTTGACAGAGCTTTTGCGCTCCGAACAACGCCGATGCGTGCAATTTGCGAGCTGTCCCGCCCTCGATTGAAAGGTTCGATTTTGTATGCATTGTTCCCGGCGCACACCAAAGTTTCGCTGGCACAGAATGGAGCTAATCCTGAGTGGGGTGGCGGAAAATTTCTGATAACATTCTCCAAACGGCTCGAAATAGTCTTGAAAACGTCGCAGTTCCCAGTGAGAGAGGATAGAAGCGCAGGGAGATGCGCTCGCCCTCTCGATTGATAGGTTAGGTTCTGTGTGCACTGTGCACGGCGCACTCTCGAGGCATTCCTGGCATGACAGAGCACTGGCGACGTACGCCATCTTTGAGATACTCCGAAAGCACGCATATCCTGGGAAATAAGCTGCTCTAATCGCCCGTCCAGCCAATTTTGGACCACCCTCGGCGAAAATGCGGGTGTTCCGGTAAGTTTTAACATATTTGTGTAGACCTCGAAGACGCGAATCGAATGGTGCCAACCTTTGTTCAAGAAACCTAAAGCTGAAGGAGTTATGAGCATGCGACGCTTTGCGACGCTATGTTAGCGTTTTTCGCCCACATTTGACCGTGCGGCGCGAGCGGTATTGTATTGATTCGCAGAACTATCCATTTCTCCGAGTTTTTAAGAGTGCTGCGGTAACTGTTCCACGGTGCTAGGCTTCGGATGTGTACAGCGTAGGTGGTACAGTATGAGTATGGCCGCTATTGGAACTTCCAGGTGGCTTCCTCCCAACAGGTAGAGTAACTAGCGAAGGTCGTTTTCAGAATAGTGCGTGAACTCTTTATAAAGCTTCATCTTAATAAAGTGAAAGTTAAAGAAAATAAACGTCAACGGAGTAGGTTCGTTCCAGCACTTTTTTCAGATCAACACTTATCTTTAGACGAGTTGAGGTCAAACATGATTTAAGAAGACGTGAGATATTTTCGAAGGGCATTTCGACAAGAATAAGGGGACTATGTAGATCCAACAATACAGCGAACAGTCACACAGTACATGTATTCGAATCGAAAACATTATTAGTGCGGAGAATCGGATGTGAAAGTCTTTCAAGACCATATACATACAGGAATTCGTGAAGTGAAATCGTCGATAACCTGGTTCTGAGAATATCGTTACGTTGTCCTAAGCGGAGGAAATAATTGACATGAAAGTACCGACGTGGTTGGCGAGTGGTATTCTTAACGCCCGACTTTATCAAGCAATTTTTCGGATATTTTGAAATTTTCTGCAAAAGTTCATTCGCTTATGGCACCTGCTTATAAGAAGAGATAGTTAGAAGGCCAACTACTAAACCTCTACACATAGTTATGGCAACAATAGGCAAACATCAGTGCGCCATGGTATATGGAAGTGTGGCACGGGTTTGTTAGGTGGAACCTTTGTTAAGCCAAAGTTACAACAAAGCACGTTATTGTGATCGAGCAACAACACTGTATATGCGCAGCTTTTTTAACATTGAGCAAGAGTACTGGGACAGACCTCAAACGCACGCTGTCTCGTCGTCAGATCTTTTTGAAGAAATAGTACTTTCCGGAAAGAATTAACCACGTTCTGAGAAAAGAGGCGCGCCGTTGTTCCACATTCGAAACGTACTGAGGACTCAACATACTATAGAAGGCACTCAGAAAAAAAACAGATAGCGCAACGGGTGGTATGTAGCGACTTCTGAGGACGTCGAGAGCCGCTTTCACCTTTGCCTTCCGCCATCTGTCGGAGAACAACTATTGTCCAGCACCGCGGAAAACGTGTTCTCCGCTACTGCATCTCAGCTCCAGCACACGTCTCTTTCCGCTAACCATGGCCGCTTTCCGCCAATGATTGTTGCAGCCCATCAACGCCACTTCCCCCTTAGACATATTCTAGAACAACAAGGAAATCACAAGGGCACACTTAAATCCTCCGCACCCCACAGAACAACAGCAGACAGGATATCGAAACACAGAGCATAGCACAGATGTGAGGAAATTTGAGAAATAATTAAAATCGGCGCGATATGAAAAAGTGAATAGCGTAGAATCCGAGACAGGGTGTTGGTCCGCCTTGTAAACACACTTGTATTTAAAGGCATCGGTACGATACATTGGTGAGGGGAGGGCAAAAGTAGGCATCAGGGTCTCTTCAGTTTCGGAGTACTCGACTCTGCTGGCACAACACTTCAGCTATCTGAGTAGTTTTCTCTAGAGGTTGAAAAAAATCGTGGACAATTCCTAAGGGCAGAACCATCGTCGCCTTGCTCTGCAAAACGCTGTTACCACAGTTTAGTACTTTAGTGAACAGGCTAATAATTAGTTTGTCTACAAGTGTTTCAAGTATACTATGAGTTACATAATTTTGATATACTCAAAACAGTCGCCTCAATAATACAACTCTACCGCGTCGCTTGGCCAATCGCGACTGACAAAGGACTGAAAGACGAAGCCGATTAACATCTCAACTTGGCGAAAAGTATTCGGTCGTTCAGTGGATTGGTTAAACGCTCAAGACACAGCGAAGAACAGCAGAGAGCCGACGTCTGAGACCTTTATTCTCTGTAAGCGTCGCCTGCATACGTGTCCCGATTATGACTGATGAAGACTTCATGAAGACTAGAGCTGTAACAGAACCTATCGTCACACACGGTGAAACAATCAACCGAACGGTCTGGTATTTTAGTAGTATACCTTGTTGTTCTCACAAGATAAGGGTTGCAGCACCCTTATCACAGCAAGCTGAATGTTTGCAGTGCCCAGAGGTGCATACTACACTGAGATTACTCTCCTTCTCAGGTAGAGTGAGGTGGAGCAGAATATCGTGTGGGAAGAGAGGAAGGGACGGTCATGTAAAACCCCCTGGACTGCGAGAATGTAGACCAACATCAAAACTTTACCATAGGTCCGTTGCCAAATGCTCCATCCCCGGACTGCTTCTTAGCAGCGGCATTTACCGTCGTCATTCCTAAAAATTGAACATGTATCTTTAGCAAATCACCTACTGAAATATGTGTCCTTTGAAATTTTTCTTGTATGCAATTGGTATGTCAAAATTGCTTTCAATATGTATAGCAAAAAACCACTGGAAGCTTTATGGCGATGTGATTTTGTTCCAGATTTAGAGTGGCATGCAGCAGAGTGAAATAGCCTTAAAATTGATTCGAAGAAGCGTCCTGCTACTTTCAAAGATGTTGAAATCTGTACGACAACCAGCAAGAATTATATCTTAGCATTAGCACAGGTAAGGATAAGGCTCGGAGTCATTCAATGTCTTATGGGATTACCCGCCCATCCTATTTACTTTCATTGGGTATCATGGAGGATACTGAGTGTATTCGACTTATGGAACGTCGTGCGGGAGCCAGCCGATGAGCAACAAGCCATAATTGCTCCGCGATTCTTAAGGAAGTCTGTTGGCAATTCACGACCACTAGAATTTATGTAACAAAGAATAACCCTTCGCCAAGAGATTCTTTTTGCAAAGTCGATGGCATATTTTAATCAAAAAGAAGCCTTTCCCTTTAGTGGACAAAACCCTTTCAAGTGGTTTCAGGCATTCTTATAGACTTTAGCTGATCACCTCATACACCCTCAGTTTTGCTTTTTATTTACTTATAGGAAATTTTTCGCCATCTCTGATCTCCAACTTCAAGTAATCACTACCTCGTTGGTTGCTAAACTTTCAGTTAAATTGTTACACCTGAAGCATCGCTGCCGATAGAGCCCGCTAGTACTTTTCTTTAACTTGTGAACAATTGGACAGTTGGAGCTCACGAACTGTCGGAAGGAATTTCAGCGCCTTTCTTATAACGGTGAGATTTCAGAATAGGGTACAATTTCAGCAGCTTTTCCATGAACTCCATTCTGATGTTATATCAGCAGTAGATAACCAAATACCAATAGTGATCAATTGAATGTGACCAAGAGGCTTTGCGAAGGCTGGAGATAGCTAGCTCTTCCACAAATGTTCTCAAACTATCTTTTACTGCTGTTCATGATCCGATCTTTATTGCAGACAACTATAGATTCGGAAAATGTTCGCTTCTGTTCCACTAAGAGGATCAACCAGAGCTTGTCGTTGGCACTCCCGTTTGTCGGCATGCTAGATCGTCGAGTTCAATCCAATGGTACGTGAATTTGTTTCTCTTATTTACGCAAATAGTCATCCCAGCAGGGTAAGTTTTCTTACAAGGCCCAGAGCTAAATTCCTGGAACACCGCTTTTGATTTCACCAATTTCTCAGCACGGTCGTTCAGGGCGGGCTGATAAGGCAAAGTGACACCTGGAATGGCCCTGCCGTGCTCAGAACTTGACCTGCGAAAGGTTTGCTGCTCAAATTAAAGTTTGGTTATAATAATATGATAATTTACGTCGTTTCTTAGACGAAGCCGCAGGGTACATTCAAGTGGTTCATTCGCATCGATGGTGGGTGCGGATGGATGATCGAGTGGACAGCGATGCAGACTTACGGAAAAAGGGTCGAGGTTCGGTTCCGGAGGGGGTTGGGAGATTTTCTAGGTGTTCTATTCCTATTTTTACAAATGAAGAGCACGTTTCGGCTGTCGCACGATACCGTATTCGCTTTCTAAACCCGCTTTCAATCTGTAGTTAGATGTGGAAGAAGCTGGTTTTGTCATATGGAGTGATGTCGAGCGTCCATTAAACCACGCTTGTCTCGCTGGGGAAGGTTCAGTTAAATGCTATCTCCATATGACCTCTTTCGTATCCTCTCAATCAGTTTTGCAAGTGTTTCTCACTGCCACCTCATTTGCGAACACGATCGACAAGCATTGATTCATCATCAAGACATGCTCATCGTACTTCGGATTTCCTTATACACTGCTTTTCATTCTTCTCGCGACTTTCACTATTTGGCTAACTGTTACCAAGCACGACACATTTTATCCACCTCGTGTGATTGTACGCCTTGCTGTGTGTTTCTTCCTCACCACTCTCATATAAACCTACAGGAGACGGGTCGGGGGCACTCAAGATAGGAGCACTTGCACTCACTCCCTCAACTCTAGAGGTCGAACAAGATTTTTCGTCTTAAATTCAACTATAGGGTTATTTGGGATGCGGAGCACCAATTTGGCAACCAATCTCGGTGAAACGATAGATTACAGAAGGATACGATGGATATGTGTATGTAACGGGGTGCACTCAGAATAACCGGCACTGCTGCCTTCCTTTCACGACTCCAAACGTCGAGGAGAGTTCGAAGGAAACAATTTTGCTCAAACATCGTCCAGGGGTGTTATTAGGGTGCGGATCACAAATGTGATATCTGTTTTAAAAATTTCGGTCGCTTACGGTAGGTTACGGTAGATAGGGGTGACTAAAGCTGTCTACGTTAATAGAATCGCCTTCTTCTTCAATGTGGTCTTCTCCAATGCTATTTTCCAACCTTCAACTTTGCGATGCATAGTAGTGCAACAAAGTGAAAATTTAGAAAAAGATGATAGATTCGTGGTCAGCGGCTTAAGTAGTTTCTATATGCGAAGTCAGGGTGAAATCGGTGGTCGTGACCTCATTATCCTTATTCACCGCTACCCAATGATACGGTATCCTATCCCGGAAGCCAAAATTTACTTTTCTTTTGTAAGAGTGTGAACAATCTTTTTCTTCTTCTTCTTCTTCAACGTTTGTGCCGCTTTGTGGGGGCTCCGTTAAGACTCTCTACATATAATTAAAAGTACCTCGTCTTCGTGTCTTACTGCTGGTTTATTGAGCAGACTGATTCTTGACGTAGCTCCTAAATTTCGATTTAATTCCGACTTCGCGTTTTCGTATTTCAAACGAAATCGTAAGAAAATCTCATCGCTGGTTCTTAAATAATGCAACGAATAAAATTCTATGCATCCACGGAAAAATTTACCGTCCTCGACTAGATTAGTTTGTTTACTTAATTATTAGTGAAATTTTCTACATTCATACATCTAGGAAGCGTGTATAAAGGCTACCTGAATGCGCTATCGAGATTGCATAGGTCAAATCGTAGCCTCCTGCAGAATAACTGAAGAGAACAGACTACCCAACGAGCAAAAGAATGTGAATAACTTTCGAAACAAGAAATCGAAAGCTGTAGCTGCAGTGCGACAGCGAGATGAAAATGTATAAATTTTGAGCAACCCACCGTTCATTAAACAGAAATAGCAAAATTACTCCGCCCTTTGTTCATGTTCACTTATCGTGAGAGCAGATAACACTTCCAATCGTTATCTCCGACCTCATTGATAAGATGCGGTACGTCCGGAGTTCTAGGGTATGCTATTCTCTCCCCAACCGTTCCCGGCCGGGTATGAGGCGGTCTGCGCCCACCTCCCCGGTATGCACATCTCTCCCCGAACACTCTCGGGGACGGGTGACGTCATCAAAACCGGGGACGGCATCCTCTAGAAAATTGCTCGGGGAGAGGGAGAGACGCAGTGGAATTGCGACGCTGGAGCGGGAGACTAGCATCGGGGCGCGATATTTGCGATCAGCTGCTGCGGCGCGTTTCATCGGTTGCGGATATTTACTACGACAATCGCTTTCCTACATTGAGTTGAACACTAGTCGATGAAGAGGGCACTTCAATGCACTCGTAACAGTGTGGAATATCTAACTGGACACAATACAGGTTTTCGTATTTAGTTCGCGATTGGTATACAACTTTTGGAAATCAAAGGAAACGCGATAGGAGGCTGAACTTTTTAGGGTACTGCATCGGGTTAACTATTGTTTTTTCAGTGACGAGGAAGAGAGCCACTGAAATAAATATAAGTAAAACTCCCATTTCACGCGAACAGGTTCAATTTCTTAGAAATTAGAAAAAGATAAGTGGGTACTAAAATGGAGATTTTTCCAACAAATAGCCTTTTTCTTCATGCAAAACTGGGTTGAAATTTTAAACAAATTGATATTGTGTTTGTTTTACCTGAATGACTATCTGCGTTTGTAAGAAAAAATTGTGGCCTCTGTCAAATGCCAAATTCGCACTCAAAAATGATCAAGAATCTTTTTCAGCTCGTGCTCTTAAAGCTTGGAATGAACTTTTTTGTACCATTTCTCAATTCTTTGGGAAAGGGATTCAACTACAAATCAGAAAACCTTCCTAAGCAGACAGGACATTTGAGAAATTAACTACAAATTTGATAAAAAAGGGTACGGGATATTTGGATGAAATATATAATGCCTTCTCCGTGGATGAAATACCAACTCGCTTTGAAAAAAGAGCACTTACCACTTCACGCAATTCATGGAAAAACTCGATTTAGCAAATCTTCGAAGAGCACACTTTTGCTGTAATCTTCTGTGTTCAACTGATTTTGTATCACTTTTGGTTCAATAAATGACAGGTGTCCTGGTCTACAGTGTGGACCCCCTCTGTGAAAATACATCTCTCTAAACACTGCATGGTAAATGCTGTGGTGCAGAATACTCAATTCATCCCCTAGCTATGAGGAGCTCACAGCCATGATAGTGGTACACCAGTCGGAGTCCTCTGCTTCTCTACCCTACTCTGCCATCTCTGCCATCCCCGGGGGACGCCCCGGAGACCCCTGGAAGAGATAGAGATGCTAAATTGCCGTTGGGCGTTGCAGAACATTCAAGCATACCTAAATGTCTAAATATCAAGCTAAGCAATGCCTCAATAAATTGATACTGGTTGAAGTTCCAACACTTCTTAAACCCTTAAACCACTGCAATTGTGCCGGGCCAAGCTTCCGCCCAAGCCAACCGAACAGCCCATCCCCGGAGACTGTGAATCGGCACCGAATTTGACAAGGACAATAAGGCGGTGACTTTTTGGTTGACTAGCCACTGAGAGTCATTGTATAGGCTAAACGCTCATTCGAATCCGCTCCACCGTAGAAGTAGGATGCCGGATGCATCGAACAAATTGAGATTGATGGTCCTTGGCCCAGATGTGCTTTACTTCCTGATTGTAACGCCATGGTATGCAGACTATAGTATACAGTTCAGCCACCAGTGTTTCTTCGAATTGTGTCGTCCCCTACTGTGATGCCTTCACGCTGGATGGCCCTAAAGTCCCCCGCACACTTCTGCGGCAGTGCCGCTCGCCGCTATGGTTAAGGATAGAGCAGGGACGCCGCCGGCGGCGAGCTCTACGTCCCTGCCTTATATTTAAGGATAAGGCCGCGTTGTTGCCGCAGAAGTGTGTGGGGGCCTTAACAGCCCACAATAAGTGTGCTGAAGCGAACGTGGTGGCCAGAAGACCGAGGCATGCGTCGCACTCCACCTAACAACGAACGGTTCCCAACTCAAGGTGAGCTTTTGCGATGCTATTTAGACAGACGATGTAGGGCTGTGTGAGCGGAGTCCGGAACCACAGTTAGTTTTTGCTAAACGCTTTTTTAAAGGCCTCAAAAATAGGTGTGAAAACGTGTGCACAACAATCATCAACCCCTATGACATCTGCGAAGTATGCCTTGGTGGTGCAGTCGGCAGGAGTGCCGCCTCATAAGAGCCCACCGATGGGCTTTTGAGTTCGAGCCCGCATACTGCCAACATTTTCGCACATGTAAGTTTCTTGTTGTTACGCTTCCTCATGATCACAGGGGTCAATTTTAGGCTATCAAATCTCACAACAAACCAACGCTGCATAATTTCGGCTTCATATGTGCTAGTTTTTCAATAAAGCGTATCTGCACCACCACCATCTCATACCATATCACCAGCAATACCGTAAACTCACAGAAATACGCGTACCTTAGGTTAAATATTATGAACCCGCGCCATATCGGTACAAAAGTGTACTGAAAATGTCGTTCTCACCTGAAGTCCACCGACTACTTTCCACTTTTTGTACCATACCTGTTGACTAAAAGGGAAGGGTGATAAGACCTTTTATTTCCAGAGAAGTGATATGGTGCAGATAGGTATCGTGGAAAAACTAGCACATATAAAGGCACAAATAGGCAGCATTGGTTTTTAAGCATTGATAGTTGTGATCATGAGAAAGCGTAGAAACAACAAGCTAATATGTGCAAACATTTTGGCAGTACGCGGACTCGAACTCAAGATCCCACCAGTGTGCTCCTATGACGCGGCACTCCTACCGACTGCGCCATCGATTCACATCTTGAGGGATGTTACAGGGAATGATGATTGTTCCTCACATGTTTTTATCTCTTCTTAGGTCTTTAAAAGAAGCGTTCAGCAAAAACTAACTGTAATTATGGACTCCGCTCACAGTGCCCTACATCCAGTCAAAATATAATAGCATCGCAAAAGCTCACTTTGAATTGGGGTTGGGAACCTTTCTTTGTAAGAGCCATCACTGCGGCTCGTTCGTCTCTTCTAACAAAGGACAAAGACGTCGCATACAACCTAAAAACAACTCTACTCACACCAGCCTCGAACAAAAGGGAATCACCTTTTGGTTTTTAGAGGTGATTTTGTCCAGCGTTTCTACAGCAAACTCATATTTTATTATTTGTTGTCCATTCCATCCAAAATAAATAAATAAGAAGCAAATGTTAGAGCAAAAAATTGCAAGCAAAGCTTTCCATAATTATCCGCATTCGTCACGAATTTCAACTAGCACTAATGTGCTTGCAGCCTAGGAAAACCAAAATACCGCCATATAAGGCTCACACTTTGTCGATCGTGTGAGACGGAGCGAGGCGTCGAACGAAGTTCGGAGCCTGCTCCCATCTTCTCGTGTTTAGTGACGTCTTCTCAAGGCGCTCAAGATCATGCTAGAGAATGGGCTGATCCTATTTCAATGCAGCAATGACGCCAGCGATAAAGAACTCCAACACCATGCCAACAGCCCTTGTAGTCAGTGCAAGCTTAATTCAGCGTGAACATTGTGTATTGAACTGCTTCCAACTGAGCGATTCCCCTCGTTTATCGCTTCATTTTTGGATGGGCTAATTTACTCCCTCATTGTTTAGCGACAGCTTCCCAAACCCATACTGCTGTTTGGTGACTCTCTTATCATGCTGCTTGTTCACCTTACCCACAGAAGCAAATTTAGTAGGGGTTTCGGTTCCACCTTACGGAGTACAATCGCTTGGGTAGCCTATTTGATGCATCCCGGTAAACCTGATACGCACTCGCATAAGGGATCATTTTTTGTGGAAGCACATCGCACATTTCAGCCTAAATCCCATCGTATTTCCAGGGTAGCACTCCAGGTTTCGCTTTGCTGAGCTTGTGTTCACATCGCACGGATGCTAAAATACGATGTTTCCTTGATGCCTATGTATGCATGAAACTGTAATGACAATTCAATGACGTAAGCTCCCAACCATAAAGGTAGGCAGAAGTTTGGTAACCATTATGGGCATGTTGTTACAGGATGTTTTGTTGCGATCAAAACTCTTACGCCAGGCGGGACTCGAACCCGCATCTTCTGCTTTCCGGGCAGCGATGTTCGCCTTACACCACCGGCGCTGTTTGACCGCACGTAACATCCGCGATATCCTTGAGGTCTGTCAGCACCCACCCGTGATACGGGATGGGCCGGCCGCTGATATCAGCATGGAACCGGTAAGCTGAAGACCTTACTAGTAACAGTGTTTTAACACAATTGCATAAGCCTGAGCGGCTGGTAGAGAGGCTACATGTTGTTACAGGATGTTTTGTTGCGATCAAAACTCTTGCGCCAGGCGAGGATATCGCGGATGTTACGTGCGGTCAAACAGCCCGGTGGTGTAAGGCGAACCTCGCTGCCCGGAAAGCAGAAGATGCGGGTTCGTCAGCAGCTCAGGCTTAAGCAATTGTGTTAAAACATTATGGGCACTCTCTCAAAAACAACATCCTTAAACCCCTCCTCAGGAAACAGGATGCTATAACGTAACCCACACGTTCATGCTATGTGTGGCTTTTTTAGGAATCCCATGATTGCATATCACCTAAGCGAGCGTGTGTCCGAGATTTAAGAGCAGTCCTACAGAGGTAGGGGCTCAGAATAGTCATCGGGAGAACACCTTGAAGATGGGCGCAGCGGAATGAGGTGGAGAACCATGCGGTGCTCCGTAAATCGACAAAGACCAGCGACATTGAAAGCGCCTCGCGTAAGCGAACCTATAACTCCGCAAGAGGTGTTTACCAAGATTGTTAAACAGGCTTTACTTCGGCTGACGTTTCGGCGTCTTCGCCTTCTTCGGAGCCTGGAAAAGTCGAGAATATCAGTGAGACTATTCCCCCAAACGCCATTTCATCATACAGAATAGATTTCTCAAGGTAGCTAGAGTAAAGAACCGGTGTCCCAGGTACAGCGTATCAACTAACCTTCCAGGTGGGTGCCGACGAGCACCACCAGTCTCACCCGCAGGTGGAGATAGACGTGGGTGAATGAGTTTAGCCCCGGATGCCACCCGACTTAAGTACCCTGGAGGTGAGATCTAATCTAAAGCCCACAGAGCTCGAAAAAGGGTGCCAGTTCTTGGGTTATCGCTATGCATTCATCCTTGCGGTTAACCTGTGGGTTCTTGGCCGCTATCTAACGCGCCTCAGGTGTCCTGCGTGCTGAGATGTCGCTTTCCCTCGTTAGGATGGAGACGGACACTTTGCATATGGCGCCATAGTGGCATCGGACCCTGTGCTCTCCCCAAGGAGTTGACACATTGGGCTTTTTAAGGCCGTCCAAATGCTCCTTGACTCTGATACACAACGGTCTGCCCGTTTCCCCTATGTACTCCTGCTCACACATTCTAGATGACATGAGGTATACTACCCCTGATGTCATGCAGTCTCCTTCCTTACCGTTAATGCAAACTACGCAGGATAGAGTGGAGCACATCCGACCGTAGACTCGGTTCCGGACCAACTGCCCCTTCAAGTTCTTGAAGTTCGATATGCCAAGATTTATCGAAAGTCGGACTTAGGCGGTTCGCAAGAGGGTTACTTTTTACTGCATTAGACCAATGTAGCATTGATTCCCGTACAGCTCTTAGATCTCTCGAGTTGCATTTAACAACTATTTGAATCGTACGCTTTTTGATCAATTTTGGATTCTCACATAAAACCTTTCCTTCCATAACTTCCTCCTTCTTGTTGCAAAAATCAATCAATGCGATCGACAACGCAGCTCCAAAGAATAGCTTTATTACAGCAACGTGACAATGACGAGGAGAACATTTGAAAACGATGACCGGGAGATACGCTAGTTGACGCTAGTGAGGAATCTGAAACAGCACGTGTAACGATGAAGAGAGCGACGCCTTGTCATCTCGATGCCCAGCTGTCTTAGCTGTTTCAAACAGCAACAAAAAAACCATTGCACGTCAAATTAGACACTGTTCAACTGGACACTTTTCACGTCAACTTGGACACTCCTATAAACAAATTTGATGCTTCTGAAATCAAAGTGAATGTCTTCCTAATTGAAACAAGCGTATAACAGGTCTCCAAGACCGTTAGAATAGTTTTTAGTTCAAAGAAAATTGGGTGCAACCCTCATTGAAATTTGTTAGTTCAGCTGTCCGAATGAGAGTAATAATTTTACAAAACCCTATTTTGCCAGAAAATAATCAAGCGCAACAAGGTAGCAATCATTCAGTGCATTATTTGACGAGATCGCGCTATGCACTTGAAAAGCTGGTGTTTGTTTGAACGATAATGTAAACGCTGCTTACTAGCATCAAAGTGAGAATAGGTGTGTCTTTTACAATTGCTTTTGTTGCTTCTTTTACAAGTGTGAAACTCCGTACAGACAGAAATTTGCTATCAATCGAATAAAAATCACGACGTCTTGGACGAAAGAATGGCGCAATCCTTTTTTGGCACTAAAAAATAGCCGTCTTCATGCTCCTTAAAACAAGGCTTACACCACCACTTTTCCAACAAAAAAAAAGAATTTGATAAAATTTCAAACAATGCGTTCACTTATTGGGTAAGTGAATTAAAACTTTCAAGAAAGCCATAGTAACATTTTCCTTAGGCAAAAAAATGTTTCAGCCCATCTGAAGGTCTCTAGTTCAATGTGGAAGGATGTGTTGTTTTAATTTGGAAGGTGTTCAGTTTGATTGAAAAAGCGTTATGCTTCTTTAGAAGAGTGTCAAATATAATGTGAAATAGTGTCCAATTTGACGTGAAAACGGATATATATATATATATATATATATACTTTTCAGGTCGAATTGGACACTTCTCTAAACTCTCCTAAGACTTTTTAAATTAAAGAGAACTCTTCCGAATTGCAACAACCTTTATACAGGTTGAACTACAGACTCAACAAAATGGTTAGAAAATATTTTTGTTCAAGGAAAAATAAGAATAACCTTTTTTAAATTTTTTACTTTAGCTGCCCGAATGAGTGTAATAATTTTATAAAATTTTTACTTTTTGAGAAAAAAATCACAATTTGTATTTGGTTTTAAAGCGCAGCAAAGCGGCAAGCATAAAGTGAACTAAAAGACCGGATTGTGCCATGCACTCGAAAATCTCATCACGATTATTAATTGATTGATAATGTAAATGCCGTTTAAATGGAACTGCGAGGTATCCGCGTTCTTAGCAACTGATGTTTAAATCAATTATAATTACAAATATAATCAGTATATACATAATATAAATTACGAAAGCAGTATTCTTCTCATCCATTTCAAGTAGGTAAAAGAATGTAATACAAAGTGAATAAATACATCAAACACTAAAAGGCTGTCCCCACCTTGTTGTTTCATGTAAGCAGCATTTACACTATCAATCAATCGTCTTGGACGAGTGCATAGCGTAATCTCATCTCTTGGCACTAAAAATTTCCGGCTTTCTTTTCTTTAAACATGCTATCAAGCATTATATTTCCACGAAGAACTAGAATTTTATAAAATTTCAAATAAAGTATTCACTTATTGGATAAGTGAATGAAAGGTTTAAAGAAAACATATTGAAATTTTCCTCGAACAAAAAAAAAACCGTAGATAATGCAACAAGTACAATTGTTAAGAAAGCGCATACCTAATTCCATGTAAACAGCATTTACACTATCAATCAAATAAAAATCGCGGCGAGCTTTTCGCGTGCATGGCGCAATCCGGTCTTTTAGTGCACTTTATCGTTGCTGCTTTGCTGCGCTTTAAAACAACATAAATTGTTATTCTTTCTCCAAAAGCAAAAATTTTATAAAATTATTACACTCATTCGGGCAGCAAAAGTTTAAAAAATCAAAAAAAAAGTTATTCTAAATTTTCCCCGAACAACAATTTTTTCTAAGCATTCTATTGAGCCTGTAGTTCAACCTGTATAAAGGTTGTTGCAATTCAGAAAGTTCTCTTTGATTTAAAAAGTCTTAGGCGAGCTTAGAAGAGTGTCCAATTCGACTGAAACTGGTATATATGTAGAACTACCGAGGCCTTTACCTTTTCGTTGAGAACATTTCACAACACATAGACAGAAGCACATTTCGTTGAAGAGAACAAGGCCTGAAATATAAGATTAGAGCAACGTTGCATAAAGTAGTGAAGTACGAATGACAAGCTATTATAAACATACAATTAGTACAGGAAGGACTCAAACCCTGGAGGTTAAGCGTTAGTTATTACAACGAAAACAGAGCGCAGGGTACTGTGTTAGGGGTGAAGCCACGGTCTGGACTGTGTAGGGGAGCGGATCGAACTTACGAATGGTAATCGCGACTGCGGCGACCGCGGCAACTGCCGCCGCACAGTAATTAGCCACTGCCGCGCCGCCGCTGATGACTGCCGCATGGGTGGGGACCACTGCCGCGGACGCGACGACTGCTCCCTCGGACTTTGGCTGACTCTCTTAGTGGCCTTTACCTAGCTATTTGACAAGTTCCAGTTTCAGCCAATTACTCCGGTACTCAGGTTTTATTCGTTTACTTCTCCACTACATCAGAGCCACATTATTCAGCTCTTGTTGTCTCAATTACAATCAGGTATTCCTGTTTTACTCAGCTATTCTGCCCGGCCTTTGATACCTTGTTGCTCTTTCTATTCAGCTATCCCGAATTTTCCTGGGTACTCCTTGCCTTCTATAGAGCTGATAAGTTGCAAGGCTTAAGCCAACATGCAGTTGCTTGCGAATTCGTGACTATTGCCCTGTGCTTGAAGCCACAAGGGCTCCTCATGATCAGCAAGTCAGTGTAATAATGGCTGAAAGTCTAAAAGTGAGGAACCGATGCTATAGGAAACTTGCATTTCCCTGATGTTCCTCGGAGGATATATTTCTGATTGTCAAATGAACACCTAAGTTTGTAAGCCATTTTTTACGAATTACTAGAAGCGAAGGATAAGAAGTTTGTTTCGCTGATTTCGTTTCAACTGCATCAGTGCGCTGACTGATTCTGTCCCTTATTTATATACAGGGTCTCAAAAAATGTATACACTGTTTGAAAGGTGATAACCTTGCTCACAATAAAGGTACCGAAGAAGTTAAGTGCTCGTATAAAAGCTTAGGAAAATAAAAAAATTTCTGGCATGTGAGCGGTATAGGATGCGCCATGGACTCGTCTGCAAATTTGTATTTTACACTCGATTGATTGTGGTTCGCTTGAGTACTTGCATCATAACTTCACAAAGTGGCCGCATCGATTGATTTGTGCTTCTTTTAAGGTTTAAAAGTTAAAAACACATCACCTATTGCGGCAAAATGCAGGAAATCTAAAAACCTAAAAATCTAGCAAAAAATCAAAAGACGGAAAAAGGGAATCTAAAAACGCATGTACTGTTTGAAAGGTTCTCACATTGTTGCTAGTGAAGCTTCTGAAGGTGATTGAGACTCATATGAAAACGCAGGATAGCGAAAATTCTGTTCCGTGCAAGCGGTTAAGGTTGCGCCATGCCCCCGCTTGAAACCTTGCATTTTGGACTCGACTGATTGTGCATGGGCTGAATGTTTGTTACAATCTTGTTATTGCTTTGCCATATTAACCTGTGTTGTGCTTTTTTAACATTTAGAACCTGACAATGACGCGAAAGACACGTGACATTCAAGTTTATTGATTGCACAATTTAAGTGTGAGCAGGGGCCTCATTTCCCAAAACGGATTCTTTGGGCTGATAAAGCAAAATCACGCTGAATGGAGAGGATGGTAGGCATACTTGCGGCTAATGGGCGAGAGAAAACGTTAAAAGGAGCATAGCACAGGTTAATGTGGCCAAGTAGTAGCAAGATGGTCAACCTGCATTCAGCCCATGCACAACCAATCGAGTCTGAAATTCAATTTTTCAGGCAGGGCATGGCGCAATCTTGACAATTTACACGCCACGGTAATCACGTTACCGTGTGCTTTCACAAGAGTCTCAAACATTTTCAAGGGCTCCACTAGCAGGACGTTCACGTTCACACGTGACGTCGGTCAAAAAGCGCTCCCTTCGGCATTTTCGCCATAGGCTACCTCCCGGGCCATAAAGGGAGCGGGTAGGTTAATTGGTTATTGCTAGCAAGGACAGAACACCAAAGACGGCATCGATCGAACACGAGGGACCAGTGTGCCGGACTTGAAAATAATGTCCAAAGATCCTTTAAATTAAAATGTGTGAAGAAGATCTAGACCAACGAAGTATATCAAAGAAAGAAAGAGTGGCGAAAATGTCTATAGATCCCTGTCAAGAAGCATAAGAGAGGTTGAAAATAATCCTAAACAACATGAAAGTTGGGGAGCACAACGAAATAGATAGGAAAAGTAGGGCAGAAGGACCGCAAGGAGACGGACTGAAACCACCCCAAGAACTTGTTGGTTATTTTAATCCATTGTAGAAGCCTGTTCTCCTCCCTTCACCCTTCACCTCTCGTCTCCCTTGCCACACGGAAGTCATCGCGGCCGCGGTCTGCGCGATCGCGCTGGCGGCGGCTCACGCAGCGAGTCAGCGGCCTCAGCCGCGGCCTCGCCGCGCTGCGGCATAGGTCGCCGCAATTAGCCATGGCGTTCGTAAGTTCAGGCCTTCACCCGACTGTGTAACTCACAGGTGCAGAAGTGATATTGGGTAAGGAAAAAGGCAATCGATTAATATTATAAGATTCATTACGATCTGTTATGCTTATGAATTCCTAATAAAGAGAAAAATTCTTTTTCTTTTCAACCTTAGCGATCTCTCAACTTATCATAAACCCACGAAAATTGATCGCCTTAGAACGGTTCTCAATTACCGATATTCGGTACTTACGCAGCACAAACTTAACAACACTTTAATTTTCTCTCTTCGCTTATTTTCCTACCATGATACTACTACACACTGCACCTAACCAGTCCACGCTATGTTCCAGAGATCTCGCTTTGGCCCAATATTCACAAAGGCTTGACAAAGCAGTCCGCAAGAACATACCCAAGAACTACAGCTTGACGCGTTTCGCTGCAAGTTCCTCTTCGGCCACATCGGGTGATGCCATGCTCTTTCTCTTCCTAGACTCTTCAGCGTCTTTTTCTCCGCCACTGTCTTGGAGAACCTAACGAGCCTTGTTACTATTGAAGACCTTGTGAACAGCAATCTATTAGCAGAAATCTATAGCGATACCTCAAACTCGTCTCCTTTCAGCTTCTCACAATTCTGCACCACTATTTGCAGCTCAAGTTTCTGGTGGAAGTCGTCGCACATCAGTATTGGAGCGTTGCCAATCGACAGTTCCGACAAGAATTTTTGGTCGAGATCTGAAATAATAAAGCAGAGATGTATGTTCCGACAGCGGGACTGCGGCGAGACTTGTGTTTTCCTATGTTTATGAGCTTCTCATGATCCACCATCTGTGGACGAACAGCCCGACTCTTCTCCGGAAGCCTGCATGAGCGCTGCCATCTTCATCGAGAGTTCTGGCGGCAACAGCAAGAAAGAGTCTGGGGAACAACTTATAGCCAAAGTCAGCTGACAGACTAAGCGGCACTTCACAGTTGCAGTGGACCTCTATTGTAAATAGAAGAGCGAAAACCGTAAATGGCTTGATTCAGGGAGTCAATAGGATATCATAGTGCCAATCAAGGCCTTAGATACCAAACGAGAGATTCAACGCTCTTCACGCATCAGCCGCGAGAAGGACCTAGTCCGCTAGTGTCTCAACGGAAATGCCGAGTATGGTTCACACAATTTCTAATATATTAGCACGAATATGCACGACGATCTTGACATACCAGCGGTTTCGCCTTCTTCGCTACTTATTATGATTCTGGAGCTCGTCATCTCTAGAACATCCGGCTCCACCATGTTCAGTGCCCCTTTCAAGACCTGAATGAAACACCTATAATTTCTAGTTGTCATGTACAAAAAACGGAATCATAATGTACTTTCGTCAGCCTACCTTGTCTTGAAAAGCTTTGACCGTCATCTGTGACAAATTCAGACGAATAAAGCACACACGTTTGTCGGAGCACACGAAACATTTTGGGTTCGGCTGGAACGGCACCTGGTCGACGAGGATCTGGAAATTCCTTAACGATTTTGTTAAAATGTCACTCTGCGACCATAGAATAACAATACCAACCTTTCCTCGTGGATTCGGGGCACGATTGATGAACACGACTCTAAGCTTGTCGAGATCGCCGGAAATAATCTTCGCTGCCTCCACCACCACCATACCAGCAACGATTGCATTTGTCGTGGCAATAGCCGGAATAATATTACCAGCCATGGCTGAAGTTACAAAACATCATTCATTTTCTAAATGATATAGAAATCCTGGACTCACACTTGATCTCGAAGAGCGATTTGCAAGGAATCCAAAAGATAGTTGCGCGAATGTTTGCGCACGCCGCCACGAAACGCATGGCATCCTCGTCGTCTTTGTCCCAGTGGAGGCTCGAATTATCGGCGCTTTTACGCCGACTCAGAGCAGCCACGCTTTCACAGAACACGTCAGCACAGTCGGACAGTGACCACACCTGAACAGTTTCTCGGATAGGAGTGTTCATGGGCACCCCTTGGCAACTATTCTACGGAAACCGCCTTCGAAACTAAACAGCAAACATTTTGCTAGGGAAGCGTTGGTGGACACAATCAAAAAACTGCGCAAAAAAATGAAGATTTACGAATACACTACAACGAACAGCGTTCTGCGAAACAAGAATGAAGGTCCACATTAATCAGTCTTTTCGTGGGGCGCGAAAACACTTTTAGGGATGTTGTGGAGTAATGTGAATGCGTAATCGGCCTGATTTTCGGTGACCAGCAATAGAATAGTCAAGTAGCAGCTTCGAATCGGTGTGAAAGCGAAAGCTTGCGGCTCCTACTGTGCTACGACGTGTCCTCTTAATGTTAGAACT
This sequence comes from Heligmosomoides polygyrus polygyrus, assembly GCA_947396885.1. Lineage (NCBI taxonomy): Eukaryota > Metazoa > Nematoda > Chromadorea > Rhabditida > Heligmosomidae > Heligmosomoides > Heligmosomoides polygyrus. The sequence continues at coordinate 73,801,785 of OX377202.1, read as the reverse complement.
TGCACTCTGTCGTCATAATGTAGATCGTGTTTCTCTCAATGCACTGTGTAGAAAATAGTTAAAATCAAGCAAAAACAATAGTGCTCCTGAAGTTTGTTGTAAAGGGCGTTTAAATTCACTCGCTAAACGGCGAAGGATGAAGATGCCGTTAATAAATCCTTTTTGGACTCACTACATAGATTTTTTGTTGTTATGTTATTGTTCATCCGTGTTTCACAACTGAGTAATGATCGGTCACTGCACCGAAGCTGTCATGAACGCTCTGTTCAAGCAGCGCCGGTGGTGTAATGGCTTAGCATACTCCTCGGGAAGCTGAATGAACCGGATCGAGACGCGCCTGGAACAGGAACACTGACCGCAACAGACGATCCTTTCATGTAAGCCGCTATAGGCTTAAACAAAAGTGCAGGCATTAGTTCGCTAAGTATAAAAGTCTGAAATGGCACTAGTCAATATCTAGTTGGGATGTATCATCACTCTACTTTTACGGGATATCGTGGAGGCGATTTGAATACGTGTTTAGCCCAAGCACGACCTAAGCTTCAGCGCATGGTGGTTTATCATTCCAAGACAAGTCTGGCACCTTATTCACCCACAGGAAGGATGGAAGCCGCCTTTGTTGGCCTAGAGGGGACATGATGCACATATCATCGAAAAGCAAGTTAGTTATTGGTAATCTGAACACGACAGACGCCGCAGCGGCAGCTTGCACAGTGCGGGCAAAAAGAGCATGCAGAACAAACTGTTCTAGAAGCCATCGAAGTCTAACGGAAACGCACGTACCACGTTCACATCGCTCGTATTGCCGCTGGCCGCACGAGACGAAGAAGCACTCGCACTCACGGCGTCAGCCCTACGGATTGGAGCCGGAGCGCGCCGCTCACGCCAGAGATGCTCCATTTGTAGAAGGTAGTTGATGTCAACGAAGAACAACTGAATACCATACGAAGTGAGAGAAAAGAGGAGGTTCGTAGAGACTCCAAGCTACTCACCTTGTCGAAAATCTTCTCAGGATCGTAGTTGACGCTTTCGGCCCAAGCCCTGGTGCTGATCTTCTGCGTTGCATTACTGTCGGTCTCCATCTCATGGCTGCCATTAGTCGAGGCAAGTCCATTAACAGCATCGCCCTGCGACTCTCGCGCATCACCTTCTCCAGGCGCCTTCTCCGAATTGCCGCCGTCACCACGGTTCCCTTCATCCGTGAGGTCCGGAGATATGTCATCGTCGATATCGAGTTCCCCGAAGAGTTGGCTGAAAGCATACAACTGAACCAACATCCTTCGTGAGAGACTAGACAGGGATAAAATAGAAGGGAAGCCTACTTGAACGCGTGTTTCGCCCAAACTGTACAGTGAATGTGTTCGCTCGGCGTGTTGCGAATGGTGCAGCCCGGGTACGTCTTCTCTTGCGGTGGCTTTGGCATACATTCGTAGCACTCGGTGCGCTCTCGTATAATCGGCCTCACCTGCAAACAACATTATGACAATAGGACGTTCAAATATTGCAGCTAATCCTTCTGTTTCGTGATGGGAGTAAAATCAACAACCTGTCCAAGGTATCCGGAAGAACCGCTTTCAATGAGAGGAACCTTGGCAGCGAGACACATCCTATTCACGTGATTACGAGCAGCTGAAAGAAACGGCTGAGCTGATGTGCAGCTGCACAAAGCAAAGAAACCTTCATGCGAGGAGCGAAATCGCTATGTAATGGTAAATCACCTCTATTGTCCAACGCATTCATCACCAAAGAGAACTGCTGGAAGAATGGCAAGTCGAACTTCGAGCTGAAACCACGAAATACTTACAGAGTTCAGCACCTGCATGTGCACAAAGGTACTTCAAGTTGTTTTAACCCTGATCAATATTCAAATTTATTTATTTATCTCCCTAAGGTAGATATCAAAGACGAATCATCTAAGGTCTTAAGGAGTGATAGAATAAAGGCCAGCATTAGTCAATCCATTTGTTTTTTGAAAATGACATCACGGATGCAGCAAAAACGCGTATTTAGTCTATACAATGAATGTCGACGGCCGGCTGATAGTCAAGTCAGAACTCTATCATTCAGACTTGTCACACCTGGTCATTCACAACCAAGTATGGCAAGTCTGTTACCAGTATGCCCATTCCAAACGAAAGGAGGGCTTTGCTGACTCGAGCGAAACATGGACCATGAATCAGTCTGGAGGGCCAACCGCACAAAAGCAAACTAGTGGGGAATTTCCAGCAACATTGTAAGGAACACATCACTGCTAGTATGAATCCGAATTATGAAAGTCATAAAGACGAAGCAATGCGATCCAGTGCAGCGATTTACAGAATGGACACGCGTCGAAGGAGTGTTTTCGTCCCTTTTGACGTCCTCGGTCCTGCACAACGTCCTTGAAAGGGAATTCCTGTATCGTCAGTTCCTTGAGGACTGACAAGCTTAAGTGCTAAAGTTACATGCCTAACCCTTTCACTAAACGCGCGATTTTTAGGTGACTGCTGCGTAGGACAGCGCGCATTTTTCCCGCGCGCTGAGTGTTTCTATTATTTTATTTGTATTATTTGTTATATATGAAAAAACAATAACAATTGACCATCTTGACCGTAGCTATTAGTGGACTTATTGATTAAATTTGTACCATTAAATGTGTGATAATTTTCCATGAACTATTTTTATGATGGTGTCCGACGACATCGTCGGACAACGTCGTGAAAGGGTTAATACTCATCAGGAATGAATGAGTTGTCCATTATCCGGTTTCCAGGAGTGTTTGGCTCATTCATTCTGTAGTTCGTTACTCGGCGACTTTTCGCCCGTATAATGAGCCACAAAAAGCTTAAGCTTGGGCATAACGAATGATTTATACAACACACCTCTATGCAGGAGTGTTCCTGAGTAACAGTGAAAGACGCTTGTAATGAGACAGTAACAGTTTGCAGGTAAAAAATACTCTCAACATGAAGCAGGATAAAACGAATGCCAAATTCGTGCTCAATAAGTAACCGAAAATATGCTCCATGTCCGAAGGTCAGGCTTAACCAATGACTCTCACCTCACCGCCCTTGCCCTCGCCTACATCTGCATTTACCGTAATCTGCCGAAAGTTCAGAAACGGATGTGAATGGTGTTTTTTGGAGGCAGATTCGTGACCAGCACCTAATAAACACATACACGAGGTTTAGGAGGAATCCGTGGGTTCTGCCTCTACCATCCCCACGCTCGCTTATTGGCACCTACCAGTAGCTAACTGTTAACGACTTTCTAGACTTCGAGGGTCGTTTAAAGTTGCCCAAACCAACCAATTTGGGATATTGATAAAGAATTTTGTATCCATTTCTGAGTTGCCTCATGTTGAGATTAAATGCTGTTTACCTACAGTATCTTTTCCTAGGTAAAGCGCACCATAACTTATACTATGTGCTTAATCGTATATATGTTGTAAATAGAAATGACAAGGTTTACTGAAAACGAAACACAGCCTGCAAATAAGGCAGCAACAGGCAGGTAGGCGTTATAACACTGGCTTCACGAGATCGGTTGTGGGAAACGATAACCGGTCAGAACTCGACCAGGAGATGCACTTCACAATGGGGAACGACCGTTCTACCTCCTCGTCCCCCTGGCCCGCCCACCTCCAATCCCTGACTTGTTCTAGAGTCCAGCGGCTGCCTTACGAGATACTGGAGACGCAGACATCTGCCAGGCCTCTCTTTAAAGGGCCGGGCGTAGAACGCCACTCCGCCCACACAATGTTAGACCGGCACAGTACCAGCGCTGATCCCCACACGCACCTTACTTCCAACATACAGTCAACTCGCTGACCAAAGAGGAACTATCATGTCGTCTCGCAGCGATTGGGCTGGACTTCAAATGAGCATATAACGACTAATTGTTGGCGCCTATTCCCTTAGTCTTACATGCATTCGAATCAGTGATGAGTAACTGCCAAGCTCTTCCTATTTGTGAGCTCAAGTGCAGGAACCTTTTAACATCTTTTTTTGGAAAAGAATAGCGAAATTTCAACCTCCATATTCGAAGGTGCGACAACTGCCAAAAGATACGAAAAACAATTACTTTGTAAATGTTTTTAGATGTTCTGCTGAAACTCTTAAGGACAGGAACTCCTGGCCTTTTGAGTATCGATAGTAGACATGGAGGTGCAATCCCAAAGAGGGGGTACCACCTTATAACAAAATGTGCGTTCTACCCCTCGACCTCTTGGCGTACCCACTGCCTTCCCCCCCCCCCCTCCAACTCATTGGGCATCCTCGAGAGTCTAGTGCCTGCCTTAGATTGCACGTTATATTTCATGCGTTCCCATTTCAACTACTAAAGTGTGGTGGACCCCCCTTTTTTAGATTGCACCGACATGGAGTAAGGGAGCTCGAATTTTAAAGCTGAACGACTCGCGTACCTGAAAATGCTGTCCAGATCGAATGAGATCTTAATATTTGGACGAAGCTGACGAATAGCTTCCGTAGCCACTTCGGCCTTCGCCTTGCCGACGTGTTCACGACGGAAAAGGAATTGACGATTAAGATTGCTCACGTCAATGGTGTCCATATCGATCTGAAAGTTAAATTCAATGGCGAGCACGTCTACGTCCTGGCATCCGCCGGAAGCCAAAAACAAATAAACTTACGACGTGGATGTCGTTGAAACCCGTTAGAGCAATGTTCTTCAACAGCTCGCAACCGACACCGCCTGCTCCCACAACAAGAACGCGCTTCCCGCTCAGTTTAGCGGCCTCTTTCTCTCGCCAGCCCATAGCTTCATAGAAATGAAAGGATATAAGGAACGCAAAAACTACCACCACATAGGTCACCGTTACGACCAGTACTAAGCGGACGACAACTCTCTGAAGAGACTGGAACCGTGAAGGCACATCAACGAATTTCGAACGCACTGTCGTGACTTTGTGCTGCCTCCGCAATTGCACATAAAACAACTATGTATGAATGGATGCGGCTGCGGGCCATTACGTACGAATCGTCGCCGCGGACGCGGCGACTCGCGCGGCGAGCGCGGCAGAAGACGTCGCAATTGGGTGACTGCAGCTTCCAGTGGTATCTAGACCTGCATCAATACTTGCACATCAAGTGCTGGAAAGTGTATCCAAACTCAGTTTCACTGCGATAGTGTGTCATATTTTCAGCTTTTCCTGAAGAAGCATCATATAAAATTGAGCATTAGAACGTTGCTTAGTTTTGTAACTCGAACTCAATTTCTAAACCAGAGCATGTTTTCCCGCAGCTCCTGCAACAGCAGAAAGGAATATCAATAATTCAAACCTAGTGTCTGCAGCAAGTCATGAGACACAGCTCCCACGACCGCAACTGAGCTCATCGCGAACGCGACAGTCGTCGTCGCGGGCGCGATGAGCGACGCGGCGACCATTCGTACATAAAGACCGGGTGTATGAACTGTGTGATAGCGGTGACAATGAAGGTGGGACAATCATGGTTTTTATTAAACTTCCTACATGTCAAATAGTGTCAATCGATTCCCACAAGTTGAATTACACCACCATCATGTGCACTGAAGATAGCACATAACCATAATTTGCAGATCAAGCGCAGCTTGAGGATCGGTACTAGTGTACTTTTTGTACCGCACTAAATCTTGTTCAAGCTAGGTCTAATAGGGGTAATCTGCCATGGGAAGATCGAATATCATAGTCGTTTTTTGCGGAAATGCCTCATAAGCGCGTTATATTAAGTTGAAATCGCCCAGGGCCTTGCGAAATAGCGCGCGCTGGTAAGAGACGCAGAGCGTGCGCCTCCTACCGATGCGCACTATTTCGCCGTCTCTAGCCTGCAGCAGAGGTTAGCCAGAGCATAAGCCTTGAAATCTCGAAAAGCCTTGAAAGCTCTGTTCTGTGCTCTCCTCCGCGTCAGCGGAGGAGAGCACAGAATTGGGCAGGGGAAGGGACTCCGGGGTGTGGGCTCACTAGCGGACCCGTGTTACAATTTCTTTCAACCTGGAGTTCCCTCCCTTGCCCAGTACGGAAGCAAAAAAGACGCGGATCTTTAATCGAAACGAGGTGATAAGACTGCATTCACATTCGCGCTGTGTAGCTAGTCGCCACGGCGAGCCCACTCCCCTCTCGGAGACGGCGAGTGCGTGCTGGTAGGGGCGGACGGAGTCCCTGCGTCTCTTACCAGCGTGCGCTATTTCGCAAGGCCTTGAGCGATTCTAACTTAATATAACGCGCTTATAAGGCATTTCCGCAAAAAACGACTATGATATTCGTTATTCCCATGGCAGATTACCCCTAGTGGACCTAGTTTGAACAAGATTTAGTGCGGTACAAAAAGTACATTAGTGCCTGAGGATCAGTTGGAAGATAGTGATGAGGAAGACTTCGTACTTATGGACGATACGCTGAGTTATTGCTTCTTTCATAATGCCCAATCATGATATATTGGAGTTTAATTCTCATCCTTTCAGACCAGGAACCAGGGCCATCTCAATCGGAGACTGCCGGCGGTAAGCTAGAGCCCATAGACCTTATTCAGTTTTGTACAGCTTATTTGTCGTTGTATATGATTTTAAAAATACAAACCACTACCGACGTTGCGGAGCTTTAGAGAGGCATTTCTTTGGTTTGCCTGAGAGAAGCAAGTACGGTCACCACACAGTACTTGTCTACAAAATACCTGCCAGGCAAACCTGTTATGCTTTCACATTGCATGAGAAAAACCGCAGCAGCAATGTGTACAAGTGTCTGGGCTGCAAAAAAGCAGGAAAGTTCACGGGAGTAACGGTGAGCCTATTCAACTATCGGTGACTGCGTGAGAAGCATCTGACGGTGTCATCGTTCTAGGTGGTGAACGAAACGGAGTTTGTTAGGGACCCGTGTGGCCTTAGCCATGCATGCGTCCCAACGAAGTGGAGCAGCGAAATAAGCCAGCGCACCTTTTACGAGGTAATAATTAGGTTACTGCTGCCTTTTTTGAATGTGGTGTACACATATATTTATATCTATATATAAATATATAACGCACAGAAGTGCCAGAAATGGCGAGGTGACGCAAACTTCGTGACGCACGACCCGTACAAGGAGTACGGGAACTTCATGTATGAAACGGAGAGGTCCGAGAGGTTAGGTAAGCAGTTCGGTGATCAAATTAGTTCCAGGCTTGTCCCACGAAACTGCCAATTTTCCAGCAGAGGGGGACAAGGAAGCAACGTTGGCAAATTTCAGCGATCACGAGAAGTACCACGTTACAATCCGCAGGTATGCGATTTAATAGCACTGAGAAGTACTACTACACTTAATCACTTTATGTAAGGAACCTCCGCTACCATATGGAAAGTGCGGTCGCGATGGAACACATACCAGAGTACCTGGCAAACAACGCGGACGGTTCCCGCTTTCTGCAATTCCAGGCCGACGACATGCACATTTATTTTTCGGAGAAGGTTATCAGGATATGTTCATTCCCACTAATCCAGAGTCCCACATATTATATGTATTTTTTAGAAAGCATGTCAGAACGGTCTGGACACGCTGGTTGCGGATGGCATATTTTCGATGCATCTGAACCAGCGTGAGAAGAACGGGCAGTTGTACACGATACACGGCGTGTGCAACGGAAAGGTACTTCTTAAAAGTATCACGTCGCTTACAAACTCCTTATCTTACTGTAACAAGGCTTTAAGGTAACCGTCCCGTTAGTGTTTGCACTTACGAACAGGAGGACGGAGGAAGTTTATGTAACGATATTCTCGATGCTAAGAGGTGTTTTTCAACAGATTTTGTTGTTTCTCTTCTAGCTTCATAATGTTTACATTTAGACGTCATGGAGGAAGTGATGGACCGCGAACCTGAGCCGCGGATTGTGCTGGATTTCGAGCAAGCAGCGATGTCAGCCGCTAGGACAGTTTTCCCCGGAGGCAGGGTGGAAGGTCGCGCGTTCCACCTCGCTCGTACCTGGAATAGGAAGCGCGACCGGCTAGGTTTGCGTAAATTCCTAAAAGAGCGCGAGCGAAGTAGGAGGGTGAGGAGGTGGTGGAACACATTAAAAGGAATTGTGTTCCTCCCTCCTGACCTGTACGACAGGGTCCTTGCTTTAACGGAGGTCCCTGTCCGCAGCCATCACCCTGCCTACCAGGGATGTTGTGCTTTTCTTGACTACTTGCAGGATACCTGGTTCGATGGTCCATTTGACGGCACCTGGAACAAGTGGGAGCTCGACGTCCTGCAAACAACTAATATAGCCGAGGCCTACCACAGGTTAACCAGGTGTTTCAGTACTTTTTAACCAAGCATTCTATTGCACTTGATTTTACAGCACCCTGAAAAAACCATGAAGTGCCACCCTTCCCTTCGCGACCTCCTCCTCGACATGCACCGTATGAACTCTAGGTCCCTGGGAAAGCTTCTTCGACATGAGGAGGTGCGATACTATCCAAGTTCCAAATTCTAATGCTCAACCAACTGATACTATTCCTTTTTAGTACCCGGCGGCCGAGATCCGCCTCAGACGAAAGGATATGCGACGTCGAGAGAAGGTCAACAGAGAAATGGCACGATTTCGAAGGAAGGTCTCGGGCCAGGACTGACGGATAGGGATGTAAAGAAGTATTGCCGCCGAATGGCCAGGTTTGTTACGAATAAGTCGTACTTGTAGTTTTTATCTTATTTATGTTGATGTGTATACCTTCATTTTGTACCTTCAATGTATAATCTCTTCCATCTCATTTTTGTACTCACTCATAGGAATTCTTATATTTTGTTTCACTTTCTACCTCTCTTTCGTTGTTGGTACGACTCCCTTGAGAAGAACCGGCGGAATAGTTTTGGGCCCTATTATAGGTAATTGTTCCACACCATTGTACATATTGTACATAGTAAATATAGGGGGATTGTATTGTATATAATTGTGTACACATTTGCTCCATCTTCCATGGTCTACACCGTTGTACATATTGTATATGATAGCTTTGCTACTACGCTCTACCTTCCATGTTGCACACTACTGTACACATTGTATGTAGTAATTTTGTACATATTTGCTCCAGCTTCTATGCTCTATACCGTTGTACATATTGTATATAATAATTTTGTACATAATTGCTCCAGCTTCCATGCTCTATACCGTTGTACATATTGTATATAAGAATTTTATACATATTTGCTCCACCTCCCATGTTGCACACCATTGTACATATTTTTTGTAAAATAAATTTCGACCTTAGTTGACGTACCACCGCGGAGGAGCCAAGGCACCCAAGACATTCCAGTACTCCGCACACTCCATCCCCCCCCCTCAAACATTTTTATTCGTATACAACATAAACAAGTCGGGGGCGTAAAGCCGTCGTCCGGCAAAATCTGTCTCCTGTAGATCTCAAAGATACTGACAAGAAAATAGTGGTTTCAAGGTAAACTAACAGCACATTTTTTCATTTGCCACTTCATTCATGTTTTTGGCTAGAATTTTGCCCTAACTGTTTAGGTCACACGCGGGATCCGTGGAAAAGTTAGCACGGGAGTCGCTTGGGGGCGAGCACGAAGTGGAGCCAGCTGGAGGCAGCGGGTACAAAACTCTACGATTGCTAAATGGCACAGTTGGTTAGTTGATAGCATTGTTGTGTGCGTATGTTATTGCTTCTTTGGGGTCTCTTTTCAACTGAAGTAAAGCATTATTTAAAATTGCAATCGCGAACTCAGAGACTTTGGCAGTCTTGACATCCTAAAACTGACATTGTTTCTATTTTTCTGCTATTTCATGGAGCTCTTTGACTTCTGCAGCAGAACCTAACAACAATAGATTTCTGGTCATTAGATCAGCACTGTCAACACTAAAAATACCTATTTTCAATGTGTTGATGGTTATTCGGTTGTAAGTAGAGCTCTGTCAGTTTTCGAGGCTTATATTCAAACAACCAAACTCGGTTCAGAAAGCACATCTACATATCGTAGCTCCGCTTGAAGGTATCTTTACACACATACTAATAACCATTGTACATATATGACATGCAGCTGCTGGTGAGGAGGGCATTTATGGTTAGAGACTGCGTTGTCTTAAAAACCTGAACTCCGTCGCTTGAATGGTGGGAGGAAGGGGGAGGGGAAGGGGGGAGGAATTCGACATCGTGTTCCTTTAGAAAGGCACCCAGGAAAAAAGAAGCAAGCTATTAGGGATAGCTGCGTTAAAATTTTGCGTAATGTTGGTCTTTAATCTGCGTTTGGTTCAAGTAATACTTAACGATCGTTGAACGGTGTGCTGATCGGTCGTCATGTAGTAAGTAGGTGCTGGACCGCTGGTGATCATAGTCTCCAATCTTAACGGCTTCATTTCCACACATTTTCCTCTACCTACTCTGAGGTATTCAATAGTAGTGGTTTGCGTTTATTTTAAAAAGAAACAACAGCTCATTCCGTCTGAGGATTTTCAGTCCGATGCGGATGAGTTCTGTTGCGCAACGCAGGCTTCGGAGAGGTTCGCAGAGCCTTAGACGTTGATCATTAATTAGATCGGTTTCACCTGGTCTGATGATACGATGCCCCTTTCCGGCCAGCAGTTCTAAGGAAGGTGCCATCCGTGGATGGGGCAGTGTAGCGCCCAACTGATGCGTTTTTGTTCAGTTGCAGGTCTCACGTGACAGTCAGCACAGGGATGCTAGAAGCCTATGTCTTTAGTCGTCTATCCAACAACTGCCGTTGGTCGTTGACATCTACTTTTGTCCAGTAGTTACAGTGAAATAGTATGAGTTTCGCTGATCCCTGGTAGGAGTTTTATTCTTCACGAAGTGTTTTCCCCTTGCAGTTGTTGCGGTTTCAGTGTGTCCTTTGATTTCCAAATAAGCTACAACTTAATAAGTAATATATTGGTGAAGATCCGCTTGCCGCAAAAAAATGCAGTCGGCTTTTATACTATTTCCACGAAGGGACACTTCCGAACAAGGGCAACGCTTTTGAAATCAAAATGAACATCTTCCAAAGAAAACGAGATCCTTCCACAATAGAATGGAGACTCTCTAAAGAGGTGAAAACAATTTCTTGTTAAAGGAGAAATTAGTATAACTTTCTTTGAAGTTTTAATTCACCTGCCCAATAACTGAACACATTGTTTACAATTTTATAAAATTCTATTTTTTTAGGAAAAAATAATGGGTTAAAGCTTGTTTTAAGGAGCGGTAAGGCCGCCATTTTTTGGTGTCAAAATAAGAGACCATGCGATATGTCCTCGTCCTAGACGTTGCGTTTTTTATTCGATTGATAGAATTAAAATTTCTGTTTAAATGGCGTTTCTCCCCTGTAAGCGGCGATACAACAAAAACATTTGTAAGGAACACACATACACTCAATTTGATGCTTCATCTAAGCAGCATTTACACTACCAATCAAATAAAGATCGCAACCAGCTAATCGAGTGCGTGACGCGATCTCTTCTTTTATTGCACTAAATGATTGCTGTCTTGTTGCGCTTTTCAACAATTTTAAGTTATTATTTTTCTCAAAAAGTAAAAATTTCATAAAATTATTACACTCTTTTAGGCAGCTGAACTGAAAATTGTCAGAGCAAGTTATACCAAATTCTCCTTGAACAGAAAATTATTCTTACTACCGGGAGAATCTAGTTTAACATCTGCGAGGCTAGTTTCGATTTGGACGACATTCACTTTGATTTCTGAAGCAAGTTTCGGGTTTGTTTAGAAAAGTGCCCAGTTTGACGAGAAAAGTGTGCAATTTGACGTGAAGGTGGTTTATTGTAAATATATGGAAGCTGACAGTCCCTTTCCTATAGCCTATTAGTTAGGCCTTAAGATAGCAAGTATAGCGACACGATCAGTTCCCGGTCAAGATGTGACACTCATCTGGCCCATACGCAGTCAATCGAGTATAGAGTATGAAATATTGGATGAATGCATGGAATATTCCTTCCCATTCACAGGATTCCTATATTTCTGCGCTTGCATATGATTTTTGAAGTTTTTTTGGAACACTCTTCTGGCACTAAGCCATTTCATACAGTGCTTTCAGTTTTTCCGACACCATAGCCTCAATTAGGTAACATCGTAGTTCTTTGTGTAAGATATGGATGCCTTCCTATTAAAGTATCGGTTCCGAAGAACGAAAATGGTAATTGTTAGCATAATGGAGAAGATATTGAGTCAATTGCCTTCGGTGGAAACCAGAATGCACTTTTTCGCATCATTCGATGAATAATGACAGGTATTAGGCATCTCGGATGGTGGTACATTTTTCGAGCCTGCCCGCCCGCTTCTGCTCTTGTTGCATTATGCGTTTTTCTTCCAGGTACGGATCGAGCAGCCTCGACGTTCCGAACAGTGGTGAAACTGGTCCAGAACCAGCCAAGCTGCAGACCGGCGCTGTGTCAGATGTCCAGCACGACGAGTAAGACGTGTCACGCATACGGAAGATTTCCACTAGTAATAAGTCGAGTCTAGTAAGTCAATCCCCATGATGATGATTTGTATCCTCCGAGCTTTGTTGATTTGATTGTGGTGCAAATTGTAATGTTTTCTGTTTTGGTGTTGGGTATCAGCTAGTTGGTCTTTTACGTCAAAGATCTCTTCTTGCCTTCATTCCCCCTAGCTAGCAGTGAATGTAACTTATCCAAGCTGATCAAATAAATAGATTGATAGTCGTACGTGCTATATGTGTGGCGTGTTCGTGGCTGCATGCGATACATGCGAAACATCTCCAGAAAACAAAAATTTGCCCATCAACGGTTAATGTGCGAACACACACGATCCACTAAAGGACATCTAACACATAAGCAGTAATGGCCTTAACGTACACTTTAGCCGATGCAACAATTACAGCCGTACCAAAAATGATGTAAGGGAGTTGACGTAATATTCCTGAAATATGCTCTAATAGGTAAAGGAGAAGATAGGTGTTGAGGAAACGGGGAAATGATATATGAATTCGTGAATGCGATAGAGAAAGAAGTGTTTTGAAGAACCTTGCCATTAGTTTCTATCATAATCTTTCGAGGATGGAAGACCAGTTTTTTTTTCCGTGAAGAAGGTAAGAAGGCCTAAATAAATAAGAAGACGGCTAGGGTCTACTGGCGGAGCTTGGAGATAACCAGATGCGTTCGGCCGCTAGGCAGTTGTTTACTTGCTTAGGCCTCCTGCTGTTTAAACGATGTCGATGTTCGTGTTCCGTAAACATATAGGCTGATCGTTGCAATCAAAAGTTCAGTAGTTTGATCTCTGACATTTGGCACCTCATACGTCTGCCAAAAGGCGCCCAAAGCATCTCTTCAGGGCAGCCAATGTAGGTGCGAGGGACCCTAAAAGGTGCTAGGAGCGCAGCAGGTCACGCCTTCCGATCATCGCAGAGGACAAGCAAGCAATTATTCCAATACAAGGGGTCCAACGTCTAAATGAGGGAACAGTGTGGCACTAGGTGGAGGTCTAGAGCGGGGGTCCACTTCATCGCAGCGTCAAAATGTCAGGAGAGCTTGTACAGAGCTTGTACAAACGCTTTTGTAATAAGAACTTCGAATACATTTACATCTAAATTATGAATACATTATAGAAGGACATCTTGGATTGCCACATTCAGGGTAGGCTCCGAGTTTAGAAGAAAAAAGGGCGCAGATTGGGTGGGGGGGGGGGTGGGCGGGGTCAACATGGCCTGCCGCGGCGAGTAGCGAGTACATACAACGAAGGTCTCCTTGTTTACAGTCTTATCTCCTTGTTTCGATTACATATTCGTGTCTTATATGCTTCCGAATTATGCACAGGGGGAAACTACAGGATGTAAGCAATTTTAACACGGGCGCGTCACTGGAGCCACACCCTGGAGTCCCTTCCCCTGCCCAAATCTGTGCTGACGCGGAGGAGAGCACAGAGCAGAACTATAGCATTGTTTGTACCTATTCTTTACTAACAGTACGTTTTGTCGCTACGTTTTTGTGTTGGTGACACTTTTTGGGAGGTGACCCCCCGACACGATTTGCGCCGAAAAAAGCACTACGGAACGGGGTGGAAAGGCTCTGTGGCTTTGAAAAATATAATGGTCCCACTTATAAAGTGGATTAAAGATGAATAGGATAATAGCCTCTTCGAAATAATAAAATTTGATAGGGTTGAAACAAACAAAGGAAAATAAATTCCAAACAGCAACAAAAACGAGTGAACCCACTTACATGCAAACCTAGTGATCTCTCAGTTGCTACCAGAGTTCTCATTCAAAGGCATTGCATCATCTTACTTATCAAGAAGAGTCCTTGTAGCCAGAAGTACAAGGAAATCTCCATGAAGTAGCAAGTGATTGCAAGGCGGATGATAAAAAATGGGAGAATACAGAACAGAATGGCTTCCTATCAATCCGCCAACAATAACAGTTGTTATTGTCGGCCGAGAATCGCAGACGGTTGTGGGCGCCGACAAGAATGGACGCAGCGGACGGTTGACATCTCTTCTACCGTAACCTTCACGCGTGTTTCGTTGCTTGTGGTGCAGTCACGGGAGACGTCCGAAGATGACGTAGCGCTTGGATTTTCGTTCCTATTCGCATGCCTAGTTTATCATTTCAGGCTAGCATGTTCTCTACCCTTGTGCTGTACCACTCCTTGTGCTGTACCACACTAAAACACCTATAGGAGCGTTTATTTAGGTGGATATCCGTAGAGTTTGCAGGGTGACCCCTCTCCGTCCCCCGAAACCACTTTGCGCCGATATTTTACGTATTCTATCTTGGAAAGAAGATACCAACATTTTTTCAGTGAAATGATTGATTGACGAGCGCGAGATGAACGATGGGGAGAGTCCTGAATCAAAGCATAGTCGGAAAACAACCTGGATTCACAGTCCTAGGACTACAGGTACTGGTTTTTTGTAAGGTGCTCATTCTCTTATTCTATTTTTGTAGTTTGTTTTTACGTTGGATGTACATATTGTTAACCAAAGATTTCCAGAGAACCAAACCAAAGATCCTTTGTGATAAAGTACTAGGTGCAATCCCTGCCGGGGGGGGGGAGTCCATAATGAATTGTTAACGATAGCTGCGCTATCAATACATACAATTCACCACAACATATAAATATGTATAAATATGCTTACCTTATAAATTGCTGTCCTTACAATACCAAAATCGGTTTTCTAAATTGCTATTCTAGTTGGGGGGGGGGGGGGGAGGGAGGGAGTAATGAAAACACAGTAAATTGAACATAAACCTGGAACAATTACAATATCATAAAGCCGCAAAAATTCGTTAAAACAGCCTTATTACCTTAATCAATTAGTGGAAGCGCTTTGCGATTTCTTTCCAAAGCAAATTGAGGTTTGGATCACAACCGTAGCATGTCCATACTTCAATAATGAAATCTTTTTATATTTCAGCGTATTGATGAAATGGCTTCTTGCCGACCTAGGAACACTGCCTGTCTAGATCACTATCTGTCTAGTTCTTTCTTTCCTGAAATGGCAGCCAATTTCTTGGTCAGGAAAAAACAAGTGAAAACAGGAACAAAGCTAATATAGATTGAGCAAGCGAGGGAAACGACCGGTGTTTAGGAAAGTGTAGTCCTACGCCGTAATTATGCTGCTAGGTCTCCCATGTCATATTATTTGGTTATTATTTTGGTAGTTTCTGAAGATTTTCCATTTGATCCCTAGACCGATCCAACTGTGATTGCTCTATTGATTGATACTATTGATTCGCTGAATGGAAATGTAGGCTTAACTCTTCTGTCGTTCTTTCATTATTAGGCTTTAGTTTGGTTTTACACGAAGTCTTTTTGCGGATCTATGACACCTCACGCGGACGCAATTTCTATGATCCGGGTGGCCCATGCGATGCAATGGCCGGAAGAGATGCCACAAGAGCACCGGACTGTCTCCCACTTCGATCGATGATCTGAGAGAAAACCGAAATCACCGATTAGGGAATCGATATCGACCGATAGTACGTCGAATACATTTAATTCTGATGCATTTAAAGTTTTTTTTACACTCCTTCATTATGAAATACATATCATAATAAAATTTTGAAGTGCCATGATCAGAAGATCCATATCCGTATCATTTTTCTACATCAACATTAGTACTCGAGTCTTGTAGACAATACGAGACGACACCACGATAACGACTTTTTCGGGAACAGTGTAGAATAGAAATCTAAAAAAACACATGAGGAGTGGAGACCCGTAGAGAGAATTTGTTGATTTGTAACCTTGGTATTAGTTCGGCATCTGTGAAAACTGGAAGCAGCCTTCGTCATAGGGACATGCTGTCCCGTCTGCAGCACAGGCTTCGTGAGCCCACATTCCACACGCGGAGCTTTACCCACTCATCGAACTCTCTTCCAGCATCGGTCTCTGGAATGCGCCGGTAGCAGAGTATGCAGCACTGGAGATCGTCGACATTGTACTGTTCGAGGAGCTGAGATTCTGGCTCTTCACGAGTTTTCCCGCTTCGCTTCCATCTCGGGCGCTGTAAATGTGCATTTCAGTGGGGAAAATGAAATCTAAAAACTAAATTACCTTCTTCAACCGAATAGCAGCGTGGTTTGGCAGGCGTCCCGTTGCTGGCAAGTCCGAACGGCGGGTTTGATCCAATGTGTGTTTGTGATGACGTTGAATGACTCCGACGGTGTCTTCATTCAACACTTTCATATCGGCAATCACCTTCGACATGTATTCGCCGACGTCTGCATGCGGAATCTTAGACAAAGTTAGTAGGTGAGCGCGTATGCTAGCCATAACCTGCAAGCAGCTACTTCTCTCAACATTTAAAAGACTGCGAGTCGTTACCTACCGAGTCTGCTTCATAAAGCAGCTCTTTATTCACGTCAAGGAGGTCGGTGTTTGATACCTTCGCCCTATTCGTAACACAGTGCTCAGCAGATGATGGCCCGCATTCTCCATAGACTTGGCTATCGTCAAGTGATGGAGAAGCCACAACTTCTACTTCACTAGCAATGGGCAAATCTGTTCCTTCTGCTTCATTTTGCAACAGTCCTGAAATTATTACACGGTCAGGACGGTTTAAAGATACCCCATTATACAGCCTATTAGCTAAGTAATGTGGGACCCAACCTTCCGGAGCGTGAATTAAAGCAGCGTGTATATGTGCACAAGATATCCCTGATTTGGAGTCATACAAACAATCGCACTGAAATCCGTAAGGGCAGCACCGCAGTACGTGCAGTGATTGTTGTACTGCAATTCATGCCATTATTTGGGACTAACTTCCGATTAAAATTTAAATCTACCTGTCTGTCGCAAATGCAGATAGTTTGATGAATATAGTGAACTCCTCTATTGTCAGTAACAGACCAACGCCCTTCCTCTATGACTTCCACAGCTTCTCGTTTGTGGGCGAACACTTTTACAGCTAGTGCATGAGCTCTGTTGTGCTGCTGGAGTCTGTAGCGGCCTTGACTTGAACCTCTGGCCATCTGAGAAGCTAGCTTAGTTCCCGTTTAATCGAGTCCAAAATCCAAGAGAGCATCAATTCTCATGTTAGCCTTGGAGGACGGAAAATCCCGTTTCAGTCTTCTGTGCCATCTCTCTACGAGCATGCTTGTTGACACACAAGACTATCTTCGTGAAAATCCTCCCCACTGGCTAACACAGGGCTCCTAAACATAAAGCTAAATGAACAAATAAATTGAGATCCGATGTGCTAACGTATGAGTGCCAGTTTTCTTCGAGATAGTCAACCATGGCCTTTTCCTCGTTGTCCATCAGGTAGGTCAGTAGGCTTGCGTATCTCATTGAGAAGTCTTCGGCCCTCGCCGTTCTACTCAGATCTCGTATTGATGAAAGGATTAACGGGGCTCGCCCTTTCTACAACAAACACAAATGGAAACGAATAAATACGTTTCTCCAGCTCTAATTTTACCTGTTTTAACTTAGACATGCAATTTCTTTTTATCGCTTGAAGTACATGCCAATAGCATAATAACTTTTTAGCACTCGAATTATGGAACACTTGAATAAATCCATTGAAGAAGCTATTTGTATCGTCCGACATGAAATATTTTGGGTTGAAGTCGGCAACCACCTTCTTGATCTCTCCAAACAATATGGCCATCTCTTTTTCCGTCATTCTAAACAAGAATTCGTTATTGACCAGAAGGACTCAGCTATCCATCACCCCCTAGGATAGACATCCGGACTCAGTGTAAAATTGTTTTTCTTAAAAACATGCGAAGCGGAGCGTCACAAGAACGAACCTGCGAGACAACAAAAAGGCCTCTGGCAGTCCACGGTCCCATTCATCCGCGACCACAACTGTGGCTAGCCGCAGTGTATATTGCGTTAGATTGAAGGTGTCATCAATGCATACAGCGCGACGGCTGTATTTGCGAAGCCACTCTTCTTGAATTGGCGTTATTATGACTGAAATCAACGTTCCTTTTATAACCTCTCCCTCAAACTCTCACTAAATCCATCTCAACCTCAACCTTCTCACCTATAACAAAACCGTCACTATTATCCTCCACTGGTGGGTGGTAAATCTTGATTCCATCTTTAGCGTTTCGTCCAGAAACCCTCTTCTCAACAGATGCAATATCATTGTCGTCTCTTCTCGAGGGATCAATTTTGTTTGATACCAATTTCTCTGAATATAAAATTGTAGTTCAAAGCCTCTCTACAGTTCGACTTTTACCCAAACCTTATGTCAGCACAGTTAGTGTAGTAAAGACGACGGTATGTCCCAGATTCTCGAAACTCTTCGCGTATTTTATTAAGAACTTGGTACGGCAAGAACCCTTGTCTCAGCAAGGAAACAATGTAGTTGACAGATTCTGAGTCAAGCGAGAACAAAGCCGGCTCAAGCTGATGTCCAAAATGAAGACGGCAATACTGAACCATGACTCCATTCGCGGTTTTTTTAACCTATAAAAGTCTTGTTTAAGGAGCCCGGAGTAGTGCAAAAGAAGGACAAGGATACCTTCATATAAGCTGTGCAATGAGCGACAACCTCTTTTGTTCCCCGCTTTTTAGTCTCTTGATAACATGAGCTTCGCATTGAACGACTGCACCTCATGTAGGTTACAGTCCCTGACCGATACGTGCGGGTAGTATTGGTTGTGAATTGTGTGATGCTCTCAATTTCCAGCTCGTTTTTCTACTTCTGCAATCACCACTTTAATACATGAGGGTTTCAAAGTGGAGGTAAACTATCACCTCGAAAGAATCCATATCCGGGAATGTTGCCTGCTCAATTTTGTAGTCATCAGAATCCTCAGAGTGGCACTCACCAACATGGTAGACCAGTGCCCAATGGTTCTGAAGAACCATTTCAGTACATGAAATGATCAATACGCGAATGCTGCAGCTGTATACCTTCATTCTCATACCGCAACCTGGACACAGTAAGATTCCATCGTCTGGGCGGCGGTGACCTTTATCCTTCCTATGCCTGGAGAGACACCGCCCAGGCCAACCAAGCCTTCCATCCCTCCGGGGTCGGTGAATTGGTACCAGACGTGTCTGGGAAGGATAGAGCGCTGACTTGTTCATAGGCTAGCCACCGCAAGTCATTGTATGGCCAAATACGCATTCATGTCGCCTCCACGACATCCCGTAGAAGTAGAATGCGCTGGCGCATCCCAGAGGGGATTGAGTAACGCCGTCCTTTATCCTTATTATTATCCTTATGCCTGGAGAGACTCGAGGCTGCTTTGAATTTTAGACCACACTCGCAAACAAACTCGTTATCCGCACTAAGCGCCGCCTTCCTTTGATTCTTCAGTGCTTCAATTCGATCCTTACTCCAATTATGCTTCTTAAAAAGATGCTCGTAGAGCCTATATCTGGCTAGCACGTTCTCACATTCGGGACACTGATCTGCGGTAGGTTTTCTTTATTTTCCTGCCGTCGTTCCAAAGCTGTGATATGACCTCACAGCGACAATTTGAGGCACTTAAGTCGAATGTCTATAACTAACCTATTTGCACAGGCTCAGATTCTGCATTAGAGCTATGGGTATGAGACGTCTGAGACGTTTTTGCACTCACTGACATTGCGTCCTGCAATGACTGACAGAAATGGGTTATTTACCTACTAGGATACTAGACATCCAAGCAATACTCGGACTCGGAGAAACGCGGAGAAGTATCGCAAGCGCTACTAAACGAGGAACACCGACCCACACAGTTTACGGAAAATGCCACGGTTTTAAGGCTCAATGAGGAAGAGGAAGAAGGAAGAAGGAAGGAGGAAGGAAGAGCAATGTAAAACCCGTGGAAGTGAGAGCTTCTGTTGTGCCACCTCATCTACTGAATACAGCCTTGCAGACGCCCAGTGCGGCAGAAGCGAGGGCTTCGGAACTCGCCTGACCACTGTCGATAGCGGACACCTTGTAACCTCTGAGATCGTATAAATGCCTCTTTACTATGGTACGAAAGGTTGTCCGTGCGGATAAAACGACGTAATGAAATTGCTTGGAGAAACACTCTCAGAGGGTGTTTTCAATTTTTCGGCCTCTGAGGCATGTGTGGAAACCTAAGCTGCAGAAATCAGACATATAATGCGCCGTCCATACTTCCAATGTAGAGCGATTCGATGACATGTATAGTGGCCAAGCCGATCGACCACCCCACTCGCTCAATTCTGCCACTTTTAAAAGCATTGCGTAATCCGGCGTCGGAGAATAAACGGGGCTTGATAATCTTCGCCTACAACTCTAAAACTATCGAGTTCTAGCTCCAGTAGTTTGATCCTGATATGAGATTATCGCGCAGTACAGCAAGCTCTTGCCTCACTCAACCATCTTTGATATGAGCTGAGCCCTTAAGTGTTTGATCTTTAGGAAAGGTAATAACCATAGACGTGAAGAATGGCCTCTGGGTTGACAGGCAAAGCATCGTTCAAGTACAGCGAAACTGCATTAAAAAAGGCTCGCCTAGGTTGTAAGATGAATTCGGCCTCCACACTCTGGTAACTTAGGGTTAGGAACTAACAAAGTAATGCTGTTATAACGATGTTTTGTTGCAATCAAAACTCTAGCGCCATGCGGAACTCGAACCGCACTTTGTTCGCAACAAAACATCGTTATAACAGCTGACAACTTCAGTATCAGCAACTTGAGCCCTGAACAAAATAAATTGTAACAAAACAATGCGTATACCTGCTCACAGATTGATAGGAAACAAAAGATTCTAGTCAATTAACGAAGCTGCGTAGTGAAAGTGGAAGCAAGAAGCGTAGAACAAAAATAATTCTTGAGCTAAATATTGCAGACAATTTTGTAAAGGCAGGCACTAATCAATCGTCTGGTTTCGAAGAAGTCGAAAACGTGGCTCATCCCAAAGTGATTGATTAAGACAGCCCTTAAGCATTTTTAACCAATCGCTACGAGGGGTTCGACGACTTTTTCTCGTGCATCATATCAGAAAGGCACTTCAGATGGATGGCTCACCCTTAGTTTGCCCGCTACAGGCCGCCCGACGGCGAAGTTAATGGCTTTCCTAGGCGAACTCGCCACCAATTCGGTAGGGAGAGAAAGAAGGATTCCCTTAACCTGAGTGCTGTTCAAACGGCTTGTTCCTGAAGCTTGAAAAACCGGTGCTTCTAGCTGCCTGGCTCCAAAAATATATCAAAACAAAATGACCAAAGTGGGAGTGTGCAGAAAACCTACCTTTACTTAATGAAAGAATGATAGTGAATGATATTTTCTCGTCAAAACGCTTAATGATGCAAACCTGCATCTCTCCGTTGGTGATGCAAATGAACTTCCCACGGTCATCCCCTACCAACAAGCAATTGTGGAGGAGGTACTGCACCCGCGAGATAGCCTCGTCAGACTTCGGACCAAAATCCTCGGGCCAGTGAAGGACAGCGATTGAGTGCTTAATCGGAAGCTTCTACGAATAAGGAAGCTAGCTGCGAGTAACATTACTAGGAGAAACGAGAACACAAGCAACAACGATGGCAGCGCCTGATTGCGAAAGAACGGAGGCAATGCTTGATTGCGAAAGAGCGGAGGCAGCGGACGTCCAATGCTTGGCACCGGCGCTACGTCATCTTACAAAAACGGAGGCAGATTTTTCAGATTTCTATTCTACACTGTTCCCGAAAAAGTCGTTATCGTGGTGTCGTGCATCGTCTCGTATTGTCTACAAGACTCGAGTACTAATGTTGACGTAGAAAAATGATATGATGATATTGATCTTCTTATCATGGCACTTCGAAATTTTATTATGATATGTATTTCATAATGAAGGAGTGTAGAAAACTTTAAATGCATCAGAATTAAATGTATTCGACGAACACAGTGCTCCATCGTTGGGAGCGTACTATCGGTCGACATCGATTCACTAATCGGTGATTTCGGTTTTCTCTCAGATCATCGATCGAAGTGGGAGACAGTCCGGTGCTCTTGTGGCATCTCTTCCGGCCAGTGCACCGCATGGACCACCCGGATCATAGAAACTGCGTCCGCGTGAGGTGTCATAGATCTGCAAAAAGACTTACCAGGAAACTATCTCAACGGTAGGTCAGAACGGCCCATGTGTTGTATATGTGCAGAATGGCCTCTCTCTGGGAAGCAACAATACGCAAATATCTCGACCCCAATACAACTCTGCATAGAGTTAGGGACGACGGAAGTTGGGCCGTTGGCTGCGTTAGTCCTATGCCTGGAGGCGGGGAGCGGGCTCAACTTGGCTGGAAACAGCGATGACGAGCGAGCGATGGTGGCAGAGTGCGTAGAAGGGCGGAGTAATCCCCGTGATCACTGTTTCCAGCCAACTTAAGCTCTCCCTCCGCGTGCAGGCATAGGGCTAACGCCTCCAACGGCCCAAGTTCTGTCGTCCCTAACTCTGCGCAGAGTTGTATTGGGGTCGAGATATTTACATTTTCTTGTTTCCCAAGGAGAGGCGATTCTGCCCATATACAACACATTGGCCGTTCCGACCTACCGTTGAGATAGTTTCCTGGTTAGTGTAAAACCAAACTAAAGCCTAATAATGAAAGAACGACAGAAGAGTTAGGCCTACATTTCCATTCAGCGAATCGATAGTATCAATCAATAGAGCAATCATAGTTGGATCGGTCTAGGGATCAAGTGGAAAATCTTCAGAAACTACCAAAATAATAACCAAATAATATGACATGGGAGACCTAGCAGCATAATTACGACGTAGGACTACACTTTCCTAAACACCGGTCGTTTCCCTCGCTTGCTCAATCTATATTAGCTTTGTTCTTGTTTTCACTTGTTTTTTTCCTGACCAAGAAATTGGCTGCCATTTCAAGAAAGAAAGAACTAGACAGATAGTGATCTAAACAGACAGTGTTCCCAGGTCGGCAAGAAGCCATTTCGTTAATACGCTGAAATATAAAAAGATTTCATTATTGAAGTATGGACATGCTACGGTTGTGACCCAAACCTCAATTTGCTTTGGAAAGAAATCGCAAAGCGCTTCCACTAATTGATTAAGGTAATAAGGCTGTTTTAACGAATTTTTGCGGCTTTATGATATTGTAATTGTTCCAGGTTTATGTTCAATTTACTGTGTTTTCATTACTCCCTCCCCCCCCCCCCCAACTAGAACAGCAATTTAGAAAACCGATTTTGGTATTGTAAGGACAGCAATTTATAAGGTAAGCATATTTATACATATTTATATGTTGTGGTGAATTGTATGTATTGATAGCGCAGCTATCGTTAACAATTCATTATGGACTCCCCCCCCCCCCCCGGCAGGGATTGCACCTAGTACTTTATCACAAAGGATCTTTGGTTTGGTTCTCTGGAAATCTTTGGTTAACAATATGTACATCCAACGTAAAAACAAACTACAAAAATAGAATAAGAGAATGAGCACCTTACAAAAGACCAGTACCTGTAGTCCTAGAACTGTGAATCCGGGTTGTTTTCCGACTATGCTTTGATTTAGGACTCTCCCCATCGTTCATCTCGCGCTCGTCAATCAATCATTTCACTGAAAAAATGTTGGTATCTTCTTTCCAAGATAGAATACGTAAAATATCGCCGCAAAGTGGTTTCGGGGGACGGAGAGGGGTCACCCTGCAAGCTCTACAGATATCCACCTAAATAAACGCTCCTATAGGTGTTTTAGTGTGGCACAGCACAAGGAGTGGTACAGCACAAGGATAGAGAACACGCTAGTCCGAAATGCTAAACTAAGAAAAAAGGCGAATAGGAACGAAAATCCAAGCGCTACGTCATCTTTGGACGTCTCCCGTGACTGCACCACAAACAACGAAACACGCGTGAAGGTTACGGTAGAAGAAATGTCAACCGTCCGCTGCATCCGTTCTTGTTGGGCGTCGACCCACGACAACTCGTCCGTGTGAGCGGGGTTTCTAGGGAGGCGCGCCCAGTCGAGGTGGCTACGGGGTGACTAACGTCCGGACCCATAAAGACCACCCCTCAATGGATGCCGCGCGCGGCGATTAGCGCGGCAAAAGTCGCCGCGATTGGGCGACTTCAACATCCGGCGATCCGCGATTCAAAGCAATTCCACTCCCACAACACTGCATTCAGGCTTACCTATATCAGGGATACTGTTTGCTGAGCGATGTGCGACAATCCTTTGCAAGGAAGCTGAACGTGGAGGACAACAGAATAGGCGGAAAACGGAGAGAACCAGACGAGGGAGCACCGAAACGGAAAGACAAGCAAATAAAATTTGGTAGTCTCTACAGCTCCATATATTGAAAAAATTGCTCAAAACGTTTAAATTAAACGGAAACACATGAACATTCTAGCTGCAGCAGCAGATCTGTGTTTGCTGGGTGGAAAAACTTGGCAGTTCTTGATGAGGTAATGGGCGGACTGCCCTCTCCAGTCTTACACCGGGATGGACATAGGCCGGGAACAGTGAGATACAGTATTCCAGCGGTTGCACGAATGAGCAAAAGACGGCAGCGAGGATCAGTTGTTAGTTATTAGCAGCCGTAGAGCGGTCGTTTAAGATGAATACATCGAGTTACATCGTAATTAAGGTGGGTTGCTGACTTCTTCGTGTCTCTGTTTTAGGGCTTTCTTCTGTTTAGTTACTGCAACAATTCCCCAGCTTGCTGACAATGAGTTACAAAACCGAACAACCAGAAGAATTTTGAGGTCAATGACGAGTACATGAGGGTGCAATCCTAGTTGAAGTTGGTTGCTCATAAGTGGTTTCGTAAGAACTGAATGTGTTCAGTATCGAAACAAATCGGACTCACTTACTTCATAGAAAATAACTGCACCAACGAAATTAATACAAAATAACAGAAAATATGCGAATACATAACAGTTATGAGCCAGGTGGGGACGTTTGCAGATGATTAGAGCTTGATGTTCATTGCCTTGTCTGTGTCCAAAACGTTAACTGAATGATGGTGTCTAGTTCTATTTTATTTTAGGGATGTTATCTGTCTTATCTGCTAGAAGATGATCCCTTTTCGATGCAAAAATAGAAAAGTGGTCCTACCTTAATAGACTGGCACCGAGAAGGGTCCTTTTTTCGGTTTCCCCTCCCCACTAGGAACTCGGAAGCTGTGTCTATCTGGCCAGAAGGTAAGTGGGAAGTTGGTACAGCATACTTATTTATATATGTTGTTGCCCCTTTAGGCGCAAGCGTCTCGGAGGGGGTTACCACGTGAGGCAGCCCTACCAATCATTTTCTGCTGCACTAAATGAAAAAATGGCGCGACTAGTGGACGGGGGGGAGGGGAACCGGTAGCTTTTTCGTGTACAGTCCATCAGTACACGAAAAAGTTACCGGTTTTTACCAGTTTGACCTAGGCCCCCTCGGTGCAACTTGCATTACACGTACGTACGCGTACAATGGGGGAAAATCCACGTCACCAAACCCGACTGCTACGCTCAAGGCGGTCGAAACCAAGGACTGCCCCCCCCCCATCTACGTGTTGCGCCGAAAAAAATTACACAGCACTGGTGTGGTCTACCCTCCTCTGGCCGGATTCATCAACGACTGATAGCAATTTATTAGAGAAAATAGCCGAAATCCCTGACAGCGCGGATTATCAAGCGATATTGTGAAACATTTCGTCGGGCTATCAGGGTTTTCGGTTGTGTTTTCTCTGCTAAATTGCTGTAAGTCGTTGAAGAATCCGCCCCTGGTGAATGAGCTAGGCTACTTCTGTCGTAATTGAGCGTTTATGTGCCTTCTTACGAAGGTGGCTAACACTGAACGCGAGGTGATCCCTTCGGGCCGCTTTGCGCCCCATTTATTGTGTTTTGTTGTGTGAGAAAATCGTTTAAGAGCTGCCACCACCAACTAGGATTGCACCCACATCAGGTTGGGCCAGTTCCAGAAAAAACAGCACTACATATGCGTTGCACGTATATACATCATAGGGGAGTCACCGGCGCTACTAGTGAAGGAGAGGGCAGTCCATCAGTACTCGAAAAAGTTACGGGTTTTTACCCGTTTTACCAAGGCCCCCTCGGTGCAACTTGCATTACACGTACGTGCGCGTACAATGGGGGAAAATCCACGTCACCAAACCCGACTGCTACGCTCAAGGCCGTCGAAACCAAGGACTGCCCCCCTCGTCCACGTGTTGCGCCGAGTCACCTTTCACTGCGAACCTTTCAGTCTGGAACAGACACGATGTAGCCGTTTCTCTAGTCTTGCATGCCGATTTCCGTTTGGAGAGCAGAGAAACAATGCTGTGCCTGCGTTCTGCAAAGAACCCACTCAAACTCATCTAATTTTGTGCACACTAGCCAAGTGGTTGTGAAGATGGGAAAGAAGTCTGCGGAAGATGATACTGGCCTGGGGCCGGATTCATCAACGACTAACCCGCAGGTATATGTAGAGGTAGAGATACCCACGATGAAGCCTGCGTCTGACTATTACCTTATCTCTACCTGATACTTATCATATCTCTACTCCTTACCCGCATACCCACGGGTTTGATTGTTGATGAATCCGGCCTCTGATTGACGAGGTGAAGGAGGAAGTGAAAGAGCTGGTGACGAAGATTCAGAAGCACTTCATCCCTATTGAGGAGCATCGACACAGAGGTAGTGAACTATGGCCCAGTTTCAACAGGAAACTTGAGTTCTTAGACGAAGTGAAATGCCAAAGGGGAAAACGCAGACGGCGATCGGGTGGATCGAAGAAGACAGTCAAGCCAGGAACTGCACCTAAAGCTAAGAACTTCCAAGCCGCCCCGTATTCGCTTGGCTGCCAGTTAATACGCCCAGCGATGCAAAGGGAAGAATTGAACATGGCTCATATACAAGTAATAGATCAACGGGTGCTTTTATCAGCTCCTACAATGATAGTCGACAACGGTTGACTATTCATAACGTGGTATATTAGGTTGTCCCATAAGCCTTCGCCGTTTTATTCAACGATTCACCGCAGATTTCTCCGGCGGTCTCTTGCATAGCGCTGCATAACTTTCGAAAGAAAATGATTCGCTCTATCAGAGCATGTATCGCATTTATTTCTTCACCATGAATTTGGTCAATTTTTAGGTCGTTGAAGTGAAAAGTGAAAAAGTGAAAAGTAGCCATTTGCGCACTTGTTCTCTCCGCTTAGGTTTGTAATTTTTTGCGCAGTTTTTTATAGCACTTTGAAAGAAAATGTTCTGTGCTACAAGAACATGTGTTAGTGCTATTTGCTCATTCGTCCTTTATTGATTTTTAGGTTATCAAATTGGGACGTCCGAAGGAGGGTGGTTATTTTTGCCGACAGCTCCTGCTCTGTGGTTGGACTTTTTGGGTTGGTGTTATATGTCGTTTCAAAGAGAATGTCTTGCTCTATAAGAATATGTGTCGCGTTTATTGATTCCTATTGAATATCAACAAAATGCCAAAAAGAGAAAAATCGTCTTCACCAACAACCCCTTCTCCTTCTTCAGTTGTTGATATTCGACAGAAATCAGCGTGAGCCAATAAACGCGACACAAATTCTTACTGAGCAAGACATCCTCTTCTAAACGCCATATAACACCAAGCAAAAAAGTTCAACCACAGAACCGGAGTTTTGGTAAAAATTCGGAGGGAAAGTCGGAATTCTCAATTTGATGGCCTAAAAATCAATAAAGGGCAAGTGAGAAAATAGGACCAACACATATTCTTGTAGTACAAAACATTATCTTCCAAGTGCTATAAAAACTGCGCAAAAAATTACAAATCTAAGCGAAGAGAGCAATTGCGCAATTGGCTACTTTTCCCTTTTTCACTTTTCACTTCAACGACCTAAAAATTGGCAAAATTCATGATGAAAAAATAAATGAATGCATGGTCTGATAGAGCAAACCATTCTCTTTCGAAAGTTATGCAGCGCTATGCAAGAGACCACCGGCGAAATCTGCAGTGAATCGTTGAAGAAACGGCGGGGACTTATGGGACAACCTAATATTTTACCATATTGTATTTTACCCACAAATATTTAACCGACAAATGCGAATATAGGTTATCTGCGAAAAACATTGCAGTGGTTCACGAAATCTCCGAGATTTCTTGTCTTATGATGTACAATTTTTTCAAAATTCGAAAATAATAGACTACTATTATAGGTAATGATTATAGCAGCGATATCCTCATGGATTCTCGTAGTTTGCAAACGACGTGGAAGGAGAAAAGCAAAATCGACGCCTTCGTCAAGCTATATTGAAGAAGATACAAAATTAGAAGAAAAATTTATTCGACCTAGTTGGGACAAGGAGTTTCCAAATATTCTTCCCCCACCAGTAAGTGGTCGAAACAATCTACTAATGTAGTGAATCACAGACTTCTTCCGAGTGTTCATTTATGAAAAGAAAAGTGCTATAGAGTACATATATAGATAATCAAAAACAACGCTAATCAATCACGTCGTTTATGGGATGAGCCACGCTTTCCAAATCTATGGGATATCTCGGAATCAACTTGGAGGCGTATTTACCCTAAGAAAATGACTCTTGCAGTGGCCAGACAACGAACAAAGCAGCTTCTTATTTTTCTCAGATAAGTCTTATGCCAATTCTCCTGCCTCGAAAGGGTGGGACGCTTGATTGGCATGGGGGACCCGAACCAGGAATTCGAGGTATATGCGACAACGTGC
Organism: Heligmosomoides polygyrus polygyrus; assembly: GCA_947396885.1. Taxonomy (NCBI): domain Eukaryota; kingdom Metazoa; phylum Nematoda; class Chromadorea; order Rhabditida; family Heligmosomidae; genus Heligmosomoides; species Heligmosomoides polygyrus. The sequence goes on along the minus strand of OX377202.1, from coordinate 73,772,813 downwards.
GATTCTTCTAAGCGTGCTTCTAAGCATCAACTTATCCCACCATATATGTATAATCGAATTAATCCGTCTGTGCATCTGTTGATGCGTCAATGGGTCAGTGTATAGGTGTGTCATATAGTGAAAGGTGTTATCTGGATCATTAACAATTTGAAGATTCAAATTATAGGCCATACTGGCAGGGATACTCCCAATGTCGGCAGCATGTTTACAGTTTTCATTGAACGATAGTGCACGAGATTGCGGTTGAACAATTGCACGAAGGAGGCTTTCTACTGTCCGAATTGAAAAGGAATCTATACAGTACGGAACTAATTCTGCTTATTCAAAAGGATTCATTCTCTTTTTGCTCATCTTTCGACTTTCTGTAAATGAAGCACCGCAAGACAGCGGAAAAGAACAGCCTAGAAAAGGATTAATAGTAAATTTCCTGGGCTCATTGGTTACCTTCTACCGATCCCATTGTGGCAGCTAGGCTGCAAGTCTGCTGTCGATATAAACTATTTTTGAATAAAAATGGACTCTACTCAAATCAAATAGGGGGCTTTTCCAATCAAATTGAACACTATTCTAGGCAAGATTGACACTTATTAAATCAAACTGAACATCTTTTATATCAGCATAAGCTTTCTTCTCCTTATACAGAGGATGTCAGAAACGGTTAGAATCGTTTTTCCTTAAAAAATGAATGTTTTATCAAATTTCAAACAAAGTGTTCACTTATTGGGCAGCTTAATTAAAAATTTCAAAATTTCGATCTTCCCTTAACCAAGTTTTTCTAACTCCGTCGGATGTAGTTAAACTGGAAGAGGTACCCTTTTATCTGGAAAATGATCTCACATTGATTTAAGGAGACCCAACTTGCTAAAACAGTGCCGAGCATGATTCGAAAAGTGTCCTGTTTTCCTTTAGTCTAGTTTGGCGCGAAAATTTTAGTATATGTGGTGGAAAAACTGCTACTGCCCGAAATCTTGTGATAATATGTACGGGGCACTTTTTACTCGCATATACATCGTATATTTTACTCAATGTCTCGCTTTCGTACTTAATGCGCCCTCCTTTAATTCAAATTGATTGATTAATTAATATTGAAAGCGATTTCAGACACCTGTGCCTGAAAAAGAGAACAAAGAAGTGGACGTCGAGCTTGATATGATGATGTCGGGTCCCCAGAAACAGAACAATACCGATGCGCGCAACGAAGTAGACCTGCTACGGTCGGACATCCTTGATCCGAACGGTTTGGTGCTGCTTGATCGGACCCAAGGAAGCTTCGAGCCCTGTCAAGAGCCGAATCCTAGGCGGGACGGTGAGAAGCCGCCCAGTCTTTTGAGACCGGCTAAGTCAGCTCTGGTGAATTCGTCTATGAGGAACCGGTCAGGAAAGCGATCAAGTCTGAAGCAGTGCACTGTGAAGAAAACCCAAACGATTCCAAGTGAGCTATAGGATTCTGATCATCATGGGCCTCGGAGGCGGAACACAAAGAAAGAGAAAGAAGTCAGAGAATAACGTGTTCGAAATAAAATTGAAAAGTACTCCAATAAATATTTAGCATATGTTTTCGCAGTCGAGAGATAGTTTCGTGGTGGTAGACTCTTGTGTGTTCTAACTCCGGGAGCTGGTGCGACCACCTCCGAACGATTCGCCACCTTTTTTGCGAGAAATCGCTGGGGAAGAAGCGACAGCAAATTCAAGACTTTCAAAAGCAGTGTCCTAAAGGGGTAGGGAGTTTAGGAATTGTCGCCTTCTCATTCACGGGATTTCTTGGAGGACATGAGGAACGTTTCAACGGAGTGTTGTAAATGTCAAGTTCATCCTCATACTGTTGTTGAAGCACATCGTTTTCTTTGAACGAAGATTCTTGTTTAATGTCTCGAAACTCTTCTGAAACTGCCGATAGCATTGCCATTCTGAAGAACTGTCTAAAACCGACAAGTGTAAGGTATGAAGGCGAAAAGGCCGAGACAAACTGTACGACGACCTCAGACGTCCTGTGCTCGTCACCCCATTCTCGCGACGTCGTCTGGTGTCCCAAGGCAAGACTGTGCTCGTGCTGCCGTCACTCAGCAACTCTCAGAGGGTGCAAGGCGAACGCTCACATATTCCTTTACACATATATGTGTAGGTATACACAAGCGCCTTCACCGCATATTAAAGGACCAAACGTTGCGTGATGCCTACCGAATTCCTTTTACATATGGTGAAAGATGTATCCTTGAATTTTTATCTCGATCAGGCTCTGCGCGCCCTGAAGTGTGAGCCCAAGTTTTCAGCTGTGACTTCATTCAGAACTGAGAGAACAATGGGAGCGTCATCTTCTTATTCCTACAGTCAAACTCCTTTCCCTAATAGTTTTGCCTCACTTTCTCCTTTACGTGAAAAGCGGTATCCTGAGAGAAGAAGGAGGCGGTCCGACCCCAGGTAGAAGTTGGGGACAACGACCACATCGTTGTTGAAGACAGCGTAGTCGTTCTGCAACTGACCATGTGGACCAGTGTGGGATGCGAGGCTTCCGAAACTCCGAGTTTTCATGCGTGGCTCGGTCACAATGTTATAGCTAAGCCGTCGCTCTCAATGATTCACCCTTCTAAACCAAGCCTTCATCCTAAAGACGCCGATGATCATATGTCTGGTACCTCAGTGAATGTTGGTGAACTGCACTAGATATGTAAGTGTCCAGGGAAGCACGCTCAGAACCATTGCCATTGCGGACGACAGCGTCCTCCAAATGGTTAACTCTGGAACGACTATGCAATGCTTCCGATGCCAATTCGGATGATTCGTATTCGTTGTTTTGTAAAATTCGGATAAATGGGTCATGCGGATAATGGCATTTTTGAGAAGCCCGAATCTTGGGATGGTTGAGGTAAGGGTGACCTTCACTAGAACGGATTTTCAAATTTTTGAGATAACTGAATCCTTTTCGGATCTAATGTCAGACATCCGATTCAGATAGGATATCAGATTTCTGACCAAATCATATCAAATCAATAAACAATGGCGAGCAATGAGACTAAACGAAAACAAAACCAAGTCCATCAGGTCCTAATAGCGCACCGGACCTATCCTGGGCAGCCAAAAAGAGGCCATCGAGAAGGTGGAGAAATATCTACATGCTGAAAGTGTCCATTCCGAGAGCCCTGTTATAAACTAGGTGTTTGATGGACAAATGTAGCCTGGCTCAAGTGAAGGGTGTCTGCCGCAAACCTCTGCGACTGGGGACGCTATGAGTTCACAAAAGTAACTTTGACAAAACAACTGTCGCGTCTACCTTCAGGGAAGTGAGCTCTTTAGTGATGCGCAGGAGTAGTAGCAGCATTGTGTTGGGATGAGGGTGCCCAGCTGAGATTTGGAAGGAACAGACAAGAGGGAAGGTAATGAAGATGTCAGGCTAGTGAGGAAAACATCCACATGAAGATGAGGAAGCAACACCAGAGATCGAGTGGGCATGTCATGAGAAGACCACAAGTTTACCCAATAAGCCCGCATCCAATAATCGAGTCATCGGGAAAGTGACCACAAGGAGTTCTCAAAAAAAAAGTCTCTCGCCGAGCTCAGAGCTGTAGCCGAAGACGTCGTTTTTATTCTGACCATGGGACGGATGGTCACAAAAGCGTCGAAAAATGCGACGTCGCCGAACAAAAGCTTCAGAAAAAGACGACAAAGTCGAGAATGACGATGATGACAAATAAAAAGAATGTGAGGAAGGAGACAAACTGTTGGAAGGTAGTGGGCGAATGCGCGCGTGGTAGCGCAGCCGGAGGAGTCGCCAGCTGTGGCGTGCACCCGAATCCATGTTCCTGGTTCGGATTTCTCACATAGGCCAACTAAGCCTTCCATCTCTTTAGGGTCGATGAATTTGCACCAAATTCATCTGGAAAGGATGCGACAATGACCCTTCCATGGATGTCCACCGAAAATTTTAGCCTAGCACAAATACGCATCCAAATTGCTTCCACGACATCCCGCAAAAGTAGAATGTGTGGAGCAGAAAGGATTGCTTATCCATGTCCTCCTTACCCTTATTTAGCCAATAAAGTCTGAGCTAGGAAGGACGGCTTCTCACCACTTCATACGCAAACGTTCGGTTTGGTTGGCAGAGACTTGAACATGTCCATGGGGCTTTGCAGGTATCGCTAGTCAACCTAGATCCTTTTGTTCAGCCCAGTTTGGATGTTAGATTCTGGCAGGCCCTCCCGCGTCTGTTCGCTCCTGAATTGTAGGCTTCTAAAAAGAACGGGAAAAGGAAGCCGTTTAGAATTGCTGCTTTTTATGAAGCATAACGTGGGTAGCTTGCAAAGTTTTGATGTGATACCAGAAAACAATGGACAGCGCATCAGAGCAGCAAGAAGGGGCACGCAGGCCTTAATCTGCTGCCTCCACGTCTGCTGTCACGCTGAGCGGTTGCGTCTGCCCGCAAGGTCTTGATCGCCGATCCTACTCACCAATCTCAAGCCATGACGAAGAACACTAAGAGGACCTCTGGAGTGGCTGCGGAGGACGGAATGCCTTTATGGACAAGTAAGTTAATAGAACAGTTTGACATGTATTCCTGCAGTTGTGACTGATGCCTTCGAACGAGTATTCAAGCAGATTCAATCAATTCAGAGCACGCAGGATGCAATTGTTGCACGATTAGCAGACCTTGAGGCTAAGTTGGACCATCCACGTCAGACAGCCCTCGATAGGAGCGCTCTGTATTCAACCATCGTTAAGGTCAAAGCGGATAGCCAACGAATTGAAGAAAAGTCGATGAGGATAGCGTGGGTCAGCATCGACGAGCAAGCGAACGAAGAATCGACCCGCCGCTTTGATCGTGAAATACTCAAGGAGGTTGTTCACACGTCTGGCGACGAACAACTTATTCGTGAGTTTGAACAAGGTCGCATCACCTCTCACCGTCATCCTGCTGGGCAGCCGCGTGGACCTGGCGAACGAGGTCGCATAATCAAAAATTCATTGCCAAGTCAGACTCTGCGTGACGCCCTTCTCGATCATATGCGCAGCGGCCGCCAGAGTCTTACTCAGCGATTCGTTCACTCTTTCGCCCGTAGGGACTACACTGCGGAGGAACTGAGTGTTGACAGATCGCTGCGTAAGGAAGCTGGAGACCTGAATGCTAGAGAAGGCAAATTGGCATACGTCGTTCGCGACTTCAACACAGTTAAACTTAAGGTTCCACGTAAGCTACCCAGGCGTCCGATCACCTTGTCGTCTATCCAAACGTCCCGTTCCAGTGACGAGCTGAGTGGTACGCGTTCTCGCACCAGAGGTCGCGCGGAGCGCGTGCAGCACATACCTTCCTCATCGGCGTAGCTTACATTCGTACCAACCAGCTCTAACCCTCTCGACAGTTCGATGAAAGAAAAGGGCACAACTAAAAAATCACTTACAGCTAGCGCCTTACTGACCTCAAACATTAATTCTTCTCCCGAAACCGTAGTACTATTCAATGCTAGATCCATATGTAATAAAATCCCCGACCCCCATTTTCTCCTTTCCTCCAGTCCTCTCATTGTTGGCATAACGGATACGTGGTGTAAGCCTGACACTATTAGCGACTCTACCTTATCCCCCTATTCCGAATATGACATACACAGGTGTGACAGACCAGGAAACATTTCTGGAAGTGGGGTATTGATGTTAGTAAGGAACACTCTATCTCACCACCTCATTCTTTCAAAAAGTTTTTCTCCCTACTGCCAGTGCTTGATTTTGTGCATTATCTCGGACCCTCTTCCAAATTACATAGTCACTCTCTATCGTAGTCCTTCTTGTGATACCAGCGCCCTACTTGAAGCGATCAGTACCATTACTGCAAATATTGGAGAAAACTCCAATTGTATCATAACAGGTGACATGAATTTCCCTCAAATCAACTGGTTTTCAGAAAGCAGCCCAGTCTTTTGCTCTGCTCGCGTCTTCCGTGAGTTTTGTGCAACAGTTCTCGTCACGGTTCCCACGTATGGCTGCAACATACTCGATCTCCCTCTTACCAATAACCTAGACATCGTACACAACGTGCGAGTTCTTCCACCTTTCTCCACCTCCGATCATCGAGCCATTTCCTTCTGTTTTGTCACCAGTGTTAGCTTCCCAACTGTGCAGTCTCAACGTTTAGACTTCTCGCGTGGCAATTACACCGCAATTTGCAATGAGTTGCTAAAAATCGATTGGCGCGTAATAATCGAAAACTGCCCAACTGCAGACGAATGCTATGAAATATATTTGGAGCACTGCAGTAAGCTAATTAAAGATTATATTCCTTCGCTTCGTCAAAACGACTTCACTCGCTGTCCTGCAAGAATTCGCATGCTGCTGCAAAGGTGTATCGACTATATCGGGCACGTTTCACAATTGACTGCCTAAAATACTACCGTTTCTCTAGAAATCCAAAGCGCGGGCTGGCACCAGTCTAAAAAATGAAGAAAAAACAGCCATTTCACCAAACTCCAAACGCTTTTACGCATTCGCTAACAGCAGATTGAAGTCCACCAACAAAGTTGGCTTCATGAAAAATTTCAATGGCGAAGCATGTATGATTGAGGTGGAGAAAGCTGAAGTCTTCGCTTCTTTTTTCAAATCTGTGTATAGAGATTGCTCAGCAAACGATGCGACCTGCGGTCCGTTCACTAGAGCGAAACTAGATTATTTGGATATTAACAGCGAAGTTGTGTACAGAACATTAAATTCCTTGCCGTTACGAGCCTCAACATCTCCCGACAACATACCTTACATATTTCTCAAAAAGGCAGCACTGGGTTTGACTTCAGTACATACCCTACTATTCAACAGGTTTTTCCTTTGTGGTGAAGAACCATCGCTATGGCTTTGCAGTCTTGTACGACCCAATTTTTAAAAAAGGATGCAAAGCGTAACGAATTATAGACCGATCTGCTTGACTTCTTCTACAAGTAAAGCTCTCGAAAGAATTATTTGTAAGCAGCTTTCTGACTACCTTCAAAGTAATGAGTTAATCACGAAATGTCAGAATGGCTTTCTCCAAAAAAGATCTACATTAACAGCTTTTATGTCTACTGTTTCGACATGGAATAAGGTCCTAGATGCAAATGGTTATGTTACCGTTTGCTATGTAGATTACGCCAAGGCTTTTAACTCCGTCCCTCTGACCTCTCTTTCAATAAAACTTCAAGCATATGGGTTAAGCAGGTGTCTGCTCTTTTTCCTCGAATCATTTCTAACCGGACGTAACCAAAGGGTTCTTGTAAATGGCGCATTGTTAGCGTGCTATACAACTGCCAGCGGTGTCCCCCAGGGCACATGCCTTGGCCCCTCGATGTTTTTACTTTGTATAAATGACATGCCGCTGTGTCTCTCGCAAGGTGTCCACTGTTCTATTTATGTGGACGATTCCAAAATTTTCACTGTAAACAGTTGTGCTTCACTCCAGGAAGCGCTGAACGCATTACGAGGCTGGTCGATAAAATGGCAACTTAACATTTCTCTCGAAAAGACGACAATAATGTGCATCGGGAGAAGACACCCTCCTAACCCTAGCTTTCACATTGGAGGATACCAGTTGGTCATTTCGAAATCAGTGCGAGATCATGGTGTTATATACAGTGACGGGCTCTTATACAATGAATATATCGAGAAGATCGTTGGTTTGGCTTATGCAAGGTCCAACTTTATTCTACGAACCTTCAAAACGCGAAACATGAGAACCCTCCTCAACCTTTTGAAACCTATGTCAGGCCAATTCTTAGGTACTGCACACCCTCATGGTTTCCTTCACAAGTGCAATATATATCAAAGATCGAAAATGCTCAAAGAAAGTTTACTAAGGAGATATTCGCAAGAAATGGTCAATTCAATTCTAGTTATCGGGAGCGCTTGAACCAGTTATGTTGTAGTTCTTTGCAGCTAAGACGAATGATATACGATCAGAACTTTCTATTTAAGCTCCTCATGTGCTATGTCGACTTAGGCTGTGTTCTGCCTCTCACAATTTCTCAGTCTGTTGGTCGCACCAGAGGCCATCACCTTCGTGTTGTTCCAGGTAGGGTCAGTACGAAGCTATATGAGCGTTCCTTTTGGTGCCGAGTAGCAAACACTTGGAATCAGCTCCCGCGCCCCTTACTTATGTCATCGTCCCCGGAGAACTTCGCCCGACGACTTGAAGGCTTTTTGAAACACAGGGGTCTTTTTTGACTTCAGCATTTACTCTTTAGTCTTATCATTTTTGGCATTTCAGGAGATTCTCTTGGTGGAATGAGCTCTCCATATCCATATTAACTTAAAACGAATGTTACCTCATAGTATCATGGAAACTTTGCTCTTTTTGACTCTAAGACTTGTACGGTAGCACTAACGAAGGCTAGTGCCGTACTCGTGCTGGCTGTGGTGTTGTTGGCGGGCCTACTATGTTGGTACCCGGAGCCTCTTCAACTGAACGCAGGAGTTGCAGTGCTGGCCGCCCACTGCCCTTCATCACCCGCCCGCGTGTACTGAGCGAAGCTTAATCTAGTTTGCTCCCTCCGAAAAATGTTCTGTTCACTAGTATCGGAGGTTCACCTGTTCTGTCTCGTTTTTTGCCTATTTGTGTTTTATGGAAAGCTGACACCAGTCGAGTCGTGAGGAGCAATCTACGCATTTATGTATGTTCACAGATGAGTGCGTACTCAAACACATGCTTTGTTTGGAAGACTATTATTATGAGGCGGTACAACACATCATAGCAAGTCCCTACATACAGTACCGCCGCTAAACATTCAACCAAACGACGTTTGCGACGCAAAAACGCGTTTTTTGCGTCGCATCATGATAACTTTGTTTAAAATAAAGGTTTTCTCACCGAAATTTACAAGGGCTCCTAACACACCCTACCTACCAAAGGGCATGGAATCGCCATTAAAAAGTGGATGGAAGCTTGAAAACCAGTGCTGCAATTAAGGAGAGTCCTAATTACAGTGACCCGACCCTACACCGTCGTCGAGTCTCGCTTAATTATGTCTCCAGGCATAAATAGTGCTGCCCAGTTAAATTTTAAAATTCTTAAACCTAACTAAATTTTATTTTCTATTCATTTATGGTCTTGCTTTGGCTGCGGCAATTCATTTGGCACCAAATTTGGCAGGAAGATAAGCACTGAGTCTGCAGCTGCTTCAACCGATTTCGTTTATTTCAGCGGAATGCTCAGTTTGAAGCTAGTTGTTGCAGCTTGACATCTATTCGTCTTTCAGGAAGAAAAATTACATAGAAAATTTACTACGTTTCGAGTTCATTTTGGGCATTTGCGTGCTGGTTGCGATTCGTCAAAGCCGTAAGTAAACCTTGGTAAACAACACTCTCTGTCGCCGAGTTTGGCTGCGAATATCTATGTTCTAAGAAATGATTTAGTCCAAAAATAAGTTTACGCTAACCGCACACAATGTATAGACTCCATGTATCAAATATCGAGAAGCCAGGTGATCAGATGGCAGAATTTCAACACTGGAAGTGAAGACCTATTTCAAAGATGCAAATAAGTTTCTACAGCTTCACACAGTTTCACGCTCACGATCTGTCTTCGCAGAATGAATGCTGGAAAGCCCAGTACAGTAATTAAGGTAACTATGCAATTTTTCGCTAAAAACCTTCAACCAGTTCGGATGCCAATATTTGGACACCCGAGATCGAGCGCTGATGTAGAGGCCTTCTTCGATCATAATTGCGCTGATCTGACATGCCCTACAGAGACATTGCATTCGGCTGTGTGACCAACGAGTTCCTCATTTCTCTTTCTCGTAATTGCGGTATCGACTTTATGCAGCCCACCATTATCGATCCATGCTGCCAACTCTCAATGAGTTTTTGGATTTTCCGGTTCCCGTAGATCACAAAAACACCATAATTCTTAAAATTGTGTTCCTAGTCGCAAGGCACAATATGTATATATCATTTTCACGTTGAGTTGGACACTTTTCAAATCAAATTGGACACTTCTTATTGTAAGCTAGCCTCAGAAATTTGAAATCAAATTAAAAGCGTTCCAAATTGAAAGGAATTTTTTACAGGTTAAACTACGAACACTTCAAGAAGGGTAGAATATTTTTTTGTCCAAGAAAAACTTGCCGTAACTTTTTCGAATTTTGTTTAGTTCAGCTGCCCGAAAGAGTGCAATAATTTTGTACAAGTTTCGTTTTTAAGAAAAATAATAAACTAAATTTTGTCTTAAAGTGCAACAAAACACTTGACAAGCTCTTCGCGAATTTTATTTGATTGATAGTGTATACGCTGCTTACAGGAAGTATCAAAGTAAGAATATGTGTGTGTTTTACAATTTTCTTTGTTATATTGTTTAAAGGTGTAAAACTCCATGCAAACAGCAATTTTCCTATCGATCGGATAAAAATTGCGAAGTCATGGATAAGTGCATGGCGCAACCCCCTTTAGCGCTAATAACTGCCGCTTTTCTGTTTTTTGAAACAGGATATAAGCCATTATTTTCCACAAAAAATGAGAATTTTATAAAACTTCAAATAAAGTGTTCAGTTTTTGTGTAAGTGAATTAAAACTTCAAAGAAACCGTACTGAAATTTTCTTGAAAGAAAAACTATTTTAATTTTTTGTAGGGTGTTTAGTTTAGTGTAAGTTTAATGTAGAAGAAGCTCTTTTCGATTTGGAAGAGTTCGCTTTGGTTTCAAAAGTCATTAGCTAGCTTAGAAGAGTGTCCAACTTGAATTAAAAAGTGCTCTTTTCAAATTCGAGTGAAAATGGGTGAAATGGTATATTAAGATCAGCTTCTATGCTAATTAGCTCTACCACTCGTAGTAAGGCTGTTTCACAAATAATTTTCAAACGGAGAAATAAAATAGAGTTGATTGGGCTTAACAACAGCTGCTGAAATTTCTTTTGTGTGAAGCTTTAACAGTGAAGAAAAAAATCATGCTATTGGGTTGTCCGGAAAGTTCTAGCGCTTTGTGTTACTGTTTTTTATTCGTCTACTATTAAGCAAAAATTCACCTCGCATTGCGCATTATTGCTACTTCCTGTACAGAATTTTTCACGAAATAAGTTAATCGTCACTGTTCATCGGCTGGTGAGATCCATTACCACTTTTTGACACCAGGCCGAAATATCACAACAGAGTCCTGCTGTAGGGAAATCGAAATTGCAACTTCAGCCAGCATTGGTCAGCAGAAGAGGCCGATTCTTTTGCACGATAACGCCCTCCCACACGTTTCACAATCACTACTCGAAAACTGAACGTATTAAAGGCTTAGGCCGCCATATTCTCCAGACCTCTCAACCACTACCACCTTTTCAAACATTTTCAGAACTTTCTCACTGTAAAAACTTCACCAATCGGCATTAAGCCAAAACAGCTTTCGCGGATGTTGTAGAATCTCGACCACCAAATTTTTTTCGCTGATGGAATGAGTCGACTGGTTGCCGACTGGCAGAAAGCACTGATTCGAACGGTGCTTACCGACCAAATCCAAGCACTCAATGAGCTCAGAACTTTCCGGACAACCTAATATGATCTACGCAAAATCCAAAAACTCATTGAGAGTTGGCAGCATGGATCGATAATGGTGAGCTGCATAAAGTCGATACCGCAATTACGAGAAAAAAATGAGGAACTCGTTGGTCATGCAGCCGAATGCAATGCATCTGTAGGGCATGTCAGGTCAGCGCAATTATGATCGAAGAAGGCCTCTACATCAGCGCTCGATCTCGTGTGTCCAAATATTGGCGTCCGAACCGGTTGAAGGTTTTTTGCGAAAAATTGCATAATTACCATACTGGGCTTTCCAGCATTCATTCTGCGAAGACAGATCGTGAGCGTGAAACTGTGTGAAGCTGTAGAAACTTAGTCGCACCTTTGAAATAGGTCTTCACTTCCAGTGTTGAAATTCTGCCATCTGATCACCTGGCTTCTCGATATTTGATACATGGAGTCTATACATTGTGTGCGGTTAGCGTAAACTTATTTTTGGACTAAATCATTTCTTAGAACATAGATATTCGCAGCCAAACTCGGCGACAGAGAGTGTTGTTTACCAAGGTTTACTTACGGCTTTGACGAATCGCAACCAGCACGCAAATGCCCAAAATGAACTCGAAACGTAGTAAATTTTCTATGTAATTTTTCTTCCTGAAAGACGAATAGATGTCAAGCTGCAACAACTAGCTTCAAACTGAGCATTCCGCTGAAATAAACGAAATCGGTTGAAGCAGCTGCAGACTCAGTGCTTATCTTCCTGCCAAATTTGGTACCAAATGAATTGCCGCAGCCAAAGCAAGACCATAAATGAATAGAAAATAAAATTTAGTTAGGTTTAAGAATTTTAAAATTCAACTGGGCAGCACTATTTATGCCTGGAGACATAATTAAGCGAGACTCGACGACGGTGTAGGGTCGGGTCACTGTAATTAGGACTCTCCTTAATTGCAGCACTGGTTTTCAGGCTTCCATCCACTTTTTAATGGCGATTCCATGCCCATTGGTAGGTAGGGTGGTGTTAGGAGCCCTAAATTTCTGTGAGAAAACCTTTATTTTGAACAAAGTTATCATGGTGCGACGCAAAAAACGCGTTTTTGTCGCGTTAGGTTCATGATTCTTTCTTCCATCCACCACCCGGGAGTGCTTTATGTGGTCTCTGCGAGAAACAGCCAGAGATTCTTCTGACAAGTGTCCGAGAACTCACTACTTGTTAGAGTAGGGCAACTGACCTTGGATTAACGAGCTGTAATGCTGCTTGTGTTGCTGTTTCAGTTAACGTATAAAACCTTTGTTCTTCGACTGCGGGTGTTCTCTTTTTGCAGACCGCCAATTCACACGAGACTGGAGACATAGCCAAATCCTTTTAACGCGGCATAGTTTTCTGCAATTCTAGCCTTGAAGTGTTCGTTAGATTCCCTAGCAGGGATGTCGATGTCTACGTAGACGATTGCTTCAGCAGGTTACGAATGCCATCAAGGCGATGCACAACTATTTAGCTGTGATGCTGAGCGTGAACGATTTCTTTATTTCTGGCAGTTTGGTGAAGCAACTTCGTTTAACTGAGGACCTGATGATGTTTGCTCGAAGCAGAAGCGTCTCAATGCGGAACCTAAGCTAATGAAGGAAGGCATTCAGATGGAATGGATTGCGTTTTTTCTATTTTTGGCCGGATTTAGGGAACGAATGCAGTGCGCCCAGTGGAGGAGGTAAGCTTCTGTCTTTGCCTGATAAGTCTCGTCTGTGCTTAGCAAGTCGGGAGCAGATTTTAAAGGACAAATGTGCCGTGTGCTTGCTGCAGTGGTGCTGATGATTAAATTTCAGTCACACTCTTCGCCAAACCATCCACCCCAAGCTTTCCTTCGAAGGAATGATATAAAATCGGTGTTAATTAAGCCTTGCTTGAAAAGAGATGGCATTCAACTTCAACTGGATATAACCAGGCAGTTGTAGTTTGGCCTATACAAGTGACGTGTGTCCAGACGACGAGTCATCCTGAACAGGTCCTTGCTTTATCATTTTGGGCAAGTCTGGCATCAATTCTTCTTCTCGCAGGGATTCAAGGTTTGGTTGGCCTGGATGGAAACCGAGGCCAAGAATTTCGGTTCGGGATGCACGGGCAGCAGACATTTTCACCGGCTGCGCTACTAGTCGCGTGAATTTTCGTTATATCACCAATGTTTACTCGATTCCCTTCGAACCTTGGCCTTGACGGATGCGAGCAAAAACTGATTTACCTACATTCGCCTGCCATGTTTTGTAGCCACTCTCATACTTTAATTTCGCAGACTTCCTCTCGAATCCTGAGGAACGCATGATTCTGCTGCGTAGTATTGTAAGTGATGAGCACCAGTATAAACTCTCTCTTTTCCTCCTCAACTTTTCAAAAAAGAAAGTCTCCAGGCTTTATATAAAGAGTTAAGTACTCATTTGCCTCTCATTACGTGAACTGACTCCGCGCTATTGCTTCGTTAAGGCATCAGGCAGACTAATGATATAACGGCGCATGACGGATGGCATTCGACGTGTGTAATATTTGCTTAGAAGTGAGGTAGTTGACATCTGTACAGTCCATCCTAAACTCAGGTGCGGCCTTTTTTCAAGGCCGTATTCGTTGCGAAAGCTAGCACTTCCCTCACTGTACTAACTGTGTTCCTCATAGGGGCTGTTGGTACGTGTTCGTTGCATCCATCCTTCTCCCAAAACTCTGATTATAAGGGCTCGATGCACTTTCATCCTGCGTTTTGTGTTTCAAAAAGACGTGTAGAGTGGCTGACCTCGTGTGAGCGCACCCGGTTCGAGAGAAGGTTCATACTCTGTGCAGGACAACCGGGGCTTTTATCCCTCAATTGATATCAGGTTCGTCTGAAAAGCGTTGGCTAGTATTCTATACAGTACCCAGCACAAAGGCAGCTAAGCCAAAAACGCATTCAAAGCTGCTTCTATGATGCCTCGTAAACGTAGACGACGAGGTGCAAAAGAGATTCCAAAAAGAGATTGATTAACGTCGACCTTCGTGCTATACCATTAAGTTTCGAAGAAGCGAGAGATAATACTGCGGACAAGGTTAGGTTCGTGACGGAGGTGAACGCCGCCATTAATGTGCTTTTCTGAATAACGACAGGGCAATAACGACAGTTTCTGAAAAGCATAGATCATCGTTGTTTTTTCCATATGCAAAAGAATTTGTAACTGCAATTTCACATTAAAATTTCTGAAAATGATATTGTAAATTACAACATCATTTTCAGTATGAAGAGCGTTTTTAAGACGACATACTTCTCCTCCGTCAGACATCCTTCTAGTGTTGTGTCCCAGGGTATAGTCTCTCTTTGTTGCTGAGCATCCTTACTCATGAATTTCCTAATATAATTAACAACAGTAGTGGTAAATGTTGTGCTTTTTCCGACAATCCAAAGTACATATTTAGTATTTACCACCAATTCCTCGAATGACTGTGCTGCTCTACAGAATGTGTTTGATGTGGTCCATCAATTCACTCCTTAGTGGGAACTTCTCAGTAGAGAAAAGACTAAGGTTATCTATTTGGGTGGCAATAACCTCTCTTTTAAACACATTATGGATGGCATTCTTTTTAAGGAGGTGGAACAGATGCCACCCACATCTTGGATTCCTTGCAACCAAGGACCTTGCCTTTGATATGCTTTGTGAAAGAATTGTTACAGGCTGCAGCGACTAGAATTTATTGCAATTTATTCAGTATTTTTGACAACTAAACTATACAATATACAATTTGGACGACAACATATTGGAGAGTTTTTAAAACCTAAGTGGGACTCTTGCTAGAGTACGGAAAGGTGATTTTCAATTCATTCAGGATGAAAATCAATCCCAAGTCTGAAAATGTGTAGAATAGCATTACAAGGAAGCGTATGACTCCAACTTTCCGCTTTCAGTGTGGCACGATTCCGTATTCCTACAGAAGAAATTCTAGTTTTTCCCGAGACTTCTGCTTATATAAAGAAAGACGACATAATTGTCTTCCATAAAACCCTGCATAGCAAATGTGACCTTCATTTGGATGCGTTCTGCGTACTGAGAAGATCCGTTAGTAGAGGAAGATTGCAAAAAATCAGATTTTCAAAGGGTCGTCTCAAGTGTCAATATCATTTTTTCGGTTAGGGCTGGAGCTTCATTGCTTAAAACTTCGCAAAACCATCCCCTCCCCAATGGTTTGCGATCATTTAGCGCTCCTCTGGATAGTGTAACATCTGTCCGACGTGAAGTTTTTTCTATAAAAAAACTCATCAAAAAATCTATCGTGTTAAAGCGGTAATGCTTAGAATCAGTATATATATATATACATGTAAATATATATGTGTTAAGAAAGTGAACATGTGAAAGCGGCTTAACTTTGGCACTTTTCTTCTGGATAATCCTAGAGCATTTAGGAACTGACCTTCTATTATGCTCATGCTATACCTTCGTCTCGCTTACTGCATACCATCGATCTGCCTTTACTGTGTAATTGTAGTCCTTATCTATAAGGAAAAACAGCGACTTTTCGGCTCGTTTTATTCGCTTTGGAATATTCAGGCTATGACGGTGAGTCCACATGTCATGTTTATCGTCGACATTTGTGTACGTTTCTGCTTGACCTGAATGTGTCTCTGAGCGTTTAGAACATGCTCGTGTTTCTGAATGCGTTCTATGTGATCGAGCTTTCGAACGAGACCAACCAGGACAGTTGGTGGAGCTTCATTTACAAAGACGCACCAGAGGTTTTCGTTCGAATAGTGCGTAGAGTTGTACCACATAACTAGAGATATCGTTGACTAAATAACTTACCAGACTCTTCCAGAGTACTTGCCTTGCACTACATTTCGCATTCGTGCAGACATTTTTGACGTTCTTAATCTCGCTCAATCGAATGAGCGTCATGGTCTGGCCAAATCTCGATGAATGGGTGAGCGTTCACTAATCGAAAGCTCCTTTTCACATAATGCGGTTCCCATCCTTCTTTCACCCCAACCATTGCACGATGTCGAGTGGAGTGAAGTTCCACTGTGTATATTACTCGGGTCGCGTATTTAGTCCCGCTTCTTCCCAATCTTATTCTCTCAAGAAAAAATGGTAAAATCACCTGCAGCGCTATAAAAACGGGCCTTTTACCTAGCCTTTCTTATGTTGACCAGGCTTTACATTCATATCTCTGGCATTTGAAGCAAACTCAATTCCTCCCTGTTTTTCTTACTCCCAATAAAAAGCTAGTAGTTCACTTGTGATTCGTAGCGTAGTTGTTGTGTTAATGTTATACTTTATGCAATGTCTTACGCATTGTGAGTATATTTTTACGTTTTGAGAATTTATTTGTTCCCAATATGTAGTATGGGAGCGCGTGTGGCGCAGTTGGAGGAGATGTCGGCTGTCGCGTTTGCTCGGTGGTAGGTTTTTGGTATGGTTGCACACCCCCCCCAAGCCAACCAACCTTCCATCAGTCCGGGGTCGGTGAAATGGTGCCAGAACTGTCTGCGAATGATAAAACGCTGACTTGTTCATGGGCCCGCCATTGCAAGTCATTGTATGTATAGGCCAAGTACGCATTCAAATCGCCTCAACGACATCCCGTAGAGGTAGAGTGTGTGCATCCCAAACTGATCGATAACGCCGTCCTTTATCCATATCCCTATGTAATATGAATTATTCTATGACAATCACTCCCCTTGTTCTGTGCCACTGAGGGGAGGTAGCTAAGGCGTTGCACAACAGTGAGAACACATACAAAACTCTCTTAACCTGACCTTTTCGACAAACATCTAGAAGTGTGTAGACATCTCTGCGCAGTAGCTTCTAAAATGCCTAAAATGCACTACTTCCATTTCTATCTAAGTTCCTCATTTGTTCTGCTAGACAGTTCAACAAAAGAAAAAACTTATGAAGAGACCTTTTGGAAAGACTCCCTTGGTGTTCTTTTAAAGAAGGATGTGCACATTTCTCTCTCTGCAGTCTACAAGATCAGAATCTCGAAACTTCATTTAGTTCACATAGGCGGGTAAGGGCACTGTGCTGTGAGAACAGGAGAGTTGCCATGCAATTACGGACCTTTCTTGACTTGCCTGCACCTTCTTACACCTTCTAACCGTTTCAAGAGTGAGAAGCAGTGAGAGAGAGCAATGTGTAGAACTACTTTGAATTCTTACTGGAGTTTATTAGAGGTAACGGACTTCAAAAGTCGTGACCAAGAATTGCAATCTGTTCATCGACTTCTTATCGGTCGATCCTGGATCCACAATAGAAACACATGTCATGTGGCCGAATTCCATCTGAAAGCTTTCCCGTAAGACCAGAAGCCGCATAATGACGAAACGTTGCACACATGCCGACCTTAGCAGGCAGGTGGTATTCTAGGACATAGCAATGGCTTCTCAATGCTGGATTCTGAATTCATCTTGGCGAGTTCGGGTTTTCAGGTCTGGAATGCAGCTGTGCCGCTTGGTGCCATCGTGGCTTACTTGTCGCCGTTCATAGTCACCCACCCGTACCTCACCCATCACACGTCCTTCATTTATAGCCCTGTGGCCAAGTGCTACATAGCTATCACTGAAGCGGTACGTTGCTTGGGACCTTGCTGGAGACCCAGGCTCTCAAGAAAATGCATCTCAGGACTGGCCCACCATCTGGCGGCAGCTGTTTGTCTTCATGTGCGTCTTCGTGGTAGTGTCGGCCGCCGTTAACATGGTGTCTGTCGTTCGCCTCTGTCAGCGACCACAGCGCATGAGGTGTATTCGAGTTGAGCGCAATATGCTCATGCTCGCCTTTCTGAACTTCCTCATTGAAGTGAGCTACTTTGTGCTAGTGGTGAGTCCCTCACTCTTTGATCCTTCTGGGGATTTATTCGATTTTCGCATGTTGTCAGGCGATATCTGACAGGACAATGATAAGCTTCGGTAGCGGCAGTAGCCACGATCTTCTTCCTCAAACTCCTTCAGTCGTAACAGCCTTTTCCATTTCAGGCGATCATTCACATCTCACAGAACGAGGACTTCAATAACATCATTTCACTATCGCTGATACCGTACGCTTCTGATGTCGTGACGCTTTCGGCGCCGTACCTGATTGTTTTCTTGAACCGAAACATTCGTACTCGCCTGTATCAAATTCTAAGGTGTGGCAGAAAGCAACCACAACGTTCAGCTAATGCTAGAATGGAAGCCTTAGTTCCTACCAGCTCTGTAATGTCATCTGTAACGTAGCTTGCAATGTGATATTGCTGGTGTTTTGAGGAAATGTGTTTTGGCACATGTGCAATATAGTGAAAGCTTTCAAATCATTTTACTAATAAACCCGTTTTACAAATCGTGAAGAAGTTTGAGGAAAAATTCTTTATCAACGAGAATTGAAAGCAAGGGCTCAATATTTTTTCTCAAAAACACCGAACAAATGTTGCATGGGTGAGACTAATTGGGCTCCGCAGCACATTCTTCTTCTATGGGATGTACACAGCGGTGGCATCCGATAGAAAATGAGCACTTATTCAGCTGTTAGCGATCAGTTGAAATCTACGTATTTCGAGAGCACCACTGGAACGTACGACGCTGCCGCTGCTGAAGTCCGGCCTCCCAAGTGCCCTGGCTCCGTGCTCAAGAGATCTAACCACATCGGAAAACTGGAACAGGTTCTTCAACTCTTTGAGCTCGAACCTCCATTACCTTTATTATAATATGTCACATATATTAGTTCTATTTCTCTTTTTACCTTTTCGTTTTCTTTCTGGTTTTGATCCACTCTCTTTCGTTCTTCCATTCTCTGACCATCGTCTTTTGAAATTCCTCTTGTTTTTACAGGCTCTAAGAAAAGAGTATGAGCTGAAGCGGCAGTTGAGCAAAGGCAAGATAAAAGGCTTGTACTCATATGTTGGCAGTTCCAAGTGTTCAGCTCTCAGCTGAGACTAAGCAGTCGCCAAATCTTCATTGGACGTTAAAACCTTTGTTTCATTCTGTTTCATTCGAAAATATCATTCAGAAAACAGCAAGTATTGTAACAATACTGACAAATTCCGACCAATTTTAACTAAATAGTGGGCATGCTATTGCAATTCAGCGGCAGAACGAAAATTCAATGACATATTCGCAAACAATAACAGAACGCCACATTTCTCTAGGTTTTCACATGTTTTCCGCAGACCGTTTCACTAGAGCGATTCTGCTAAAGTAACAGGAACGAATGATGTACCCACAGAATTTGACAGGAATCGTATGCCTTGGTGTTGCTCCTGAAGCCCAATTTCCAGTCCTCGTCATGGTGGATACAGCTTCCGCATGGTGTCACCGAATTCAGAAATGTCCTCATTATCTATAATTGGTCAGACAACCAGAGTATCGGAAGTCGTGAGCGAAAACAGCATCGGATATGAACTGACCACGCATACTCAAGCAATGTGCAGCATCACTGTGCCACTCAAGAGGGCTGCTATATTCAGCACAAGTATGGTACGGCATATGCATCATGCCGTCCTGCAGTATGTAACGAGACAGTCCGTTTGTACGCGTCGCAGAACTGTGCAAGCTAGCCAAAGGTGCTGAATGTATGAAGGTGATCCCATCTTGTGTAAAGTGTTGCAGTTGCATCTGCACAACTCCAGAAGTCGGAAATTTTCCGAGGGTTCACCAGGAAGATACTCAGGACGACCAATCTGACATCCCCCTCAAGCATTTCGGCCGATTATGGTAGGCCGCAGTAGGTGTAGGTGAGTAGGGGAGGTAGGATCAGAAGATTGGTCGTAGGGGAGAAGAGGCTCTTGAGGGGGCTGATAACGAATATGACATTCGCTTTTGAAATTTCTATTTACCTACTGCGATTGGTCACGGAAGATGCGGATCACGAAAGGATTATTAAAATTTCCAAGACTTCTTATAAAGGTTGCTGAGTTGGCATCAAGTATTCCAATATCACTTCTCTTTTGTGTCCCGAAGCAGGAGTTTGGAGAATAAGTCCGACTAGGTGGAGAAACTATGCCACTAAGGCCCTTTTCTACCTTGTCGCATTGCTGTCATTGTAAAAAAAGGAGCATCACATCTTGAATAGCACATCAATTATCCTCTGTTTCGTCAGAATTCCGACGAAATTTACAGCAATTAAAGAAAACGGGTATGTGGCGATCTATCAGAAACGATTTCTGGTGCGACCCACAGTCACCAGTCACCCGGACGCTAGGCTGTGTTGACTGCTGGCTGGGTAAGAATGAATATTTTCTGCTCCTTGTACCATGCTAAAAAGTTTCAATCGACTAAGTGATAGAGAAACACACCAACAAACAAACGGACACAATTAGTGATAAAATGAAGAATGAAGGCCATCTCATTCCGGTGATATCACGGAGGCAATTTTTGCGTATTTGGCCTATACCTGACCTTTAGTGGTCATATGTATAAGTTATTTTCCTTGGCAGACAAGTCCGGTAGCAGTTCACCGACCACGGATGATGGAAGGCTTGGTTGCCCTAGACGGGAAATCCAAACCAAGAACTTTGAATCGGAACGCACACGGCAGCCGGCGTGAGTGCGCTACACGCCAGACGACAACAGTTGCTGAATCTCCGAACCGTCTCATTGCTCACTAGTTGCCAGTCAAAGCGCATATTTGAACAGATGTCCTCGCCGATGACTTGAACGTCCGTTCAGCTCATGGCGCAATACCAGAAGGCATTGCGTCACAGCAGAACGTGTTGAGTTGCGCTACGGGATTTACGCAAGGCCTCGTCTCACGTCAAATGTGCCGCTTAATAGTGTGAGATTTTTGGTGCTCTTTGTTTTTTTTTTGAAGGCTTAAGCAACCCAACCAGCGAGTTGGAACTTCGTCTTCTCTGACTGTGGACATGAGTTTAATTGGACAATGTTTCGGAAGAGAAGTCTGCTTGGCCTGACTCCTCTTCGTATTGAAGTTCAGATCTCAACTACATGTGGAGCAGAAGCACAAATGAGGGTACGACAGAGCCGATGGCTTCAACCAAGGGCTTAATCTCCAATAAAGGAGCTGGCTTCAGCCAATGAAGGCAGATGAGAATTTCTGCAGATCGAGTGCGCCACACGTTCTACTTTTAGACTCAACTGATCGAGGTGGTTGTAGCGTGCATTTAGTCGGAGCTATGATTGTCGAACTAGCCTATTAAAAATGGGCGTGGGCACGAAATTAAATCACCCACGAGACGATGAGAGATACAGGTTCACTCAGCCCGGCCGTAGAATCGAACTGGGACGGTAGCTACTTTTTGAATCAGTGTGCTCTGTTTTCACTAGATAAATAATAGATAGCGTTCAGGCTAACCCCAGAGCAATTCATGCTGACTACTGCAACATATAGACTAGTGAACTAACCCAATGGTGCAAAGCAAGTAGCTTAATTCTATATAGCAGATAAACGACACTCGAATGCAGAGGTGTTCCTACCCTATAGGCTGAATCGAGTTATTTCGTCCAGTTCAATTCAAGCTTAAGCGAAATTCCCTGCGAGTCCACCCTCTTTATTTTACATGTTCTAAGAAATATTGCTCAATGAGTTTATCGCAGAGCTTGCACCTACATGGAAAACCATTCCATCAATATGGCGAAATTTATCGCAACTTGTAACGTAGCTTGAGTTTCTATTTACGCGGGTGTAGCCCTGCTCTTGGCAGATAAAATTGTGGCGTACTAGGTCCTAGTCAAAGGCCGCCGAAATTGCCATAGTGACTCAGTTGAGTCTCTGAATAAGGCGACCACCTGATCGTTCCTCCATTCAGATCAGCAGCGCCATGGTGTTCGAGAGAGCTTGTCCTCAACGATAGAGATGCGCCGGGTCTGTTGACGGCCAGCGCACCCGTTGCGCAACTCGTCCGCAGGCGGGGCGGCGACCGACCACCTTACGCCGTCATACTGTCGGCGCTACCTACCTGGTAGAGCTGAACAGTTTGAATCTTCCGATTCGACCGACCCATATCACAATGCCAGCAATGACTACGACTCCTGTGCGACAAAGGAACCGATGTGAGTCTAATTCTCCACTTATTTCCAGGAGGCACAGCTCCATTCATCGCTCAGCGGAACCAGCTTCCTCCCTCCCTCAAATTAATAGTAACTAAGTAGCAAGTAATATTAATAACTAAGCAATGATTTTTTTCAAGATTTATTAGAAGTCTAAAACACTAATTTTTTGCCATTCACTACATAGAAATCATAGATATTTTGCCAGTTAGGAAATCTGGCCGCAGCTATAGTTAGCTGTGGCCTCCGCAAGATTAGGTTTGACGGAAGGTTCAGAGGAAAAACGCCACTTTTTTAAATGTGGACGGCTGTAAAACCAGTAAGATATCGATAAAAGCACAGATATTGCCATCGCCACTACCGTGATGCTGAACGATGTCAATAGACATTTTTTTGCCGGTCTGTCATCTGCGGTGTTCAAATATGAGGTTGCACTCAAGTTTTCGAATATCTTCACAAAACGCCTGATAGTCTCCCTAGGTTCTCAGATATCGCTTGGTGCGTAGTAAAAAATCGGAAGCCATGCAAAGTAGTTCGGCATGAGCTGAAAATTCTTTTTCCGCCTAGGGAACCCTTACCCTCCAAAAGTAGTTCTGCGCCTGTTACATAGAACAGTTTGATACGATACTCATCCCTAATCGCCCTTACTCCGAGGAAAAATAAGATGCGAGCTTTGGTTTAGACCCTCACTGCACTAAAAGCTTGAAATTATGGTATCGATCTGGATGCATTTAATGCACCTTCTTTGCACTCTCTATATAGCACTTACCTTAGACTAGGATTTATGTCTATGCGTCAGTAATATTCTTATCAACAGAGAATTGGACAGTGTTGTTCCTGGATAACACGGAGAAGTTCTTTCTCTTTGTTGAAGTCTTTGCTGGATGACCAACCAGAATTGGGTAATTTCCTTCCGAATCGCTGAGAACAGACTAAAACTAGAGCGTGGTGCCACCATTTTGCCTCTCAGTTAACAACATTTTACTCTTAGCAGCTGTTCACTCTAGTGAATAAGGGAAACACTGGACGTGTACGAGAAGCCTACACTCAATTTCATTGCTATTTTCGAGCAGAAAAGTGAAGAGCTTTTAGCGGTGATGAATTATTGATGAAGACATAAGCTCAAGTTTTTCGGAATATACCACATTGAGTTTTTGAAGAGCAGATATGTAGATTTACAAAAATGGAGGAAAAGTTTTAAAATATGAAATCAAGCGTAGTTCCTACTCCATGGAATTTTATTTTATTCTTTTTATTTATTCAAGGCATAGACAACTGTCTAGCACACCGATTGTAATGAGACAAAAAAGTTAAACGAACAAGATAAAACGGGGTAAATGTAATCAGGTGAATGTAACCACAGCAATGTAAAAAGAACGAACAACACATTTAATAGCATACTTTAATATTTAACACCTGACAAAGCTTCTACAGGTCTGGGCGGAGAGTCTCCCCAAGATCTTCGTTCTCGCCCTGCAGTAGGATGAATTCTTTGAGGATTCCATAGGTTAAGAAATCCCACCTGAGTCGCGATTTAGCCACTGAGACTCGGAGTTTCAGCTCCCCTTCATGGTTCCTGTCAGAATACCATCGATGAACTTCCTTGGGTCGACAGCAACCTTACTTGCGAGAATCTTGTACATCATGACAAAGTCAGCGATCTTGCTTTCATTTCTCAAGGAAGAAATACCAAAGAGCGCAGTTCGTTGAGCGCTTTAATCCACTAAGAAGCACCTCATCATAAGCTTCCTGGCGAAACTGTTTTGGACGCCTTCTAGAAGATCTGTGATGTATCCCTCTTCTTCGTTGGACACTAATGTCCCACTTTCTACCAGTGGCTTACCTACTGGCTCGTACATAGGTTTTGAATCCATGTAGACCATGAAAGAAGGTCTACTTGGATTCAACAGACCTTGTAGACCTTAGGAGCATGGAATGAAGATTATGCCAGGATAGCGGACAAAGCAAACGACACCCACAACTCACCAGAGCTCTCTTTTTTTCCCGACCACTGATAGAAAGAGCCGACAGTAAGGCTCTGGCTGTGGGAAGCTTAGACTTAGCTCTCCTCTGCCTACCAGCACCTGCCGGCTCCGTTCTCTCGCTGACCTCAGCAGCGGACGGTCTACGGTCGCGTCTGCCTATTACGCAACAGGTGGCTCTGCAGAAAAACAGGTCGCGGCGAGCCTTCCAACAAACAACCTCTCCAGTTACTCGTATATTTGTAGATCACTTAGACTTCCGGCTCGCTCACACAGCCTGGTCGTTAGCAATTACTAGCGGTATACACTACTAACAGGAAAGGGGTGGGAAGAGTTTGGCTAAATATAATAGGTTAAGTGGAGTTTACACATCTTGTTTGCTTAGGTAGATGAGCGAATCGAACGTGCTATTTTTGAAAAGGCGAAATTCACTTCTGAAAACAAAATTAAAGCCGGATATTTGTATGTTTGGGACAACACAGTACACAAACATGCAAGAAATGCATAAAGAATCACAACACATACGTGCTCTGCTCATCGCGGTGTACCTAAGAACATTCGGAGGCCACATAGATGATTATCTCACCGTAATACCCATGACAGCGGTACGGTAGGTGGTTTTACGGCAACCAGACCGCCGGCTGTAAATCACTACCAGGCGAACAAAAGGAGGGCCTGGTGCTCAGAGATAATAATCGGCTGTTTTAGCCCAGAAGGCGGTCATTGACTTAATAGCGGGAAAGCCCTTCTATAGTTTAAGAACCTACAGATCCTTGGGACGTTGAAACAGCTAATTAGTAGGACAGGCGAACATTTCTGAGACAAGGGCACTGGCACAGAAAATAGATTTTTGTGCCGTTATTTCCAGACGCAACCTATTTTTTGGATGTTAGCTAGTTCACCAAAGCTCGTCTTTTTCGCTGTGAGATATTATAGTTTACAATTTTTTGCTGAGACCTCATCAGTTGGGCTTGATAAGAATACATTTTGACGAATTAAGCACCAGTTTCTCAGCTCTAAAATGCTTCCTGAAGAGCCTGGGCTCACCTGCATTTCTTCGTAAAGCATACCAGCCAATGTGTGCTTGTTTCAGGCACTCCGTACATGCCATCTTACATGGAGGACGGTCAAACCTGTGTCGTCTGCAGCGATGCCGCCACCGGCCTGCACTACAGGTGAGCATCCGGAACGAATAAAGAGGGGACCACTGCAGGATTCCGGTCTTGGAATCGAGGGATTTATCTGAAATACAGTCATGCTCTTCTAAGCAGTTTTTCAACTTTAAGAGGGTTGGAATAAATTCACTTCCGTAAAGCTCCTCTTTATTTGCATTTCAATCCACAAACTTCAGAAGACATTATAGTGTCCTATATATAGGTATATATAGGTATATACATATATATGTTGTGTGTTCATATTAAGCCATGAATGTTCGATGTTCGATTTCAGGGCGATTACCTGCGAAGGGTGCAAGGGCTTCTTCAGGCGAACCTCTCAGGTGAGAGACAGTAGAAATACTGTTTTAGAGTAGGCGAAAAAATTTCGCTGCCTTTATTTCTTAGGAGTTCCTGCTGCTTTTCACTGGGACTCCATTACTCAGCGGTTCCGCGCTGACCTCTCATCTCTTGGGAAAAAGTCGACCGCTCGAAGCGCTCGAAACAACGTCAAATATGTAGCATCTGACGGTATCAATACCCGTTTTTGCGGCGTCAATGCTATGAGCTGGCCTGCGCATGGACCTTTGTTCCAGTCATTGCTTGTCAATAATTTGGGGACGCCTTCTTTTGCCTTCGAATTCTGTTTAGTTTTAAGGAGGCATACGGTGTTTGGCTTCCCTTCCATAAGGGTAGGAGCTTCAGTACAAACACAGAAGACAGATCGGTGTGGACTGAGCCAAATGCGACTTTTAAGTTTTCTTCCTTTTTAGCACTACCTTTAAATGGCCTACAGTTTTTCTGAAACTTAGGATTAAAAGGGGTAAAGGACTGCGTCAACTAATCTCCTTGGAGAGGGCCATACATTCTATAATATATCTACCGGATATTGTGGAGGCAACATGAATGTTACAATGATTGGTGGTGGCGGGCCGACTAACTAGTCAGCGTTAATTATTCTTCCCAGAGTCTGGTACTATTCAGTGGTCTCCGTAACTTATTGGAAACTTAGTTTAACTGTGGCGGGGCTCGACCCATGAACTTCGATTATGAGCGCACGCGACATCGGCGACACCTTATTCGACTGCCCTACCGCGAGTCCCTCACATATGGTCAGTGCTGCAGCAATGTGTATGCCAAGACATTTTCAGCGTCGACTGAGCTACACCTGCAAAAGCGGCGAGAAGTGTGAAATCAACAAGCAGACGAGGAACATCTGCCAGCGCTGCCGCTACATCAAATGTGTCGCTGCCGGAATGAGCGCTGACTGTGAGTCAGTTTCGTAGTGCGTTCATTCCTCGCCTGCTTCCTACGATCCAAATTGCAGTGGTGTTGAATGAGGATGAGCGGGTGCAGAAGCGCGAACTCATCAAGGGAAACCGAGAACGCCGCCATCTGGAGCAGCTCCTGGCTGTCATCAAGGGGTCACCACTTGATGAGGCCAGTCATAAGGAGATAATCTTTGAGGTAGCTTCCCCTTTCATTTGATTCTGTGTCTTTGCTAAACTGAATGGTTAACGGATTCGCATTGAAGGCGGATCACAACGTTCATGCCTAACCAAGTTAGAAGAAAGACACGAGCTGCTGTTGCTTAGCTATTTGATTGCGAACGGGTGCTTTTTGGCTTGTCCTGGATATTGTACGGGGAGTCCCGAAGAGGCTATAAGTGTTTGAATAATCGTTAAACCATCACTCGTTATAACAACGCTCTATAGCTTGTTTCGAAAAGGCAGAATTCCACGCTGTTTCGAAAAGGCAGAATCTTCAGAAAGGCACGCGTTTTGAAAAGGCAAAAATTCAAAGGGTTGGTGTTGACATGCACTTGTTCAATATGTCGCAAAGCTCTTTGATGCGTAGTAGAAACGCAATTTGCATGGATTTCTGCAATTGGAGAGGGCACGAATTTCTACAGCCAGCATTACTGAACCTTCACTTTTACCATGAATTTAGCTTAGTCACAATCAAGTTTAAAGACTTCAGCTAGACTGAAGTGTATACTGTTGTGTATGTAGTGTATGTGTTTTTTGGTAAGGAAAAATGTTTCTCGTCTTAAACAGTGACCAAATTTCTTGCATTAGGAACTCGTGGAACACCACATGATCAGCCACAAATTTTCGTATTTATGAATCAAATACATCACAAGTCACATACTGATCGTAATCTTGAAGGAACCATTGATAGAGAATAGTAATGAACGCGAATGCGCATAACTAACCGCTCACAGCGCAATTCAGTTTCACCGGTCGTTAAATTTTGAAGCTGTTTCACGGAAAAAGCTTTATCCATTAGAAAATAGCAGGGTTGAACAATTTTCATGGTCAATGTGAAGTTTTTGAGGTTGACTCGTCAATGATCAAACTTCTTCACTTGCAGAATTTGATGCGCTGCCACTCAGAGAAATAAAGTGATGGTAGCAATCAAAACCGCTCACCCTCTTAAAGATAAGACAAAAGTTTAAAATCATCAACAATTCAATTCAAAATTTGCTAAAGAAGCACAATTTTTATGACCATTCAAACAGTGGTCAGCACACGACAGTGCGTGCTCACACGTTGCAGGGAGACTCAGAAAAACTTTTTTTGGCATGCTCTGGCTCATCCACCATATCCTCTGGACCTTGCTCGAACGGACTACCGTCTGCTTCTTTCCTTGTCAAATCATTTGCAGCAGAAACAATTTCAGCAACTTAAAAAATGGGTCGCTGAGTTTTCTTCCGTCGAAATGTTGAAGATAGTAATGGTGCATATGTTCGTTAGTTGTTGCATGTATCGAACGTGAGAAATAAATTTAAAGAAAATTGCACAAGTAGCGAATACGTTTTTGGGACACTCCACATAATAAGGTGGGGAAGATTGTTTACCGAAACTCTATGTAGTGAAATTGGTAGTTAGTCCAAGCAGCGTGATTCCAATCAAATTGCGCAGTATTTCTTAACAGATAGCAAGCAATTTAATGATAAATTTCAAGTCTAAGTTACATGCCGCTTTGGATTTGCTGAACACACTGAAAGAAAAAATCAGGATGGAGCTCATGAATTTGATTGCAACTGCGGAAAATCTCATACGCGTAAGAAAGAGTAACAGCGAACACTGACGCAGAAGAGAGCACTGGGCTAGGCTGCTGGACAATGACCTCCGACTACACAACTTTTCACACAACCATAGGTAGTTTCGATGTGACGCATCCATACCCCCTTGTAGTTGCTGCGTAGCGTTCCCAATCGGTAAATGAGAATCATACTCTTCACCGAAATTGCATTGAAGTGCAGAATTTTTGAATATTCACATCTTCTTCGTTAGACAAGGACTAATGGTGGTCCACAAGTTTCACAGTTTCACAATCCGCTATCGTTCCAGATTGACCTCATCACCAATTCGTACTGTCGGAATATCGACCAAGCTATGATTCAGTCGGCGCGATCCTCGGAGAGTGAGTCCGATGGTCAGCTAACGGAAATTCTCCGTCTCATCGTAAGACGAAGCAGCGACTTCGCTCGTGTGGTCGGCGTGTGGAATACGGTAAGGAATAGAGTCTTTGTACAAAACTAGGAGACACTACGGTTTTGGATAATCACTTTTACCGGCATCACCATTCGCAGTGCTAACCATAAACATGTATGTATGTACGTAGGGGATAGCATAAGAGGCCTAATATCTCATTCGCTAGTCAACCAAACACTCTCAGGCTTCCTGCCATTAGTAGCAGCGATGCAGAGCTGTCAACCTGCTTTCTCGGTGCACAACTAGGTCAATGATTCCGATGCTGTTGCAGCTGCCGCTAGAATGTCAAACTCAGCTGCTGCATTCGACAATGCTGGAAGTGCACCTACTCCGATTCGCCTCGTTTTTTGACGAAACCGAGGACAGCTTCAAACCGGCAGCCAATGTTTCTTTGAGCCACAGCGACCTGCTCGAGACGTTGACCGTTGACGTCGTCGATCAAGATGAAATGGGTGAGTGGAAAACCTTGGCATGGGTATAGTTTTCAGATCATCGTTGTAATTTTTGATGAGATTCTATGGTTTTGCCCAAAAACATTTTTTATCAATTTTGAGAAAGAATAGTATGACGAGAACAGATCAGACCAATTTTTTAAGCGCCTAGCACCTTTGATTCTGCGTTGTAGTAAGTCTTATGATTAATTTATGGTGAATCTATAAAACAACGCGTTCTCGGTTGCAGCACTGATATTTTGTCACGGTTTGCAGGACCACATTGCGTTTACACCCTACTCCTCATTACGAAAGCACTAACGCTGTCAGTTGGACTGATGCACGGAATTGACCAAAAAGCTGCATTTCATTGTAGCGTAGAAATTCGACTGAACTGCCTTTCATGATGAGCTTTGTGAATTAATTTTGCTCCAATGGGTTAAATGTAGAATTCGAATCTTTCAGACGAGCTCCGTGAGCTGCTCAACTGTTTGTTTTCCCTGGCGAGGTCGCTCGTCGAACTGCAGCTGGATGACAGACTGCTAGCGGTTCTCAGTGCGATGTTCATCTTCGATCCAAGCAATGTCCTAGATCCATCGATGGTAAGCATTTTGCGATTCTGCTGAATTTAGCCAGCAATTTTTTCTGCATATGAGGGCTACAGTTAGGCTTCCATCATGATATCAATGCACCAAAAGTTCGATCCTGACGCTCCACTGTTGTCAGCGTACGTCTGTGGCATGTTGGCAGTCACTGCTCATATTAGACCTGCAGCTTTATAGACCGGATGCTAATGACCTCACGGCAGAGCGCGCGCATCTCTGCATAGAATACACGGTTAAGTCGTGTCCACGAACCACTCCTCTGAGAAACTCAATTCATCCAGCGGCAGGCTTCAGACCTCTCCGTCTTCTACCAGTGATCATTCCAGGTCGACGTCGTCTCGTTTGCGTATGCTCGGCTGGACGAGATGCTGCATGCGTTGATCGACGAGGCCAGCGACGGTGTCGGCTCGACGCGGTCGTTCGCGCATCTGCTGGCGACGGTGACGGCGTTCTGTCGTGTCTGCCGCCGCCTCACCCAGCACTTTAAGCCGCAAAACGTCGAGTTTTTCGAGAAAATTCTGGGGTTCTAGTGTGTACCGAGAAGGACGCACCCACTTGTAGTCGGGGGTTTTCAAGGCGTAGTTGGATACCTCGTCATAGATAGGAGACATAGCATTACAGAATATACATTAGTTACTGAGGAACATTATGCGGTCAGTGACGCAGCGTACCTCTCAATTAGGTTCCTTTTTGAATTACCTAGTTTAACAAAGTTGGAGCAAGGGCAAAGCCTCATCCTATGCTTTTACTCAGAAGGGGCCAAGGTTATACTTAACATCAATGAGACCCATAGTGCTTAGCACCCTTAAACTCGTTAGCCATAACAAGTTGTTGCAGAAATGGGATATAAGGAGGTGTTTACATTTTCCAAGAGGGATGAGTTATTGTAGAAATTCTTTTTTTAGGCACGCGGTTGTCGTAGTGTACTGCTAAGGTTTAGAGTAGGGTAGAAAAGGGCAAAATGAAAAAGGAAAAAGACTTCCAGGCCAGGGGAAGGGAACGAAGGTCCGGTCACCATCACAATGTTTTCGCACTTTCATCACCGTTCCATGTGGTAAGAACGCAAAATGAAATATCCGTGGATGGAGAAGGGGCATACATAACCGGGTGACCTTTTAAATAATTCTAGTGGTTGGTCAGGTCGGTGAACCACGCTTTAGTTTGCCTATATTAACCGCTGCGAAGCCTTGTTTTTTAGAAGGCAAAATACTGGTAAGCGACTTTTCTGCAGGTAACGAAAGTAGAGTGCGTAATTTGTCGCGTTTTTCATTCATTTTATATTCCAGAATTGTCTGATGCCGTGTACAGGAATCAAAGACTTCGGCGGGCGATCATGGCACAATTGGTGATGTCATGGATGCCGATTCTGCTCCCGAACTGAGGAGCTGTCGTTTATTAACTTGCAGCGTAGCCAAAGCAATCACAACTATGCTCAGTCTTTGAGAAGGAAGAGAAAGCTAGAAAGCTCTCACCGAAGCGTATAAGCGCAAAAATTGCTGTGAAACTTGCTCTAAAGCATTTTGAGCATTTGTTTATTTATCTGTACCAATTCTGAAAATTTTCCTAAAAAAATATTCTAGTTTTAATTCACATAATTAAAGTCTACAGCTAGGAAAGCGAGATTAACCTGATTTCTTCGCTAGGAACCAACCTTGCTCGACTTAGAAATGTTTCATCAAGTCTGGAACAAATAGGCAGACTTAAAATGTTCACGGTTCTGCGTGACCAATCCATTCAACTACGCCATCAACGGCTTTCAAAATTTTGTGAGTGCGCGCCGCAACTAAACGAAATGTGAATAATTCATGGTAATGGAGCAGCACACTTTTTACACTCTAAAACAGTAATTTGTGTGGTATTATATATTTCCAACGAGATAACTGGCTTTTATTTGCCGAACTGCTTTGAGCAGTAGGATATAAACTGCGAATGTTTCGAGTTTTGTGCAAAATCGTTTTGCTTCGATGTTTTTAGCTATCAATTTGTTTAACTTAACTTTTTACACCTTTTTGTGCATCACCAAAGTCGAGCAAGATGAATGCTTTCTTGAGCTTTTATCCTCAATATGCAATTAGTTAGTTGCTGGGAGCGGTAAAGAATATCTTATTTGCAAAGGGATAAACACAACTTGGAATTAATCGCAAGGTGTTTTAAGGCTCACTTTAACTTTAAGAAAATCTACGAAACTCTCGCTTCAAGCTCAAAAAATCAACGAAGTACAAGTTTTCAAACTAATCGATACTACTTGCATATTATTCCATTGATTTTCTGTTTCTACATTATGTTTCTTTCATTTAATCGCGAACTGCAGGAATGGAGTACAACGTGTGCAACGTGTGTATAGGCTTTGATTTTTGTGTGTGATATCACGTATGATGCCGAATATTTCTTCAGCGTGTTTGCAACAAATAGGGTCTCGTTTTCTTCAATATTTACAAGCAGGGTACTGCATGTGCAATGTGTACATAGGTCCAGCCAGATGACTCAATTGCGCGAGAACTACTTCAGTTTGTTCTCCGTCTTTTAAATTTCAAACAACGGATGAAAAATTTTACAGGTCAGTTAGTCCAGTGATCTTAATAAAACGCTCCCCAAGGAGTACAACATGTGCAATGTGTACATAAGTTTAACACTGCCGACAGCCTTTTGCGGAACGGCGTCAGTCCGTGTTTGTGAAGCTCTTTCAGAATTCACAGTTGCTTAACTCTACGTTACCATTTCGAACTATTTCTTTTCGTAACGTGTTGTGTTTTAGCGCAAACCAAGATGGTTTTCCTTAATGATTTCGAATATTTATGTTATTAAGCAATTTATTTTGTTGTCATTAATGTGACAAGGAGTTAGAGCTGTGATCAGTATAAAGAAGTCATCTTCTTTTCAAAAGCAATGAAGCTCAGGAAGTGTACAGGTTGATCTACATGATTATAGAATCTTGATTAAAAAGCTGATAGGCTCATGCTCTTCGCGTTTTAGTTTTATTATCAAAGAAATAAACAATCTTAAATTCCAAATTCATTTTTGCGCATTTGGCTAAAACTACAATACATTTGTGTTCAATCTTTTTGCTCTTTCTGTTACGTAATTCTTTGTAGCGTTATGTTTCTTAAAATGTGATAACAATGAATGCGGATAACCCTTTTAAACATAAAAAATTTCGAAACAAAATTGAAAATACCTTACCTACCTTAATAATGTTGTAAAAATAAATCTTTTTATTCCATGTGTCGACTGCGTTCCTCTCCAGAAACTTTCAGTTGTTATCCAACGCCGTGATGTCGTTATCGATATACAGAAAGCCCTCAAAAGTGTCATGCGCTATCTAGGATGGGAAAACATGGGAGTGAAAGTCTTCGCTTCACTGTCGACAGCACCGACCATTTTCACTCCGACTCCGACTGTGTATGTAGGAACGCTCATTGCAGTTGATTCCACGAAGACGATGTTCATGAGGAACGGGCGGGTTTCTGAGTCCCCATTCTCGCTCAACGGAACGAAACTCTCAGAATGCTCCAACTATGTACGAGCACCTAACCATAAGGGACGGCCTATAAATACTGCAACAAAATTTGGAGAGCTTGTTAAGAGGTCGTTGTCAATTGCACTGAGGCCTTTTAGGAAATGAATGTTCGATGAATGGATCTGAACAGAACGCTACTAGTTTTAATTTCCTTTGTTTTGCAATATTTTTGCAATGCGGTAGGCATTGCAAAACAAAGCAAAATAAAACTCTAAATCCCTGAAAAAATCCATGTGCAGCCGCATACTTACCTACTAATGTGGTGTGTGAAGTTGTTAAGATGCATCAAGAAAAGCTCGGCAAGGCTGTGAATGAGGTGTGAACTCAGCTAGGCGCAAAACAGAGTATAAAGGACAATGTGTTTGCGTAGCTGGACCGCGTCGCGGAGGCTGGGTATCCAGGCACCGCTCGCCACCGTATTGATGGAAAAATTATCACAGCTGAGCCATTGTAGAAAGGGTAAAATAGCTGATTATCTAATTGTGAGAAAATTTCTGCGAAAGCCGATGGCATACAATGATTGACTGCACCTAGTATGTAATAATTTGTCATCCATGCGTCGTTATTCCTTTCCATACAGGACCTTTCCATACAGGACATTAAAAATAGTGGATATCAGTAGAATCTTTGTTTGATAGACAAACCTAATATAGCACCGTCTTTTCTGAGTCAAACCCCGGTATTTCGAAGCAAATGCGCATGCAACCGCAGATCTCACGACAATTCATTTATTTTGTACGTGAGGAGCCATGAGCATAAGCAGTTCAAGATCGGTTAAAAACAGTATTTAGCACAACGTACTTATAGGCAGAGCATTCCGATTGCCTCTCATAGAAGTAGAGTCTGAAGCAGTGATTGAGTAGCGTCATTCATTATCCATTCTCCTGTCCGAATGCGATTTGCATTCCTCGACTTGCTCTCTAACGAGAGACATGTTTAACTAGTGGTGTGAGACTGAAGCAGTGAAGCTATTAGTTACTTCAACTCGAATGTAATGGGAACCTCGTGTAAGCAAGCGAAATCTGATCTGACAAAAAAGACAACATCTTCTTCGATGCAGTCGACTCATCACGCGTTGGAAGCATGTCTTCAGAAAGCGAACTTGCATCGCAAAAGCAATGACGTGACTCAGACAACAAGGATAGGTCGCGATTGATGTGCCGCTGCAGTGCATGAAGAAGTGAGCTGGACACTTGGTTCGACAAAAAGACGAGCGATGGAGTTTACGAGTTCCCGAGTGACTTCAAAGAATCAAAAAGAGACCACAAAGTGAGCCGACAAGGGGGCGAACTCGACCACGAGATCGTTTACGAAGCAATGCCTGCCTCGCCTCCGACCTCGAGAAAAACCAGCTTTCAATAAAGACGGTGTGCGGTGGGAGGAGGGTCCGATTTCCCAGAAATGGAACCCACCGCAGCGCTTATCTTCTGCTCTTCTAAAAGCTAGCGGGATTTTTAAAATTCGAAAAACTTACCGTGTTATGAGCATCTTTCTGAACGTGCAACTTTGTCGCTCCGATGACGTTTGTGCAAAAAGGTCGATTCAACCTGCTCGATTCAGAAAATCGTGATTTCTTCAGTGTGTATTGTTGAACATTTATAATTTCTTGTGACAGAATTTTAACCGTATAGGTGGTCTGCTTCGGTTAAAAAATCACAGCGGAGAAGCTTTTTTGCTGTATGATACACAGGGCTTGAATTTTTGTAAGGTTCAGCTTCACTTTTATGACGTTCCCTTAGGATGGGAAGTCCATTGTCCATCCTTCGTCTGCACTCCGTAATCGAATCGAAAATCGCTTCAAAAAATTTAAAGGGAAAGCACTTAAGCCGCCGTCAGTAGCTAATACTTGAAATTTTATATAATACAATTTCAGAGCACAGTTTCAGAGTTTTTTGCAAATGTCGCTTCATCAGGTAGAAAAATTTCTCGTGTCCACGACGTCTTGAAAAAATCTAGAGAAATCGAACAGTGATGAATGGAAGGCTGCTACCAGAAAATCTTTTTTCGAAGTGTCGGAAAACCGGTATTCAAAACTTTAATGAATTTTTTGTGTTTTCAAAACTTGTTGTGTTCAGTGACCTCTTCTCAGTATTCTCATCAGTGTCGAAACCGCACCTGAAAACAAGAACCTATTAAAGGGTTCAAAAATCATATTAAACGTTGAAGAAATCGAGACAGATAAGAAATAAAACAATGGCAAGAGCAGGGAGAGGGTAGTCTTACGAATTCCGCTCCGGAAGGGGGGAGGGTTGTAAATTTTCAGCAAAATAGGAACCCCACGATTGACCCTGTTGGGGGGGGGGGGGGAGCGAACGCTGCTGCTGATAACATGTTGCGCACACTTTGTCTTTCGATTAAACACTCGCTCTCAAACAGCATAGCTCAGTAATTGTAATAACTAATGCATAGGTATGTGTGAGTACAGCGGTGAAAGACTAACAGGCGTTAATTCTAACTGCTTAACGTGTTACGAAGTAGGATGCGTGGCTCTGGCATTCAATCACTGGATATCTAAAAAGACAAGCAGTCTACTTCTTTTGTTCTCAGAAGGCTAACTTATCACAGTTCGCGTGGATGATTTGTAGCAAACCTTTAGTGCATTTACGAACCATGTCTCGTTCATGCATTCTATTAGCTTCCACCAGAAGTCGTGAAGAGAACGAATTATGAAACCTTTTTTACACTTTACATGACAATGATGTAATCTTACAAGTGTTCGACTTCTATTCTAACCCGATGGTGGAGCTGTCATTGTTTCCTTGTATTCTTTGAAAAAAAGAAAGACATTGTGCTCTTGGGAAGCACCCGAAATATGTTTCACCTGTGTTTCGCTAGGAAATGGATTGAATTGAGATTGCGTTGCATCGATGGCCTTTCGATGTCAAAATCCATTTGTATTCCATCTCTCCAAGGCAGTAGTAGGCGTGCAAGCCCACGATGTTTGAGATGTTTGAGGAAAGCATCCGCCAAACAAACAGCCTTGCTTGATGTGAGCGCGGATGCTTAGCAGACTAGAGGCGAGCACTGTTAGCGTCGATGGGTTTTGCTCAATTTTCGGCGGAGTTTTACTCGCCTTACCATTAGATGCTCATTCCAGAAACGTGTGAGCAAATCACACATTATTGTTAGATAAATGAAGCAGAAAAATTGTTGCACAAACGTGGCTTTTATTAGGTTATTCCAAAAAATAATGTCGGTTTCAACCCGTCCCACTCACATATTCCCGACGAGTGGCAAACGCATCACTTCAGAAAAAACCTGTTTAATGCTGCAAGTCTTTGCAGATAGACAAGATGGTTAGGCAAACGATTTCGAAAATATGAATTTCCGATAATCGTCTAACCCAATTTTTCTGCTATTCGAATTTCAGAATATTCGAATAACCCCATTTTTCGGTTATTCGAATTTCTGAATAATGGGATATTCGAATAAATCGATTAATCGAATAAACTGCATACATAATAAGGACGGTGAGTTTTTTCTTTGGCCAAGGCGACGAGGATCGGGGTTCAGCAGGCATGCCGAAAACGTCATCCAAAGTTGGTCGGAATTCAGCTATCGAGCAGAGGACGATGTCCTCGTGTGCAGGGATTAAGAAGGCGCACCGCAGACGTCGTACAACGTGCTTGGCAATTTGGAAGAGTAAGGGAGACCAGTAAATGGGAACCACTAACCGCGGCCTTCAGCCTCCCATGGAACTGGACGAAGGCCTATGCTATTTGAAAGAGCTTGAAACCCTGATTGCAACGGTGCAGACCAAATTTGCTAAGTGGATCTCCTAAGCGAGTGCTGGCCGGTGAGAGTTCGCATTCGTTTCCCTTTGTCACTGAATTTGGTGACGCATGAAGATTGTTTGCTCACGGTATAAAGAATCACAGAAATGCGAGTGGTGCAGAAACCACACTTCCCTTCAATCCGCAAAAAACGCTATTGCGGATTGGATAGCAAACTTGGAACTGCCCTTATCTGGGCAAGTCCCATAAGTATCTCGCTTAGGGCTACATGATAACAGACAAAATCAACTTAACGTTGCTACTGGTTTACGTGACTTGGGAGTTAGACATAGACACACGACATTAGACAGCAGTCTTTATTTCAACGAACACTGCTGATCGATTGGTGTACAACTTATTTAAATACTATTTGCAAAGTTACTTAAATCTTTATTATTTTCGTTGAAAACAAACTCAGTTGCACATTTGGCGCTAACTTACATGTCATATGTTAGTCTATCCTTCTATATAATAAGCCGCTAACCATGGAATGCCCCTAGCTTTCATGGATCTTGGACAGCAACCTACGTAATGTGAAAGAGCTCGAAACGCTGATTACAAATATCTAGACCAAATTTCTCAAATGGATCTCATAAGCAGGTTCTGGCTGGCCAAAGTCTGCCGACCGTGTGCTGCGTGCGTTAATGCAGCCTGGACGAAGTGTTGCGTAATCAGCATAACCGTTAGCCGCCTGACGACATTCGGCGGTGCAGCGGGTGCCTTCTCTCTTCAGAAAGTGTGGTCGTGCTGAATTCGCGCACACGCCAGTGTTATTGCGTTTTACAATTTATCGCCATTTCCAACACATTTTTTGAACGAAAGTATGGCAACAAATGTCATTTACGTCCATTGAGCTCCTTCTAAGTGGACAGGTGAGCATTTTCGATTTTTCGGTTGAGCAAGTCAGAAGCTGATGCTAGATTCGTGATCAGCACCCCAACGCGTAGCGAAATATGAATAACTATTTGTTCGACGTCGGTAGTACAATGCATGGGCCCTGTCGTAACGCTCGCCACGCTCCGTCACGTCTCTTCAAGGGCACACATGCTGGGAGGCGCCCAGCCCAGGTCCCGACGCAGAGGGCAAGCGCACGCGCCGCGACGCAGTATGAACCGCTCCAGCGCTCCCGACAATCTTCGGCTTCGTCGTTGCACCGAGGTGTCGGTCCGCTCTCCGCTCCGGTACTCCATCGTCAGCGCAGTCCCCACTCCAATGGGACATCGACTCGACCAGCCGCGCAGGACTATGTTATACTCCCGTGGGTACGTCCGCGGACGGTGTCGTCGAACTGGGGCGTCTAGCGTCGTATTTTAGCGGGTTTTTGGCGCTCGACTCCACGGGACGATAGTCGTCCGCGGTGCTTTGCACCGCGGGCGGCTGTCCTCCCACGGGCAGGAAGTATAACAGCCCTCTCGTCGTCTGTCGGCGGCGATCCGCGAACGGCGGACTTGATGGACTCGGCGATTGGCCAGGTGAGGGATCTCGGCGCGATTCTCGCCCGTCCGCGGATGCTCCTGCGGGAGTATAACCTAGGCATGACCCGTAGGTAACGTGGCGGGCTCAGCCTTAACTCGTACAATTTTGTGTTCCTCTATTGATATACAGGGTGCGTAAAAAGTATTGACGCACCCACATTTTGTTTCAGCTCCAGCTTTCTCTTTCTACCTCTCTAGGTTTTTGTGTGTTATTTTTGTTTCCTGTATTGTGCTCCAAAAACACTCACGAAAAAAACTGATGAAGCATGACCATCGTCGCTACGGTGGCCCTTTTTTGTCTGTTACCAGAAGAGCTGAATATTTCCTTAACAAGAGAATTAGGCGCTGTTCGAAACGGTTGGTGAGGAAAGAGGTCAGCAACCTAAACGTCAGCCACGGCTCTGTTATAACAGATAATGATTACAATATGTTCAACCAACGTTCGAATCCAAAATTATCAATCTCTGTCCGATAGCGGCAAACAGGTAACGCGCGCAGTTGTGGACAGCTTCTCAGACGAACACAGCTTAAACATGAATCCGCTGGATTACTCTTTTTAAGCGATTTTTGAGAATGAGGTCTATGCTACTTTCAACAGAAGTGACCAGTCGCAGAAGGCTACCCTGTTAAAAGCACGGGACGAAATCCAAGCGAGTACTTGCGGCGCGTGCTCATGAATTTTTCCGTCGTTTTCGCTTCTGTATTCACAGTAAAGGAGCCAATGTCAATTACGAGTTACTCTATCGTATTCGCAAGATCATTTTCCATATTTCTCAAGTGAATATTTGAAAACTTACTGCGCAATACTATTTCCACAACCGTCATTTACTGCGTCAATACTTTTTATGCACCCTGTATTGTGTGTATTGTAGTTGCTATGAAGTATGATATCTAATGCCCATTGTCATGTAACTCGAGAGTGGGAAAAGGTTTGTTCCGAGCGCAGTGGTGTATACTGCAGAAGGTCGACTGGTTCAATTGTGTCACGTGAGTGATGTGAAGATGGGCGAGGGTCGCCGGTGGGCCAGCGCAGAAGCAGTCCCGGGAAAGGTCCTAAATAACATCCACATTGGTTTGAGTTGTGCTTAGTAGAGGCAGTAAGGGCGTAACTTTAACGTGGCAGGCAATGCAAGAGCTAGCGCGCATGGGTAAGGCCTCGACTCTGTTTTTGCCTCACACGTGGCCTCGGTTTGAGGGTCGCATGAGTTCTACCACCGGTGCACGACAGCGCCTTTTGATTTTCGAACAGCCAAACTGTTTCGAGATGAAGAGGTGTTGTAGATAAATTGTGTATATCCTTTACAAGAATAGAATCAAAAAGTTCTAATCAACTGGTAGGTATAGCTAATGATACAAGAACCTTCTTTAGCAATGTAGGAGAACAGAACATGTAAGTGAAATGTACTGCTCACAAACTGAACATCTACGCTTCCTTCTGCCACCCGTTCAAGAAAGAGCGTTATAACACCGACATTTTCCTTTCTTTGTAGTCTTCCATCGCCTAACGTATTCAATCTGTTTCAAATAAGCGACTTGGATCATATTCCATATACATATTTAAAAAGCCTTTCCAACAATGTGCAATAGCTTATAAAAAAAACTTAGTTTATTTTTAAAAAAGTGTCGAAACCAATAAATCAAAAAACTGCATTTTTTGCGCCAACCTTACAGAAGCGGTAGGAACCCTCCGTTCTGACAAAAAGGTTAACGTTGTGTGACCAAAACAGATCAGAGGCTCATTACCTATCGAGGATGTCAATTTTTGCAAAATGTGGACCGTTTGAGGAAGAGGAGTGAAGGTGCCTGCAGCCAACTTCGCGCTAGAGTGAAGGGGCGGACGTAGAAAGGGGCATCAGCAGGGTCCTCGAAGGACCTAGGAAACGAAGGCACTGATCAGCACAAGCAGCTACATGAGCACATCAACTTGGTCTGCGATTGGTCCAAGGAGTGGGAGCTGCCGCTGTCTAAGGAAAAAAACCAAGTCGCTACATCTGGGTGTGTCCAATATGAATCATCGTTACAATATTGATGGAGCACCAATTCAAGAGGTGGAAGAGATAGTTGATTTAGATTTTTTGGTCAAAAAGAACCTTTGTTTCGATAAGCACTGTAGAACGATTGCTGACAAAGCAAGTAGAGTTGTTAATAACGTTTTCAGAGCCCTACGAACCAGAGATGCAAACGTGCTCACATGGGTCTACAAAACATATGTCAGGCCGCTACTTGAATATGGTACTCCGGTGTACTCTCCCTATAAATGCAAGGCCATAGATGTCTTGGAAAAAGTACAAAATAATTTTACAAGGAAAACGATGATTAGAAGTTTGGGGTTTGTATATGGCGCTATCCTCTCATTTCTGGACAGAAATAAGTATCTCGGTTTGCAGACATTGTCATTCAGAAGGAAAAT
Source organism: Heligmosomoides polygyrus polygyrus (assembly GCA_947396885.1). Classification (NCBI taxonomy): domain Eukaryota; kingdom Metazoa; phylum Nematoda; class Chromadorea; order Rhabditida; family Heligmosomidae; genus Heligmosomoides; species Heligmosomoides polygyrus. The sequence goes on along the minus strand of OX377202.1, from coordinate 73,731,544 downwards.
AAATGACTTGCTACTACTCCATAAACTTCTTTACGGCGGTTGCGGTCTCAATGCTGGAAGTTTTAAAGTGGCGAAACAAGCCATTTAAGTTTAATATTATTTCTCCATAAATTTAAAGTATATTTACAATGAGAGCATCGATCACTAGGGGTGGAATTGTCAAACCGTATCTCAGAACGGCTAAATCCAATTGCAGGCGCTTCTTCTTTGTCAACAGGACTGTTCCTGTATTTGAAAAGCTTCGTGCAAATTATCGAATTCCAGTTAGTCACAATGCGTTCAAAAAGCTGGCCTATGTCCTACTCAGTCGTTGATGCCGCGCGTACAGTCGCCCACCTGAGCTGTGGTCTAAATTTTCTTTGTTGTTTCGTTTTATTGTCGTTATGAGTTCCTTTTCCACATAAGTGTCGACTTATGTAATAAATAAATAAATAAATAAAAATAACAGAACCGTCTGGAGATGATGCCGATGTTGAGCGTTGCAGTGGGGGGAGGGAGGCTGGACGGCTTCATGCCGCAAAACTACTCACCTGATTTTAAGGAAGAGAAGCAAGGCTGGAGCATAATAAGGTTTTCAAATATTGCCTTCTGTACGGCTAGGGAGTGAAGAAGGCTGCATTAGTAGAGCAATCAGCTTGAAATGATTCTCCTTAGCTTACTGATACTGCAACATCGCGAGCAAGCGCGTGACTGGGCACCTGTACTATTTAGAACACGGCACCACTGTGTTCAGTCCTAACGTAAAAGAGAAGCAGCTAGACTTAAATTGGTGCAGAACAGTATTAAAGGGAAACTTTGGATAGGAGTTCACGGATATAATTACATCACCATACCACGCCACGCTAGGCGTCGCAGACGGATACGATCTTTAACTTAAGTATTCTTCCGTATCGCATAAGAAAATATGATCAAGTCATGATTTACAAGTTGATAAATATTGTTGGTTGGTTTTTGTAGGTACTTAAATTCCTAGAGCAAAAGCAATTTAGAATCCTTACTTTCACCCGTTGAGCAGATGTTGACGTTTTGAAACTCCCAAAGGATAACAATATATCAAATAATCAAGCGCAATTCAAAGAACTGGTTGACGGGTATCTCCAGGAAACTTTTTAGCTTGCTGCTGGTTTTGAAGTATTGCGTTGTAGCGCAAGCCACAAGTCGCTTGTTTAGTCACCTTTTGTCTTGTGTTTGGACGTGTTTTGGGCTAATTTTGTCTCGGCGTATAGAAATAGATAAATAAGTAAGCAAATAAGGATTGAATCCGTTTTCGTAACGGCAACCTACTTGACAGTATGCTACCAAAAACAGCTCTCACCGGAATGAACATCGCTTATAGAAATGATCATTATGCAGCACTCGAAACAACCACGTATTCGAAATTCGACTATCCTCAGGGCTGAAATTTTGGGCAGCTTGAGTGCCACCCAAAAAAATCGATCATTTGAAAAATATCGATTAATGACGATCGACACTTCGAAAACGAACTTCAGGATCGTGTTCAAGGCTGAAGCATCGAACCTCTTGAAAAGGTAACGGCGGTTGTGTGAACACCGAAAAACAAAACTAAGGGGTACGTGATCAGCATTCCTGGTACTGATGTATGCCACATGGTTTGTTGAGCGTCGCACGTGCAATCTTGGGTAGACCATTACAGCATTAACCTTGAGAATTGCTATAAAAATAAGGAATTAGCCAATGAATAGCATGAGCCTGAAAGATGCATCATCCTAGCATCCGAAACAAACATATCTTCATTGCAGAATATCATAGCTCTGCCCATGTTTTATGTCAGAATCGTATGCTGCATTTCATCACTACTGTTCAATGTTCTGTATCAATCATGTTATTCAAGGGGAGCAAGGTGAAACTTGGTCATTTTTATCACCTGCTTATTGTGCAGGGATTAACCGTGAGTTGTTTCTAATTACTTCGAAAAAACGTTTCTGCATTTAGGAGAGGCCGTCCCTCTCCTTTAGATCTTTCCTTCTCGTCTCCAATGAGAGTTTTCGAAGTTTCTATTTGTTTGTTTATTTGTTCAGTACGTATGTGATAAGCGCAACCGTTAGGCACGTAAACACGACAATAAAGCGGCTACAGTCAAGACACAACAAGTAAAAAAACCGTAAAACATCAAGACACAACAAGTAAAAAAACCGTAAAAATATAAAAACATAATTGCTTATGTCAGATCTGCCGTCAAAAATCTACAACACAGCTTATTTAACGAGCAACCTATCCAAAAAATATAAAAGAGATACCACCTTTATCCTAAACGTCAGCAGCGACTTTTGCACCGTCCACACGCTGTTCCAAAGAAAGGGAATTGCTGTTCGTCGCTATAAGATAAGGCTGGATGAGACTGTGCATCTACTGTGGTCTCAGGAGGTGCTAAAATTACAGCGAGAATGCTATCAGCTACGAGTTAAAATGTAAAAAGTTGCCTCAGTGAAAATTCATCGAAAACAGTTGAAGACCTTAGACCTGTAGGCGACTGAGCGGCCCCACGGACCAATCAATAGTGAGATTCAAATCACCTTAAATAGTTGTTAGGGATTGCACTACAGAAGCTAGATCACTAAAAAGGGATAGGAGATCATCAATTTGCTTGGCGGTAAATCGAGAAGTTCGGTACAAAAGGATGGAGCGCTGCTTCCCCAGGAGGCTTGAGGACATCGAAGCAAACCGTATCGGATGTTAAATGTTTGCATTTAAAGCTGATTTCATAAAAAACATCAAATCCGGGACGAATACACAGACTGCACCTCTCGTTTGCAATGTCCTGTCTTTTTGGAAGATGGAAAACGGAAGATGATGTAAAAGCTCATAATCTAAGATTGTACTGCTTAACCAAGTCTCATCGTCAGTTGTGAAAATCAAATGGGGTTTGTACTTATCAATGAGGCAATGATGATGATCGACCTTCTTGACTAGACTTCGGGCATTAAGTACCACACAATTAACTGCTGGCTTTTCGAAGTGGAAGTAGCTGATGAAATCCTTAAATAGTGAGGTATATCAGCGGAATTCATAACTTCGCCTCTGCAAACAACGAACACTCCATTATCGCCATGCTCTTTTTCTTTTAATTCACGAGGTCGCTTTCTGAGCTCAGCATCATTCACGCGCTCTTCATCCGTCATCGATTATTTGAAGAACCCCTTCGAACGCGTCAAGCAGAAAACGCCGCGATGAGAATACGCATTTCACTAGTCATTTCACTACCATCTAGAACCTTACCCATCCTAAAAACCTCAACTGGAAGGATTTCGACGTGGAAAGTCTCTAGGATGCCTGTAATATATTTTTCGGTGAGTAATTAACGCTGAGACGGCAAATAATGTCTCTTAGGCTCCGGGCACACCATAGAATATTGCCGACCTAGATCGCTTATCGGACTCAATAAAATTACAGCAAACAAAAACTATTTTACTCACGAATTGATCGAGCAAATTGATAGCGTCGGACGCTTTCTCGGCTAGAGTAAGCTGGATTTGGCTTAGCAGACGAATACAGTCGCTGTCGAATAGTTCTGACGAATTCGGACTCTCAGAATGTCCGTAGCTAGAAAGCGGACAGGAACGGTTTCGGAATGACATGACGAGACAATCGATCGGAGCCGCCACTCAGGTCAACTCAAACAGGAGTATGATTGGATAGCTCACGAACAAAATCAGACAGATTTCTGATCCATTCCACCATAGAATGATTCGGCGCAGAGCTGAACTCGCACAAGCGTTCTTCAGAATACGCATCTCCATCTGTCGTCGACATGCCTCGTAAAGCAATGATGAGACAATCAAATCCAGGGTATTGTGTCACGTTAGGTGTAGCGTCAGATATGGAGTTCGTGTTCTGCGAGTTGAATGACGCTATCTGAGTCGAGAAGGAAAGTATAGATGCCGACGATTGGTTGTGGTTATTGTTTGCATTTGTTTGTGTATAAAGTCGAGCACAACATACGCGTCGCCTCCCGACTCATTCCGCAGGTGGGTGCGGAGTTGTCCTTGCCGTCCGGCCTTCCCGCGTCTCCACCCGGAGAACTTAGTGGGTGGGTGACCTTCTGCACTGTCGCTGGCCGAACAGGCAGAAGGGCTCACGGAAGCATTTATCCCGTGCATGTCTACCGACATGATGATTTTCTTCTTTACCAAGCTCTCCTTAAGCTACCGGTACCTATTCCGACTTCATAGCTCAGAAAGGTTACCTAAGGTCCCCTAGTGTTTTTCCCCTCTAGGTACCCGACGGCTGAACCGTATGTCAGACGGTATGGACAGTATGGACACCGTTTTTATAAGTTTTATGAAGAAGAACAAAAACAAACAAATACTAAACAATTCAACGGCAACTCAACACGAACGAGTTAAACGCACTCAAAAGAATTAAATGCCACCGAATAAAATGGTTAGTGTGTGAGAATTCAGATAGGGCTCATCCGACGCGAAGTCGGGGCGGACGGAACAAGGAAGGAGGAGGGTCAGCCACCAGATGGAAATTAACCCGACTAGGGACTTTCCTAATCCTCAGGGACGGTTCTCACTAAGCAGTGAGGGCAATCACCATGCAGCAGACGCTGCTTAGCCCGAACCCGGGAGATGAGGGGTGATGAGGGTACGCTAGTTACCTAGACAATGCCCACCTAGGAGGTCAAGTTAGAACAACGCCACTAGGGAGCTGCCAGCCGACTGCTACGGTGTAGTCTCTCAACTAGATGAGATTATGCCCAAATAGCACCACCTAAAATTCTCACTGGCCCTAACGTCGACAAAAGTTCTGGCCGACTAGATCCGTCACAAGAAGGTCAGGAGGCGAGTACGCAACTCCTGAATGTGTTTACTAGGGAGTCGACACTGCGGGGATAAACCGGGTGCTTTAGCCCTTTGGGACTTAGCTATCCTCTTCCCCTGGCCTAGTGTATCTCCCAGTAGAAAACCCTACTGTGATTGGCTGGAGTTTAGCCTACTGCACAAGAGGAGGGTTGGGGCTAACAATGGTTAGCCAGGTGCAACCGAGAACTGGGTGTATGATACGCGGTCGGCGTAAATTTGCTTGAGGGGACGTGAGTTCAATTTGTGTCAGGCCAAAAGACGTGGGAGAGACAAGGGGGGATTGATATGAGAGGAGCACGAAAGGCGTCAAGGGCAGAACTACCCTTGGTCGCTACAAAGAGCGAGGTGCTAGAACTGTGCGGAGGGGGAAACTGTTCAACCCGACCGCAAAAGATTGGTTAGGACACCTAATATCATACCACTGAGTAGTAGCGAAGACGGTGGCGAAGACGAAAGTTTTTGACACTTTGATTCCCTCCGACGAAATCCACACACTCAAAGGCGTACTCTCCAATTCCCTTGATGATGCTCGACACCGAGTGCAAACCCTCCCACGGAGATGTGAGTAGAAGAACTCAAACGTGAAAACAAAAAGCAAGGAAACGGCACTGTGCCCGTGCCGGCTGTCCGAGGCGGCGCCTTGGCAAGGAATATTCTTGAGATCCGAACCGCGCAACACCTATTCCGGCGCGGTGCGGTTCCCGCTTCGCTCAATCGCTGGGATCACCGCCTTGTTCGGACGGTCCCCGGCCATGACGACGAGGCAGGGTCCGAAGAAGAGAGCGTTCAAAATGAAGAGAACGCAGAGAACAAGCCAATAAAGTCGATATCGAGTGATCACGGACAAAGCGCGTCAACAGACTAGCAGGCCGGGGATTTGATAATTACGTTATCTTCAAAATTGGATGAAGAATTGCTTCGATCACAGATTATAGTGCAGTGCTCCGAAGCTCTATAGTAAAAAACACCATAATCACTGGCCGGGTTCCTGCCATTGATGGAGACATTCCGCATTGTTGTCTTTTTTCTTTTTGTATGAGACCGGTTTTGTTGTGTTATTCGCCGAGCAGTTTTTTCGTAACAGAGTTTTTCTTAAGGATATTCATAATCAGTGCCTAAACAAACAACAAAGATGGTCTAAATCGTGTTTACCCTAACAAAACAAAACATAGTTTAGGAAAAAAGAAAACATTTCGCATGGAGCTTTTCAGAACCTCTTTGTATTCTTCAATTCTTGTATTTCAGAACCGTTTCACCTTTTCACCTTTTCAGGAGTGGAATTAACTTTCTGCAAGATAATGCCAGATCACGCGTCGCAAATCGGACGCTTCAAAAAACCGAAGACCTTGGCTGGGAGCGTATAACTCATCCACTTTGCGCGCAGGCTGTGCACTGAGTGGCTGCCACCTTTTTAGCTCTCTGCGGCACTTCTTTTTTGGAAGCCAATTTATTAATGTGGGCCCGGTCAAAATGCACCTCCAAAGATTATTGGCCTCAAAAGCAGTAGAATTCTACAGCTGTTGAATGGACCAACCAGACTATAAATGTCTTGCGTTCCAGGGGATCCTACTCTGATTAAAAATTGTTTTTCGTTATTTCTTAATAAACGCTTTTGTTGAAGGTGCATGAGAGTCCACGAATTTAGTTGCCAACCTAATAATAATTAATATGCTTATGCCATGAATATACCTATGCCACATCCATCGATACATAGATGCATCATTCTCAGCTTATCCCGAGCCTCTATGTAGTCTCTTGTCAAGAGCGTGATGCACGACAGCACAACATAGGAATGGCTTGAAAGAATTTCAATTTATTAAGCACATATTGGATCCGGATCGAATGAGAAGAATAGGATCACCTAAATTCTTCTTGGACGTTGCATGCGGTCTATGCAACATTTTCTAAAAGAATTAACCATGTGACCAAAATAGATTTTAAGTTTGCTCCAATCAAGTTCTAGAAATCGTCTGTCAAACTAACACAGTAAAGATCATATCTCAGGGCATCTATGAAAATGGTGACAAGAATACATTTGCGTTGACGCTAATTGAGTACGCTTCGGATTTGCTGACGTTTTCTGACGCGTATTTGCTTATTATCCTCAACAAACGAATTCGAAGAGGAGTAATCAGCACACTTATTAAGGTATGCAAGGAATCATTTATGTCGTTCTTACCAACAAGTACAGCTACGTGAGTCTGTCATATCAAAATCATACGGCTAGAGTTGAAACCTTATGACAGCAGTTCCGTCTGGTGATAGGTCTAATTGAGGTTACCGGTCCCACAAGTCCTGTTGAAGGTGCTGTCATTTAAGTTGGTCGATCAAATCCAATGCTGGAACCGACACGTTCGAAGCAGAATAACCCCTTTCTCGCTTAGGCTTTGCACTGTTTGAATCTAGACCGATGAAAGAATGCCAAGATTATCAGAAATCACAATCAGAAAACTAAAAGTGTGGTCTGCTAGCTGAAAAAGATAATATGTGTATGTGTATGTGTATAGTAAAGTTCTTTCTGACTATTATTTACATTTGTTCCCTTTTAGCCAGCACCTGGGCGGCTTGAGTTGCATGAATCCACATCTATGAGCGGCGGTAACTCTCTTTACGCATATCCCATAAAATGCGCGTTCAAGTTTTCTCTGATGACAAGGACACCTGCGAAACTGTGAATTCGTACGCCAACAAATTTTTCCTCGACGAAATTTAATGAACATACCACATTCAAATTCCCTTCATTGACTTTAGAAGCTTGAGCAACTGCGTTGAAAACAAGCGATGCCCAATATGAATTCCCCCTTCAGAATAAAAAAGCGTATTCAGCACTTTGTAAGTGTCACAACACGTAACACACGATACCACAAAAATGAATACCTGTCCCAGTAAGACACAGCTAATTATTATCCAATGAAGTAAGGCGTAATTGGAGTAATTAAGATCAAATGAGCTCATGTTATGAATCTCCACTGGTAGTGGACTTTAGTGAAGGTACACCACAGCTTAACACTTGCTGGAGACGCTCTTAGGGAACGTGTTAGTATTCGGAAAGTTTTCCGTAAAATTACAGCTCTCACATGGTCGATGCAATTGTCATCGGAAGGGAAATGTAGGCAGTAAGTGCAAGCCGCACAACTTGGGGCTTGTCGCTGACTCAGCAGCGAATGGTCCACCTCTGAAGAAGCAGCTGCCTGCCAAAGTGCTCAAAATTATTCAGACAAAGCTGCTAACGTCAGCACAGACACTACCTGCTTATAGATGCGTGAAGTTGCTGCGGAACAAACATGTTATCAGCCTTCTCGAGATAATGTTTTATGCAGTTCGGACGTCGAAAACGATCGGACGGCTCCACGTTTAAAATTTCGGTATTTGAGCTTCGTGGTACCACCGCATTGTCAGATTCAGCACATTACTTTCTGATCCGACACCATATTTCCGTTGTACTGCTTACTGCTGAAGGTTTGATGAACTAATTGCCGCCACTTAGCAAAGAGGTTAACTATTGGGGTGTCGAGAAAGTATCTGCAGAAAATTTCGCAAAACTCCAAATTTTTTGTAGAAGTTCTGAAGATTTCAACATAAGTGCTATATAAAGACACTATCCTGTTGTATTAGCATAACTTGTCCAGCTTCGTCTTCCTTGCCTATTACACTGTACGGCAACCGAACTGCCCGACAACAACCGGCGAAGACGTCTGGAAATATGTATGCACTGAACTGCCCTCCCGAAGTCGGGAGGGCAGTTCAGTGCATCGTTCAACTGGCTGGACACCATCATCACAGGAGACGAGAACTGGGTCCTCTGCGTCAACCACGTTCGTAAATGTGCTGGTGCCAACGCGATGAACTGCCGACATCTTTCGTAGAAGGTGAAATTCATGCGAGGAAAGTCATGCTGAGGGTCTGGTTTATGGGATCTGTCATTTCGAGCTGCTGCCTGCCAACACGACGGTCACTGTCGAGGTCTACTCTACACAACTGCAGAGACTGGCCGACAATATGCGCAAGGAACAGCCGAGGCTCGACAATGTTCGCTTGTTGCACGATAACGCGCGCCCACGCATCGCGAAGACGACTTCTCAGAGAATTCTGGAACTCGGATGGGGGAAGTTCTGCCGCATCCACCGTACAGCCCAGATCTGACCCCAAGTGACTACCACCTTTTTCGATCACTTCAGCATCATCTGGAAGGGAAGCCTTATGAAGATCGTGGCCACCTCGAGGATGACCTCCTAGCTTTTTTCGCCTCCAGGTCACCGGATTTCTAGGCCAGAGGAATTGGAAGTCCTGTGGAACGTTGGCGGAGAGCAGTCAATGTTTATGGAAATTATTTGGTTGATTAATAAAATGTTGGTAAGAAATTCTGTTAATTTGAAAAAATTTCTGCAGATACTTTTTGGACACCCTAATAGAAATGCCAAGAGGTCACCGTGAACACCTCAAAACGAATACCTGCACATTCTACATACATGCGCTGTATGCGCTGAGAATGTAAGAATTTTGAGAGGGAAGAGTGGCATTTGTGTTTTGTTTTTTGTGGTTCCTTAATCGACTTCTCGCTAAGTGGAGGCATTTAGATCATTCAATGGCCTTGACTCTAAAGAAGGGTATGGTGTTTTGAGCATCAGTCTCACAAGCAAATCAGATATTAGCTATTAGTCAGCCTAACCGAATCATCCTCTTGCCTAACCAAGCGTAATTCTACCCGAGTTTCAATAAGACTATCGGTAAACGAGCTGCGAATAAAGTCATGTGATGTAATATGATAATTGACGACGAGTGGAGGAACGGAAGCATACGCATTCGACACTTGACGACACATAGCTGACCACGAGTAATCCTTGGAAGAATAATCCCATATGTTGTCCAGCTACTAATGCTTTTCACCTCTTTTGCAATCTAACACCTTCATTAGCGAAGCTCATAGCTTTCAGTTAGTCCAATTTACATAAACTCCTCAGTTGTTGAATGCCTTTTTACCACGTTTAAAAATGGATTCCTTCCATCATCCCTTGAAATATTTTTCCCACTCTGCCAAGGAAGTGTGTTCACTGTTGTTTACAAAAGTTTTGTAAGGAAATCATTTTCTGTATTACCGCCTACTCAAGGTATTTCACAGTTCGGTTTTTGAATGCTTCCTCAAAGAGTGGTCTTCCAGGGTAGGGCATAAACAACAGCACAAATTCCCGGATAATATGTAACTCTGCAGAACTTTCCCAGTAAGAGGCTTATTGTTGTACCGGTGTCCCTCTATCAAGGAATAAAAGCTTTTAAACTTGATGTGAGCATGAGCGTCGTTCCAAAAAAGGCAAGGTCACCTGTGAGATACCGTTTCAGGAAGTCTACTCTCATAACTCCAACAGGCTCCATGTTCTACATTAGGATGTTTTACTGTATTCCCTCACTTTTTCTTTATGTCATCGTGCTTATCGCCTTATTTCGAGAACGTAAAAGGCAGACCGGCCGCTTCCATGACCTTTTGATAGTGCAAGGTATACTTGTAAGTTGATTCAACGCCTTTCTTTTTTATTTGAGTGCATTTCTCCCTTTAAAAGTATTAATAACTAGAGAGCTTGTCGGCTTCAGAAAAGAAAAAAAAAGCAGAAAAAAGATAACAAACACCTGCGGTAAATCTGAACCTTTAACTCCAAAATACAGCTCTTATAGAAGATTTCCTCCGCAACATATTAGAATTTCATGAATAATTAAAAATGATTAAGTGGAGAGGTATTCTAACAAATATTTTATTATGACGGATTTTGTCCTGTCCTGCAAATGATGTTTTGGAACAATTTTGAAACATTATTGATTAAATAGCTAAAAAATGTTTACTTTTAGCGAGGACAACGTTGTAGCCGTATTGTTAAGCGCGGACGTGTAATTCTTACGATGACTTTACTGACTGCATTGCTCCATAAACTTGCACAGTGTCTTGCGATGTATTGATGGTGTAAACGCCGCTTAAAACGTGAAGGTTTGCAACTAAGGATTGTTCGGTATCTTTTGCCTAGCTTCTTTTATTTCGATTTATTTTATGTTACCAATATAGTGCCAAGCCGGGTGCAGTTCTCTAAGTCTCGCCTAAAAATTGGATTGAGTTTTAAATTGAGCGATAAAGTATAACTCTCACAGGGAGCCCTTCCACTGTTGGTTTCGGATGCGCACCGAATCGCTTCAACTGTCGTTGAACCATGTACTCTACTCCAGAATATGTACAGTGCTGGGGGGAGAGTGAGAAACAGGGAAAGGCACTTGAGAAGACTGGCAAAGGCGCATTGTTTAGTAGACACCACATCTTAGAAGGAAAATGCATGCGCAACCATCAAAGTTATGAGAAGACAAAGGAAGCCGTGAACGAAAAATTGCATAGGCACATCGGCCGACTGAGCGTAGTCCTATTAGTTGCCCTCCTTCAATGAGCAATCTTCACAGCTGTACAATTAAACAAACGCCAAAATGGCGTCATGGCAAGCCAATAATGCTGCGTTCTGTGATGATCTTTAGCATGTTTCCGGCACATTCTTCCTTTCAGTAGAAGACGATCCAAATTAGCTCTCTCAAATATCTTGGAAACTTATTCCCGAGAGGTTTGGTGGTGCTAATTTACGCTAGATTTTCCTACAAAGCGAGGCTATTTTGTCCGATGGAAATTCGAAGGATGACTAGTACATATTGGCGATGGGTCAAAGTAATAGTTGTCGACCATGTTCACAAAAGAAGTTACGTTAAGTTTCGCCCCGAGCTATGCATAAACCGCACCTCCGGAATCAAACTTCGTGACCTCTCCTCTGCATACCCTCTCGGCCACCCCATCATTACCTGCGCAGCAGGTAAATAACGCTTCTCAAAGTGCTATTTCGCTCCCATTAGGTAACCTAGGAATTTGGCAAATCCTGTGTTCCGGCTAACTGAACTCCTAGATCTTTTGCAAGTTAATTTCTGAGCAGGACTAAACAGTTCCATACGTCGTGCTTGGCTTATCAGCAGGCACCGAAGTGCCATGGTTTTTCGTCCTTTTTGACTTGCCCAGGTCAGCGGACAATTTGCAAACCACGTGGTGCTTCCCAAACAGGATCCTGCAATCCTCAATGTGTTGCTTTGAAAACATCCATGGTCAGTTCATTTCACGATCACCTTTTAGCCGATGGCACATCGCAGTTACCCAAAATCAACGTTTCTACTGAGCTTCAGTAGCTTCTAAACCAATAGTACTTCACTTGCGAGAGCTCCACTCGACGATATGCATTCTAGAATCTTCTGGTGTTCACAAATTCCTTTTATAACATTCAACTCGCAAGATGGACCAAGGAGAGTAGCTGGTGGAGAGCAATGTACGACCAGGCACCAAACTGGCTGCTAAGGACGGTGAGTTGCTTTCGTTTGGCTTAGCGCTGATGCATGTATCACTCCTTTCAGAGCACTTGTTTCACGCTAAGCTTTGCGTTCGTGCAGACGTTCATGACATTTTTTATTTCTTTGAATCGAATGACGATTTTCCTACAACCAGTCTACCATACCTTGGTACGAGGGCTTCACATGTGCTTCATTCAAGCATCGCAAACAGGATGTTAAGATATGGAAGTACGCCTTTCCAATCAGTGTGGCAGTGACACTGATTTCGCCGTTCTTCTTCACCTACAGCATGTTTTTGGCCAGCACATCTATCTTCGTTGACGACGTTACGAGGACGTACGCCATATTGTCGAATGCAGTAGGTCAACTTCGCCCTTCTGAAAGTGTCACTAACGCATGCAGATCCTATTGCAGGACGTGGGGCCGATTTTGGGGCGGCTTCTGATATTCATGAGTGTGTTCTTGTTCGCGTCAACCATTGTAAACGCGACTTCCGTTGTGCTGCTTTGCAAACGCCCTAAGCACCATCACGATAGAGCAGAATGGAAGATGCTCCTTATAGCACTGCTCAACTTTCTGGTCGACCTAGGATTCTTCGCGATGTTCGTGAGTACATTTTTCAACGAAAACGAAAAATCTTTGAGCATTTTTTGAATTTTTTCAGTGATTTTTTTCATTTTTCCACTTTTTAACGATGGGTCTATTAGGTTCTTCAAAGAGTCTTAAGCCGTTTAACATAATTTTCTTTCTTATTATTTCATAAAGTCGAATTTATAATACTGAACAATGTACTCCATTTTCACATCAAATTGGAAAATCTTCTGAACAAGCCTAACGGATTTGAAATAAAACTGAACGTCTTCCAAATCAAAACGAGCTCTTTCCGCATTGAATTAGGGACCCTTAAATAAGGTTTGAATAATTTTTTGTTGATATGAAATTCTAAGTCACCGACTCAATAAGTGCAAAACAGTGTTTCAAATTTTATGAAATTCTCATTCTTAAGGCAGAATAATGGTTTAAAGCTTAGTTAAAGAGCAGGAAGGCGACAAAAAAAGGATTGCGCCAAGCTCCTGTCTAAGACATTTCGGTTCTTTTTTGACTGAAAGCAAAATCTATGTTCTCATGGAGTTTTACATTCGTAGGTGGCAATTTGAGCTAATCACGGACATTCGAGTACAGGCGACAGGCCCTTGTGACAGCCCGGCCTATGGAGAAATCATTACGTGGTTGATGACGTTAAGTGAGTCTCGCGTCTGCGAGAGCCGACGCGCACTCGCAGAGCCCGGCGAGTGTGAGAAGTATGCGAGGGTCCCTGATGTAAGGACGGCATTGGGGAACTGAGCTAGTCCGAAGTCCCGTAACGTAAGTAAGAACCGCGTAGCTACGCTGAATGTGGGTACGCTGACGGGCCGCTCGTGAGAGTTGGCAGAAGCACTGGAGCGAAAACGAGTCGACGTATGTGCGGTACAGGAGACGAGGTGGTCCTATTGCAAATCGAGGGACATAGGCCGAGGCTTTAAGGCCATTCTGTATGGCAATCCCAGGACCACCAGCGGAGTTGGTGTAATCGTCTCCGAACGTTTCCGAGACGCTACCAACGTGGAAAGTTTTAATGACCGCTTGATGAAGGTCGTAGTTCGCTGCTGAACAGCGTATGTATCATTTCTTCTCCGCGTACGCTCCGCAGTAAGGCTGCTCTGAGAGAGCTAAGGACGAGTTTTGGACCGTGCTTGATGAAAAGACAGCAGAGTTACCGTCAGAAGATGCGGTTGTTATCGCAGGTGACCTCAACGGTCATGTTGGGATTGCGAAGGATGGTTACAGCTGTCACGGCGGTTTTGGTTTTGGACATGGTGAGCGAATCCTTGAGCATGCGGACTCGCATAACCGCATTATTGCAACACCATCTTGTGTCTTTCTATAGCGAGAGTACCAAGACACAGATCGATTTCATCCTTGTCAAGCATCGCGATCAAAGGTTGATCAGAGTTGCGAAGGTAGTGCCGTACGAGATTGTCGCCACACAGCATCGTCCACTGATATACATTATTAAGTTCGCCCCTCCGAGGCTGAGGCATGTCGAGCGATGCGGTCCACCGAAAATCAAGTGGTGACGGTTGAAGGAAAACGCTGCAGCCATTGTTCCTCGTATTCGGTTGCCGACGGTAGCCGTTGCAATAGCCGCTCATTATAATGACCTCAGCGATAAAATCGAGGCCCGCGATGGTGAACGACATCTTTACCGAATTGCCAAGGAACGCATCGTCACTGAGGACATCGAGAAATTCTTGGCCATCAACAATGAGAACGGCCATCTGCCGACGAACATGAGGGTTATAAAACGATGACATGACTACTTCGAGAGAATATCGACAGTAGAGTTTGCCCATCTGCCTCTTCCTACTGTCCCTCCTACGCACGGTCCTGTGCAGAAGGTCACTGTGAAGGAGAAGGAAGCGGCTTTGAAGAGGATGAAGTCAGGCAAAGCAATGGGCCCCGACGACATAGCGGCGGACCTATGGACGTTGAGGTGCTGGTATCCTGTTGAGTGACTAACGAAGTTCTCCAGCCAGGTTGTTGCGGAAAAGAAGGTACCTGGTAGTTGGCAGGAAAAACAACGATCCCGATTTGGAAAGAAGAGCAGTCCTGCGGACTGCACGATTTACCGCCCAATTCGCTTGCTCTCAAATAGCATGAAAATATTGAAGCGAATTGTAGATGGACGTATTCGCAATATCGTCCAGCTTTCCACCAACCAATGTGCCTTCATGGCGGGCTGTGGCACCATCGATGCCATACATGCTGTACGTCTCCTGGTAGAGAGACATCGCAAAAAGCGGAAACCGCTGCATCTAGCCTCTCTCGACTTAGAGAAAGCATTTGATCGTGTACCGCGTGCGGTCGTATAGTACGCCTTACAACAACACCATGTTCCTTAACCCCTTATTGAGTGGATGCGCATACTTTACTCAGACCCAAAGAGTAGGGGGGTCGAGCGTTCTACCCCTCGTCTCCCTGGCCCGCGCAGCCCCAACCCCCTGGGCTTGCTCGAGAGTCCAGTGGCTGCCTTACGAGATAGTGGAGACGCAGACATCTGCCACGCCTCTGTTTAAAGGGCGGGGGGGGGGGGGGTAGAACGCCACTCCACCGTGTTCGAGCGCCAGCCGGCACATCGGCGGAGTCTCCTATCTCCGTCGGTATTCACACAGGCTCCGCGGTTTCCCCGCTCCTTTTTATTGTCGTATTGGATTCCGTTTTAAGAGACCTCCAGAAGCCTAACCCCTGGACACTGCTGTATGCAGATGACGTAATGCTTACAAGCAAAGAGAAGAGTGAACTCTAACGACAAGCGAAAGCTTGTTACGACCGCTTGGCGATGTTAGGACTCAAGCTTAACGTCAAAAAATCTGAGTACTTGAACGACAGACGTAAACGAGGCCAGGTCCACTGAGATCAATGGCACTGCGCTCATACGGACGACAAGCTTCAAGTACCTTGGATTGATGATGGATGATGATGGATCAATTGCGTCTTATGGTAGTCTGACGTGCGAGTTGAACTCAGGGACAGGAAGGTACCGGAACGCCTTAAATCGAAGAGTTATAGAACCGTCGTCCGGCCAGTAGCGATGTCTGAAGTTAAGTGCTGGCCCGTAACCAAGGAGGTCGAGACTCGCCTCAGCGTAATGGAAACGAAAATGCTGCGCTAAACGGCTGGTGTTACGCGTCTGGACCGTATTCGCAACGAAATAAAATGAAATATGCCGGCAAAAGATATTAAAAAAGCAGTTGTAAAAAACACTCATGTCCGCACACTGGAGCCTAATGTTAACAGCAGCAACATTATCAAATAAATAAACAATAAGGATAAGGATAAAGGATAAAGGATAAAGGACGTTCTTATTCAATCCCTTTTGGGATGCGCCACGCACTCTACTTCAACGGGATGTCGCGGAGGTGAGTTGAATGCGTATTTGGCCATAAAATGATTTGCGGTGGCCAGCCGATGAACAAGTCAGCGATTTACCCTTCCCAGACAAGTCTGGTACCAACTCACCGACCCCGGAGGGATGGAAGGCTTGGTTGGCCTGGGCGGGAAATCCGAACCGGGAACCTGGTATCGGGTGCAGGCAACAGCCGGCGCCTACTCCGACTGCGCGCCCAATAAACAACAATAAACAGTAAAAAATACAAATATAATAAATGTAAATAATTAAATGAAAATCGTGACGAACTTTCCGACTGCGTGGTGCGACCTCCTCTTTTAATGCACTAAAAGATTGCTGCCTTATTGCGTTTTAAAATAAAAAAGTTATAATTTTTTCTTAAAAAATTAAAACTATTGCACTCATTTTGCCAGCTGAACTAAAAATTTCAAGGCAGGTTACATCAATTTTTCCTTGGGCAGACAGTTATTCTAATCAAGTTGGAGAGTCTGTAGTTTACCTCTAAGAAGCACGTTTCAGTTTGGAAGGCGTTCCCATTAATTTAAAAAGCATAAAGCTTGTTTAGAGTGGTGCTCATTTTTACGTGAAAAGTGTTTGACTTGAAAAGGTTCAGTTTGGAAAACTGTCCTATTTGTTTATTTATTTATTTATTTATTTATTTATTTATTTATTTATTTATTTATTTATTCAATTTGACGTGAAATGGTGCAACCACCATATTTAGTCACTACAGTGTTCCACCTAATAGGCTGGTCAACGATTCTCCTGTCCCAGAAATGGGAAGATTGGGAGTTAAAGAATTCGCTGGCCGCCCTTTCGAAATCTTCAATCTTGGCGAATTCGCTCTTCACTAAGAGTGATTAAGATGCCGAAATAAGGGATAGTCAGCCCAGCACCTCCAATTTCCACAGGTCCCTCTACTGTTTGGGACCGAGAGTTTTCGTGGAGTACGAGCAAAAGCTCGTCTCTCGAACAGCGTCCGCCACTTGCTAAAGCTGATTGACGTGAATCTCAGAAACAGAAAACGGTACTCTTCTTAGTGTAAGGGCCCGATTTGGCTTGCTTCAGCGGGTCTAGTGATCTACAGCTAGCACATGGTGGGTTATGGCTGCCGACCAAGAATATAATGTTCTGGAACCTTCACAAAATAGGCTCAAGACCTTTTGACCAACCTAATACTAAGCACAAGGTAGCGAGGTTAATTGTACTGCAGTTGAGATTTAGTAGATGATGAAACCCATTATGCCGACGGCTTCAGCGGTTGTTCAGGCATTAAGCTAAAGCTCGGGGCCAGAAAAGCTTTCTGAGAGCGCTCACCCGCCACGATGAACCAAAGCAGTGGCATGGATGGTGTAATACTGGTACATGATGATGTGAGGGCATAGAATGAGATTTATGTACTAGCACACAGAGCATTACCAGGATCACGCTCAGCAAATACTTGCTGTTGCTGTTCGCTGTTTAACATTCCGCTTACGCTTACGTTTTGACCGGTTTCTTCTTTCATCGTTTCTACACCATCATTTTACCACTTTTGTTATAGGCCAGCGTATCTAGATGTGCCCTAACGTATGTATTTGCATACAAGACATTTGACGAGATGCTAGCGCACTGCCACTTCCTACGATGTGGTCCATCGCCTTACACGAGGGCCTACATCGCTCTGCAAAATTATAGGTCCACCACCCAATTTGTCCATTAGCACCCGAACCTTCGTATTCCTTACTATCGAAAACCTCTTTAGTATAATTATAAGCAGGCTATCTTATCAGTGCAGGATACCACGAACTTCTTTTGAAAAATTAACGAATAGAGATCGGTGCAAAATAATTCAAGTTCACAAAATATAAGTACCGGGGTGCATAAATAGGGACTGTACCGACTTTCCCGCAACGATTTCCTTTATTCAACAGAAATGCTTATAGAAGTAGTACTGAATAATTGAAAAAGCGTTGCTCTGCTTAAAAAACAAGAAATTTTATCTGCATGTTTCTCCTAAGCAAGGATCTTTTAAAGGAGGCTCTTGTCTTATTAGAAGTCTACATACTTAAAGGTGATACACTCATTCCCTATTCAAATGTGCATCAAATGTTTTCACAAAGATTGGCGATCTGTCAATGATGTAGTGTAGAATACAGCGGTTTACTTACACAAAGAATCTGAAGGGATAAGAGATGCGTTGATCAATACCTTCGTGAGACCCGCCGCCCACTCTACTTCTTTCGTATTTCATCTTTACAATCACTCCAGTGTTTTGTTGCACAGGTCAATATCAACTCACCGATTCAGAGGGATGGAAGACTTGGTTGACCTAGTAAGAAGTGGAGCCTTACCAGTGGCTAGACTGTGCCCACATCAACAATCTTCAACTGAGAGTTAAGAAGAATGCGCGAGAAGCTCAAGCTTCATATGAGGTGTCCAAAGGAATGGCCGTTAGCATCCAGCCTTACAGGAAAGCAGTAGATCTTATACTCCGAGGAGCATTGAAAAGGTGACAGCGGCAGCGATATTTTAGACACAATAAGCATTGACGCCCTCACTTCTGACACATTTATGTTGACCACCACGTCTCATTTGTTCTACTAGGCGCGTATTACCCTCTGGCCTTACTCCTCCCAACTAACCCTTCTATCCCTCTAGGATAACGAATTAGTATAAGGTTTCCTGGGATAAAACACTGATTAGTCCATCTGTTTGCGGGAGCCGTTGTGTGGACCAAATACACATTCGAATTAATCACGATATCCAAAAAGATGAATGTGTGGCGCCTCCCGAAAGACTGATTATCGGAGACACGCGTATCCTTTTTACCATTTATTGCGAACACTCAAAGGACGCATTTAAGAGAAACTTGAGGAGGTGAATTCATGACACGATAGCAGGGGAAGGGGAAGACATTATTCGTACGTCATTTGCTTCTACAGACCAGTCCACAGACAACTCGAAACAGATATTACATATATAAATGCAGAATCCGTGGTGCATTCTTCAGAAAAAACCCAGTACATTGTACTTGGGCACAAGCTCTATCCGTTGTTTACCACCTTGACCGATGAGGTAAAGAGCACAACTTTTTTGTATCTGCTAAGAAATAGTGCCTGCCGTGCATGCGCTGATGGTCTCGGCATCAGTGAGTGAACAGACCATTAAGGGAAGGGAACCGAGAGAGTATTCGGCAACCATTGTTGGCAACCTACGTTATGCCCATATGTGGCTGCCACGTGATGTTGTGGGCGGGTGGCTTTGCGGTTGTACCACTGGCGTCGAATGTTCAGACGTACATTGTCCACCCCCCCCCCCTCTACTCGCGCAGTAAGACCAACCAGTCCTAATCCTGCTCTTCCACTGCAACAAGAGGCATGTGCCCCCCTTTCTGCCTGTTATTTCCAAGAAACCCTCATGCGCGCACAAAAGAGCACACAGTGAAGTAAGCATTTATATAGTTATATATAATCTACTACTGTACGATTAAGATGCCGGTCGTTGACGTTCGAGTGATCTAACCTGCGCGAGATACGCTTGCTGTTCAAAGTGAGATGCCGCTACAGCAGAGAAAGCCTCTTCCTGCTTGACACAGTGGCAACTGTGCGCGTACCTGAGCTTCTGAATTCAGAAGACCGGTACTCTACGGTGTACAACAAGTGTCTAATTCAGAAGAAGTGTCACCAAAGTTGTGCGATGAGCGAGAAGAAAAGACGAGTAAGGGGGAACTAGGCGTCCGGATTCGGAAGACGTGTCATCGATGTCGCGAACGAGAAGGTGTATTCAGAACAACTGTCACCGACTTCGTCGGGTGATCGTCGGAATTCAGAAGACCTGTCAACGAGGTCATGTAGCGAATGTTTTATTCAGATGGCGTGTCACCGATGTCGTGCAACGAGCGCCTGGAGACGGAAGACGTGTCAACGATGTCCTGTAACGACTTCCGTTGAGAACGGTTGCGGAGGAGCAATCTGGTGAGCAGAAGTACTGCACAACACAAACCAATGACGTTTCTGGACGGTCCGGAGAGAATGCCTACGGTGAACACAGAGAAGTAGTGAACGGCTTCATGCCGAGTACCATCTGAATCTAAATGTTAGCAGCTTTTAAGCTTTACAAAATTTGCTTTCTGTAGGACAGTGTAGCCGCAAAATCGCAAGAAGCGCGACTTATGACGTGCCTCGCACTTGTACCATATGTACTACTATTAGGTTGGAAAAAAAGTCTCTTCACACTTCGAAATTTTTTTTACCCTTCCCCTTGTAAACGCACTAGCCAATGTTGATTGCTGATTTCGTAATCCTATCACACTTGTCTACCGTTCGCACGCGGACACAGGTTAAGACTCTTCTTGTAATTCGTTATCCACCCAATCTTCCGAACTCAATGCCAGATCTACCTCATGGCCGTTTTCAGCACGGCATTCTTCATGAATTCATTAAAGAATCCACAGCACGTCAGGCAGCAGACCAAATTAACCATATATATGGCTTGGGATCTACTACTCATCGCGCCTGTTATGAGTGGTTCGGAAAGTCTTTAAAAGGAGATTATTTACTGAGGGCAAAGCATGGTCAGGAAGGCCAACTGGATTGGACGACAGTGAACTACCATCTTCTTCGTACCGATAGTTGGCAGACGACACGTCAGCTGGCAGAGAAGCTCGAAGTGTCTCATAGGATAGTAGGAATCCATCTGAAGAATCTTGGCTTTCATGGAAATTTGGAGCTTGGATTCCACATGCCCTGTCAGACACTCAGAAAGGTCGACGGCTCTCCATCGCTGCTTCTCTTCTGTCCAGATAAGGAAGAAAATCGTTTCTTCTCGGATTGTGACAGGCGAAGAGTACTGGGTTCTGTGAGCCAACTTCCGAGGAAAAGGCAACGGGAACAAAAGGGAGAGAGCCCTAAGTCTGATCTCAAGCCCAATGTTCACGAAAGGAAGATTTTCTTGAGTGTTTGGTGGGATACCAGAGAAGTGATTTATCGGCAAACTCTCAGAAGTGGAGAGACACTTACTGCAGTCACATACTGCGGCCAACTCCACAAAGTCGTCGCAACTCTCTAAGAAAACAGGCCGGAGAAGTCGAAGGTGATGATCCTGCATGACGATGCAAAACTACATGTTGCAAGGTTCACAAGAGAAACAATAAAGGAGCTGGGCTGGGAGGTAATGTCACATCCACCGTATAGCCCTAATCTCGTTCGTGCCGACTACCATCTCTTCCGTGCTTTCAAGCAAGAAATTGGAGAGAAATATTTTGGAACTGATGAAGACCTCAAAAATTGGATTCATCAATGGTTCGACTCCAGAACTGCAGTCTTTTAAGCGAGAGGAATTGGAAAATTACCCAGTCTTTGGAGAAGTGTAGTGGGACAAAATAGAGTTTATCTCAGTTGATTTGACTTTGTAGTTGTGAAGTAATAAATCTTTGAAAAAAATGAAGACTTTTTTCCAACCTAATATAAAATGCATTTCCAGGGTAAACGAACAGTGGCAGAACCATTGATGATTTAAACTCTCCCACCGTAAGTCATGGGGAAACCTGTAGCTCACCGCGGGAGCAGCTGCGGTTAAGTGATAAAATAATAAAAGCGGCGTTATTCAATTCATTCAATTCAATTGTTCTCCATTCATTCCATCCGTATTTGGCCTATACAACTATTTGTGAAGCACAGCCGATGGGAAAGTTATTTGTTCTTTACTTCCTGCGTAGACAATGACGCAGGATTAAAGCAGAAAACAAACCAAAAAGAGCATGATAAGGAATAAGGATCACCCACATGATGATTACTAGAGACCGTATACACAAGCAGGAATAACGTGATAAGCTATCGAGAGTTTTAAGTTAGTGTTTTATCCTCCCCAGACAAGTCTGACTAATTTACCGATCTCGAAGAGACAGAAGGCTGAAATTGCATACACATCTGGCACCTGCTCCAACTGCGCCACCACGCGCCCAATCGTTGCGAAATTTATCTTAGTGGAATGCAACTTCAAAGGCAGCAATAAGTGCGCCTCTAAGTAAGGGTAATATCAAAGAAAACACTCGAGGCTCCCCTTCGAAAACATTACGAAAGTTGGTCACCGTTTAAGGTTATTATGTGCGAGAATGCGGGACAACATTCCTTTGCCTTGAGAATGGTCGAGTACGCTTCGGACTTGCTGACGCTTTCAAATGCATATTCGATTTTCTTCCTCAACAAACTCATCCGAAGAGCAGTTATTAAAATGTTCAAATTCCGAGGTGAGGTTTTGATTTGCTTTAAGAAATAAGAACAACAGGAGACGCTCCTCATGTTACGAACTGAGCTGCGGACTTCGCCGCCTACAGTGGCAAAGCTATTTACTGAATGAAAATGGATTCTCCACTTAGTTTCTTTGACGAGAATTTTCTACGACCAATAATTTGAAGAATTTTCTCAAATTCTCCAAATTATTGGTTGGAGCCATTGTGAACCCACAGTTATGTACTAGATAATGTCTGCCGCCGAGCTGACCCTCTGCTACCTTCATAGGAATTTTTGACTAGAAAAACTAATTTTTGGCTATGAAAAAACCTTCAAACGTTCTCTTTGTAGAATCTAACCTCCCCATTATACTGGAAAATTGTTGGGTTTAAAAACTGTAATTAATTATTCTGAGAGTTAAACATTTCGAACAACCTAACATAATTGTGGAATTCACATGCGTAGGTAGTAAGGACAAAAAGCTAAACGACGGAGCTACTCAATCCCTTTTGGAATGAGCCACGCATTCTACTTCTACGTGATGTCGTGAAGGCGATTTGAATGCGTATTTGGCCCTATAATGGCTTGCGGTGGTTTATCATTCCCAGGCAATTCTGGTACCAAATTGGTACCAGATCTAATTGGTACTACCAATCCACCGACCCCGGAGGGACGGCCGGGGTCGGTGGATTGGTAGTACCAATTAGATCGGCCTAGGCGGGAAATCCGAACTACGGAGTTGGTATCGGGTCCACGCGACAGCCGGCACCTCCTCCGACTGCGCCACACGCGCCCTAAGAAATTTGTCTCTCAACAAATTGAAAACATACGACCGCTTAGGGATTGCAGCAGGAAAAATCTGGACCCCAGAACCGGTTGGGAGAGGGGCGGATGTTAACTGGCAGTGGAAAGTATGGGTGGCCATTGTAGGAAGAAAAAAAAAGCAGAACCAAAACCTGAAACTGTAGCCCTCCACGCTGGTTTCTCCCCAATTGCTTTTTTCTCGCTCCTTTAGTTGTATTTCAGGATTTCGAGACGGGAATGCGAACCCAACTCATCGTAACTTCAAAATCGTCTGTCCTGCTCGACAGGAGCGTGTTAGAGGATAGCGGGCTGCACAGTGCGGATATCGTTCGCCTCATGTCCTTGTACTGAACGTGCAATGCCTGCACACCTTCAGATGCGGTCAACGCTTTCCTCGGACTTCCGTTGTGTTCGAGATCACTCGCACATTTCCGCAGTTCATGTTGTCGAACCTGCTTAGTTGGTTATGTTTGTTTAAAGACATCAATATCTTTTTCTCCAAAAAAGAAGAAATTCTCCATTTTGAGTTCGGAATAAAAATATGTTTATTGTTTGAAATTTGGTATATCATGTGATTGTTCCATATAACTCTTGATCACCCTCTAAATTATGGAAAATCTTGGGGTAACGTGGGAGTTTACCGAAGTCAAAAAAAGCTATCCAGTGTCACGGCATCGGTGAAAGACTGAACACGTCGTGAAGTTGCGACAACTCTGGCAGGTGATGTCCGACCGTCGTAATGAAGGGTTTGCGACCATTTCCGCGGCTAATAATAATCGGTGAAAGAGTAACAGCGACGTTGCGATTGGCGGCTATTTTGTATTCATGCCGATGTTCTTCCTGGTTTAAGCGCTACATTGTTACTTCTTGCAGTTTTCTACTGTGTCCACTCGCCTTCTTTGCATCATTTTCACCTGTTGTTGTTCATTAGGAGGTTTCTGGAGGTGCAGCATTGAGGATGAATTCTGTAAATAGCGAAGACTTCCGCTTAGCAAAGGCATAATTCACCAAAGAGCTTTTAAGAAGCTGTCATTGATGTAGCTCAACATTCAGTTTATGAAGCTCGTTTATAATAGTAAACGTTGTATAATAGTAACAAGAGTTGGTCTGGCATACATCTTATATGCCATTCGAGTAGAATTATGCAAAAACCGGACACCAACAGAGAAGTCGGGAGGCACCTCAGCCCTGTAAGCGCTTCCAAAGCCTGAAGAAAATCGTCCAATGGTTGATATTGAGCGAATCTCTCCAATGCTTGCTTCTCCTTGAGAGCACAAATTAACAGAAGTGTAGGCAAGAGCTGGCAATTTAATAAGCAGTTACGCACAGAGAGGAGGCAACTGCACTAGTCTGCATTGGCACGTCGTCCATCATTACCACGTGCTTATACGATCTACACAATGAGCATTTGCGTATACAGTAACTATTATTACAGATTATTATCTCTCACTCTTAATACGCCCACAACCTTCCCCAGCCCTTACAATGCTTGCATCTGAGATGAAGTCGTTACATACCTGCTGACGTTGATCACTAAATCGAATACGACGTCAACAGACTAATTGGGATAGAAGGCACCAGCCCCTTCACGCTGCCTAAGTACATAGGGGAGCTAATCAGGTAAATAATTAACTGAAATCTAATGAATTAGTTGGACATCTGATACTGAAGCAATGTGGTACCGCACCAGTATCGACTTTATTCCTCGAGTATCCGGCTGTGAAAGTGATTCATTCTACTTGGCTAGAAAAGTAAATATGCTGAAGTTGTGCTGAAGTTGTCCTCCTTTAGGTCCTCCCTACGGGCGCGATTCTGTCATGTTCGTAAGCTGCACATTATGGAATATACAAATGCAAAGGTCTTGAATGTTAGCTGCGAGATGCGAGACATTGCGACTAATCCTCGATTCGATTGGATTTTATGTCGGAGAATGAATTGGGATTTAACAAGAGTCGTCCCATGTCCAGTGGTTGACATTTGGCGGACAGTGATATCTGCGGGAGCGACTGAGCTGCACAGCAGCGAAACACTGAAACGGTGACCACACCTGTACCTTACCTTCTCATGAGCTATTGAGCTCCACGCATTACCGGCGGTTTTTATTTTGTTTATTTATTTCGAGAGGCGACCAGCCCATCTTATAACAGATACTCCTCCATCTAAAACTGCCAACTATGTTGTATGGTCGAACTCTAGCGTGCGCTTAAGTATCCCACAGGCCGAAAGAAAGCGGACGGTATCATCATATCATGGTTTAAAGTTTTCAGGGAGCTAAAATGTCTTGCTGTAATAGAATTGATTGGGAAAGATTCAATTAGGAAGCGCCGTCTTTCGACTCAATGATCCGTGTGCTGTTTCTGGTGCATGCACCTATGACTGGTTTCGTATAACTTTCCACTGTTGATCCAACGGAAAATTGGAAGAAATTTTCCTAGGTTCCGTACAACCTAATCTTAACCTTTCACTGTTCATATTGATTTCCACGACTCCTCTTCGAAGGTGAAAGTTTTGAAACACTATGGTAGGCAGTGAAACCCAACAAAGAGATATGTACTGTGCAAGCTGCTAACCTGATATTTTGTCCACCTTATTTTTAGAGCGAGTGGTTATTCCATGGTGGTGAACTTCTATATCTTATCTCTCGTCATCGTTCGCTTCAAAAGGGCAGTTGGTAGGTCGCACGTAACAAGAAGTAATGCTTTTCTAGCACATGGGTTCTTTTTAAGATTTTTCCTTTAACGTTGCTGTCGAACTATTGGTGGTCCTCACACGAAAAAAGCGAACGGTGGCGAAGTTTTTTTTACTAATAAGCGTCTAAGGATCAGGTTGTAAAATTTATGTATAGGTGCGAAATATTAAATGACGATTTGATGGATCGACCGAGACTGAAGTCATTGAAGTGCTAATGGATGCATGGCAAATGAAAACAGTTTCACACAGTAGTCGAGCAGGCTGCTGCTCATTTGTGTAGAAAACATGACAGCACATTCAAGTTAGTCGTATAGTTCCTCTTTCGTGATTTCACGATTGAAGGAACGTTTCCATATCGAGGATGTCGTGGAGTGATGTCGAAACGGTTGTGGAGCTCGTGCAAATGAGCTTGGACAGGGAAGACCTGTCATATCTAAAACACAACACGAAGAGACTAACACTATCACAGGTCGCGTGGCTTTGGCGTCTTCTCCATAAAGCTCGAGATGTGGGAACTGTCATGCGCTGTTCTTCTGTTATTCGTCATACTTGATATGTAAAATAATTCCTTCTGCTGCAGATTGTGGAACCTTCCAAGCAAATATGGAAGTGGTAGCCTACGTGCGTATAGCCTATTGTGTTCCCTCCAGTATTCTCTATATTCTAGTACTCATCGCGCTCTTCAGAGAACTGAGAGGATCCTCAGGGCTATTCTATCCCTTACTGATAGTACAAGCAATACTGGTACGTTCTACGGTGAAGCTTTACTGCACGCGTACACAGCAAATTCACATAACGGCCCAAGAATCCTTAACATTGCTCTTCCAGAACGTGCTTGTGTTTGTTAACTCATTATATCTCATTCAACTTGCCAGCTTCACAACCGCAAGCAGCTGGTTTAGTGGAGTGTACAAATATTCGCCTCTCTTCATCGTGAAAGTTGTAAGTCGCTACATGCCTTTAGACCAACACTGACTTTGCACGGACATTCGACCGCATTGCCATGGAAGTGCATCGGTGCCACAGCTCCCTTCATAATTAACGTTCAGACGCCTTCTTAATGCTGATTTTTTCTTTGTGATGCTTCTTAATGGGATTTGTATCATTTACTGCACAGGGATAGCGCTGTCGGAAGATACACCGGCAGTCGTGTGTACCCGATTCCAGATTCTTGGTTCGAATTTCCTACCCAGATCATGTAAAGTCTTCCATCTCTCTGAGGTCGGTAAATTGGTAGCAGGCTTGCCTGAGAAGGACAAAGCTCTGGCATGTCAACCGGCTAGCTACCGCAAGTCACTGCATAGGCCAATAAGCGTTTAGATCCCCTCAATGACACTACGTAGGTGTAGAATGCGTGGCGCGTTCCGAAGGATCGATTAACGAAGTGCTTTATCCTTACCCGTGTTGCGTGAGGACAAACTCAAGCGCAGGTAGAGCTTCTCCTGACAAGGGGAGGTTACCATGTGACAATGACACTTTGAGATGAAATGTGTTTGACGGAATACGGCTTCAAACGCTGATTCCAAATATGCATTCCAGATCTGCGAAACGCTTTGGGAAACGAAGTTTGTGACCTATAATCGTAAGAAGGCGAGCTTAATTAGACTAGAAACAGCGCCTGCTGTCGAACAGCTGTAGCGCAGAGGATGGAGGAAAGAGACGTAGTGAGAGGGAATAGTTTGCGGTTTGACTGCCTGAGGTACAAAGTTTCTGCACTTCCTAAGAAAGATCCGAGACAATCAAAAAATATAAAACCGCAGCGAAAAAGGTCGTCAGGAAGGAAACCTGATTCACAGGAACTATTTTGCCTTCACGATCTCGGAGGCGGGAAAATTTCTTCGCCCAATATAGTCTAGAAAGATTATTTCAGGCGCTGACCAATCGTGTAAGGTAAAGCAACCCTGACCCAACCATACCTACGGTGACCGACCGTAGTCAATCACCTACAGTAACCAACCTAATCAGCCAACCATAGCCCATCAAAATTTTAATTATATTTTGAAATATAATACCAATGAACAGACCTTACATAAGTGGTCTGCGCTTTAAACAACCTCACTGGACAAAGTTTAGGCATGCAACTTTCTCCACCTCTGAAGTCGTGAAAATGCAGTAGTACCAATGAATCAGCTTTAGCTACTGGCGACCTTTTCTGTAGTGATTATACACAGAGTGCTTGACTGTGCCGGATCTTTTTTAGGAAGCGCAAAAATGCTTAACCAATGGAGAGTCGAACAACAAACCACTCCTCTTGCTATGCTGCTCTTCTATATGCACTGATCACTACGGTCCCCCCAATTGGAAACAGCGGCAGCCGCCGCTGTTTCCAATTTTCCGGGCGCCCCATAATTCCTGCGGCAAAAACTTAGTCGTATAAAAGGGCTAGGAATGCACCAAATTTGGTACAGTTTGAAGCCTTGATTGCCTTGATTTGAGCCTACAGTTTGATTGCCTTTTTATGTAGATTATTGTGGAGCGGTATTATTCTATAGTGATAATAGTGATACAGCTATAGCGATAATAGCCTTCACATCGTGAGGGCATCTTTGCAGTCTGCGACGCAGCGCCTCTTACGGAATTTTATTCATTTGTTCCAAGGAACATGTTGGACAAAAAATTTTCTAACCTAGATAGAGTAGAACCTCTTCGCTATGATGGTAAATAACAATGACCAAAAATCTAAAAATGCAGGAATTTCACAGCTAGTCTTTTGCAGGCACGATGTTTGACTGATGATGGGAACCGCTACGACGTCCTTGTCTTTTTGCTGTAAGATTAATCGTTTTACCAGAATGTATTCGGTTTTTTGACAGCGCGATTGAGTCAAGAAAATACATATTATATTAGGGTGTCCAGAAAGTATCTGCAGAAATACGACAACTTTTTCAAAATAACACAATTTTTTATCAACATTTTATTAATCAACCCCATAATTTTCATCAACATCGACTACTCTCCGCCAACGCTCCACAGGACCTCGAATTCCTCTGGCCTAGAAATCCGTCGACTTGGAGGCGAAAAAAGCTCGGAGGTGGTCACGATCTTCATCACGCTTCCCTTCCAGATGATGCTGAAGTGATCGAAAAAGGTGGTAGTCACTTGGGGCCAGATCTGGGCTGTACGGTGAGCGCGGCAGAGCTTCCCATCCGAGCTCCAGAATTTTCTGAGAAGTCGTCTTCGCGATGTGTGGGCGCGCGTTATCCTGCAGCAAGCGAACTTTGTCGAGCCTTGGCTGTTCCTTGAGCATCTTGTCGTCCAGTCTCTACAGTTCGGTAGCGTAGACCTTGGCAGTGACCGTCGTGCTGTCAGGCAGCAGCTCGAAATGGTAGATCCCATAAGCTCCTCACCAGACGCTCAGCATGACTTTCCTCGCCTGAATTTCACCTTTTACGAAAGATTTCGGCACTTCATCGCGTTGGCACCACGCACGTTTACGAGCGTGGTTGACGTATGTAGAGGATCCATTTTCCGTGTTTAGTGATAATGGTGTCCAGCCAGTTGAAGGCGCGACTTCGGGAGAGCAGCTGAGTGCATACGTATAGACGGGTAGACAGTTTGGCCATCGTGCAGTGAGATAGGCAAGGAAGACGGAGCTGGATATGTTATGAAGACACAACAGGATAGTGTCCTTATACAGCGCTTATGTTGAAATCTTCAGAACATCCTAGAAGAAATCTGGATTATTGCGAAGTTTTCTGCAGATGCTTTCTGGACACCCTAATAGTTTGGTGCCCATTGAACAAAGATTTTTGCAAATTTCACTCTTTTTATTCAAAGACCTAAGTTATGAGGGGAAACATTTTGGAAAGTCGTGTAAGACGAACAGCTTCCACGAACAGGTAGCGAATACCCATCTTGAGCGACTCCCTCCAACTGCGCTTACGAATTTTTCTATCTAACTTTTCGACTCAAAACTGAGTGTTCGCCTCATTTGTAGACTTGTGGACCTCTCCCTATAGTTGAAAAATTAAATATTGCATAATAATAGACTTCGAAAACGGCTGAATATTGCATCTGCTCCAGCTCATTGATGCATCGGGTATGATCAGAAAATTAACACCGTTCTTCTGCTGTGGTTTAGATCCATTCTTGTAATGTTCACTCTTGAGAAGAATCTGAATTGTAAGCTGCTTTTTAAGCTTCACTGTTTGGGAGTGAGAGGAGCGCTGCTATCCTGGATACGATCATACTTGACAGGAAGACAGATGTGTGTTAAAGTAAATAATTCTTTCTCCAGTCTCTATCCTTGCCCAAGCGGAGTTCCACAAGGTGGCGTACTTTCACCTCTCCTATTTCTTATCTACACTTACGACCTCCCATCTTATTTGAGCACCCACCCGCTTGTTAAGGTACAAGCGTATGCTGACGACATTAAAGTGTATGGAATTTATGAGGAATCTAATAAAACTGAGGTACGCAATGCTCTTTCACAGTCCATTGCAAAAATGATGGAATGGGCTTCAGCTTGGGGTATTCCTGTAAATTTGTCTAAAACTTGCGTTCTTCATTTAGGAAACAACGAAAATAAAGCAACGTATATGTTTGATGACAAGGTCCTTCAAAACACTGATGAAGTACGCGATCTTGGGATTCTCGTCAATACAAAACTGGACTTCGAACCACACATCAATATGATCGTTCGGAAGGCTTTTACCATTCTTTTTAGGCTTTATAGAAATGTTGCTTGCAACGATCCTCAAATACTGATTACGTTATACAAAGCTTACGTTATCCCAGTCTTAGAATACGGATCTCAGATCTGGAGCCCTGCCACCAGAAAGCTTCAGAATAAAATTGAAAAGGTCCAGCAGACATTCACCAAGATTTTGATGTATAAATGTTTCCCGGACCCCGAGTATCCCGGTAGCATGCCGAATTACAAAGAAAGGCTGAGTATATTTAAGCTTAACACTCTGTTCCACCGTCGCATATTTAGCGACTTAGTGTTTTGCTTCAAAATTCTCAAAGGTGAATCGAAATTGAAGCCGAGTAAATACTGGATTTTTAGGCCATGCAGAGGACGTACTAGCTTGCTATCTCTACAAAACGTCAAGCTAAATAGTAAGCCGAACTCCAAGGTCTCCAATAATTTCTTCTTTCGCGTTGCGAAATTGATTCAGATGTTGCCTCCTGATATAGTTGACTCGCCCAATAGCTCAGTGTTCCGAGCAAAATTAAAGAAGCTCGACCTTTTATCTGTTTTAAAAATTTCAGATTTGTCTTAATTGAAAATTTAAATTTTAAAGAAATTTGGTTTGAATTCTTTCTATTTACAGAAGGTGGTTACAGAAGACTTCACAGATCCCTCTTATGGCTTAAGCTCAACTTCAACCAATCGTAAACGAGGATGGCTACACTCCTACTACGCTTTGCGAGCAGTTTCGTATTTTACTTATAGGATGGCATTCACACAAGACCTGTTTTGTTGTCAATATTGGCAAACAGATTTCCAGTTCTTCACTGTAACTGAAAACTTAACTTTCGCTCTGTTCACTGTTCCCTTGAACTGCAATCTCTCAGCTCTTGTCTTAAGGGGATTTGCTTAGCCTTAGTTCACTTGCGTTGCTCTGGATTTTTAAGAATTGGGAATACCTACCTAACATAACTCGTTATGTTTCTCTTACTCTGTCTGCTTGTTTCTCGCGTTTAAGTTATGTGTTGCTTTGCTTAAGAGTAGTCCTTATTGCAATTTTTTTTTGAAATTTTTTTTTTGAATTTTAACTACATCTCATTTTTTTCAACTCTAGAACCTCCACTCACCGTATCAATATACATCAACATGCGCTCCTCCCTCCTATGCAGCGCCTGGGGTGCGTATCAGTTTAAAGAGGCCTTTGAGATACAGGGCCCGCCCTGGAATCGTTAGCTTAGGAGGTCGTAGACTTAGCGCATTTTATAGGTCATGATCATGATTACGGTGAGCTCTGAATTTTAATGCAAGAATATGTTTTTTTTCACGTCTTTTAGTGGCTTTTGCAGATTATTTCTTTTCTTTTATTATATAAAAAATGCAGGACTACTCTTCGGCTAACCAATACCAGTCTTTTACTTGACGTTGTTAGACTTCTCATATGGACCATCATAGATGCATACACCCTTGCTCATGAGGAGTGGCTCTATCCCTAGCGTTCCCTGCCGTTATATACTTCAAACCAATGGACAATAACAAAAAAAGTGAACAGCAGCTGAGTCTTTTTATTCTCATTTCTTGCCGCTTCTGGACATCTGTTTGCCAACGTCTCAGCTTGATTGTTGTTTTGCTTTGCCTTTCATATGTTTGTTTCGTTTTTTTTCTTCTTTTCTTCGTTCAAGTGTTTTTTCTTCACAGTATTAGGTTCTGTTTTTTTTTTTTGTTTTATTGTTGCCTGGTGACACTCACTGTTTTAGCGCACATCATTGTGCATAAATAAATAAATAAATAAATAAATAAATTGTCCTACACGATACCATATTACCAAATGTTCCGCCACTAATCTCAAAAATTAGGTCGCGTGGGAATGGGAATGTTCAACCACGGACTGGAGGAAGATTTTCGGTAGTTTTGCTTGGGAGGGCACTATCCTATTTAGTAAGGGTAGCTAGAGCACGCAAGGAGTATAGCTCTAAGTATGTATATGCTACATAAGAATTGGTATGCGGTTCTCTGTAATCGGAAAAAACTCCTAATTAGGTCCCATAATTTTGTTGCAGGACCTACAGTTCACTCTCGAGCTCGCCTTCTTTTGAATAGTGGACTCTGCGCGCAGCCAGAGTGCTCTGATGGCAAACTGAAGATGGTCCACAAGTCCATCCCCAGAAGCGTTTAGCGTTTGGTTTAGATGTGGTACACATATTTGGAGTCAGCGTTCAAAACCGCATTCCGTGAATTGCATTTCATCTCAAAGTGCCATGGTTCCCTGGAATGCCTCCCTTGTGAGAACAGAACAAGAGCAGCGCCATCGTGCTCAGATTTCCTTATGTGGTTAAGGTAGCTGCTATATCTAAAAGCAATTTAAAGCTGCAGAGAAGTGAAGTCCATAAAAGGTGAGCAATCATATTAAACAAACGCACAAAACTAATTCATCAGTGGAAATTACGCGTAAAAAGACGGTGCATGCATCGGAAACAAGGGAAGCATCTTTTGATAAGCTCATGTGCTTCGCAATCTAACGGATGAAGGCATCGTCTAATTTCTAAAAATTTGGCTCAATTACTAACCGCAACATTCGCAAAAGAGTTCTCTTTTCATTGTCTTTTCATTTGAGCTACTACGAGAACAATGAGCCCCAGTACAATCACGCATGTTGGTGGGGAAAGGACAGGTTGCGAAAGCTAGGAAATTACTGTGATGCTTCTGCTTCTGAGCCAGCGATGCTGATAGCTCCATCTGCCACCGTCGCCAGCGCAGAAGCAGGAACATCACAATTAACTATGATGCTGAAGTTCAAGATGGGAGAACATAAAGACTGAGAACCAACTGTCATTTCGGAAGCAGCAGCATGGCCTTCACATCAATTATTGCGCTCTCTTTCATCGAGCGTCATAGAAGGCTAGGAAGGCTTCAAAAGCACCAAAGTGTTCTTTTCAGTTTCCAAACATTCTTCTATTTCAGAGTAACTGCATCGCTATCAATTTTGCGTTTGTGCAAACGTATATGTCGTTTTTCGTGTCACTTTACCGCATGACAGTCATTGCGTTCCCATTGTCGCATATCACGGTAGGTCACTTGAAACTATCCTTGACAGTTATATTGTAACGAATAGTATCTTGGGCTTCACTAAGAGCGCAAAGGTGTGCAAAGCTTCTAATATAACGCTTGTTTTTTGTAGTCAAACGAAACGAGAGGTAAAAGTATGTACAACCTGCATCTCATTCAGCACAATAGAAGAAAGAGATCTGGTCCAGAAAATCCAGTTGTGGTGGTTGATGTTCTGTCTGACAACACTAAGATCCAGTTGTTCTCGAGCGCCTATTGTGATCGCTTTGTGGGACCCCTAACTGTGCACTGTGTGCGGCTGGAAAAGACGGTAACTGCACCGCACCAGACACTGCCTACCTGCTAAGCTTGCGGCCGAGAGTACAGTGCGGCGTGAAGGGCCATCCTCTACAGGATAAGGAAGAATCTGAATCGGAACGAGAAGTTTAACGCATTTTCTGCCCTAGGCTACAACTTTGGCGTTGAGGTGAATATTCTAGGGCAAGAGATTCAAACGTCTGCCCAAAAAGCCCTTGGAGCGTTCTGGATGAATCCAGGGAGCCCATGTCCAACCGAAAAAGGGAATGTCTGCATATAACTGAGAGGGTGATGGTGATGCTGTCAGTGAATGAGCGCGATATGATGTGCCAGGGTTGTGCTTGTTAACCACCTATTGTTTTTCATGTTTTCACTACATTTTCCCATCCGGCATCTTGCCGTGGTTCTAATGCAATGGAAGTCTGGAGCACCATCACTTTGACATGGTCTATTTACTGCTAGATCTTCAAGTGCCTCAGGATCACATCCATAATAATACTGCTAGTTTCTGACAGCTTGTTTCAAGCATCAGGCAAAAGTGCTGTCTCATACTTATACATACAACTGGCCTACGGATAGTCATCTTCGTAGGCACTATATAGCACTTACTACTCAGTTATGCTTCCTATATTGCGGTGCATTGTGACACCATAGATCACCATGGGTAAGCTGATCTGATTTTCTGTAGTGTGCATGTTACTTATGGGTTGGCTGTCCTACCCTTCCTCTGGTTATTTTCTCCATTTATAGCGCAGATTCATAGATGGTAGACCTTCTCCTCAATACTCTTGATAGCCTTCATTTTAATGATTTTTCACTAATTGTAATTGAGTTCTGAGTTCTTTTCTGTTTCTGTTTTTCTGGGCAATGTTTTCTTGGCTTTATTACGATCAATGCTGGTGGCGATGTCCGTTCCTCCACGTGGTGCCACTAGAAACTGTTCGCTATGCGAGCTAAGCTAAGCACGGACACTCGATTGCAGGCGACAGGCCCTTGTGACAGGCCGGCCTATGGAGATCCCATGTCACATCACATGGTTGATGGCGTTAACTGTTTGTCGAGATAATGCTACGGCGTCCGCGGGAGCCGACGCGCACTCGCAAAGCCCGGCGAGTGTGAGAAGTATGCGAGGGTCCCTGATGCGAGGACCGCATCGGGGGGCAACTGAGCAAGTCCAAAAGTCCCGTAACGTAAGCAGGACCCGCGTTGCTACGCTGAATGTGGGTACGTTGACGGGCCGCTCGTGCGAGTTGGTAGAAGCACTGGAGCGAAGACGAATCGACTTATTTGCGGTACAGGAGACGAGGTGGTCCTGTTGCAAGTCGAGGGACATAGGCCGAGGCTTTAAGGCCATTCTGTGCGGCAGTCCCAGGACCACCAGCGGTGTTGGTGTGGTCGTCTCCGAACGTTTCCGAGATGCGATTACAAGCGTGGAACGTTTCAGTGACCGCTTGATGAAGGTCGTTGTTGCTGCTGAACAGCGTATGTATCATTTCTTCTCTGCATACGCTCCGCAGACAGGCTGCTCCGAGCGAGCGAAGGACGAGTTTTGGACCCTGCTTGATGAGAAAACAGCAGAGGTGCCGCCAGAAGACGCTGTCGTTGTCGCAGGTGATCTCAACGGCCACGTTGGGACTGCGAAAGATGGTTACAGCTGTCATGGCGGTTTCGGTTATGGAGCACGTAACGCTGATGGTGAGCGAATTCTTGAGTATGCGGACTCGCATAATCTCACCATCGCGAATACAATGTTTCGAAAGCGTGACTCCCATCTCGTGTCTTTCTATAGCGGGAATACCAAGACACAGATTGACTTTATCCTTATCAAGCATCGCGATCGAAGGCTGGTCACAGATGCGAAGGTTGTGCCATACGAGACTGTCGCCTCGCAGCACCGTCCGCTGATCTGCACACTTAAGATCGCCCCTCCGAGGCTAAGGCAGGTCGAGCGATGCGGACCATCAAGGATCAAGTGGTGGCGGATGAAAGAGAAGGACGCAGCTGTTGTTGCTCGTATTCGGTTGCCGACGGTTACCAATGTTGAGGAGACATGGAAACGTGCAACCGATTCGATACTACAAGCTGCACGTTCCGAACTGGGCATGGCGAAGCCTGGACGGCGTAAGATTGAGAAGCAGACTTGGCTGTGGACTGACGACTCAAGGAAAAAGTCAAAGAGAAGAAGAGACTATATCACGCTTTTCTCAGCGACAAGACAGCTGACAATTGGCGTATGTACCAAGAAGCGAAGAGGGCAGCTAAGAAGGCTGTTGCCGTTGCAAAAGCTTCTCATTATGAGTATGTCAACGAGAAACTCGAGACGCGCGATGGTGAACGACAACTTTATCGGCTTGCCAAAGCACGCCATCGCCAGAGCGAGGACATCGAAAAGTTCTTTGGCATCAACGATGAGAATGGCCATCTGCTGATGAACCGCAAAAGGGCTATGGAACGATGGCATGACTACTTCGAGAGAATTTCAACAGTAGAGTTTGCTCATCCGCCTATCCCTTGCGTCCCTCCTACGCACGGTCCTGTGCAGAAAATCACGGTGGAGGAGACGGAAGCGGCTTTAAAGAAGATGAAGCCAAGCAAAGCAACGGGCCCTGACGACATAGCGGCCGAACTATGGAACTCGAGGTGCTGGAATCCTGCTGAATGGCTAACGAAGTTTTTCAACCAGGTTGTTGCGGAGAAGAAGGTTCCTGGTAGTTGGCAGCAAAGCACGACGATCCCGATCTGGAAGAAGAAGGGCAGTCCCGCGGACTGCACAAGTTACCGTCCAATCCGATTGCTCTCGCACAGTATGAAAATATTTGAGCGAATTGTGGATGGACGTATTCGCGAGATCGTCCGGCTTTCCACCAACCAGTGTGGCTTCGTAGCCGGCTGTGGCACCATCGACGCCATTCATGCTGTTCGTCTTCTTGTGGAAAGACATCGCGAGAAACAAAAACCGCTGCATCTTGCTTTCCTCGACCTGGAGAAAGCATTTGATCGTGTACCGCGTGAGGTCATATGGTATGCCTTACGACAGCACGGTGTCCCTGAAGAACTGATCGAGTGGGTGCGCATTCTTTACTCTTGTCCTAAGAGTCAAGTGCGAGCGCCGGCCGGCACATCCACGGAGTTTCCAATCTCCGTCGGTGTTCACCAAGGTTCCGCGCTTTCCCCACTTCTTTTCATTGTCGTAATGGATGCCATTTCGCGAGACCTTCAGAAGCCTGCTCCTTGGACGCTGCTCTATGCAGATGACGTAATGCTTGCGAGTGAAGACAAGGCCGAACTTGAGCGACAAGTGCAAGCTTGGTGTGACCGCTTGGCGGCGTTCGGGCTCAAGCTAAACGTCCAAAAATCTGAGTACTTGACGACAGACGTAAACGAGACTGGGTCCATTGAGATCAATGGCACTGCGCTCGTACGAGCGACACATTTCAAGTACCTTGGATCTGCAATTGCGTCTGATGGTAGTCTGACGTGCGAGGTGAACTCACGCGTGAGCGCAGCGTGGTCCAAATGGCGCTCAATGACAGGCGTTCTGTGCGACAGAAAGATACCGGAGCGCTTAAAATCAAAGATCTACAGAACCGTCGTCCGACCAGTAGCGATGTACGGTGCTGAGTGCTGGCCTGCAACGAAGGAAGTTGAGAGCCGCCTCAGCGTGATGGAGACGAAAATGCTGCGCTGGACGGCTGGTGTCACGCGTTTGGATCATGTTCGCAATGTCTCCGTACGTCAAAGGTTTGGCGTCGCTCCAATTGCTGACAAGCTACGTGAAGCTCGCCTACGGTGGTATGGCCATGTTCTTCGTGCGGACGGCGACACCGTTCGGAAGATTGGCCTCAACATAGATGTGCCCGGAAAACGGCCTAAAGGACGACCTAGGCAACGCTGGCTTGATACGTTGCACGTGGACTTAAAGGAAGCTGGTATCCACCCCGATCAAGCGTTTGATCGTGCGAGGTGGCGTCATCATACCAGAAGAGCGGACCCCGCTGCTAAGCGGGACAAACGCTGAAGAATAAGAAGAAGATTACGATCAATGCTGGCGCATGGACGCTTATGGATCTATTAATAAATAAATAAATAAATAAATAAGCTTACAAGAGAGGTCAGCGAACCTCCCGTGGTAGTTTTAAAAGTGACCTATTGGGGATTGTCTGAGAACCACCCACCATATAATTATTAAGTTAGTGAGAAAGTTCTCTCGCACTGTGCAAAATTTTTATACTTTATTGCTTACCTTTTCCCCGCTTCGGTCTTCGTGGCAATCACCATTCACTTTCGAAACCGTATCCCCTCTAGTGAATCACAAATTTCTTTCCTCCATAATGAAGAGGGCTACGAGTCAAAGAACCGTGCCATCACGGATTCTAATTGCTCCTGGTCCTCCGACTATCTTTCCTTCAGATGATGCTCAATCGCTAGTTTCAGCGTCCTAGCAACGTTCCCGCAATCCTTGGCGAGGCAGCAGTGCGGCATGGAGCGAGTTTTGTCATGAAGGAAGCAAATCTTCCCTCATCCTAGCCGGTTCCGCGGTTTGCAGTCACTTAGCTTCAGTAGTTGAGTGAAACTGATGTGTAGATGTACGGGTGCTGGTTGCAAGAAACTCGCGGTAGAGTGTAGCTTGGCAGACTGTGCCTTCTGCTCGTGGTTGTCTAGAGCATCCAGTGTGCATCACGTTTTTCATCGCTCAGAACTTTTCGATACGAAAGCGGAGAAGAAGAGACTGAGCGACGATGACCGGTCTGATCGACAGAAAACGCGGGGCACCAAATTCGAAGGCGTCTTCCCAAATCCAAGAGCGCAGAGCAGATCATGTCATGGAGGTGAAGATTGGAGCGGAAGCTCAGGCTAGAGTTTTGGCTCACGGCGAGCTTCAATACGTTGTCATCTGCGACCGATAGGCGTCGTGGCTTGTCTCTGAGACGCACGTCTACTTCCTAAAAGCGATTGAGACACCCGACGACTGCCTGTTTGTGAGCGCGTCCTCTACGCCCAGTGATGTACTACAAGTTCGACTTTCTCGAGAATGTCGTCACAGGAGACGAATTCTGGGTCATCTCCGTTAACCATACTCGGAAGGACCAGTAGCTCCCTCAACGAGAACCACCATTTTTTAGTTTGGAACCAAAGGCGGACATCCACATGGGGAAGGTAATGCTGTCTGTTGGTTGGATTCTCGAGGAAGGCTCTATCACAAGCTCCTTGACGACGGCACCGCAGTAACTGCAAACATCTACGCTACACAGCTGCAGAAGCTGAGCGAGGCCATGCCGCGAAAACGAGGGCGGAAGAATGCTTACCTTCTTCACGACATGCTCCCTCCCACGCTGCAAGGGCCTCTCGCCAGAACTTGCAGGAGCTTATTTATTTATTTATTTAGCCAACAACAAGTATACAACGTAGCGAACGAAGAGATGAAAAAATAGGGATTAATTGGCTTGTAATAAACAAGAAATAGAAAAAAGAAAAATGCTGAAGATGATCAAGGTAGGGGAGAAGGATAGGGAAATGATTGGTATAGGAGTGGCAGGAAGTGTGCTCAACTGGGAACAAATCCATGAACGTTAAGTACATATGTCACGTCTAATTTGAGTATACTAGCTCAATCCAATGAAAAAAGAGTTCACCGATGGGAAGATGGCTTACGATACCACGACCACAGGGCAAAAGCGACAGAACCATGCGAGGTGGCCGTGATGAAAGGAATTCCGGCAACTCAACGTGCACAAATTGTTCCCCCTCAAGCACACGAAAATGTGCAGGAGCGTAGCAAGAAGCCGAAAGACAATAGTGGAAATGGAGGAACTATACAGAAGAAACTCGTAGCAGCTGCGTAACCGTGCGCTTATGTACGTCCAGCCTTGACGCTTCGTCGTATCTTGTTTCTAATCTTCTCCTTTCTGAAAAATCGGCAGTTGTAGGATCGCGAATGGACGCCGACACTGTTGTATTAGATCTATCTTGTTCTACTTGTCGATCGTTCTGCAATTTTCTGCGGTAGCATATATGGCCGTGGTTAGCTGAGTTCAGTACGGAGCCACAACCCGGAGGACAGCGACCAGACAGCAGCGGACGACTAGACCACCGACGACGCGACAACCCGTTCACCAGCAGCCGAGCCATCCACTCCACTACAGGAGCCAGCCACACGGGAGCAACCACGGACGACCCCAAACGCGCAGCCAACGACTAGATCAACATGAACATCACTTTGCAAACGTGTTCAATAAAGATTTAGCAGGTCGACACACCAGGGGGGAAGAACCCCCGATGCCTTGCACGTTGACAGCGCGTGCAATCGTTGAGCCGGCCTGCCCAGAGGGGCGCGCTGGTATGCCCACACTTTGCGAAGTTGTACCAAGGCGCTAGGTTATGGTGGTAACGAGTGAAGTTCGGCATAGCCATTCCCATTCAAACGAGACTTGAGTTCGCGGGCCAGACTGATCTTGAAGGTGTGGGAGTTCCTATAAATGAAGAGATCAGGGGGAAAGCTGAGCTTAGGTGAGAGGAGCTGCCCTACCCACCGTATTCGCAGATCTTGCGCCATCGGACTACCACCTCTTCCGAGCACTCAAGCAACACCTGAGGGATAGGTGCTTCAACGACCGAACCGAACTGGAATTCGAGGTGTACACTTCCTCGAGTTACAGCCGACTTCATTCTTGAAAAAAAGGAATTCGGGATCTCCCCATCAGATGGCAGAAGGTTTTAGATATAAACTGTAGTTACTTTGCAGATAAAGTCACTTGCAAAAGAAGCAATAAAATTTTGAAAAAATTACGCTGTGGTGCACGACTTTTTCACAAACCTATAATAGTTTAAAAGGACAAGCATGTTCAATAAAGGGAGAGGGTGAGCTGCAATCAAACATTGTTTGAGGTACGTTACCGTTTCTACTTCTCTGTCACATTTGCGCCGCGTCACGGGAGATGTGGAGATGCTGGTTAGGCGATATACGGTATACTCAGAGGGCTCGAAAGTCACAGAGGCAGGCGAGCCGGAAACAATCTGCGGCCCAATCCACATGTCTGGACATTTGATTAGCGATAAAGCGGTTTAAACAAAAAAATGGAACTGATACAACGTTCACCCCAGGCTCAAGTATTGAGTAATCTCGGCGATCTCGGCATTTCGATATGATTTTTAGATGACTCTCGGCTGGCATTTGCAGCAAGTTTGAGGCAGTATTTAAGCATCACCAATCCCTTGTAAAATGTTCGAAATCCCACATGTGGAAAGCAGCGAAGAGTTTTTTTAGATCTCCAAATCACTGTGTTTCCGTGTTCAAAAAAATCATTCAGTGGCCACCTAAACCACAGGAAAAATGTGAGGAATGCTGCCAAGAAGTGTATTGCAGACAACTTTGACAGCAAGTAATTGCTGTAGATTTTCAGGCTAAAGGTGCTCCCTTTGTACCATGACTCCAATTTGTATATTTGGTGAGATGGAAAAGTAAAACCATCTATATGTCTTCTCCTATCCCACAACTAGAGCCATTCAAAGACGAGAAAATCATTAAATTTGATGGCAGTCGGGGGGTGGCGAATCTGTTAAAAACTGTGACTGCCCAAAAAAAAGAGAATACAAAAATTTACGTGATATTGAACGTAAACTAGACAATATACACGAAATTGAATCGAATGTTCTTGCTCTTTGGCCGATTAGGAGCACACATCCTGTGGGTGCAATTATTTCCCGCGAGGGAGACAGTCCGCGGCGCCGAACAGAATATGGGTCACCGAACTGATCTTTTTAGCACTCAATACGCGCTCTCCACCCCATCGGAATTATAGCTGAGTGAGGATCCCGAATATCGAATTCATTGTCCAAATCGCTCAGTTTGGAGGAAGCAACGGAAAATCGGCGGAAAAAGCGTGTTTCTTCGCTTTTTCCGCCCTAAGACCAAAAGTACGGCCGGTATTGTAGTGTGAACGCTATTCCCCAATATTTCTGCTGTTTATTAGCATGTATAATAAGACCGAAGGGACCGAAACAGTTTTTGCTAATTCCTAAAAGTGTTTGAAAATTCTGTGAGAGAACCATCCCACCAATCTAATACTTCAGCTCGGATACGGTACCACACCCGAATATAAGGCTAAAGACTGCATTTATTTTAAGCTCCTCAATATAGGACCTGCTCCTTCAACAGGGCCAGCATTTCATCTGTTTTTTTTTGCAGGTATGGAAGTACGCATTCCCAGCCAGTGTTGTTATAACACTCTGCACTCCTTTCATCGCCACCTATCCTATGCTTGCAAGAAGCAGCAGATTCATAATCGTACCTGAGACTGGAACCTACTATGCCACCACAGACGCGGTGAGCGCATAACCAACCGCTTTCAACCAGATAACCAGAATTTCCATCTTGGCTTCTATATACGGTGGCCCAAAGATGCCGTAAAATTGTCGGACAGAAACCTAGTTCATGTCATCAGAATGCTGAATGTTCTGCTCACTTGAGCAAATTTGCGCTTGTTACGTTTCAGTTATGATTGGAGTACCAAATGTACTAAATCTGATATTGAACCCTAGCTCAACACAATCACACGACGCTCTTAAGAAAACTCTTCATTAAGGCGATAGATAGCGGAATCAAGACTCTTTTGACACTGCAACAAGAATGCGATCCAGAAAAGTCTTCCTCAAACAGCATAGATTCCGTTCTTTTTAGGTATCAAAGTGCCCTGGTACAACGTACAAGTCATACTAGTCACGGCTTCTTCACGTATCCTGTTTAAAACTAAAAGATGACTAAAAACAGGAGAAATCGTGGGTATGTGCCGTTTTGGGTTAGAGTGTTAAACTCTTCGCTAAATGCAGGTTTCTTGAGAAAACAGAGAATTCAGCGTTTTGTTGAACTGCTGCTTGGTTTTGCAGGGGTCATACAGCATTAAGCGAGATCTCTCTCAATAAGCTACATAACTAAGCAACTATTCGACAATATTGAGACAAGTTTCGGTCACTAGATGAACGGGATTTGGGGGAAATGATCCGAAAGGAGTTGTGACAATGGCGATTTCCAAAGGGATTGATCCGCATGCGAAGGAATGCGAAGCACTGCAACTGCAGGGCATGCAATTTTCGCCATCTTAATCGACAGTTTCGGTGCAGCCACCAGTTTCACAAGCAGGGTGTTCAGCATTGTAGTGCAGAAGCAATTTCATTGGGATTAACCACACAACTTGCAATAATGCTCAAATTCTTTGAGTGAAAGTCGCCTTCACTCGGAACAATCCGTTGCGGTGCTCTGCGATTCTCCGTCTCCTGGCGAATCCACGGTGTAAGCAGAACATTTCAGCAGTTGTTGACCTAAATGTTGAGCCTTTTCTACTGTAGCAGTGGTTTCTATTCCATACAAGTCAAAAGTACGTGGAACGCGAAAACCGCTGTTTGCCGGTGCGTGAATTGGCATGACGTCTCCTGAAAACCGAAGCAACGTCTCTCTCCCAAGATCAGCTTATATTCACGAGAATATGGATAAGCTAATGGAGTTTCAACACCGGGCCAAAAGCGGTGGATAATTTTAGGAAAACTAGCTGAACAACACAAGGAGGGATAACGAACAAATAACAATATATGAAACTAAGCTTGACATTCAATTGTGAAAAAACTGGAGGTTTCTACAACATTAAGTCGCCTCTGAGCCTTAGGCCATGAGTTGAGGGGAATTCCTCCTTCAAAAGTACAAATCAAAGGAACGGCATCCCACGAGGTGCTCAACATATGTATCATATGTTCTGGTATCGAAGAATGTTGTGTGGCATCGAAAATGGTTCACTTCTTCCAGAACATGTACATAGTTCTGATGCAGTTGTACGTATTTATGTCCATATTTCTCGTTGCCTCGTCCGTCGTTAATATTGTCTCTGTGACGCTGCTCTGCATTCGTTCGAAAAGACACAGTGACAAGGCTGAACGAAACATGTTCATCCTGGCACTTCTAGACTTCGCTGTACAAGTCACGTTCTACATACTGTTTGTGAGTTCAAGATTGCTTAACGCTCTATAGAATTGTGGAAAGTTCATTTTCGAACCTGTGCCCAATTGAATAGTTTAAAAGGTTTCCTATGCCTAAAGGGTGTAGCCAGTCCTGTCATCATTGTTAATAAATAAAGTAAGCGTTACCGATAGTGAGACGAATCGAGAACTAAATGCGACCGTGTACCGCCCAGAGCTGCACGTAGGATGCAGGTAATGGACTCCTTGCACCTGCTGTGTAGGTCCGGCTTATACTCTCTTAGCGGCGTATGTGGTTGTCTTTCATGCGCAACGCATAATTTTGAATTTATGCACAGTGCTTGAAAGACAGACGCGAACGGTTTCAAAATTATCGATTGCGCAAGAAAAGAGCTGACTTGGACGCAGGGTACTGACATTTGACGATCAGTTTCATTTTAGAAGAGCAGGTCTTGCCTAGAGAAGGTGAATTGGAACACTTTCAAACATACGATAGGTCTCGTCACAGCGTAGCTATTCATCCAGCGTCCACGAAAAGAAGCCTGGAGAAGACTTGATTAGCAATTACAATCGCTTTTAGGCGATTATTTTTGAAAGAGCTGATGTAGGTGGTATTGCTGACGTTCTAGTACCATTCGCGTCAGATCTGCTCACGTTCTCAAACGCGTATCTTTTGATCATCTTGAATAGAAGAATCCGACAACGAATACTGCCTAAATTCTGGCACAGAGGTAAGTAATCTGTTCATGCTCCTGAGGTTTTCGGTTTTGTTTTCTTAAAGAGTTTGCTTGATGAACCCAGATTAGTTCTGAGAAAAACGCAGCGAGTTGTTTGAACTCTGGCAGAATTAAGTGTCAACTGCATCAGTAATAGAATCACCTACCGTCGATGAAGTAACAAGAAACGTCCCATACTCTTTTGGTGTTTTTGAGCATCACTCTAAATAAGCTTCATCAACCATTTTGAAATTTCATTTATTTCTAGGATTATCACGTGATTTTATAGGTGACTTTTCTCTGC
Organism: Heligmosomoides polygyrus polygyrus; assembly: GCA_947396885.1. NCBI lineage: Eukaryota > Metazoa > Nematoda > Chromadorea > Rhabditida > Heligmosomidae > Heligmosomoides > Heligmosomoides polygyrus. Next base: position 73,686,733 of record OX377202.1, on the reverse strand, counting down.
GGTATAAGTGTTTAGTTTTTAAGTATCGTCTGTATCACCTGTCGTCCCGTTGATCATCGAAACGCTCGAGCATGCGCCGCCAACGGCTACATTCGCCCCTGTCACGCGCTAGAGTGGTCCTGTGGATTCAGCACGCTCGAATTGCTCGGCTGAATCCTTCAAGTAATACAAAAAATTAGGGCGCAAAACTTAACCGGTAGGTTGAAGTAAATTTTTCAAGCCGATGCCGTTCGTTATAACACCTTGAACAGCTGCAAGACGCTTTTAACTAAAGAAAAAATAATCTCCACAATAAGCAAAGGTAAGTCTATCACTATTCCATATATACCATTTTCAGGTCGAATTGGACACTTTTGGAATCAAATTCGACATTTTTCAAATCAAATTGAACACTTTTCATGTCAAATTGGACACTCTTCTAAGCTCGCCTAAGACTTTTTAAATCAAAGAGAACTTTCCGAATTGCAGCAACCTTTATATAGGTTAAACTACAGACTCAATAAAATGGTTAGAAAAAATTTTGCTTAATAAAATTTAGAATAACTTTTTTTGATTTTTTTTACTTTAGCTGCCCGAATGAGTGTAGTTATTTTATAAAATTTTTACTTCGGAGAAAAAATAACAATTTCTATTTTGTTTTTAAGCGCAGCAAAGCAGCAACCATAATTTGTACTAAAAGACAGGATTGCGCCATGCACTCGAAAAGCTCTTCGCGATTTTTATTTGATTGATAGTGTAAATGCTATTTACATGGAATTACAAGGTATGCGCGTTCTTAACAATTGCATTGTACTTGTCTACAGGTATGTATAAATCAACATATAAACATAATCAACATATCCATAATATAAATCTACGCAAGCAATATTATCCTTCTCGATTTCATGTCTCAACTACAAAAAAACTACATAAGACATCATCAAATATGACATTAAAGAGAGTACTTCAACAATGACAGTCAATACAAGATAACATTCTAGTTGTTTCATGTAAGCAGCATTTACACTATCAATCAATCGTCCTGGACGAGTGCATGGCGTAATCTCATCTCTTGGCACTAAAAATTTCCGGCTTTTTGTTCTTTAAAGCATGCTATCAAGCATTATATTTCCACAAAGAAGTAGAATTTTATCAAATTTCAAATAAAGTGTTCACTTATTGGGTAAATGAATTAAAGGTTTAAAGAAAACATACTGAAATTTTCCTAGAACAAAAAACTGTAGGCAATGCAACAAGTACAATTGTTAAGATCGCGCATATCTCGTAATTCCATGTAAACAGCATTTACACTATCAACCAAATAAAAATCGCGACGAACTTTTCGAGTGCATGGCGCAATCAGGTCTTTTAGTACAACTTATGGTTGCTGTTTTGCTACGCTTCAAAACAAAATAGAAATTGTTATTTTCTTCTCCAAAAGTAAAAATTTTATAAAATTATTACACCCATCCGGGCAGCTAAAGTAAAAAAAATCAAAAAAGTTATTCTAAATTTTCCTTGAACAAAAAAAAATTTCTAACCATTTTATTGAGTGTGTAGTTCAAACTGTATAAAGGTTGTTTCGATTCGGAAAGTTCTCTTTGATTTAAAAAGTCTTAGGCGAGCTTAGAAGAGTGTCCAATTTGACGTGAAAAGTATCCAATTTGATTTGAAAAATGTCCAATTCGACCTGAAAATGATACATATTGGGTTGATCGAAAAGTCTTGCAACACTAGCGCAACAATATTCAAATTTGTCCCTATTCGCTAAAACAAAAACTCTGTCACGATATATTCCCCATCCAGGTCTAAGATCATGCCCCATCTTTCAGGCAGCCTTTCGATTCCTTTCCGCCAGACTTCCGAGGGCTATGAGGAGGTGGAAAATAATTCAGAAACCTCCATTGCCAGTTGACGTCGATCGTCGAACTCTCTACTTCGAAGATGCTGCTTCAGAGCTCTGAACAGGAGGTAGTCAGAAGCAGCGAGATCTGGAGAGGTACGGTGGATGGGGCAGAACCTCCCAGCCTAAGTCCTGGATTTTCTAGCGACTCCGTTTTGCGACATGAGGACGCGCGTTGTCGTGCAGCAGGTAGACATTTTCCCGTTCTGGACGCTTTTGGCGCATGGCGTCGGCCTCTGGAGCTGGGTAGCGTAGACAGATGCTGTGACTGCGGTCTCACTACCTAGCAACTCCCAGTAAAGCATGCCTTCGGAGAGACCAACAGAGGAGCGTCCGGAACGAGATCGATCTTCGAGGGAGATATCTCCAGCCTTGAAGCGCTGATACCAACGACCATTGTGGAATAGTGAATGACTTCCTCCTTGAATGCAGCGCAGATGTTGGAGGCTGCAGTCCTTGAGGACCTTGCAGAAATTCCTAGTAAACGATAGGTCGTATCATGCTGCTGCTTATCGTTGACATTGTTGCTGTATTCGTTCTCGACGAGACCTTATATAGTATGCTTGAGGAAGCTTCGAGAATGTGCTGTGACGTAAGATCAATACCGTAAGAGCTTTAACAAGTTTAACAGGCAGTAGCGTAAAGTGTTGCAAGACTCTTCGACCAACCTAATACCATTTTCAGGTCGAATTGGACACTCTTTTTAGCCTTAGCCTAAGACTTGAAATCAATGCGGGCTCTTCCAAATTGAAACGACCTTCATACAGGCTAAACTACAGACTCAATAAGACGCATAGAATAGCTTTTTGTGTAAGGAAACTTTGGTATAACTTTCTTTGGATTTTTTTTTAGTTCACTTTCCCCAAGCTGTGTAATGATTTTATAAAAATTTATTTTTTGAGAAAAAAGTAATAAATTAAATTTTCTTTTAAAGCGTATCAAGGCAGTAATCACGCAGTGCATGAAAATATTGGATCGTGCCATGCATTCGAAAAGCAAGTCGCAGTGTTTATTTGATTGATAATGTAAACACTGTTTACATGCAGCATGAAAGTTAGGGTATGTGTGTTTTTTACAATCGTTCATGTTGCAACGCTTGCAGGTGTGAAACTGCATGCAAACAAAAAATTTGATATTAATCAAATAAAAAGCGCAATGTTTCGTACGGGGGCATGGCTCAATCTCTCTTTTGGCAATAGAAAACGGCCACCTTCCTGCTCTTTAAGATAAGCTTTAAACCTTTTTTTGAGAAAAAAAATTATAAAATTTTAAACTGTTCTCTTACTGAGAAGTAAGTTAAACCTTCAAATAAAGTTATACTAGAAATTTTCTTTGAACAAAAAATTGTCCTAACATTTTTGGAGTCAAAAGTTTAATGTAGAAGAAGCTCATTTCGATTTGGAAGACTTCGCTTTGATTTTGAAATTCTTAGGCTAGCTTAGAAGAGTGTCCAATTCGACGCGCAAACGGTATATCTCATCTCATCTCATCCCCTCAACTGCAAGTTTTAAACGCCCTAGCTGCAAGTATACGTTTTCCACGGCATTTTGGGTTCAATACTGTTGAAAGCTGAGCTGAGCAGATGCATTCCAAACTGCTGACATTCCTCAGCCTCACTTCAGCCAATTCGGGGTGTCCCTGGGCAAGGCGATAATCAGCACGCACTCCATCGTTGGTAATGTGATCACCTTTCAGCTTCGAAAGCATCCACTAAGCAGCTCAGTTCAAATGTCGTCACCGTGGTAAGGCGAACCGTATAGAAGTCATCTACAGTCCATTCATTTCCAGTGCCGTTATAGGAACTGTTTTCAGAAAGACTTTGATAGTGTTCATAGGTATTAATTTACTTGGTGTATTGTACAAGTTTTACTTACATTGCATACCACGGCATTTCATGTTACCCTTCGTCAAAGTGTTGTGCTATCAACCATGCTAAATCTGCAACATATTCAATATTGCATTGTGGGACGACAAATAAGAGCATTACATTGTAACTACGAGGAATGTCTAAAATTTGACTGAAACCTGACTACTACTAACTACTGTTGCTAAAAAAGCACTTCTATAGCGAGCTTCTAAGAAATGAACAACATTCAGATTTCGGACTATAGTACCAAAGTATAGCTACGTAGATAGTTTCATTCCTTTGCATTCATCTCACAGACAGCAACTCATTTCATTTTGTCACGCTTCCATGATGCAGCTTTGTTGTACTACTGCGCGTGCAGAAATAGCAGCATACTCAGCATTCCACAACAACAAAAAGAGTAACGATAACTAACAACAAAGTGATATAACAACAGTGACTAGAGCCTGCCAAAAATCAGCAAATCAAAAACTGATAAAAACACATCTCTATGGAGAACTGTTAGCAAAACGCAAAGGCACTTTCGAATACGAACGAGGCGAGCCATAACGAAAATGACAAAGCCAGTGAAGTAGGAAGAAGAGTAGGAACACGTCCTCGTTCCTATTTGTACAACGCCGTAGTAGGACGAAAGAAAACTGCTCAGGACATTAAACGGTGCCCTACACAATGGAATCTATGAGCTGTTCAAGAATAATAGCAGAGGGTAATGATCCGCCTTAATCGCGTAGGCATCTTCTCCGCCAACGCTATCCTTTTTCTGTATGACCACAGAACTGCCAGCCCTTCAACTGCCCTAAGCCTCTAGACGATTAATATAGGAAAAGCGAATATTTTCAGATTTCTCGGATGTGTAGATTGTGCCATGACCTAGTTTAGTCACCCTGTGCCTGGAACTTGAGCAAGTAAGCAACAGCAACGAGTAAGCAAGAGCTTAATCGACGCACAGACGAGCCGGCTACTTACTATTCACCCATGATTCGTTTGTTGTTACCCAGCAGTAAGTATTGGAAGAAGAGCAACCTTCTCTCAGCTGAAGAAGTAAACCGAGTCCTTCACTTCGTTTATATCGAGGTCGCCGGGCTGAACTTGAGGAGTGAACAACCTCCTGAAGTACGCGAGATCTTGCGCCGGCATAAGCTCAATATGATTCCCCGTTAGGTATTGCGAGTGCAGCCAATCCGAGCACCTGCAAAGTTCGCATTTCCAAAGACAACCAGCACCACAAGTCGAAGGCTTCCAGTACTCACTGCTGCACAATAGGCTCGTTGTGTAGCCGGATGAACTGCTCGCGGCACAGACGACCCATCTCGTCGACGGTGCTGGCATGAGTCCAGAAGCAATCATGGACTGCTGCAAACGTTATGCCTCTGCAACGGATCTGCTTAGCAGCGGTGCAGTTGTAGCAGAAGAGGATGGTGAAAAGCGCTCTCAATTCTAGTGGGAAATATTAGGTCGTTGCATATGAAATGGCCGATTTTGCTACCTCAATTTCTGGTCGATTTTTCGTGGCTACGAATGAACACGTCTCAGACGTTGTACATATATAGTTTCGGAAAGCGGAGAATCTCCGCTTTCTTACCGTTTACCGTTGTGACATCGTTGCCTCATGCCGACCATCGTTGTCTCATTGAGACCGAGGTAGACCGCCATCACTCCTTAACGACGACCACCCCAAAGCCATGGTCGAAGCGTTTCCGCGTCAAACTGTGAGAGAGCTGGCACAGCATTTCGGCGTTGTCGGCAGCACTATCAGTCGCCACTTAAATGCGATCGGAAAAGTGAAGAAATTGGATAAATGGATCCCGCACGAAGTGACCGCCGGACAAATGCTGGAGTGCCACAACACCTGTGCTTCGATAAAGCTGCGCAATCTAAGGGAGCATTTTTTGGAGAGGATCGTGACATGCAACGAAAAATGGATGCCTTGCGGCAATCGTCGTCGTTCTGCACAATGGCTGTACGAGAATGATAGGACCAAGGAGAAGCCGAAACCAAGTCTTCATCCAAAGAAGACCATGGTGACCGAACGGAGGACAATGGCTGGTGGTGTCCATTACAATTTTTGAAGACTAGAGAGACCATCACAACGGAGAAGAACTGTGCCGAAATTGAAGTGATGCACAGAAGTTGATTGAAAAACATGCAACGCGCGTTGTCATGCAGTAGAGTCGGACCTATTCGATTGGCTTTGTACAATCGAAAGGCCCAATCCTACTGCACGCCCACACGTTTCAAAAACTGTTGTCCAGAAGCTGAATGAATGGGGATAAGAAGCTTTCCCACCCAGCGTATTCACCAGATCTCCCCCCCCCCCCCCCCCAACCGATTATATTTTTTCAAGCATTTAGGTCGTCATCTGAAGGACAAAAAATTCAGCAACCAAGACGATGTCGATTCCTATGTTTCACTTCCTGAAGTTCTGGTTTTTATAAAGATGGAATGCCTAAGCTATTATCGCGCTGGGAAAAGTGCATTAATTGTAATGGTGCTTATTTCGATCAACAAAATTGCTTCCAAGTAAAGTTACGATCTGTCAACGTTTCCATTCAAAATTGGCCATTTTATAAGCAACGACCTATTTCATTGCTACACGCCCTTGATATGTTGATGATAACCGGCGGAGTTGTCAAACACATCGATGGAGACGTTGAGAGAAGTCAGATTTCACTACACCCATAAATGAAAGACAACCAACACATGCGAGACCTTCAAATGTGTTCGTCTATCGTCTAGTCTTCTGTTCCATTACCCTCACCGGGTCTTGACATTAAAATTAGCGTCAAGCCTGAGGCTTAGTAACACCGCAAACCAATAAACTGCTCGCATAACAAGGCAGAATCACTCCACGACCTCACCTTCGAGAGCAATCCAACGATGTCAGCATCATATGGCAAGAGTCCAACGAGTGCACAAAATTCGGAGGAAAGGCGCCGACCTGCAAGGGCAGATGCCTACAACTCTGGCTGAAGACGGGTTCGCAGCTCGCAAATTACCTGCTTGGTCGAAACTGGCACGTTTATGACCTTCCCCATCTTCTCCTTTGCGACAACATAAGGCTGAACAACCGGCAACCCAAGCGGAGTGACCCACTCCATCGTTCGCAGAAGGTCCGACACACCCTTAGCGCACTCTCTGAACCAGTCCTTCAGCTTCCTAAAATGTAACATAGGAAATTCCACAAACACTAATTCAGCAACTTACCGGTGAATTAAACACCGCACTGAACCCAAGTATACCGCAGGACAGGACTGTTTGATACGAAATTCTAGTGAATATCACCTCACGATGAAAATGAAAATGAAAATCGGACTGCGAATAAACCGGAAGAAGACATGAAGAACGCCTGGTGCGAAGGAGACCAGGTCAACACTGATGGCTCGCTTTTGACGGAAGCAACATCATACGTCCACCTGGGCCGTTCTGTCAACATAGCAAACGATATGAAAGAGGAACTATTAAGAAGGAGGAAGCCTGCGTGGTCGGCCTACGGATCTCTCAAAGAGGCCACCGACCAACTCTCGGATCCTGATCTACGTGCCTACCTTTTCGATTCAACCGTCCTCCCAGCTCTCTGCTACGCCACCGAAACGTGGGCTGACACTGCGTCCACGTCAAAGTCCTTGCGTACTACTCACAGAACGCTCGAAAGATTTCCTCTCAAGTTCAGCCGGTTGTCGCAGAACCGAGCTGGCCTTCACAGTTCCGACTTACGCATGATGTCATGACTAAGAGTCCCGGCGGAATACACTTCGAAGATGAAGCACCGATGGGCCGGTCATATCATGCGACGCACGAACGATCGCTGGACAAGAAGAACAGCGGAGTGGATTCCAAGAGGGTGCAAGCGTCCTCGAGGAAGACTTCCAACGAGATTGTAAGATGTGTTCGTCTGAATTATCGAAAGGCAGCGTTCGTTGCCAAATTCCAACTCAGAATCAGCTGACGGTCGTGGTCGTCGTTCCAATCGGGCTATACGAACATCATGGATGACGATAGCGAGAGAAAGAAACGAATGGCGATTGCGTTGAGGCTCGCACGACCAGTGAAGACGAGCCGTCTAAGTATCTAAGTATCACCTCGCGATTAACTGGAAGTTGCCACTAAACGTAGTCCACCTATAAGATGTTTTTCAATAGAACTTTTTCTATGTTCCTTTGGGTGTTTTGAAACACGGGAAGGTTTAGACAAGAAGACGACATGACTTCACTTTCCCTCATACACATGTTCTCAATGACACCAAGGGAAATCTTATCCCTATCAAATCTCTGTTTGGAAAGTGCCATGCATTCCTCTTTTACAAGATGTTATGGAGCCCGTGGAATGCTTATTTAGGTTATACAATGACTTGCAGCAAGCAGTCAGAAAAGCCAGTGTTTTACCCTTCCGAGACAAGACTGCTACTGCGACTGCGCCGCCGTGTGCCTTTCATAGATACCTCAATCACCACATCCGCATGGAAGGCCTTCCCCAGGATTCACTTTTTCCTACGAAAACGGCACATCAACACATCGAGGCTTTCCTACCTTTATTTTCCAGTTAGATCAAAGCTAAACTAGTGATATTGAACATAACACAACAAAATAATGACGTACATTGAAGAAGTGAACGCATCGTGGAGACTGGCGAACGTCTTCTGTGTCAGATATTGTGCAAACTTGGCGGTCTGAAGAAAGAGCACGTCAGGACCAAAAAAATGTCAAGCTAGCAACCGCTCACCTCTTCGTTGTCAATGTCAAGGGCCTTCAGCTGTCGCTTGATCTGAAGTGCAGCGCCGTACAAGGTCACGCCATAAACTGTCGTCATCACAGTCTGTTTGATGACCTGGAAATCTGCACTGTTTCAATGAGACATCGATATCCGAGGCCATCCTTCGGACTCAACGTACCTTTCTTGGGACAGGTTGTGGCATGAAAACGCGTAACCGTTGGGCAACTTCCATATACGGACCGCCCTTCTCATCTTCCAGTCTCTTCTGCTCAACTCTAAACGAATTTTAAAAAAGAACAGCGCGTTTACGCAGACACGCCAAGCTCTAGAAGACAGCACAGGACGGAAGATCTGCAGCGTGACCCACATTCCATGATTGGCGGTATCAACGGACTTGCAATAAGCCAACCCAAAAAATCGCATAGATATTGTGAATGTTCCTTAGGGATGCTCGACAGGCCTGGGTAGGGTACCAGTGCTTCTAGCAGGTCTACAAACTTACCTAGAAGAGACTCGACTACACGACAGAAGGACTTACCTCTGTGCTACCGATGAATAGACGTCGTTCGGCGTTTCGCTCTTCAGCAAGTTGACCTCGCGGCCTCCTTCTTTGTCACGACCTAGAGCTGCGTAATGTTGTAGCCCATTACAGCTTCCGTCTTGATGAACAGCCAGATGACTATAACACAACGAAATCAGCAGAGACGACCGAACACCAATTCTAAGCCATATCAACTGCCTCCCACAGAACCACAAAAGCTGGGCGAATCTCAACGAAGAATTAGACAGACCTCACAAAATCTTCGATCTTTCCGTGATAAGCGAGAGCGTCGCGAATCTCCATGCAGGCGGCCAATGTCTGCCACGGTTCCTCTGATTCTAACCACCATCCCTTACCTAAGCACACTCCTTTGAGTCTCGAAAACACCATAAACGATATCCAGAAAATTATAGTCATAAGCACGTGGCAAAGCTCAGAAGCACTTCTTCAACAAAGCTTTCATAATATTGAGCACAGCACCGTCGAGGGGATGATTGGCGGAATCCAGGACATCATCTAGTTGCTCCTCAGCAGCCTTTAAGCGATCCTCGATACTGTTCCTCTTCATCTTTCCGGTGAGATTTATGCAGTGTAGCTTTAACCAAAGGAATCCACGCTCTCCTAGCGGGCGACCTAAAATTCGGTAGTTCAATTGACTCAAAATTGAGCCCATGCCAAGCTTAAACAGGAACCGTCGGTTCCCTGTATCGGCCTATGTGGTCACCCTACCTTTCGCAAACTTCAGAATGCAACGATTTACATCGTCACCCATATGACTTAGGTAAGGCGACACAGGATACACTCGTCCACGGAAATCCATGTTGTGCGGGAAGAACAGGGTTTGTCCACGAAAATGTCGTGCCAGCACAATTCGATACTTCATCCAGCACCACAAGGAGTTTAACTCGTTCCTGGAAACACCATCGGTCGGAGAATGCAAATTCCAGCGTGAACTTTGGAGGGAGAAGTACGAAGAATAAATTGATGTGTAAGTTTACGCAGTTCTAAAACTTGAACACACAGTAAATTCTCCTTGGCAACTCGAAAAGGTGGGTCAAACGCTCTGGCCTGCACAATAGTTCTGATGACCGAACACTTGAACAGTTTTGTGTTCGTCAAAATAACCAGAAAGTACCCAAGTGTGGAATCGAGTCTGAATTGACCCACACATAATAGAACCTCGACGTCTTAACCCGTAGGCCCTTTGGAATCTCGCAGCAACACGATTTCCTTAGGATTTGTTTAGAAATGGTGTGCCATGACCAGCCTAGATAGCACGCCACGCAAATACAGTCACGCGCATATCCTCAAAGTTACGCAACGCATAGGAAAGAACAACGGAACCCGAAGCGCCCACTACAGAGCAACGTCCACTGAGAAAGTATGCGCGTCGCATGATACAGTTGTATGATCGTGATTAGGGGGGAAACGAGGAGACAATCGAACCGAGCACAGGAAAACAACACCAGCCTCGCAATAATGGGGATGTGATGTCAGGAATCGAAAGCGGCTTACATTGCTGTTTAAACAGACTCTTATAGCACAGCATACCTCCTCTTGACGGCCTCAGCCTTCTTTTTGCTGTACTGCACATATTCAGCTTTATCCACGTCTTCCATTCGAACATTTTCACCGAAGAACTCCTAAAGCTGAAACATTCTTGAAGCAGGAGTAACCAAAAGGAGAAGAAAACGAATACCAACTTTAAAGTCGGGAACATCCACAGTGTCGGATCGAAGAGGAACGGCAAGAGTATCGAGGAGTTCTACTTTGGAAGGATCGGACGACATTTCGAAAACCTGGCGAGAATGAGGTTCAAGGAAGAAAGACTTTTACAGCCCGGCGCCGAAGAAATAAGGACGACTCTGTACAAATTGATAACTGATACTGGTCTAACATTGATGTAATAAGCTATTTCAGCGACAGCCATGTTTACCGAATGAGAAGATCATATGGCTGGATACGCAGAAGAACGCGCATCGAGCCGTGGAAAGCTTGCAATGGAAAATATGGATCACAACCCTGATTAGGCTAGGAATACTTTCATCGAATCAACTGCATTTGATTTGCGATGAACTCGCTCGAATAAATAACGATCAGTGATTACGCAGGGCGGTCACAGCTGTTTCTTCCGACCTTTCTTACTGTTAATAGCTGTAAAGAGCTGTAAAATAAATATTCAAAAGAGGTAGATATGTGAGCAAAACGTGGTTCCAATGAGATGAAAAGGAACTCCTTTTGAATAATAAATAAATAAATAAATTCCTAAAAGGATGTAAGTGTCTACTCGTAAGTAAGTGTCTGTAAGTGTCTACTGTCTACGTGTTTGTCTACTTCCAAGAATTTGGTCAAGGGGTAAAAAGAGGAAACAAAGCAAGCCGCGTTGAAAAGAAAAGCTTGTCAATGAAAGCATCAGCATTCAGGCCGAAATTACGAGTCACCTTCAGCTTATTATGTGAAATTCAGTTACTTTCTAAGCGCTACGCTCCCATACTATATCGCTTATACAAGGGTAAAGCTAAATTTAACCTATTTTAGCAAATGGACAACGCATGCAGATCTATTTCTCCTTTCTAAACTCTCAGCAGAGGCGTTATTCTTGACATATGTCAAAAATCTCTCATAATTACCTGGCAGAGCACATCCAGCATTGGTTCGTTTATTCTCCACGGAGTAGACCCTAGCTGATTGAGCGCATCGAGAACGGGCCTGGCTTGAACGCTGAACAGACACTAGCATTTCCTCAGAAAGCATGCTATGTTCTCCGAAACTTAGCGAAGAAATCCCTCCATACACAATTTAGTTAATCCGTGTGTCACGTTATAAGCACAGAGGGGAAAATGACACTTTGACACTGCGACGAATGTCAGCCGGTTGTGCCCCTTTTTAGCTCAACAATGGGAATTATCACCAAGTGTATAACGCTAGCAGCCGAGAGCTGTGTTTCTGATACACGGTGAACGGTTGTCGATGGAAATCGTCACCGGGAGTCCGAATTCAGAACAAGCGACGTCCAACTCGCCGCATAGTAAAGCGGGAACGCTTTTTGTGGCGTGATGGACGTCCTAATTTTTTGCTCCACGAACCAGTCAAATATGTTCGCCGTCGAACATTGAATAGTAGCGGGCTGATGAAGAAAATAGGAATTGCTGCCGCCCAGTGATCTACTATGGAGTTTTGGTGAAAAGGCTCCGAAGTAAAATGCTTTTAACAACAAAACACTCGAGAACTATACTGCGCTTGCCAATCCAGCCAAGGCCTCACCTTGACTTCAGTCTTCTTTGCATTTGGGCGTTGATGTCAACCTGCTTGTATTCTGACAGGTTACGTAGAATCTGAGTTCGCCGGGTATATTCTGGTCCACCTAATCCACCGTCACACCAAGGTCTAGGCGGCACCTGGAAACCCAAGGAAATCAGTGACGTCGGATTCAGAATTCACCACTAAAACCTGAGCACGTCTAATAACAATGTTATCAACGTACCGTCATAGGAAGCTGATGCGTTGGAAAGACGACGAAATCGAAAGGATGCTCATCCAGAAGCGACAAGAGCTTCGAATTGATTGCCAGCATCTTAGAAAGGGTAACACGGCCTCCTTCAAACACTCGCGACTCTTCCTCAATGGCCACGTTGCGCAATGAGAACGCGTCAGCCATGACTGCTGGAATAAGGAGCAGCGTTTGGATCCGTAATTTTTGCCATTCACTGTCTGTACTTTTGTCCTAGACACTCGTTTCAGTAAGTTCCTTCCTGGCTGGAGTAGTACTGCTCATAAGTGGTAGTTCATGACCCTGGCCTACACGTCAGGCAAAATCACAAAGCATTAGCTCCTTTGTGACAATACACAATAACTCAGTCAAAATTTTGAAGAAAAAACGCCGCACAATTTTATGCAAATTTTTTTGGAGCAATTCTTACACGTTCCAACATCATAGACTGACTAATTGAAAGATTATGTAGTTCCATGTAGTCTACTGTATACACGAAGATGATGGCCAGTAAAATTCCCGATGCGAATGACAGTCGAAAAGGCGCATGGCGGCGGAAAAATTAACCTCGGTTAATAAAATGCAAGAGAATACGGGCGCCTCTTTAACCTTGCCTCAGAAACAAACAATGTAGAAGCTGTTGCTTCAAAACTACGATCGCATAGAAATGACCGCCTAGAATTGATATGCTGCCTTGCCCTTTTCCAATGGATAATGATGTTCATTGTTAATTGTTATCCAAAGAAAGTCAAATAGACGGTGCACACTGTCGTTTTTACAATTTCGAGAAAATCCGGAGCCTTTAAAATGAAACGTTGGACACAGATGCATATGCATTAAAACTGGTGAAGGATCCAACGCTGCACTAATGGTAAGACCACCAGTTGTTTAAGAAGTACAAACTGGACCCCTATGCTCAATCAACATCGATATTTCTAGACAACAGGTTGCTCAGACCGTAGTAATACGCAAAAAAGTCAACAACCATTTCAAGGGAACAAGGGCTACAGCTTCAATGCTGTGGAAGATATAACAGCATACCTGATGCCTTCCTGTCCACTACAGGAAACTTGCAAGCTTCGATGATAACCTGCGTGAGAAAGTTGGCCATCTGATTACGAGCCTCTGTGTGAATATCTTCGAAGTAGATCTGAAGCACAATCATTTGAGATGGCAGAAACGCCGCAGTTTTGCGTATATTCTTCACAGCACAATTGGCATTTTTTCTGAAGAATTAAGGTGGGTACAAATATGCTGCTTGAATAATCCTGTTCTGGACTAGCTAACTGCACACTTTCTTCGGGGCTGTTATAAAGGAAGCAGTATGTATGGAGAACTGACGGCTCCCAATGAACTTAAAAACACTTCAGACCTGATAAGAGGGATGGATCCCGGTTCGTCGACAGCACTTCACCCACCATTCCCTATGGGTATGCAGCCGTGCAACCTCGTCGTTATCGAACAGTGCAACATAGTCGGCAAATATGTCGGACCACATCTAAATGAAGCATTTGTTCATCTCAGGGGCAAGGCCACTGGATACCTACGGAACTTATTATAGCATACCCTTGTTTCATCGATCCCGAGTTTCTTAACGAATTTTCTGTGCACAGAGCGGAGGATCGGTGCTACCAGGTCGTACTGGAAGGCGGTGATCGGCACTAAGTTCTGCCCCTGAGAGCAGACTGCCTTGATGGACTCCATCATCATTTCTGCTATCTCTTCGACAGGAACAACCTTGACGAACAGCCTTACTAGAAAGGAAAGATCAGCGTAGTAGCCAAGTTATGAAATGGTTGAAGGTAAAACGAAACCAACATGGATTATGGGGACGATCCTCGAGTAATCGCTGCATGGTCGATCGTATACTCTCCAACCAACCCCAAGTCTTCAACAACTGCTCAGCTGACATGGTGGTAGCCTAGAAAACGATGGTACGGAGCGTGGGATGCAGTTGAGTTACAGAGCTCCTCTCACCTTCTTTGTGCCACCAGTGTAGTTCTCGACATAGAGCCACGACGCCTTTTCTGTGCCAATATGGGCGGGAAACTTCTCCATATAAGCCTCCTGGAACCTTTATCTTGTAACGGAAACGAAGCCTTCCGACTAGCACTTGTTCAGCATTGAGAAGGTCACTCATCACTAATCCACTGCTTCAGAAGAGCAGAATTTCCATATACAAAACGAATACACAAATGCTTCGAGATGAATGAATGCAAAAGATTTTGCATGAATAGCATAGTGCGTTTTACCCACATTATGCGCTGATTTCGGAGCGTTAGGTGACGCTCTTTAAGAGTGTGATGCATATAAGTAAGCTAAGTTTGCTTCCGTAATCCTAGCTTCTGCAAGCACAATAGCTCCACAAACGACTTTATTTAGACGTAGACTCGGCTCTCAGTGGTGAAAAAGGAATGCCCAAAACACAGACGTAGCATCATTCTATAGAATGAGATTAACCCAGCATAGACACTTCAAGGTGGTATCTGATGCTCGGACACAACCGCCTCTAACTGCGCCAGAAAAATTATGCATGCGTTTATAATGTTCGGATTCAAATTCCCTCGTCGAAGTCACCAAGTTAACATTCCACTCCCACCAAGTGATTGGCGTAGAGAAAGTAAATGGAAATTTAAAAAATCAAAACAGGACTGCATCAGAAGAAATAGGAGTTCATGTTACCTTCGTCACGCCATCGAGCTGATATGGGTTTCCCAGATATGAGTCTCTTGCGACTGGATCTCGCAGATGATCTAAGAGCGTCGCGTTCTAAGCAGATATGACTAGAACCTAACACGAATTGCGCGTTACAATTCGACACTCACCTTGTCATAACCATTGTCTTCCTTCAGGAGTTTCCTTCTTCGTCCAGTGTTAGCATCAAGTTCTGCAATGAGCTGCAAAAGCTGCTGGCGTTCCGACGAAGATAAAAACAGGCGCGATTCCTCCAACGATATTGTGTCTACCTACAAAGGAACAGCCTTGGAACAGTAATTGTTTTAATTGAGATAAAAGAAAATGTACTCGAAAACTCTGATGTCAATTGGATCCCTATTAAAATTTTCATATGACTACTTCGCAATGATATACTTCGCAACTACCCGTTTAGCCGCACAGGGATGAGTATATTCATCTGAGGTGAGGCCAACAGCATGGTCTAAAGCCCACCGCACATTTTGCGGCAACGCGGCAGCCCTCTCTTTAAGCATGGGGCAGAGACACAGAGTCGCCGCGCGAGGCAAAACTAGCCTCGCGCGGCCTTCCGCTGATGTGCCGCCTACGCGGCAGATGCGGCAGACGCGGCAGACGCACTGGCAGCGGCAGTAATCCGGCACTATTGTACTTTCACAACTCCACGGGTCGAGGAGAGGTCGAAAAAAAAATTCGCCCAAATTTCGGCTAGGGAGGTTATTTGGGGTGCTGATCACGAATCTGAGATCCGAACCAAAATTACGACCGATTACGGTAGGTTACGGTAGGTGCGGGTGACTAAGGCTGCCAAGGTCATGATCACCGATTTCGCCCAAACTTCGGCTAGGGGGAGGGGGTTATTTGGGGTGCTGATCACGAATATGACATTTGTTTTTCGTTTTACGCTGGAGTACGGTAGGTTACGGTAGGTGCGGGTGACTAAGGCTGTCAGCGATTACCCGCACCTACGGTAACCTATCGTACTCCAGTGTAATGCGAAAAACGGATGGCAGATTGGTGATCAGCACCCCAAATAACCCCCTAGCCGAAGTTTGGGCGAAATCGGTGATCATGACCTTGGCACTTTAGTCACCCGCACCTACCGTAACCTACCGTAATCGGCAGTAATTTTGAAAACGGATCTCAGATTCGTGATCAGCACCACAAATAATTCCCCTAGCCGAAGTTTGGGCGAAAATTTTTTTTCGACCTCTTATCCACCCGTGGAGTTGTGAAAGTACAATAGTGCCAATAATCCTTCAAGGCATTGTTGCCGCATTGCCGCGTTGGTGATTGAGCGAGAAGGGAGGAGTGCCGCGTGAACTCTAGCACGCGGCAGTGGAAGCCGCATACGCGGCTACCGCAAAAGTGTGCGGAAGGCTTAAACCTGAACCGGAAAGATTCCTAACACAAAGCAAACCCGAACAACAAATTGCTCTTCTGCCTTCAAATGAAAGGGCAACAAATGTGAGCGCGTCATAAAAATGAAGTGATCCGCTGGAAAAGATTTTGTAGCGGGTTACCATACCGCCTGTAATTTATGAATGGAATGGCCCACGAAACACTCCCAACGTCTGGAATAACCTCCAAAGCCGAATAGGTTTTTTTGGCACTATTGTGCTTTCACTAGTTCAGAGGTCAAATTTTTTAACTAAAGCATCGTCCAAGGGGAAATATGGGGCGATACTCATGAACCTGACAATTGCTTTTAAAACTTCGGTCGATTACGGTGGGTCACGGCAGGTGCAGCTGCGTAAACTGTTGCGATTCTTCCGCACCCTACGAGGTGGTTGTTGTGGCACCGCTTGTGCGCTGTGCCACTACCGCGTCTGCTCATTCTTTAAGACGACAGATTCGCGATCAGTACCACAAATTACCTCTTGGGCGAAATCTGCCAAAAAACTGACCTCTCCTCGATCTCCGTACTCGTCAAAGTACAATTTCCAGAATGATGTAGTAGGTGTACTGTTATGGAGGAACCCACCAATTTCCTCAACCGCTTTTCCATCGAAGATAGAATCAGGTCGATTTCATCGGATGACCCGTCAGCAGCTCGTAGCTGAGACCATCGATCGAAGGTATTGTATAGGAGAGCGGATGATATCCTCATGTCGTTGCCGTACATCACCATACGATCCCAGAGGTTAGCTAAAAACGAAGTACGTCCAATTCTACTACTCCTAGCCATTAAAGCATTCCAAGAGGAGGGGGGGGGAAGCACACCACACATAAAATGACGTCCTCTGAACAGGAAATTGCGAAACATTGACCTCCTGTAGGCTATTTTAGTGCGATATTCCTGCATATTAGCTCACTTCCAGTTTTGCCGTTGTTGTCGAGCAGATAAAGTGGAGAGCACCCCTCCCGCCTCTCCTTCTACAAGGGTGATCCATGAGATATATTCTTAGACCTAATGTGCTCGTGGCTGCGAATTCCCACAAACACAAATTACGAAAACACTCACCAAAAGAGAAAAAAGTCGACAGCATCTCTGACCCGTTGACTGCTTGCTCATCAAGAAGGGATAGCTCTATGCTCTTCTGCACGATAGTCAACGCGAACGAAATGAACTGAAAGAAAAAAAAGATAAGAACATTAAAAGTCAGCTTTAGAAAGAATTGGTAGTCTAAGGCATTACATTCGCACATACGCCCTCACTCACACGGAACAAATTATCACTATTGCTTAACGAAACCACAGTCGGCGACTGTGACTTGAATTCTTCTCATAGTTTCGGCCTTCCTCTCATACTTCTTTTTGCCCCCTCTCTGGGTAAGTTTCTACGAGGAGATCCTGTAGAAACTTACCCAGAGATACCTCATTACGTCAAGAATAGGCAAGGGGACACATGTTTCACTCAACTCAAAACGTCACCCTCTTCTCACCAGCTCACACGTGTAAGCAGATTTTGAACGCTGTGGACATTGTCGATGTAGCGTTATTGAGCTGTCCACCAAGATTGTTAACGTCTTCTACTAGGCTGACGTTTCGGAGATTTTCGCCGTTACAACTACATCGATAATCATGGAAAGCTTATCGATATATGGTGTTAACGGCGAAACATTTCGGACACTTGATTTTTTTCAACAATCTTGGTCGACAGCTCAATAACACTACGTCGATAATCAAGGGCGTCATAGCAAGACTTATTGAAAGTCGAACCTGGGCAGTGCATTCATCCCATTCAAAATTAGGCGTTTTAGCGAAATCCCGTTCTGGACAAGTTGAGGACCAAAGTTAAACCTTGAGTGCCTTGAAGAAGCCACACCTCCACATGCTTGAATGATTTCTTGTCATGGTAAGGACTATTGCCTGGTGTCCTACTCCTGCCCAACTCTGTTACGCGGCAATGAATGTTTCACATGGTTTGTAGGGAGCGCTGCCCTGCGCATACCACGACGCAATTCGCAACTGTCTTACCACTGATAGGTTCATGAGCAGTTCAACGCTGCTAATTTAGTACTAGAAGTATCCGGCAATAGCAAAACGATGCCACAATATTTCTAAATACACACTTCTTCATCGCGCGGTATGTGACGCATTCCGAAGGTATCAATTAGCAAGCCGTCACCCTTCAATTGTGAACCAAGCATAACAGCCCAGTGACATTACTCGTGTGATGTGATGACCTTTTGATTTCCATCGATTCCCTTATTTCACGAGACATGAAGGACTGTTTGGACTTACAAATTCTCACCAAAAACACAGCAGGGGCCGGATTCATCAACAGCTAAACACGTGGGTGTGCGGGGTGTAAGGGGTAGAGATAAGGTAAGAGTCAGAGACGCAGGCTTCATCGTGGGTATCCCTACCCCCTATACCCGAGGGTTAGTCGTTGACGAATCCGGCCCCAGTTATCGCTGAGGTAACGCTATTAAGTCGCATGTGACGTAAGGTGTGAATTCTGGCAAATTTCGCGGTGAAGTTGCACTGTACAAAACGTGGTTATATCCGAAGAATGCAGTGTCATCACAAGCGACACGTGGAGCGCAGTCGGAGGAGGTGCCGGCCGTCGTCCGATACCAAGTTCATGTCTCGGATTCTCAATTGCCCTCAAATCAGACATTTGCTCTGTTTTAATAAGACTGGGAGCTCCCAAACAAAGGATGGCAACAATCAATTCATCTTGTGATGCGCCACACATTCTTGCTCTAGTGCCGTGGAGCCAATCTGAATACGTATTTAGCCTATACAATGACTTGCGGTGGTGGCGACGTCCGTTCCTCCACGTGGTGCCACTGAAAACTGCTCGCTGTGTGAGCTAAGCTAATCACAGACACTCGATTGCAGCAGAAAGACAGATACAGCTGTCATGGTGGATTCGGTTAAGGGTCGCGTAACGCAGACGGTGAGCGGCTCCTTGAGTATGCGGCAGCGCATAACCTCACCATAGCGAATGCCGTGTTTCGTAAACGTGACTTCTTCCTAACTTCGTTCTACATATAGTGGGAATACCGTGACTCAGATAGACTTTGCCCTTGTGAATGATCGCTACCGAAGTCTTGTCACAGATGCGAAAGTAGTGTCGTATGAGGCAGTCGCCCCACAGCATCGAGCGCTGGTTTGCACTTTAGCGATCACACCTCCGAGATTGAAGCAGACTGAGTGTTGCGATGTGTCTAGAATCAAGTGGTGGCGAATGAAAGGGTACGAAGCAGCTATAATTTCTCGCGTGCGATTGCCGACAGTCACGACTATCGATGAAAGTTAGAAGAAGGGACCGACGCGATACGTCAAGCAGCTCAGTCGAAACTCGGCAAAAGTGGGACAGACGTTAAGGAAGAAGAAGAAGAATGACTTGCGGTGGCCAGTCGATAGACAAGTCAATGCTCTATCCTTCCCAGAGAAGTCTGCTACCAGTTCACTGACCACGGAGGGATGGACGGCTTGCTTGGACTGGGTTGGCCTGAACGGGAAACACGAACTATGAACCTGGAATCGAGTGCACGTGACAGCCGCCGCCTCCCCCTACCGCGTTACCACGTAGAATTCCTAGGCCGCTTAGTAAAAACAGGACAAGAATTTCACGCAGTTAGAGTAACAGAAAAACCAAGCCGCCCCGCGTCCTCCTAAATTTATCTCGCCCCCGAGGGCATCCAACAAGGAATAATTTCGCCCCAAACTTTACAGGACGAGAAGACCACTTGAAGTCCGCAGGCTGTCAAGGAAACTGCGCTCTGACAACCATCGCAAGACTCCTTGTAACGTCGTGTGTCGTTAAATAAAAGAATTAGCAGCTGATACTCACCTGGTCGTCGTCATCGGTCAGTTTCCCCCTGTTTCGTATAGTCTTCACCCTCTGGTATACCACCGAGATCACAGAAGGGAGATTTTCGGAGACAGCATACCTGGAAAACCCATTTACAGTGCATGGCCGCAGTTAGGCTTATGTTATACTTCGGCGACGCTGTTGTCGGCGACGTCGGCGGCAGTGTTGAGCGGGTGTTATGCAGTGCGTAGCAACCCGCGCAACAGTGTCGCCGACAACAGCGTCGCCGAAGTATAACATAGGCCTTAGGTGCATCGTACGTCGAGTTGCGACGGAACGAATCAGCACCGTATCAGCTGAGCGTGCTGTGCCCGGCTCTCGTGTTGAAGACTGAAGCGCTTGTTCTCCGTCTTCAGCTCCTTCTCGAGCGAGGCGATCAGAGCCGTGCGCCAGGCCTCGCCGCCTTTGCTCGACTTCCAGCCACTCCTCGTCGGTTTGACAGCGCAGTTCGACGTACCTGAACAAGTGCTAAATCGATGAACGACAAAACCCTCCGACGATCCAGTCTGCTGGCTGAAGAAACACGACGAATTGAGAAACGCAGATCGAAACTCACCACTTGCGGCAAGACTCGCCGCGTTGGATGAAAGAGCAGCACAGTTCATCCGGCACTCGCATTCTTTCCTCAGCAGAACTAATCGAAGTAGGCGGCGGCGAGCTATCATCGCACCATCGATCTATACATGAAGGGCTGGTCGCTGCTGATGAAGGATATACTAACAGCCTGAAATTTCGGTGTTTTGTATTACGAAGAAAGAACGTGGAAAACTAGCAAGCACCAAATGCTATCATTACACCCGGGTGAAAGTCTAAAGAAGTCGACCCTGCACCATTTCCATAACTTTGATACTTAGCACCGTCTGACCAAACTGATGGCTAGACGCCCTTCTGTTCCGAAAGTTGTTGGACAAATTCTCTGGATGCTGAAGGAAAGAGAGAGGGGAGCCGCTCTCATAGACTTCGAACTGCACCATATTAGAACGGGATGCAAGTATAAAGGGGTGGCGGCCACTTAAACGCTGCTACAAATGCTGCCAAATTCAGTGTTCTACGATGCATTTCTGTCTGTGTCCTCATGCTGGGCTTCCCTGAAGCACTGCTATCCTAGTCGGACATTCAGTTCGCTTCTGACGTTGGTGGATGTATACTGAATGCAAACAGACCTGGCCACTTTGCGTCTCGAGGAACTTGGACAAATCTTCTCATCGATATGAGGTAGGCAGGCTGTACTCCCCCCCCCCTCCTGCGGCGTAAAGTTGCTTCGAGAACTTTGAAATCTTCTCTCTAAAGTGACAAACGAAGCATGGCAACTATTTTGGAAATGTGAGAATGGCCGCGTTCTCAGTGGAGCGGCAGATTACCATTAGGTCACGCTATTTCCCTTGGCACTGGTGTTCTGCGCCATGACGAGTTTTGACCGCCAACGTGTCCAGCTGCTATCGCAGTGAATGATGGGAAAGCTTAAAATGAATTGGGCATGAATCAAGAACTACGATTTCCACAATCCTCTGACGTTACTACTGATAAACGTGCTTAACCGAAGAATCGGATTTTACGGGCTAGAATTACTTTCGCTGGGACAAAGCACAGATATTCAGCTTCACAACGCTTCTTCCTTCAGCTTGAAGAGAGCCATTCGTAGACACCGCAGAAGTCCCGCAGAATGCCCGATTTACTCATATATTCTCAGAGGACAAATCCTCGTCTTCACCTCTCAAACATTTGACCGTTCGTATCCCTTACCTGGGCGGCAATCTGATTCAGATTCATACAACTCACGAAGCTCCACATTGGGAGCCCGTAGCGTAGTCACAGAATGGAATGGATCCTATCCAGGTCAGCCATTCATTGCATAGGTCGGTGTTCGCTGAGATCCGCGGAGTCCGAAGAGGTTAAAACTCTGTTCACTTCTGTCCGGCTACCATAACTCACTGCATAAGGCATAAGGCAATACGTTAGAAAGCAATCACAGAAACAATCACAAAAAAGAGCACAGGGTCGGAAATATACAAGCAGTGAGACAGCACAAACAATCACACTATTCAACCGATTTCAGATCTGAGCAACAGCTTTCAACTCGGCTTCTGAATTGTCTCGGTGTTATGGGAAACTGAAGGTGCTTAGAAAGATTCAGGTCTAAACTACCCGCCGGATAAGTGGAAGACATTGCTCGTAAATTGGTTCTTGGCCGAGGTAGGTGTAGCTTGGCGGTGCACCCTCTTGTGTGTGAAGTCTTTATCTTAAAGAATTAACAAGGCTCAGAATTGGTGGTAAAGTACAACAGCTTGTGTACAAGACAGATCTCAAAAACCCTGCGGCGAGATCCTAGGGATGGTACTTCGAGATATTTGCTTCTGACTGATGCCTTCGGTACACGTGAATATATGAGACTCCCTACTCTAACCATAACAGGAAGCTTCCTGGTGAAGTTGTTCTGTACTTTATAGTGTAGATGTCCTTTTTCTTATACGGAGCAAATACGAACACGCTTGATTCAAGAAGGGGACGTATATAAATGTTGTACACTCTGAGGAGAACACATTTATTCCTTGTGACTAATGCCTGAAAGATGTTATATGATCGTAACATAGTCGTATTACATATAGCACGCATATGCCTTCCAAAGTCTAGGTTATTGCCATAAGAAAAACCCAAATCCTTGACAGAGTCCACTTCACGTAAAGCACATCCTTCAATGTTGTAGCTATGAGAAAGGGTTTCCATTCCAGAACAAGGATGTAAGACTGCAGTCCTTTGAGGAGGTAGCGGCAACTGCCACCTTTTCGCCCAATCAACCATCAAATCTATTGCATTTCAAGGCACACCTACATCCTCTGAGCCTGCAATAGTTTTATACGTTATCAACATACACCTTTGCGATGACGTTGCACTGCTGCATAACACCAGGAATCTCTGCAGTGAAGATGTTGAAAAGTAAAGGGGAAAGGATTCCCCCCGCCCCCTGTGGGACTCCGTAGAAGCCTATGCAATACTCCGTAGAAGTAGAAGACGTGGCGCATCCCACAAACACATTGGTTGCCGCTGACCGTAATACTCTACAATCTACAGTTCGTGAGCTGGCGACTGTTGAATTTGGCTGAAGAACATCCATGCTAACACATTGGTTTCAAAAAATATTCGGAAAAGCTGTTGTTCTGTTAAAGCAGAATATTGTTAAGCTATGAGACTGTGGCCTGTCCAGTAGTGGAGGAGGATTTCCAAATTTCGCTCTTGTCCAGATTTTGTGCTGAATTCCGCAACGGCATTAAAATCAAAATTCTTGAGCTCAATCAAGGCTTCAGTCACCGCTGCAATGCCACTTAGGAGTCGCTCATTCTCTTCTATATGAAGTGAGCAGTACATACTGTGAACCATGCGAGAGCTTAAGCATTTGAGCTCTGGATTTCTAACGTCGAAGAGATCCTTCATGAGAATGTCCGCATATGTTCCACAGTTCAGGTATAATACGTCACAGATCCCTGGAAATGCTCTAATGATGAGAGCTATGATAGCTTATCATGAACAGGTCTGTAGGCGTATCGAAAGCGGCCGTTATGTGGAGATTTACCTCAGCTGGTTCACCAGGGGTCGGATTCAGCAACGACTTACATAACGTTAACAGAGAATTCACAGCAGAAAACTCAGATAACGCGGCTTATCGCTCACCATATCGCTTGATAAGCCGCGCTATCAGGGATTTCGACAGCAATTTTCTCCGTTGAATTGCTGTAAGTCGTTGCGGAATCCAGCCCCTTATTTCTGAGCTTCCAGTTCCCTATCAATCCCAAGCCGATGGTCCCTAGACTGGCTCTGTTGGTGGGAGGCTAATCAGCGCAATGACCTCCCTCAGGAAGTGTTGTGTTACCGTGACAGCGCTAATCCTTAAACAAGGTGTTGTGATTTTTGACTCGCAAGGTCGTACAGGTGGGCTTCGAGGACGGGAGCGGATTAACCGATTAGTGTTGCAGTCGATCCAGAACAATGCGGACGCAGTCGCGCGTGCAGCTCGCCGCCCAGTCCGAAGTGCATAGCGCTAGGAGAGGAACGGGAGGACGGGAAGAAGGAGAGGAACACACAGAAACAACAGGAGGAAAAGGACGAAGGAATGGGGGAACACAATGCGATGCAACAGTTGTATCCTTACAGTGGCCTTGGTGCTAACTTGGTGTTGGCTGCCATGGCAGGTCGATGTAGGTCGACCTTTCCCAGTGCGCGGCGATTCTACTATAGACGGAAAAGAAGTGTGGCGCTTTAAAGTCCCAAAAAAGAGAAGACAAACATGGGTTTTTGAATAAATGTCACGCTTTCACCGATTTCGATTTCCGATTTCATCAAGATGGAGACTTTTGATTGATTGATTGACCTCTTACGGTGTCTAATACGTGCGTTAGACAAAACTTAATCTGAATTGTTCCGTAAAATGTCATCCACATTCGTCTAGGTAATGCCGTTTTAGTATTTCTACCTTCCTCATAATTGGCAAGGATGTGCTAGCACTTATACAATCAGATAGAGATGACATGTTTGACTTGAACCAGGTAGTACGAAAATTAGAGTTTTTTGTCCGACATTATTTCGGATATATCTAATGTTTACAGTGAAGGCTTAGGCACTAGTCATACAAATTTTCCATGAAATTGGTACAAAACTAGCGAAACAGAATTGGCTTGCTGTCAAATTCCTACTATTTACCTTGTTTTCGGCCTAGGCGACTCCAACACCTTTGCCGCCCATTCCCCTGAGTTCAATAAACACCCTCAACGGAACATTTGCGTTTGCCATTGTTCCACCTAAGCCATATTCCTCGCATCGAACCTCTTGGAGAGCTTGGTGTCCAATAGTGATTGCAATATCTATGTATGAGAGGAATTTCAGTTCCTCTCCTCATAAATACTCAGCGTAGCTTAGTTTGAATTTTTTTGTAGTAGGTGTTTCATGAAGGTCTTCACTTGGAGCACAATAGATCAGCATTTCTTGGATTAGTTATGCCCTTGAAGGAGCGCAGGATACTACCTTAACTACTGCAAATGCAATTGACGGTAACGGTTCGCAAGGAATAAATGATATAAATAATGAAGTGGAATAAATGAAGAAGTTTGACTTGATCGCATACTGCAAGATTCTATTGTGGACTTAATCCCAACATCTTGCATAAACTGACAAAGGAAGAATACCAGGTGACAGTGGAAGTACGAAATGAGAAGTACATCATGAGATGCAGCACGGAACGCTGATTTCAAATAAAGTGTTCCATATCTGGAGCGGACATCTGGGAATGGCGTAGCAGAGCGCTTTCACTCTGCCGCTTAGCTGAGGTAAACCATAAACAGCTCCCCAGCAGCAGAGCAGAAGTCGCCCAGTGCGTAGGGAAGTGGCATGGGCAGAGGTCTATGATTCGACTTCTCAGCGTCACAGCTCTTTCGCACTTCTTAAAAAAACGGAACAACCAATCGAAGCTCTCTACATATGTTGAACCACAAACAAAATCTTCGCCGGGGAAAGGTATTCTAATCATTAGCACTTTTCGCATTTTCACAATTCATAGGTCGAAGGATCTTTCGCTAAAGCTTCGTTCAAGGGGTTTACCTTAGGTGCTAATCGCAAACATAGCATTTTTCTGAAAATTTCGCCAGACTACAATACATAGGTTGCCACATGAGTTATCAAAGTTGGTGAAGTCAGCATAGGCAAACACTCCCCAAATTTCAAGCAAATGCGTTTTGGGGTGCTGATCTGAGCAGGATGTTCGTTTTCAAAGTCTTGACCGTTTACGACACATTAGAGCAGCTATGAGGGAAAGTAAAGGTGGCTTGTGAAGGATCTCGAATTCTGCAAAAAAAAACCTGCATTGACTAAATCGAGCTTCACAACTACACAACCGAAGTTACAACAATGAAGCTCAGAGGACCAACGATCTTACGAAAAAAAAACTGCGTTTAGGGGTTGTTTAGGGCACATATAACGAAGATAATTCATGGCATTGAAGAACCAGACCTGCTCTGTGAATATGCCCTGTACAATATGCATGTGTACTATTGACCACAGCTACCACACTTCGTTATGATACCAAATATCACATTCGTGAATGGCGTGGTTATAAACCTCATAGGTAAGGATCGAAATCAAGGACCCAGCCCCAACGATCTTTACTCACCCACACCGACCGTAACGTAACGTAATTGAAGCCGATTATGATAACAAAAATCATATCGTGATTAGCGCCTCAAATAACCTTCTTGGTCGAAATTTGAGTGAAAATTTCTGTCGAGCCGTGAAAGTATATTTGGTAATAATTCTGGTCTACTTCCTGTCGATTTTTTCGTTGCAATCCTTATCCACTGCGCCACCACTGCTCGGCCGACGACGGTGTTTGCGGTCTATGCTAGTAGAGCACATTCAATCAGAGCGATAATGGCCCGTTACTCCGCCCCAGATGCCCGCTGCAGGTATGGAGAATATATCTGGAATCAGTGTTCGAAGCTGTGTCACATGATGTACGTCTCATGTTAAAGTGCCACTGTCACCTGGAATCCTTTCCTTGTGAGCTCGTGCTTTCGTAGGGGGGTCAGTGAGTCAGCCATAACGAAGACCTTTTGGAATGAGATTCCGGTTCTTCGTTTATACAAAAAGCCGGCACCGAGTCGTGCAAACTGTAAAGTTTAGGCATCCGCAGATAGGTTATCAAAAGCTGTTTTGACGGCTTGGGTTCGTCCTAAAAATGTTCTGTCTCCAAAATCATAGCTTATTCCCACAACTTCTCTTCCTCATTCTTTCTTTCTTACTCTAAATTAGAAATCACTGCACTTCGTTTCGTTGTGATGCGTATTATGTTCGCGTTTTCTTGTTACTTGCTTTGAGATTTCATGCAGATATCCTGTGTGGTGAGTATTAGAATAGTAACTTCTAAGGGAAGATCCTACTATATATAAAAGAGTAAGCGGTTGTGTCTGTCCTTCCGTCTGTCCATCCGTACGTCCGTCCGTCTGTCCGTCCGTCTGTCCGTCCGGAATGTCCATCCGTCCTTCCTTCGTTCCATCTGGCCTTTCATAGACGTCGAGTGACAGGCGTCCGGGTTGAGACGAGGTGTGGTGACCCACGTCGTGTCGCGTGCGTCAGAAGACGTGTCACCGATGTCGCGCAAAGGACGATCGGTTTGAGAAGACGTGTTACCGACGTCGTTCTACAGGCGTCGATGTTCAGAAGTTGCGTCACCCATATCGCGCAGTGGGTGTCTAGGTTCAGAAGAGGTATCACCGGTGTCGCCCAGGTGGTGTCCGGATTCAGACGACGTGTCACCGATGTCGCGCAAGGGATGATCGTTTGAGAAGACGTGTTACCGACGTCGCTCGACAGGCGTCCGAGTTCAAGAGTTGTGTCACCCAGTTGTCCGAGTTCAAGAGTTGTCGCGCAGTGGGTGTCTAGGTTCAGAAGAGGTGTCACCGATGTCGCGGAATGGATGCTTGGGTTAAGAAGAGGTCTCATCGATATCGTGCAAGGGGTGTCCCGATTCAGACGACATGTCACCGATGGGAAACCAGTGAAGGGGGAACAGTAATGGGGGACCAGCAAAGGAGGGTCCAGTAATGGGAGGGGGTAGTGGTGAAGGACGGCCAATGAAGGGAGACCAGCAAAGGGGACCACTGCAGGGGAGGGTCCAGTAATGGGGGGGGGGGTGGAAAGAAGGACCAGTGAAGAGGGGACCACTGAAGGAGGGGGTCCAGTGAAGGGGACCAGTAAGAGCCGACCATGATTTTTTATCAGTATCATCCAACGGGTATCAGGCTTCAGAAGATGTGCTGCTGGCGTCGTTACACGTGCGTTGGGGCTCAGTATATGTATCACAGACGATATCAACATGCGTCCGGATTCAGAACACGTGATCCAGACGTCGTACAACTGCGTCCAGATCCAGAAGTCGTTCCACAGATCATACTTTGCACAGCATTCGTGAGGACACTTTTTAAAGGTTTCGTTCGACAAGTGTGCGCGTACTTGACTATCACTACGCCTTTATTTATTTATTTATTTATTTATTTATTTATTTACTTATTTCACTCCGGCACAAGTGTAAGGGGTATTGACGGGGTTGAGAGTGAGGATAGGGAAAATGGTTAAAGTTATCGGAGGTACATGATTGCTGTCGGACAGTTAATGGTATCGAGCGGTCTACCGACACCCATTGGTTTCACTTATGTTTCCCCAGACTACGCACTTTGGATTGAGACTTTCATAGTCTGTTCCTCAGGTCTTATCGTTAGTAGAACATATACATCGGAGAATGAAATGAAAGTAAGGGGGCCTAAAAAAGAAAAGAACACGGTCGGGGTGTTCTATACTCGGGGTTTGGGGGCGAAGCCCCCAACCAGACGTTTGGCGGCCGCGAGGCCGCTGAACGTCTGGTATAAGGATGAAGGATAAAAGACATTAGCCGATCCTTGTAAGGTGTACCATGCGTTCTCTCTCAACTGAATATCGTGGAAGCAATTTGAAAATGGATAATAAAATTGCGGTCACGAGCAGATGGAAGGCCAGTTTCCAAACTTTTCCACTACGACAGGGACAAGTATCCTACCACATAATTCGCTTAATCACTGGGTCACGTTGTCAGTCACGGGATCGGACTAAAGCCAAGGGGTGCCTTCAAGAGGACGGCGTATACCAGCCGGCTTTTCTTTAAGCATAACCGTCCAACGTGCGTAGGGCTTCAAAAGACGTGCCGAAGATGTCGTCCAATGTGCGTTGGGATTCCGAGTAAGGGGAATCAGTAATAGGGGATCAACAAAGGGGCCACTATAGGGGAAGGGCGAATAAGGGCTGGCGAGCTATATCCTCAGGTTGGCAATATTTTGAGCGGGCAACGCGCGAAGGTATGGATGAGGATCAAGTGCCGAGCGTCGGGATTCAGAAGACATGCCGAAGGCGCCGTCCAACGTGCGTAGGGATTCCGAGCAAGGGAAACCAGTAATAGGGGATCAACAAAGGGGGACCACTATAGGGAAAGGACAAATAAGGGGGAGCAGTGTTTTCCCTCAACATCGTTCAGTGTGGGTCGGATTTCTGAAGACGGGTTACAGAAGTCGTATGCCGGAGTGCAAAAGGAGTGTCCTAGACGTCGTGGCAACATCGTGACACGTGAACATAGGTAGGCATTTTCCAGCACATAGGTAAGAAAGTATTAGCGGGGAGGGGTTGGGGAAAGGTAAGGAGAGTGCCTATGGGATTCGGAGGAGTATTACTGCCGTCGGACTGGAAGCGGTGTCGACCAATACCGATTAATTTCAACTACGGTTTTGCTGATTAAGCACCGGATTGGGACTCTCACGACCTGTTTCTCGGGCACTTCGGAGAATAAATCGAGTACATGCGATAGAGGGTGGATGGACATCATAGGAGCAGAAGTTTCTGATCCACCATAACCACTTGCACTAATCTGTATAGTGAAACCAGTTTCTTTGCTGTAGTAAAAGTAAGAAGGCCTAAAGAAGAAAGGGGGAAGATTGGGATACTTCTATTCTCGGGGTTTGGGGGGCGAAGCCCCCAACCAGACGTTTGGCGGCAGCGAAGCCACTGAACGTCTGGTATAATATAAATGAAGTATAATATAAATGAAGCAGTGAACTTCTAAGAAAAGGAATAAAGTGTAACAACCACAAATGCTGACCAAGAAGTCAAATATTTAGAATTGTGGTGTATGCTCACCACAGTGGCTGTACACGTGTGTGTTTTTGAAAACAGAAGATCGCTATCCGTAAGAGCAGTTTTTGAAAAATTTGAATTTCCTCCTTCAGTATCATTATTCTTAGAAAAAAGTCCACGGTGTCCACTTCAAGCGGCTACAGGTGAGTCGACGCTCCTCTGCTCTTTCACAGTTGTTTCACGCCCTGACCACGAGCTGCTCCCCGGTTTACGGGCGGCCATGGACTGCGGCCTGCGTTTGCGTGTCGGAGCTCTGTACCGGTGGCGGTTGTCGGCTATTGTCTCAGGCGAGGATACACTCGTCTTGGCTCGAGTGCTCTTCACTCGCGCTTCTGCCGTGAGCGCGAGCGCCCCTTTTGTTCTTCCGCTTTCATCTCGATTCGGCAACTATTATGGAGGCTCGTCACGACTCGCCTCCGGGGATCGCGTTTCCACCCTACCTATCCTCTTTTGAACGGTGGACCATGCCTGTTGGATACGCATGTACATTGAGCAAGTAACTGCCTCCAGGGGCCGGATTCATCAACGACTTACAGGGATTTGACGGAGAAATTGCAGCGGAAACTCTTGAAAGAAAACGCACTTATCAACACGCGATATGGTGGAATGTTGGCGTCACCAGGATTTCCTGCTGTATTTTTTCTGCCAAATCTCTGTAAGTCGTTGATGAATCCGGCCCAGATCAGATCAGAAAGGTTCGGTGATCTGAAATGCATGAAGTCAGGGGATTCGGCATCGTTTCTCTTCAGAACCACTATTTCCTTTACGAAATCTAAAATACAATCGAAGAAAAGGGGCTCTCCCAGCTCTAGCAAGCATGTTTTATGACAGCAGCCGCAGTTCGCTCAACCTGCGCACTACGGCGCTTCAACGGTGCTAGCGAGGACGGGTGTTTGTATATAAAAAGAGCTGTGGCCTGACCAACCACCGTTTCAAACTCGATCGTCTCATTTTCACAAACAATTCCTCCTTTTGCGGTATATGTCTGAGCGGTTATAGCTTGAACCGAAAAAAGGATAAGGCTGCAGGTCTTCAGACAATGAAGATTCACTAACTGGTGTGGGAAATACGATTAGAAAGGCTTATTGCTAGGCATCCTCTAACCAATGCATTAAATAATGTCCTATAGTGTCCATTTGTAATCGCCCAGTGCAATTTAGTGAAACAGCGGTGTCGCCTTTTCCATAGGGAACGATGAAACTTTACCGTCCTCGTCGATAGAGAATTGGCCGAAGTTTTTGTACAAATACAAAAAGTATACAAAACGTGGTAAGCAACAACAACTGTGAGCGTGCTTAGCTGTCTTTCTAAGCCTATGTGATATGCGACGTCACTTTTCTTCTCTAGGTTTTCGAGGAGAAAGGTAGGTGCGGTGGCCAGCCGCTAGAATCAAGCCCGTGGAGGCAACTTGAATGCGTATTTAGCCTGTAAATAGCCTACATTTACAGAGGACAGTATCCTCTTCAAAAAATGTGATGCCAATTCACTGACACCGGAGGGACAGAAGGCTTGATAGGCTTGGGCGGGGAACCCGAGCTAATGGCTTTGCGTGAAGCTACAGCCGCCGCCTCCTCCAAGTGTCCTACCACACTTCTCTAGATTGTTTTGGATAATTGGAGATGATCCTCGAAGTCGTTTATTTGTTTTTTGGACTTTTAGCCAAGCACAAACAATAACATCTCAAAAGCAAAAACTCACCGCCAGTCCCGCCCTCTTCATTCT